>OX101805.1:5730207-6983486 GCA_944452935.1 Rhogogaster chlorosoma | reverse complement strand
CCAGTATAAGTATGTATCGTTTTATGGATGTGACATGTTTGTAGCATGGCGTTATAACTTTAGTCGAAAATCGGTAAACGATAGATGCAGAATGAAATTGAACTCTTGTTCAAAACTTGCATTCGAATTTAAATTACTGAGATCACCGTGCCTGGACCATTAGTTCTTGTTATGAACACACTATAGGTATTTTTTTAACTTCAATTTTCAACGGATTACTCATTCCTTTCATTCATTTGTTTCAGCACAACCTCTTGCGAAAACCACGAAGCACTAGTGCGTGGAAAATGTTTTCTGATTTTTAAATTTGAAGAAAAAAAGGATAGTATGTAGGGCACGGGCACTGAAAAGGACTTTATGAGGGGTGTGAAAGTGTCACACGATTCGAAGATGAGGTCTTTCTGCGCCATTGCCATATAAACTACTATTATATCGCAGTTTCAGTCTACAATAATAAATATATTATCAATGCCAAGAATATCCTAACAGTATTTGATCGTGCTCCCGACGATTTTGTGGGTGTGATCGTTACACATTGACTGGAAGAAATAATTAAAAAAAAAAAGAGTGCAATTGATAATTTTCAGAACAATCTATGCCCGCCGAGTTCGTATCATCATACGAGCTAACTTCCTTCAGCAATATTTTCCGTCGCCAATATGCTGTTTTATCACAGGTTTCGTCAACGATTCTATTGGTTTTTAATTCATTTCCATTGATTAGCATTTGAAGAACATAATTTGAAGTCTGAAAATTAACAAAGGGAACGCTCGGCTTCGATGCCTGATTTCACGTATTATTTTGTACTATTTTTGTAAGGAAATGATGTTTGTAATCTGACGCTGAAAAAGAGTATAGATGTTCTCGAGTTTTTGGCTGGGGAAACCATTTTGGAACTCGGTTTTAATTTTTTACATTTACAATGTTTTTGCCGTTATTAAATATTTTCTTGTCATAATTGTTCGTAATTCATCATTAGTGGTACATAATTTCGTTTTAGTCACATAAGTACAAAGGCTGAATTCTCATTATTGTGCATATGCTTTCGTGTATGTTTATAATAATTAACTTGTATAACTTGCCTGTGCACTAATCTCTATGAATTTCTGTACCGCTAATAACGCAGTTATCAATTCTTAAATTTAATATGTACCATTGAGACCTACGATTACAAACCATTTATTGTAATTTGATTGATTCACAGAAACAAGTGTATCCACAATATGTGTCATAGAATTAAGATTCAAGTAATAAATGGTCTGTGTTTACCGCACTTCACAGAAAAACAGAGCTTACTTGACTTTCAAATGTTTCTAATACCACCTCATCCACCCAAGTTCTTTATATTATTTATTATAGCATCCCTTTGCATACATCAATACAAGTCTTTCTCCGTAGAGTACAATTGTTCTAGGATATAAAATCTAGGTGATAATATTAGATTGCCACTCGAAGAATCATTGGATTATGATTTCACGTTGCATCAACAATCAAATGCTATATATACGGCGATAGTAAAAGTATAACAAACGAACAGTATACACATTTAGATTACATTTGCTTAGGTCAATTGAAAACCAATGTTGAAGGCATTTTCCGCATTACGATCTCATACACATAGAATCACGCATCGAACAGTTGTACGACGATCGTTCGATATTTATTAGATGAGAGTGTTAATTATATTGAAAAATTTTGTGGTAGTATTTAAATGAGATGTATATACGAGACATGGTTATATTGTTAGTTATCACGAACCTACAAAAAGAAGTGAAATCCGGGTCAAAAACATCTGAAATGTAAAAAAATCCGGCAAGTACTCAAATTAACTTACAATGAAAATTAATGACAAACCTATCGCCAGTCTCTGGCATGATATGAGAAAAGCCTGCAAAGCGCTACAATTTCCCCGCAAGTATACGTCGTAAAGTCGGACCTCGCTGTTTCGTGTAGTGATATCCAAACATCATTCCAAGAGCTATGTACTTGGCGGGCACATTTTTTTTCTACCATTACCATTTCACCATATCTCTTTCTTTCAAGAAATAGTTGTGAAGTAGAAGTAAGATTCTGAATAATCGGACTTATAGCTGTACGAATCATAATCCGCATAAAAATGTTACGGAACTTTTCATGTTACAGATATGGCGATATTTGCATAAACAGCTCAACTAATTATCAGTCTTATCCACGGTATGTGTAATTCTCTCTTTATACCTACAAATGATATTACTTATAGTTGAATACAGATTCTCAATAAGACTTGTCTATCGCGTGAACGAGTTAATTTCGTATAATCTAGAAGCAATCAAATACGAGGAATCCACTGGTGGAAGGAAAGTACCGCGTATTCTGAATCTCCCCGTATTATGGTACCAGCTGTTTACTAGAACATAAAAATAGTATAGGTGCTCTTCCACCTTGGCTCTTTCATCTGATTGTGAAACCCAATTCAGTTTTCAATTAAATTACGGTGTACAAAGCTGAAAGATATAACGCCGACAAATTTGCCGACACGGAAAGGACAATTACTCATTTTACATTGCTGCTTATCGCATGTACTTTTGAATTGTACGCAATGATGTTCTAATTTTTATTGTCAATGTCTGAAGTCACCGATAATATGTTAATGAAATATCGTCGCGTGCGACGATATTTCGATACAGTATATTACAAACGAAAACTAGCAAACTTCTTCCAAAACAAGACATAACGCGTAAATGTATAAATCATCGCTATGCTCAGACATCTATCAGAGGATTAAGGATTCAAATTAATTTATAAACCCATTTACTTATACAAAAATAAAAAATTGTAACTTTATTGATCCCGTAACTGATAGGATGTAACAAATATAAACTCAGGTATGATTGTCGTACAATGCAGAAGTTGAATGTGACCGCCAAGTACGTAGCTCTTGGAATGATGTTTGGATATCACTACACGAAACAGCGAGGTCCGACTTCACGACGTATACTTGCGGGGAAATTGTAGCGCTTTGCAGGCTTTTCTCATATCATGCCAGAGACTGGCGATAGGTTTGTCATTAATTTTCATTGTAAGTTAATTTGAGTACTTGCCGGATTTTTTTACATTTCAGATGTTTTTGACCCGGATTAGTATTTATCCTTAATCAGCTCATGCACATTGGATACGGTTAATTAAAATTTATCATCCGCCAAGATGGGATCACTCAATTGAACCATGCTGCATGCAATTGAAAATATATCGTCAACGTAGCTGATCAACGCCCAGGGGAAACGATTTTGTAATATTTAAAAAAAATTTATTCTCTGATTAACTATTTCGATATGCACTCAAGCTGCAGCTATGTTTTTATTTAATATGGCTTCTTCTTTCGAAAACTGCTTTTTAGATTTAAGGGAAGACTCTACAGAGATTTTGACCGAAATCGTTCAAAAAATCGATTTTCCGTTTTTACCGGAAATATACTCCAGAGGCCTGTCCTTACCTTGTGAGAAATATTCAAAGCCCTTCGATTTTTTTTAGTTCACAGGCAGCTGATTTTATCGATAAAATTGATAATAAATTTTTTAAAAAATTTGTTTCTTCCGTAATAAAGTTCTAGAATCTTACCAAGCTATTGAAAATATCATTAAATCTGAGTTTCATAAAATATTAAGTCCAAGTATGAACTACGTGGCCAAAAGGATGGGTACCACAGGACTCCAAAATGCAATAACGAGCTGGAGCGCTGGAAATATAAAATTTTTTCCTCAACCTTTTTTTTTTGTTTTGAAAATACCTTCTGTAAGACAGCTATTATGTGAAACAGAAAGAAACCTTGTGAAACATAACAAATCGCACTGAAACGAAGAAAGCCAATACGGCTACGCTGAAAAATTATCAACCGCCAGATCAAAAATCCCCAATAAATGGGAAACTAATGCCTTTTTATGAGAGATTAGTCAGTGACGAGCTGCTAAATAGGTGCACACATGAAAAAAGTCTAAAGCAATAGCCAGAGATAAATGAGTATTAAAAATCAGCACCAAGATTTTCTGAGAACCACAATAGTAAATTGCAGAACGCAGCACGATAGAATATGCTGCTACGACCAAATTGATGGAGCCGCAAGGTAAAGTCTTGAAGATAAAAAAGGACTGGACTACAAATTCAACGATCAACGTTTTTAATTTTCTTTTATATGATGTTGAATCTGGAAACGCAGGGCGAAGAAGATCTGCGGTCCAAGATGCCGCAGCAGAAGAAATAGAAAATCAGAGATGCCTCAATGAAAAAGTTTGATGACATGACGTTTCGAATTATTTTAGACCATATATTTTGAAAATTTATTTAATTTGTACCAGTTTTCATTAAAAGGCGATTTACTCAAAACTACATTTTCAGCTACGCTAAATGTTCCTTGCGTCATAGTTCTGCTCCGATCAACTTCTCCTTCGCAGTGTAGATTCATGCATACCTAATACACAAAAGTATGTAGGGAATTCTTTATATTGTAAAAGGAACATAGTTTTCAAAATCCATATAACATGAAAAATGTGAAAAATTGAAAAATACAAGTTTAAAATTCTGGTAAAAAAAAACCAGTCATTCAATCTCAAATCCGTTACATACTTTTCTTCGCCTAAGTGTACCGAAAGCCCCAGTCAAATATTAGTATGATCAGGATAAGATTATGACGCAGGAAGCATTTTGAAGTTCAGTATCTTTTAGCCCTTAAACGTTGCGTAACTTCTATATTACTCAAGTAATCTAGAAGCTCAAGGTGAGAATTTCTTAGATTCAGAGCACAGTTTCACAAGGCCTATCAATAATTTTAAATATAAAAAAAATGTGCAAGTTCTCAGTTTCTGTAGGGTCTTCCCTTAAGGAATGGTGGTCGAATCAACTGAATGTTATTCGCCGCACACTCTACGTCAATCAGGAACCCCTTGTCTACCATTATGGCATCTGCACCAGGAATCATTTTCTCGATTAATTTTGATTCTGTAAAGATGAGTTTGTCCGACGCCCGACCGCCGTAACCTTTGCTGATATATGAAATTGTACCGGCGGGTGTTACTCCAGTCAAGAATTTGATGGTATAGTCGGATTTATACGACGAGTAGCATCGTATACGGTGTTGCAATCCGAATACCAAGGTGTTGCAACCCAGATGGTCGAGCCACACTTTGGTAATACCAAGGAATGTGCAAGCCCTGACGCAGCACGCAGCACGACCTCCTTAATCTAATAAATAAGCAGCCATTATAGGACTCGGGGTCAGAACACCGAGACCCGTAACGAGACGTATTATTTAGAGTTTTAGTCTGATTGTAATACAATAAACTTCACTTTTATACGACTTGGTTCCAACCATTAATTCGACAACGAACTCCCTAAATATAAAATTGTAGTTGTTTGAAGGATCTAAGGATCCAGATTACAACAACGGCATTTCAGACATTTTGGTCGCTCCATATGAATTTCTGTGCAATCAAGAACTATTCTTGATTTGGAGTAATCTCGAAAACATTGAGGGATATTCTTATTGATTTCGTCTCTAGATGGCCAAGTGATCACAGGCGATAATATTTTTGAAATGATCAAGACCGAGGCTTTGAATATTCGCGAACAAGTTTTGTCGCACACGACGTTGAACAATGCAGCTAAAACCGCGTAACTCAAATCTTGTTCGATCTTTAACATTGTCAAAACAATCCGTTCTTTATTTGACAATCGATGAGCATCTGGTCTTGCGTCTGGACTATACTTTTCTACAGTTGTGACCAAAGCATTCAAAAGTTTAAAATCGGAAATACCGGTTAGTGTGTTCAAAACTCTTTCCGTAGTAATTAATATTATGAACGGCACCCCTTGTGCAAGATCCCCACTGCTGACTTGTGTTGCCTCTTCACAAGCTCCCCCAAAATGCAAGAGAAGCAAAGCCTTTGCGGCTTCTATATCTTTCAAACTCATTACGATGTTGGCAAATTGATTATTTGGGCTGGGTAAGGATTCATTGACAGGGACATGCTCGTCGCTGCTGTTGTTGTTTTCATCCTCATGCACTTTACACATACCAATACTTTCATCCTGACGAATTGATTCTTCAACCGACAGTAAGACAGACTCACCTGTTCTGCTGTGATTGCTAGAATTACATACCATTGAAAAGGATAAGGAGAATGGATATTAAAGCACATGTTACCGGTAGATCATTTCATGCATTTTTGCATACAACCCCATATCCGTTGTGACACGAAGAATAGAAAACGTAACCACTATCAAACCTTGTTACAACTCTATCACCATTCTCACGGAAATTCAGTCGTCGCTTCAGTCTTTCTGCTCTCGCAGCTCGTTGTTCTGCAGATATCTTGCGTCTCGCACTCATCCCATGTTGCGGCGTTGCAGGCAAGCAAAGCGTTGGCACAGCGGAGGATTTTAACCTCTTCACTTTTGCTCCGGCACCAGCATGGAAAAAAACAAAATACAGTTCACAAAATTATTTCTATGATTTACTGAGCTCAAAACGTACAGTAATGTAGAAATATGAAACAAATATCTTACCACTCCAAACAAAATCTTTTTTGGTAAAGTGTAAAGAGCACACTCTCATTGAAGACTTCGGGTCGCTTCGAGACATTTTGAGCACTCTTATCCACATTTTCCGTCGATCTATTGTTACACGCATAGCTCTAACTAAATCCTCAGGGCGCTTACTGGCAGACAACCGCCTATACGGCCGCCCCACTACGCCACGAGCTCCCGCTACACCGCGCGCTCCGCGTCCACGAGCCGCCCGGCTCGGTCAAGCGTAACTACGCTTCCCGTCACAACGCGGCGTCGCACCGCAGTCCAAGCGGTATCACGTGACTCGTTGCTTTCTCGCGATTAAAATTGAACAAGACTCATTTATATAACCCAGCATTCGGCTAGCCAAGCATGATGTAGGTTCCAGTAACCAGCGCATCAATTCTACGCTATCTCTCTGTACTCCTACATTGAGAACCAGCAAATAAACCTCAGACTGAGAAACTACTCTCACTGTCTTCTTTTTCTGACTCTTTATCAGCCTCGATAGATATCAGTTCCTATCCCCGACACTCCTCACTCCCCCGCCGAAAACCAACACCCTGCCGACGACGCCGGACAGCTTCTGGAACTAGTGCAGCGACAACTGGCTCTACTCAAGGAACAGGAGGAGATCGCCTGGAGAATCCGCCTACAGCCTCTCGATCCCGTTGACATTCCCCGCCGCGACCTCCGCACCCATCTTCCTGGAACCACTCTCCCTGGTCTCGTTATAGACCACCGCCCACCTCCTACTCGGCCTGCCAAAAGCCGCATCCCGATCCGCCGACCGCCAGCCGCCGATACCACCATGTCAGGGGGTGTCAGGCGTCCCCGGCTAATCAACTCGTTACGAGGTCGCCGCATCTTTGAGTCGCCACCAAAGACTGGGACAACTACGCCTACCCCGCCTCCTCCTCCTAAGCCCAAGCCTAGACCGACTCGTCTCTCGATACCAGTGCCAAGGCGCACTATCCTGACACCTCCTACCACCCGACCAAAGCGAGCTTGACCTGTCGCATCCTCGCCGGCCTTTATGGCCATTCCTCCTGAGAACCAAGTTGGTTCCACCTTATACTTACCCAGCATTGATAGAGGAGCCCCTCCTGCTAAGGCTCCTCCTCAGATCCATCACTATCACTTCACGCACGCCGAATAAATTCATCCGAGATACTCTACCGACGTTTTTAACGGGAAACCGGTGAAAAGTCACGTCTCGATCCGCGAACGCACGAGAACGACATCCGAACACGCAACAATAAAGTCGACTGCTAGATTTCCCTTTTGGGCTAAATTTCGCAGATTCAACCCCTACAACAGTCTCCATTCCAATATCCGATGATATAAATATTAAAACTACAGATTTATTTCAACAAGTACAGAAATGTCTAAGTTAATTTACACGGTGTATCGCGTGCATCGCGTGTACAAATAGACTCTTATGCACACCAATAGCAGTTCGTCAAAAACTCGCTAGGAGTCGCATGCTTAGTGTCGATCGCCAATACAATTTTCTGATGCTGCAGTAGTAACTGGAGTAATCCGCAATTATTATGAACAAATATACGGTAGTACAATTATAAATCATATTGCCCATTTACGCTCTATATGTATACTCTATGAATACGTTAAGTTCCAATTTTTTTTAGGTAAAATAGTTATCATATAAAAACGCTCGAAATGGCTCCGAAAAAGTCTGAAAAATCCTGAAAAATCTGAAGTCACATATAAAAATGTTTAAGCAGCTGCTCCATAGTGAACTGACTTTTGCAACAATTTTTTTTCCAGGAAACTGCAAATCACAGATATAAGGAGCTAACGCTGGCCCACTCTGGTCCACACGCCAAAATTCTTCACAACGAACGCAGGATTTTTTAGAATTTTTTCAGATTTTTATAAAGCGACTTCCGAAGTGCTGTTTTTTCGAGTGATTGTATTTGCCTATTTGAAGAAATTTTCTCAAAAAAATGTAGAAAAAATTCAGGGTACTATTGAAAGATAAAACAATCATATACAAAATTATGACCCGGATCCAAGGGGTTGAGGGTCAAACCCGGGTGGAAATGGCGTGGAAAGCCCCATATGAGACGGTCGCTCGAAGAACGACCTAAGGCGACATAGGTCATTTTTCGGGAGAACGTTTTAATAGGTAGACAAGGTCACAAAGTATCTATATACCAAATTTCATAAGATTTAATCAATTTTTGAGCAAACTGTGATTGTTTGAAACCACGCGCCTGCCATATCATCGCCCGCGTAGTCTCCCGCTCGACTCAGCTAACTCGGCTCCTGTGCTTCAGCCGTGAGCGTCAAGCAGTGTAGCCGTATTGTTTAGTTGTTTAAAGCGATATATCTTCTAAATATAAAATGATGGATACATCTACGACTAACTCTCCAACAACTTCAGCATCTACTAGCACCCATGGTTTAAAAAGAAAATCACGACGAGACAGATGGGAAGAGAATAAAAGAAAACACAAGCGTGCTCGCGGAAGTGGTTATGTTGCCACTAATAATAGTGCAGTGTCTCTTATAAGGTTTAAGCATATTATTATACAATGCTGTGGAGCTAATTGTTGTTCTAAATTTGACAGAGAGCTTCAAAAAGACCTGTTTAAGAATTTTTATTTATTAGGAAATAAAAAAAAGCAGGATACTTTTTTAATGAATTGTTGCCATCAACAGCCTATCAAACGACTTAAAGTAAATGTCAAAAATAAAAACAGAGAACACACTTGGCAATACATTCTAAAAAAAAATGGAAAAGACATTAATATTTGCAAGAACTTTTCAACAAGTTTGTTTCAAATCACTGATGGTAGAATGAAAACCGTACTCCGATTTTGTAAAACAGGTACGTTGACGTAATTTTCTTATCTTCCACTTCTCTAAATTTTCAATGTTACAAAACAACAACGTGATTATTAATCAAGGTGCTCTGCATGCTGTGGAAAATCGTGGAAAACAGCCGAATCCTAGAAAAAATACCAAACGAAATATGGAATTTAGTTAAACAGCACTGGTCATCGATTCAGCACAAAAAATCACATTACAGTGGACAAAAAACTGAACGAAAATTTTTCGTTAATACTGAACTGACTGTTAAAAAACTACACTCTTCATTTTTAGATTTTTATAAAGAACAAACTGGACAGATCTGTAAGTTAAATTATAAAACTTATCAGAAATACTTTCGTGAAAATAGTGAGCACTCCATTCGAGAACGAAAAACTGATGTGTGCAACTATTGTACAGAATGTAAAGTTAAAATCGATGCTGATCCGAATGATGCATGTGTAGAAACGTATCGTACACACGAAGCTGATTACAAAGAACACGCATAGCTGAGAGATAAATATGTTTTGGAGATCGCTAAAGATCCAAGTAAGAAGACGTTAGTTTTAGAATTCGATTACTCTCAAAACCTAGCTCTTCCTAAATTGAATGTAAACTCTCAATATTACAAGAGGCAATTAAATATGTATGTTTTTAATATACATCGCTTTAACGATGAAAGCAGTAATTTTTACTGTTTTTTAGAATGTGAAGGTAAAAAGAATGCTAATTCTGTATGCAGTTTTTTGTACGATTCTGTTAGCAAACGAATGAAGGAAAAGCCTGATACAAAAGCTATTGTATTGTTATCCGATTCATGTGGAGGGCAGAACAAAAATCAATATGTCGTAAAATTTTGTTCTTGGCTGTCAGTAATTTTCAATGTGACGATTACACATATTTTTTCTATTAGAGGGCACAGTTACTGTCAATGTGACAGAAATTTTGGTTGCTATGGATCAAAGTTGAAAAAAAAAAAGAGATTGTTGAAACGCCGCAGAAGTATCTCGAAGTAATACAATCAGCCAGAAATAACCGAAATCCTTTTATAGCTGAAATGTCTGCATCGCTTTTAGAAAATTGGGAAACTGCACTCGAGCCACTGTTTTTGAAAGTTCCTAAATCAAAAGATTCTGTTTTCAAAATTTAACAGTACGTTAAGTTAGTATTCAAGCCTATTAAAGTTTTCTTAGCGTATAAGAAATACAGTGGTTGTGGTGAATGTTTCACCTATTTTAAGGGGATATCCAAGTTTCAAACAGAATAATATGTATACTGTCTTCAAAATACAATAACTTTGGGACTAATGGAGTAAAATGAAATCGGCCGACAGGATTTGAAAGTATTTAACTTTAGCTTTATTTAAAAAAAAAAAATTTCATTTATCTTGAAGACCGTGCTCTCCGTAGGCCGCTCAAGTAAAGGCTGTGCAGAGCGCCGGAAAAAACAGTGACCACGATTGCAGCCAAACGCAGTGTCTGAAACACAAATACCAAAATGCATTTTATTTGTAATTGAACCCTCTAAGCTCTCACAGAACCGATTTTTCATTTGACTCTCCGTTTTTTAGAAAACAAGCAAAAACAGAGATTAAAATCATGAAATAGTTTTTTCTCATTGTAAAAATCGATATTTTGACCAAAGTACAATTTATCAAAAATCGGTTCTGTGAGAGCTTAGAGGGTTCAGTTACAAATAAAATGCATTTTAGTATTTGTGTTTCAGACATTGCGTTTGGCTGCAATCGTGGTCACCGTTTTTTCCGGCGCTCTGCACAGCCTTTACTTGAGCGGCCTACGGAGAGCACAGTCTTCAAGATAAATGAAATTTTTTTTTTAAATAAAGCTAAAGTTAAATACGTTCAAACCCTGTCGGCCGATTTCATTTTCCTCCATTAGCCTTAAAGTTATTGTATTTTAAAGACAGTATACATATTATTCTGTTTTAAACTTGGATATCCCCTTAAAAATAATACAGATGTTACCAACAAAGAAAACTTAAGTATTAAAAAATTGTCTCCAGTTGGTATCAATGCAGCTGAGAAGAAAGATCTTTTATTTTTATTACGTTTTATTAAACCAACTAACAGACAATTTTACCACGACACATTTGCAGCTTGTGAAAATGCAGTGTGCAATTCAGAAACCGAGTGCGAAAATGAATAATTTTAATTATTCTTATTAAGGGGTAACACCACTCTAGCGCCAACAAAAGAAGGCCGAAATTTGATATATTTTTTTTTAAGATATGGGTAACGGGATCGGATTTATTTATTCAGGGTTTATTAAACACATATTGAAGTACATAAACAAATTTTTTGCAGTTGCAGTTTGTATACAAAAGAGCTGTGACAGAAGCCAGTCTCCAAAAAGGTATTTTTTTTTTTTTTATGGGCGGAATCGTAACTCCAAAAGGATGAAAGCTAGAATAAAAAAAAAAGTTTCTTAAAGTACATGTTATTAGCTGAAGAAGTATATAGCCGTTTTTGGATTTAATGAAAACTTTTTTTTTTATCAACAATTTACTGCAGATTTTTACGTCGAAAACGTGAACATTTCTGAAAACTTGTGCCATTTTTGCAAAAACTGATTAAAAAATGAAACCCTATGTACTTCTCCAGCCAATAACATGTACTTTAAGAAACTTTTTTTTTTATTCTAGCTTTCATTCTTTCGGAGTTACGATCCCGCCCGTGGAGGTATTAAATAAAAGTCCTTTTTGGAGACTGGCTCTGTCACAGCCATTTTGTACACAAACTGTAATAAAAAAATTTATTTACGTACTTCAATATGTGTTTAATAAACGCTGAATAAATAAACCCGATCCCGTTACCCATATCTTAAAAAAAAAATATCAAATTTCGGCCTTTTTACTGGCGCTAGAGTGGTGTTACCCCTTAACTGTTGCTAATAAGTAAATAAATAAATTAACATGGACGGAGTATTGGCAGGGAGCGGACCATATGGTGGGGACACATGAATCGATCCCAGCGCTCGATGCGGACAAAATTTCGTAAAATCATGCTCCCGTTCGGAATTTATGAGTAAAAAGAGTACATACTTCTGTTAAAAATGGTTCATAACAGTTGTTGCATAGTAAACTGCAAAAATACTGGCAGAAATAGTGATTTTAAATTTTATACATTTCCAAAAGCTACATGGAAAGTAGGAAAAAGAAAAAAATGGATTAATGCAAAAAAGAGAAAAAAGTAAGTAGTGTTCAACCTAACCTAATAACATGCTTATTTTGACAGATTCACATTGCAATGTTTGGCAACCAACTATCGTGTAACCATGTCAGAAGTGTAAAAATAAATTATATGGTGATGTAATTATTGATCTGTAACAAAAAAACAATTTTTTAGTATTGACGGATCACCGTAGATTCCAAAACCGACAGACACAATTTATAGTGCTCATTTTATCGGAGGTAAAAAATCTGAAAAGGAAGCTAGTCCAAGCTACATTCCAACAATATTTCCTTCAGTTTATAAAAATACAACAATTAACGAGGAAAACACTATAAACAGGTATGAAAGTTATAGTAATAAGCTTTTGAAATAAAAATAAAAAATAAACATTTAGTGAATAAAATTTTTAAAAACTTGTTTTCAGGCACACGAGGTTTTCAAATCGGAGAAAAATACAAAAAAAAAACATAACTGTCCCGTGTAACGTCGGGGTTTTATCGCTACCGAATCGTCACAGATGGGCAATGATGTCACCATTTATATCCCGTTTTACACTTAAAAGTAACTGGAGTGAGGAATGATTTTATGGATGATTCGTATAAATAATTGAAAAGTATTGAAGATTGAGTCGTCTGGTTTATTGAAAACAATAGTGGTTAGCTGAATGAGTGGTTCATAGGAGATTTTTGGAGGTTGAGTTGTCTTGTAGAGTAAAGGGGGTGGAAGAGAGGCGACTAGTCGGGAATAGAGAAGTGGAGAGGTTGAAGGTTGACTTAGAAGTGAGTTAATTAGAAAGAAATTATGGTAGCTTGGTTAGGAGAGGTGGTAAGATGGGAGGCCACGTGTGCCTGAGTTGCATCGTACTGTCAGATGCATGCTCAGCATTTATGGCGTGGAAAAGCTACAGGCTCCAGGTATATGGTTTACTTATAGGATCGTGCCTTATCGGCTATGAGGGAGGGAAGGTGACGTGTGGACTGAAGGTCCAGACGCTACACCTCCCCCGTTAGGAGAAACATAGGGATGAAGAAACTATGTTTCTCTATGTGGAACATATGAGTTGGATGGACAAAGTTTTCAAAATGATAATACAAAATTTTCAAAATGATAATACAAAATTTTCCTTACATCTAATCTCGTAGGTTGTGATTAAATGATTGAGAATGTTTCATAATTTGTATGTGTTTATGAGAACTGTTGTTGTGAGTTGACCGTTTTTCTTTGGGAAAAATCCTTTATTCGGTCGTGTCAATTACATTTGTTTGTTTCGTGTGGCGTATTAGATTTCAAGTTGTATTGTTCTACAAAATAATATTCAAATATAAAAATATAAAAATTCAAATTCAATAAATGAGTACTGAGTATACTGTGTTAGTAGATATAATGTGGGGGTTCTGGATCATACTTCCTTACCGGCCGAGCTGTGAGGGTAGGTTACCGGCCGTGCGGGGTAAGTTACCGACAGTCGGATGGTAACGATTGTCGATCTTTGTTACCGACAATCCGATGGTTGTGATTTGCCGTCGTGCGATGGCGCCACTACCGATTCGCTGCCGATCTTTGGTTACCGATCGTCTGATGGTAACGATTCGGACGCATGAATTACCGATCTTCTGTTTGCTGACAATCGGATGGCTGCAATTTTCCGTCGTGCGATGGCGCCACTACCGATTCGCCTTCTGGTCATGGTAACGATTACCGATCTTTTTTTTCTGCATATCGACCGGTAAGGATTACCGATCTTCTATTTGCTGACAATCGGATGGCTGCAATATTCTGTCATGCGATGGCGCCACTACCGATTCGCCTTCTGGGTCATGGTAACGATTACCGATCTTTTTTTTTCTGCATACCGACCGGTAAGGATTACCGATCTTCTATTTGCTGGCAATCGGATGGCTGCAATTTTCCGTTGTGTGATGGCGCCACTACCGATTCGCTTTCTGGATCATGGCAATGATTGCCGATCTGTTTTTTTTCACCCTTACCGACAATCCATCCAAGATGGTCGCTCCGAAATATTCGAATTCTCAACTTATACACGAATTATACTAGCTCTAATGCTTGAACAGTGACAAGGTGTTATATTATGCAAGCAATGAAGCGAATCATCTGATTATATGCATATGTTTTTATTAGAAATTTCTCACGTCTAACCTATTCTAGAGTAATAATTTTCTTAAAATTAACTTAAACTATGTACATATATAACCTATTCTAAGCCTTAAAACTAACTAAAACTATGTACATTGTAACTTGTGGGGATATGCTTCACTAGCTGAAAGCTAGTGAAGTTATCCAAGTTCGCGTGAATTCTTTGTCACGGGTAATGATTTGGAGCTCCTCCTGGGAAAAGTTGAAAAAACCCTTTGTTGACCCTAATTGCAGACTCGGATAGATTTTACTCTATCAGAGCTGCCTCCCTACAGACTTGGGATATGCTAGACTCACAGACTAGGATAGCAATTATAGCTCTATCGTAGCTGTCTTGAGTCTAACTCACCGAAGCTGCCTGTTACAGACTTGGGTCGTAGTACTCAGACTAGGGTGCCAATTATAGCTACACCGTAGCTGCCTGTACTACGCCGAAGCTGCCTTCTAGCTAAAATGATTTTAATCCTGAAAAGTTTGAAAAAGTGAGGTTAAGTTAGCACAAAATAGTAGATAAAGATTAGATTCCTCTGATATTAATGTCAACAGTCATTTGACTGTTCTAGTTTATTTGAACATAAGTGAAATAAATTTAAATTAAACAAAATCAAAGTATTTACAAAAACAAAAATATTTAAACAAAAATAAAGTAACCCAGCAAACCAACTAACGTAACAAACACACAAGATATGCGTTAGCGACTAACGTGTCGTTCAGGCTGTAACGCAAATAAAGTAGACTTCTGTGTCGCTATAAACCTCCATATCTCACGTAAGGCCGTCGCGTTATGCCATGACGTGGAATTGGCGCCCCTATTGAAAATTCTGTAGTTGAATAATACGTAGAATCGACGGCGCGGCGACGTGTGCTGTTGAACCGTAAACTAATTCCGCAAATACGTCAGAGCTCCTGCGTCCAAAAGTACCAAGTCGCCGACGTCTGAAATTGGGATAACATTTGACGTCGTCGCGACGTATTTCGCGAAGTATGCTGGAACGTAATATACGCCGTCGTTCAGTACGTCAAGTGAAATAAATATAATGCTAAAACCGCGACAGGGAGTATTACTCAATCATAGGGTTAAAAAAACAATGAATTTCACAATTGAGGAAAATAGTTATAAAACGACAGCGTTTATTGATATATTTAATATGTGTCTATGCCATACAAACAAATTATTTATAGAACAGTGCACCGGCAGGTGTCGATATAGCGAACGTTTTTTTTATTTTATATATTCAACTTTTCAAAACATTTATAGTTGAAAGACCTATTTGTAAGAATGTGTTGCACAGTAAGGTGCAGTTTGTGACTAGTATATGACTAACAATACTGTACATCTCGAACTTACTAGTTCGACAGATAAAACAAGTTATGTATATATAACAGACCAGACATCACACATCTTCCAAAGTCGTCTGTTTGACTTGACACCTCATGAACGTGTTACGGTTCAATTTCTCACGTCGAAAACTCCGCCCTCATCCTACGGACGTCTTTCTGACGATGCACGACTTGCAAGCGTCCAAAGTATGACATACATCACATTGAGTTTCACAATACATGAGGCGCCAATACTTCTATACATTAAGGAAACAATACATACCCATCAAATCAACCTCTTGAAATAAAAACGGTACATGGATTTCGATTTTTTCTTAACTACGTCATTTGCGATTCAAAAATAACGATTCGAAACGAATTGAGAACCCTATATCAGATTTATCCGAAGGGGTTGATCGGATGGGTGGATTGTCCACTCAATAATAGTGCAAACTCGGTACCGCACAAACATAATCTTTTGAATTTACTGTAACGTGTACACACACTTTCGATATATCCGTACATAAAATCGCAACCTCTTCGTTAGCTGCGGTACTAATAATTCTTCGCACCATATCACATACAGTACTAAAGGCATTGGTTGTTGGAAGTCTGTTGACAATACAGTATTCCTTCCTGGACACAGGATCGACGAGAAAACGAATTATCCTGGCGAATGAATTGTCGTTTATCAAAATATATGAGTTGTCCGAACGTGTATTCATGCGAAGTGAAGACGCGTATAGGCAACCTCCTTTGACTATTTTACCATATGCAACACTGTGCTCTCCCATGCCTAATCTGTCTAACCAAATTGGATTCACTTTAGATGTACATCCGAAATATCTTATATTACCTACGTTTAGTGTTTGCACCGCCAAGGTTTTTCCCATAGTGTTACAATAATTCATCACGTCTGACGAACAATATTCCGCAACGTGCTCGTTCAAAGATAGGAAGCTATATTTGGAGCTGATGCGTCTGCATACTTGGTGATGGACACCTTTTGCAGCGCGGATGACTTTCAACAAATCCCCGTTCCCTGATTCAAACGCGTATGCATTGTGGGCCCAGAGTGGTCCCCAGCTATAGACACTCTTAGCTAGGTGCAGAAGTGAATGCACATTAAAGGTCATAGCTACCTTTCCGTATAAAAGTTCAGTACGCCCTACAAAATCATGCAACAATGTATCTGCCAGATTCACTTCATCTATAGTGATTTCCGATTTACTCAATATGTAAAAAGCTTCGACGTAAGAGGCCCAGTGCATCAACAAGTTGGCAGGCAATATGCCTTGAAGAATGAGCATACTATAGAAAATGGTCCAGTTTTCCCATTCACGCGCCTTCCAATACTCCTTATCCGAAAACGATCTACTAAGCCTCACCACCTGATGTGGTGCCTTAATATTTTCAAGCAACTGATCAATTTTTTTAATCACGCTCCTAGGCAATAATCCAGCCTGTTTACGATTTCCAACCCACGCAGTGGCAAATTGTTTAGCGATACCTGAGCAGCAGTGTAAGGAATCGACGACAGATCCCTCAATAAAGTCATAATGTAGTAAATTAATCAATGGAGAGGCACTTTTAACTCCGAAAACAGCTCTACCAGATTCTACAACCTGCTTTATGTGCTCGATGGTTTCTTTGAAATCTCTGTTTCTGGGAACAACATCCTGCAGTGGATATTTAAGGCTTCCAGAACGTGGATTATTTGGGTTAGTTCGAACCCATTCACCTGGGTGAAGGCAATGGCCGCAACCGTACGAGCCGTTGAATTGGGTAAAACCTTGCACCGGTGCGCGAGCGACGGCGTCTACGCAACAAACCAGCGTAAAGATCTTAATTGTCATTCGTGTTTCATTAATGGTGCATTGGATTCCTAAGTTCGAAAGTTTGTTCATGTATTCGACAAACGGCTCGAGAAACACGCTCATATCGGGTTTATCTTTCCCGAACCAAATACCTACTAAAATTAATTCACTAGTTCTAACATGATAGGGCAACTCATTGACCATTAAAAAGATTGGCCAAATAGAATACTGAGAACTTTCGAACAAAGGGGCCCCATCGGTATTGAAAGTTACCGTAGCGTACCGATTTCTATCTCTTGGGGATAATTTTTCAACAAACTCGCGATACATCCTACCGTCGTAAATATCGCGCAAATCAGATTTTTCATGTACCGTACTACTAACGACTTTACTGTAATATTCATAATTACATTCAATCAATTTAGATATAGGAGTCTCTACGTCCATCATCACAAAAAAGTCTTTGAATGCGTCATGAGCTACATCGACATTCGTCTGACAACTTTTACATTGTACATTTCGATCTTTACGGTCGAATGTGCCTATGCCTGCGCCGCACTGGGGACACCTACCGTACAGACGCATGCAATTTTTCGGATAAAACAATTTATCGACCAAAAATCTCGTATCGCACAAAAACGGTTCATCGAATATAGTATTAATCAATCGGAACAAATCGGTGGTGGCAGTTAGCGACAGCGAATGCACGAGCACAAACTTCAGGATCATCAATACTACTTCTCCGACTGATTTATTGACTTTGCTTTCGATCGGTTTTTCGAAAGCGCCGCTCTGTAACGCGGATTGCAAACTAGCGAAACTTTGCAGTGTACGGTGTTGTCCAGTGTACTCTTTAACGGGAGGTGAATCGCAACCAACTGCGTCCAGGAACAAATCTTGGTCGTCGATGTCATACACACAGTCAACAGGCTCGTGAACACTGTCATCCTGTAACACACATATCATCAACCAGTTATTGCATAAATTGGTACCCACTCGCCATTATAATCTTTATTCTTATATTAAGTATATAAAACAAAAAAAAATATATCCTTCATTGATTGTTATCGGATTGTGTTACGATACAGAGTTGTTATCATTGTTTTATATGGCGATGCAGCAAATTATGGAAATCGATAAGTATTGCATAAAATGAAATATCGTCATATGTGCCTGCCCTCCAAAATGTATTATACTTATTGACAATACGCACCTGTTCAATCGAACAATTGATACGAAATCTATCGTATGTGCTGTGTATGGGATGAGCAGTGTCGATTAATAAAATTGTATTTACCTCTGCCACGTTCGTTGCTTCTTTACGGACAATTACAGCAGCAGCAGCATCATTCGCCAACGGCCGGGTTGGTGTCGAATCCCGAAAATCCTCGCCGGAATGACGATCTTTACGGACGACCGTCTGCAAGCAATACACACATTAATATCATTTGATTGAAGGAACGCGGGAAACGTTATTCAGTACCGGAAGTAATTGTTGCGATTATTGTTCAACTATTACATCACCTCGGATCCTTGTGTTGCCTTCGTTTCAGTTGGTCTGGAGGTACGTGAAGTTTCATCTTGTGCACGTGTCTGCACATTGGTGTACGTGAAATCTTCATCACTTTCTTTATATGGCTGTGATTTGCATGTCTGCTGCAATTGATCGACACTTCAATCGTGTAATGTTCGGTCGGATTGTACTCGGACTCTGCCATATGTATAATACGTATTCAAATATTTACCCGTCCTACACGGAATTTTTTCATCCTGTAGTATGAGGATGCTGGAATAAAGCCGTCTGAGTCAGGCTCCAAGTAGCGTTTGTATTTTCTATCCTTGTAAACATCTTCGTCCAGCTGCGTAAAAATAGTTAATGAACTCATTTCATTCATCATTCAAAGATATACAACGAGACGAAAGGAACATCTGTTGAACTTAATAATCGAATAGCTAGCCTCCTGAAAATCGCACATACACTGTAAAATTATTCATCGAATTCAGTTTGATCACGATCATGTATCCTTGGATTCATTGGCACATTGGTACTCTGTCGGGGTTTTGCATGGGAAATAATTAGTTGGCGCCGAACAATTATTACATTTCGTCGAAGGATATCTTCATCTGACCCCAATCCCAAAATTTCATAGCGTACATAACTATAGGTAATCTATTGTTACATACGTTATTTTATATTTCGTTCAGGAGGCTGTGTCATAAAGAACGTTAAGAATCATTCGGAGTATCTATTGACGTATATTTTTAATAAAGTCAATACCAAGCCACAGAACGAGCACGTTTGAATGAATCGAACACATAAGAGAAACGATGTAACTTATTAATCATATACACGAATTTCGGATAATTATTCATTCCCCAACGGCTACTAAGTCACGCTTATTATACTCAGCATGTACCGTATTACCACGGACCGCCCGGATCCACTGTATCAACATTTGCCAAGCCCTAATGGTCCCTTTCAACCACCCGTCCAATTAACCGGACTCTACCCTGCTAATATGTGAAACAAAAAACGCAAGTCACAGCCAGATCTACATAATATGGAACGTCTCGTATGCACATAATCTATATAAACTTACCAGTCTCCACCTACGGGGATAACCAATTACGACGCGGCCACGATGATTTACATTTCTGTGCATATTGAAGGCAGAAGATGTTTACAGTCGGAAGTCGTTTTCTGTCTGCGCATCGTCGAATGGCCGATGGTTGAATTTAAATTTCTAAGCAGGACAAAATTATTAGGAAGTAATGACTTTGAGAAAGTGTGATGACTTTTCCACAGCTTGTGATTTTAGTAAATTCCACTAGGATAAAAAATACTATAACAGAAAAACAGCGAGAGCTTAGAAAACAAGCTTTCATAAAAAATTTTGTTCAGCAAAGACTTATTTAAAATTGTAATTGTTATTAGTAAATTAAATATTTCTTGTATTTTTTCTTTGTCATAGAGATCTGATGGAGTCTATTTTTCAATGAATTATCAATGAGTATGGCGTAGTGCTCCATGACTTTGAAACCATATGCTGTGTGAAAAAGATAAGTCGGGCGGTGCGATGCAGCGAATTATATTATTAATTCATCAGAAATTCGAATTCATCGGATCTCCATCACAAAAAAAAGCATGAAACATTTCATTGGTTAATAACAATCAAAATTTTAAATGATTTCCTGATGAATAAAATTTTTCAGGAAAGTTTGTTCTCTAAGCTTTCGAATGCGCTACGAATAATTTTTTTACGACAAATAGAACCAGAAATAATCATTCTTCAAGCTTACTGTGCGCTCATTTTGCAACAAAATTGAATGTCACGTTGTAACTTTATGAAAAAAATTATTCCACACGAGCACCGAAATGCGTACTGCCTTTTTTATGTATGTAATACGCTATAAAAGCTTGGAGCGATTTAAAAGATGAGAGGTGAACAAAGCGCTTAATCCGTAATGATTGCCGAGGAATTTCCGATTTACACAATAATAATAATAATATATATTATAACTAAGTATATGGCAGCTCGCTGCCAGTTCTATGCCTCTTTTAAGTTGTAGCCTCGGGACGAAACCTTTAAATTCACTCGCGCGACGCTCGAAAACGCACCAAGACCGCGCGGGTATACCCAGTGCCGTGTTTAACTGTGTGTGCGCTCTTATGGCGTGCAGCTACCTCTCACACACACACACACACCTTCATACCCACCAGCGTTCGACAGTTTACGTCACGGCAAGAGGCAACCGGCGGGCCGCTCTACTCTCCCTCCCCCTATCGCCCAACTCCAGGCCTCGACAATTCTGGCGATCTATCTCGTTCTCCCACGTGCGCCTTCTCGCATGCGAGCGCACTTGCCATCTGAATAAGCCTGTCTTGCCATGCCTTATTGCCACCGAGTATGAACCAGCACACCTAGCTCCTCATTAATCGCACGAGATTTCCTAAATTATTATTTCCTTTCCCGTATATTATTAGAGTCCGATTAAAAGACGGTCCTCATAACATTCTTCATGAAATGATTTTACGAGGAGCTTGTTTACGTTGGTCCCCATAACCACCGTAAAATATGTTGGTATATGTACAATATATATAGGTCACTATGTAAAATAATTTCTAACCAAAAATGTAATTGATAAGAATGAAATAGTCAACTTACTTTTACGTAGAAATCACGGGCTCGTTATAGTGAGATTCTTGTTGTCGAGGTGAACACAATGGAATATGGAACTTGTTACTCATGAAATATAGCTTTGTTAAAGACTATAACACCGTCCTAGGCCTCGCCGGTTTAATATACACCGTTCAATTCGAACTTGAGATGGCGAAGCCGTAGAACGGGTAGCTGATCGCGTGACTATAGTGAGAGCCAATCCCGGTGCTTGCAGATTCAAGCTGTTAAAAATTCAAACTGAAACACACAAACGATTGGCTGCGGCCGCTAGTCTCGCTTTTCGCTAGTGTTATATACGTGTGAACGCGCTGTCCCACGTGACGCGTCGAGAGAGTCACAAATACTGTGAACTCCAACGTTCTCTCTGTTACGCATGCGCAGCGTCGCGAGAGTTCTCGACGTGTTGCTGCAGCTCTTGCACGCTGCCAAACACGTGTTCTCAGTTCTATGCGTACGTATTGTCGTACGGCTCTAAAGCAGTCGTCGTCATGTCTGGCGAAAAAGTAGTTTCGCACGCTTATGTGTACTTCAGCAACGGTTCTGGAAAAGTTGTGCCGATTACATCAGTGCAGGATTTCCATCCCAAAAACGAACGGGACTTCTCGAATCAGAAGCGGTACAAGGTGTGGTGTAATGGCGCCGCAGCATCTACGGACAATCTTCTATTGAACGCCCATATCCTGCTGCTCGGCAGTAAGTATACATTATTCGTTGTGCTTTTACAAGAATAAGTCTTACGCTAGACTTCAACGCCTCAGTGACTATGATGTCTCAAATTCTGTTAGAAAATCATGGTATATCTAGTTCAACGCGAGGTATATGTTTTTCTTCCACAATTTGAGATATCATGATTGCACTGAGGCGTTGATTTCTCACGATATACTGGAAGTTTTTTGTCAATCTCCGTAGACTATCTCCGTAGAATGTCTTCGGAACTGACAACCAGTGACTGTTACTTCAATATGCCAATATTAAATATAAAAATAATAATAAAGCAATAATATAATAATATAATAATCCTGTGTACAATTATAATAATACCGGCTATTGACTTCAGTGGGTATTTGTAGATTGTACTCTGTAAAGTCTAAGCATACACATATGCATCATAATATTCATTTCGCCCAATATTCTATGTATTATCTCATTCGCTAATTTCAGGCAGCGAGTCTGACGTACGGAATAGACGAGACACAACTCGTCTGAAATTCCCAAACAAAAGAAACATGAGCTTTACGTCTCCTGGCAGAAGGCCAGCTGCAACACTGCGCAAGCCCGCATTGAAGCTTGTAAGGCCTGCAGTACTGAAGGTGATTCAAATACGTGTAACAGTCATTTGTTCAGCTATATGTGAGGTATTCCACGCCAAGGAATATAATAAATGGTTGAACATGGCATACTTCGTGAAGATCAAGCTTTCAGAGTTAGAACGTCAAAATGATGACGAAAAATACGTCATGAAATTTTAACGATATATTATTCGAAAAATACATTTCCTGGCCATCATTTTGCACCTAATTTTCTTAATCTGACCAGCCAGAGCCGAATTATAATTATTTGAAAATTATTTCATCAAAACAAATTACAAATTATTCATAGCTCAAAAAGTATTTGAAGAACAAAATTGAAATAATTTACACGAGTTCCTTCCAACACACTAATGAATTGAAAAAAAATTAGAAAAATCGATAAAGGCGAGGTTCTGAGCTATGGCTACTTGGCGTAGAATACTGCATACGTATTGTCATGTCTTACTATTGTTAGATTTGAATCTCAACATTTATATTACATACTGTCTCATTACGCACCGGTAATAATATTCCTAAGTGCATATGACCACATAATGCGTGTATAAACGGTCTAAATATATCGCAGATTTGGTAATGGTTTGTGTGTTCGTACTTTATTGTAGAAAGGCAAAAGGCAACCACAAAGTAAACCGAAAGATGTGGGCAAGAGCGCTCAAAATGATAAAATTTTGGCCCGGTATTCGAACCTGATGGCAGCGCGCGAAATTATAGATGATTATCCTGAAATGTCACACAAAGGTTCGGATAGTGCAGTACACCTCGATGAGGGATCGACCACCGAGGATGCTTCTTCCGATGAGTCAACTGTGCATTTATCAAACGATGAAACTGCTGATGGTAAATATACCTAGCCAGATTTTATTTTTTATTTACGGAAATTTATGTTTTGAGGTAATATCAAATATTTCACTTCACATTACTCACGGACGATTAAGCACACATATATCAGCCCAAAGGAACAATTTGGGCACAATCTGATAAACTTTTACCATACGATATAGGCCCGTCTTCCATGCACGGAATGTCTTCTAACGAAACTTCAGTGAACGCGCCATATATTTGTTCCCCAACCAATAAGGGGCGTGCGGCACGCGTACGAGGAACGTCCTGCTCGAAAGTAACGCCAAATTCTGCACGATCCGTTGGGCAGCCTGGTCCACTTCAAACGCGATTGAGGCGATCCGGTACAGAAGGCACACCTAATACAATTAAAGGAACGACACGTGCTGCGCGGATACAGGGTGACCGTCTAGATACGCCGTGCATTCGACGGGCCGCGTCGGAACGGGTTTTACGTTCAGGCAGGTCATTGAGTGCAACGCGCGACGTGCGACAATGCCCACGCAGTTCACTACAGCATAGGTTGCCGGACAGAGCTCATCATTCCCATAGACCTTCCTGCGAACGGCCTGCAGCGCCAATACGAACACCGGATCATCGGCTGCAACGCGGACGCAGATTTTACGTCGAAAAGCGAAACCACACGCCACACGATACGGTAAGCTTAGAATGTCGCGAGTCGTTTATCGATATAATCCAAACGCGTTTCTCTGTGCTAGTAATATTACAAATGTTATGCTGTGGTAATGTGAAATTGCTATTTATCCACTATAGATATACCTTGATGAAAATACCCCCGTAAGCAGAGACACATGGGAGATGATGCTACACAATTCTGACTCTCGGTTTGTGCGGGAGGTTGTGATGCGGTTGTGGGGGACGGATGTTCTCGCACATAAGTGCCTGAACGAAAAAAGGGCCAATCGAGGCAAAGGCCCAGACCATCCCGACCTGCGCACTGAACTCACTCCCGAAAAATACGAGACAGTAAAAGGTGTCATGTTTCGTTTTATATTGGAATCTTATGTGACGTATCAATGGTTCGTATTTAGGATTTATATGCACCATTATACAGTGTTTGAATTCCCCTTTCGTCAATAGATTGTCTATACTACAAACTCACCGAGGCAGGCGTGATCGGCAGACAAAGGGGCTTGCGCATGTCGAGGATTTGGCGGTTTGTTTCAACAAAAATCTACGATGTCCGTCGGAAGTTAGGTTTCGATTCTTGAAATGACTTTCGAAAGACATACATTTTTCAACTGTTGAAGAACCAAGTTCTACATTTATAGAATTTATATTCAAATACGTGAAAACATTGCGAAGGACCGCACCTGGATGTGCAATGTATTAAGAAATAAGTTGTTTTACCTGTTGAAGTACTAAGTTCTGAATTGATCGTAATTTTACTATTCAGATATGTGATAACATTGCGAACGAACGCACCTGGATGTGCAATGTATTAAGAAATAAGTTGTTTTACCTGTTGAAGTACTAAGTTCTGAATTGATCGTAATTTTACTATTCAGATATGTGATAACATTGCGAACGAACGCACCTGGATGTGCAATGTATTAAGAAATAAGTTGTTTTACCTGTTAAAGTACTAAGTTCTAAGTTGAAAATAATAACATTCAGATATGTGATAACATTGCGAAGGACTGCACCTAGCTGTGTAATATGTTATAAATAATTTTGTCAACTATCAAAGTATATATATATATATATATATATATATATATATATAACACTAAGTGCTTCATTTTAATCGCCCCAGGCAAATATCTCAAAACCAGCAGATATACGAAAAAGTTTCATACAAAACTTGAAGGGTTTCGAGAAGGAAATATAATGCTGGTATCTGTTGACTTGTGGATTTTGCCACCTCAGAAATCCTGCAAGTAACTTTGGATTCAAGATGGGAAACACATATCCAAAATATGAATTCCCTACCTACAATCCGACGTTAATTGCAAGATCTCTGAAGTGGACAAATGCACAACTCAACACATATTATCATCATCATCATTTTTTCCCTCGAAACCTTTAAAGTTTTGTATACATATTTTTATTGTATCTCTTCTAGTTTCTCTAATATTCGCCTGGGGCGATTAAAGTGGACCACTTTGTATATGAAAAAAAAAACTGCCGTAAACTGCACCTTGCTGTGCGATGTATTTTAAAATAAGTTTGATGTCTATTATATAAAGTACATATCAAGTTCGAGATGTACAGTATTGTTAGTCATATACTAGTCACAAACTGCACCTTACTGTGCAACACATTCTTACAAATAGGTCTTTCAACTATAAATGTTTTGAAAAGTTGAATATATAAAATAAAAAAAACGTTCGCTATATCGACACCTGCCGGTGCACTGTTCTATAAATAATTTGTTTGTATGGCATAGACACATATTAAATATATCAATAAACGCTGTCGTTTTATAACTATTTTCCTCAATTGTGAAATTCATTGTTTTTTTAACCCTATGATTGAGTAATACTCCCTGTCGCGGTTTTAGCATTATATTTATTTCACTTGACGTACTGAACGACGGCGTATATTACGTTCCAGCATACTTCGCGAAATACGTCGCGACGACGTCAAATGTTATCCCAATTTCAGACGTCGGCGACTTGGTACTTTTGGACGCAGGAGCTCTGACGTATTTGCGGAATTAGTTTACGGTTCAACAGCACACGTCGCCGCGCCGTCGATTCTACGTATTATTCAACTACAGAATTTTCAATAGGGGCTAGTTTTGAATCAGTAAGAAGCACGAGAATGCCGCCGTATCCCAACGCCATTCTAATGCTAGCCAGTCGCGTTAGAATGCTACACAAAGTTCGTACTACCATTGTGTCAATCAGTAATATTAGAATGCAGTGGAATTGCAACGGCATACTAGCGTTAGCCGGTGACGTTAGAATGCTGCATGAAGTTGACACTACCTTCGAGGCGATCAGTACCGGTACGATGCAGTCAGATTTTAACGGCGTTTTAGCGTTAGACCGTGGCACTAGAGTGCTACAAAAAGTTGCTGCATCCTTTGGGTCGTGCAATCAAAAAAGGATGCAGCTACATTTCAATGGCACTTTAACGTTATGTTGTAATGTGGTTGCCGAGATGTATCATGACAGTAAGGTTTGTATTGAATTTGGAAAACATCGGTGGAACGGTTCAGATTTTGTAATTTTTCGAATGCTCATCAAAATCGAGTGCTGATTTTTTTTTATATAGATTATTATAAGAGCAAAGTTGGTATGAAATTTGAAGAAAATCAGTCAATTGGCTCGGATATTACAAAATTTGGATTCTTTCGAAAATTTTGAAAAATGTCGAATTGCTATAATTGGTCATAATTTTATTGGTATTTTTTCATTGGTATGTCTTAGTGCAATAAACCTGATGATATTTTATTTCATAATTTACACTCAATACGTTTTATTTTAATATAATATGTATCTCAATATAATATATTATTAAGCTTACTAAACTAACATTACTTTGGACTTAATAGAAAACTGTGTTCGACATACTGCCAACGATATAATGATCAGCAATCGGTTGTTCCACAATTGTATCGAAGTCACATTGGTCCCAGTATGGCATAAGATATCCTTTCGATTGGACATCGGTATAGGGGATTAATAAAAGATCATCCTGCAGTCCGGAGCATTTAAAAAAACCCAATAACGTCGATGTCAATCCCACATCGTAAAACTGCTCAATACATCTAAATTTCGCTACGACTAAGTACTCAGTGGTTCCGACAACGACAATATTCCGAACAAGGCAGATACAGTTATTTCTCAAGATAACACAATTGTCTCGTTTGTTACGCGTAAGAGTATGATTTGCAGATTGTAAACGTCGATATTGACGAATATTTGATCCAGTGTTAATAGGTAGAGGCCCTGTTGTATGCTCGCCTGATACCTTTACCCGAACATTCTCGTTTCGTTCAAGCGGAATAACATTATACACTTGTTCCGCTCTTCTGTTTGTTATTTGTTGCAAAGTGAGATTAGGCTTCCTGCAGTACTTCTTCAAAATTTTAATATTATTCTCGTATGGGAATGCCGAATAGTTGTCGGGTGGACCAAACCGCTTAACATCATCTACAACGTGAAGTAATCCGTGAATATTATAACTCATGAATCTATCACCGTACAAAGCTGGACACTTTCGGACGAACAGAGATAATGCAAGACTAGCAAACTTGTAGAACACCTCTGGCTGTGACGGTTTCAGAAGAGCACGCATAGCAGCGTGCAAAAGCAGAAAGTGCTCATAAATTTCGCTAGAAACAATGCCATATAAGACGACAGGTCCATTATACAATAAAAATTGACGACCTTGAGTAGCTTTTATACGAAGATCTTTGAATGTTAACGGGCATCGTGCCATTTCCCGAGGAAAATAATGACCTACTACTTCCAGCCTGTTCGAAATCTGTTGGATTTGACGCGCTGATAATTTGCTCACCATTGAGAACTTTCCTGTACTCAATTGTAATAACATTTTTTTCACTACACCAATACATATGAGGTGCATATAGTCAAATGGGACTTGAGTTACTAAGCCCATCTGCAGAAGAGAAAGAGGACTCGGTCCTTTGTGGTGATCTTCATCTAGCATGCTAGAATATTCTTCGTCCGTTCTAGGTTCGTGTTCAACACCTTTGTAAGACATGTGCCTATCAACAGAATACCCTTCGACTTTACATTTTAAACAAGGTCGATGGGACATGTGGCCCATATGGTTGAGGACGAAAGCTCTCGCTGGAGCATCAGCTATGAAACATCTGAGTATCATTGGGATTTTTTTTCCATTGAAAAAGACCCCACCTGCTGCAATAATTTCCTTTGTTTCCTCGATGAAATCTTGAAAGAATTCCATTGCACTATTTGGTTTTTTATTTCCTCGGTATACTCCTATGAGTTCTGTTCTACTCGGGTAAACATTAACAATTCGACATTGTATCGGCCACATCTGATTGCCTCCGGACTGATCTATGCTTGCACCATCCGTGCTAAAATCTATTTCAAGCCGACTGAGAAGCGAATCCATTTTGACGCCGTTCAAAATTGTTATGATCGCTGCTTCAACACCCAAGTGTAAATATTCACCAGGCTCCACAATTCTCAATTCGGGAGCCCGTCGGGGAGTTTGTAGCAGTGCCCTGGCGGATTTTGGTAAATTCGACAGGCACTGGTGCGTCCTCAACACGGCAAGGATGTTATCAATGGCTGTATTGCTAATGTTGTTCTCAACGAAACACGATGCAAGTCTGTCGCGAAACGTTGCCGATCTGTCTGGAATTTCTTCCGTTTCTGGTCGGGACCAATTATTGTCTATGTTGTTAGAACGTTCCAAATTATCGATGTAGGTGCAGTTGGTTTCGGTATCGGGTTCGATGTCAGTGTCCGTATCGATGTCGATGTCGATGTGACTCTCTACTTGATCAACGGGTGAACTTTGCAAAGCATCAGGGGTGCTGAGGTTCCTGCATGAACTGTTAAGTTGTGCTGTTCTGTTCGGTAACAGCTTTTCTCTTCTGTTCTCCAAAATGTCCATACTTCCGTTTTTATGAAACTCTGCATTACTGTTTTCATTGTCAGATTCGAATATTGTAGCTGATTCAATATTGGCATGCTGCGGCATTCCCGTTCTGTCCCTCCGTCTAGCCGCTGCTATTCTCTGAAGCTGACGTTGGGACAACAAGTGATGAGGTTTTCGACAGGCAGGAATGCTCGATTGACTCTGCCGTCGCATTTTACCGATTAGTACTTGTCTTTTCTTGATAACAAAGTCCTGAGATAATCAAAATTAAAATATAGTATATTACGTACCTAGGGAGGGAAAGTAGGCTATTCCAAACTGCGTGCGAGATTGACACCCGAGCCGAAGGTGAGGGTGACAAGAACGCAGTTTGGGATGGCTTTTTTCACTCCCGTGTGTCCCGTTTTTTACTCCCGTAATATATTTTTGTATATATTATTATATTATATTATTATAATATACATATGTATATATATGGGTAATTCCATGCCAAATCGACCACTTCTGAACCCGACCCCTTTCGATTTGGCTGAAACTTTTTTTAGCTTTTTCTACCCCACTAAAGACGGTCCTCATAATTTTTTCAAATTTTTTACCCAACCCAAAAAAGTCGCTCTTTTTTTTCAAATAGCCATAACTTCTTCAAAATTTGACTAATCAGGACGTTTTTTTTTTTCAAAATTTTCGTTTTGGAATGGCCTTTTCGAAAAAAAATATAAATAAACTGTCAGATGTCAAGTTCTATGAAATATCTGACTTTTTTGAGAAAAATCGTCAGTTTTTCGAAGTTCGCCATTTTTAATTTTTTTGATTCCCAAAATACTTTGATTCATTCTGTGAATAATGCCACTAGGTCCAGAGTGGGCCGACTTTTCCTTCTATTTTTTTTTTTTTTTAGGAAAAAAAATGTTCATTTTTTTCTCAATTATTTATTTTTTCGATTTTACAAGCCTTCGTTTTACAATCTTTTTATAAGCTTCGATTTCAAAATCGAAAAAATAAACAATTGAGAAAAAATGAAAAGTTTTTTTTCCTTAAAAAAAAATAGAAGGAAAAGTCGGCCCACGGACCTAGTGGCATTATTCACAGAATGAATCAAAGTTTTTTTGGGAATCAAATAAAAAAAATATTAAAAATGGCGAACTTGGAAAAACTAACGATTTTTCTCAAAAAAGTCAGATATTTCATAGAACTTGACATCTGACAGTTTATTTATATTTTTTTTCGAAAAGGCCATTCCAAAACGAAAATTTTGAAAAAAAAACATCCCGATTAATCAAATTTTGAAGAAGTTATGGCTATTTGAAAAAGAAGAGCGACTTTTTTTGGGTTGGGTAAAAAATTTGAAAAAATTATGAGGACCGTCTTTAGTGGGGTAGAAAAAGATAAAAAAAGTTTCAGCCAAATCGAAAGGGGTCGGGTTCAGAAGTGGTCGACTTGGCATGGAATGCCCCATATATATATATATATATATTTACAGCGTGAGCTTTCTCTGGGTCCGAATGAGGAGGAGCTTATCAGCGCCGATGCTCCGCCCACTTTATCCCACTTTATTCGCTTTATCCCACTGTTATCAAAATCTAACTTTACATCAAGCTGTCGATACTTTGTCTGGTCGAGTAAGATATTGTTGACTGTCGGAAGTCCTAATCTGCTTATTGTTTTCATTCGACAGTCATTAATACCTTACTCGACCAGACAAAGTATCGACAGCTTGATGTAAAGTTAGATTTTGATAACAGTGGGATAAAGTGAATAAAGTGGGATAAAGTGGGCGGAGCATCAGCGCCGATAAGCTCCTTCTCATTCGGACCCGGAGAAAACTCACGCTGTATATGAATATTTTAATTCTGAATCTATATATAGATTCATAATTTTTCATTCGTAAAAAACTCATCAATCGATTAAAAAATTGATAATTGGTAGAACAAGTCGATTACCTAACGATTGGATAATGCTCAAAAGACTATTACGAATTATGAAAAAAGTAATATAAATCTTCTTTGACATTTAAATTTTTCGATTAATCAAAAATGTATTTTATTTTGATAATAAACTCAATTTCATGAATTTCAAAATGAGTGTTGACAACTTTTTATAACAGACTGTAGCCGGGTGAGAATAGCAAATCTTCCTTGTTTAAAAAGTCATGGGAACATAAAATTCAGCAATTTTGACATACTTTCTGATCAAATTGTTTTTATAGTCCGTTGATATCGTTTTATGGTATTTTTTCATAAAACAAAAATACAATATTTGTTTTTTTGGAAAAGTACGTTCGCGACTTGGCTCAAACTTTCACAGACTGCTTCTTTTTTATATTGAGAATCGCCAAAAACATTTGCGTGATAAAATGGGTTTTACAGGAATAAGACTGTCTATAGAACAATTCTAAAGCTTGCACTATATTTTTAAAAAAGATTTTTCATCAAAAAAAAATCATTAAAAGACGTACCAGTCAGACTAGAACCAGCGACCTAAGGGTTGTTAGATTGCACGTTCGCACACTGACTTACGCCCATACGAAACACGTCGGCTGGACGGCGGTAACTGCCGATTGTGATGTTGCTGTGCACGTTATTCACTCGGCTGTTTTCGTACTTCGGATCACTCGTTTCGGAGAAGAGTGGGGAGTGGGGCACTCGCTACGGAAAGTACGGACGTGGTTACGGAACGCTGGCATAGCACGAGAGGTATCGCAAATGTGTGAGTAAGCGACCGGCTTGTTCGTATTCCGTCTCCGACCACAGGCATCGTCGTTCCGTCTGCGAACACCTTCGCACACTTACAAGCAGGCACACCGACGTTGGAGAAGAGGAGAGACAGCACGCGAGGCACTGGGTTCTATTCCCTCGATTCATCAATTGATATTAGGTACATCGGTAACAAAAAATACAACTAATTGAAAAAATAAAATAATTTTGCTATGTAAATGTATACTACTGAGTACATAGCTGACAATTACCTATAAAGATATATCTCTTGAAAATAGTAAGTTGAACTGCTGACATCGACGGAACGATAATGGTCTTTTCTAATAGATCGATGATACCCAAAAGACTCTTCAGCTAAAAACTTTGATAGATATTTTCATCGAATGCATTTAGATTAGTGATTTGTTAGAAGATCATCGTCTGTACTCAAAACTATAATAACACAATGAGAAGCATTGACCGACAATAACATTATGTCCGTTATTCTGCCAGCAATCCGTGCGTTCTTTGCATTTCTCCTGTATTTTTTCGCGTTCTTCGTTCAAGCAAGTCAGGCTTCTTATTGTGTTAGATCGTTTCGAGTAAATACGACGATTTTTCGAGCAAATTAATAATTTAAATGCATTGAATGAACATTTTTTTAAGTGTTTAGTTAAAGGTTTTTTGAGTATCATCTATCTATTAGGGGAAATCATTACCGATTCGTCAGTACGTCGGCGGTTCATTTCACCATTCTTAAGAGATATATTTTACTAGGTAATTTTCTGCTATACTCAGAAGTATATATATATTATTGACATATCAACATTATTTTCTGATTACTGCTTACCCAATTTGTAAAACCCTACAAAATTACATACAGTGTAATACCATCGCGGTATTTGAAAAAAAAAAGATATATAGTGATATAATAAGAGAGGACTAAGAAAACAAATCATGAAAAATATTTTAATTGTTTTCCGTATTATCTACCTATTTTACTGATCCCAAAAAAATTAAGTATCGTTCCGGGCATGAATATTGGAAAATTCGGATGATTGATTTTTACACTATTCGTGACATTTTCAATACGTCAAATTCAACACCCAAATTGTTTACGCTAATTTGGCTTCAATGACTGGTTTAAGGTTCATATTTGAGCGAATTGTAAGTGTCACTAAAAACCATCTAATGAAATAAAAATCAGCACGATTCATGCGAGGGCAGGTTGGCTATTCTTGCCTGGCTACGGGCTTTTATAAAAAGCAGCTGTCTTAATTCATTTTCAAATTTATGAAATTACATTTATTATTTAAACCGAATGAATTTGAAATTAATTAAAAAGACAAATTATAAAAGAACTTTATTTCTAATTACCTTTTCGAAAAATATAAGTGCGAAAGAAAATTTATTTCACTTTTTTTAAAATTAATAATAGTCCTTTGAGCATTATCCAGCCTTTATAGGTAATGGATATTTTTGACCATTTATCAATTTTTTAATTTTTTTTATAATAGTTTTGTTTTTACATTTATTCTAAGCGGTGGATTCAATCATTCTAAGCGGTGTGTGTGTTCTTGTGAGGGTCGTTCACGTTTCTTTGAATTTTTGAAAGAATGACTGAAAGTTCACGTCCCCAACGGTCGGCGAGGCCCCCGTTACGGCACTGCGATATGGTTCAGTTGGCATCAACATCATCTTCGGATGATATGGCAGTTCGAAACGACAATAACAATAACAACGATATCGAGGGGATTCGAGCTGCGCTGAGCGGTTATGCTGTGCTTACGGAAATAGAGCATCTCTCCGGCGGCAGTGACCGAGCTGACGGGATACGTCATAACGACAGACACCAGACTGATGTTGATGGTCTTTACGATAACGGACAAAATGGCACAAGGGATGAAGGCTATGAAAACCCCGACATCCAAAATAGTTTATCGAATTTGACGAACATTAACCGAGAAGTTTCAACATTATCCGGAACTCCGCTTTCTCGGGCACCTTCGTGTGAAGAACCGACTGTGCATCAGCGACCGGCTCCTTCTGAAACACCACCACTACAGACACACAATGCACACACACGCACACTTCAACCCGCGCAATCACTTCCATTCTCATTGGCTGATATAAAAACAATTATACAAGATTCGTATACCAAATGGAATCAGCGGATTCAGTAAGTTGACCAGCTAATCATATAAATTTTACGTCAACTATAACTTCATGAACTGCTTCGAAAATGAGAAATAGTGGAATAGGCAAGAAATCATACCAAATTCCACCCACAACATTTTTTTTCAGAATATTGGAAACCGAAATAAAGGATTCTCTTGCCTCCATCAATAGACGGCTCGATTCCGTAGACGGAGCTGACTATCCGGAAAAGCCTGACTGCTTGCCTCTGCGCAAAGTTTCCGGGATACAGCGGTATGAAAACTGCACAGAGGAAGAGCACCGCAAGGTGGTATGTAAAAATTGCCATCCACTTTTCAATTTTGTCCATTTGTTACAGCTAATTGAATTATTGACTGTATTGTATCATGAACTCTGAGATCATTCATTTACAGATTAAGTATCTAAGCACGTTGGGAGGGACCACCGTACACAGCTGTGCGTCGTTAATAATTAAAGAGACCATCCACGATCGACTGGCTCCGAAAATTAATTATTACGGACGGCACGAAGGAACATTTCCTCTTGAAAAAACTAAAATCATCAAGGCAATATACAGTGAGTTAGTTGAACCATGTCTCGTCAAAAAATATTTGCAAACTTACGATCCAATCAATATAATTATTACATATTAACATTTGTGTGTATATTATGTTTGCAGAGGCTATGAGTAGGAGACTTCGGGATCCAGAAATTTCGATCGCCGATTTTTCGGCTTCTATTACGACGGCCCTCCGTGCCGCTAAGCAGCGGCGTCGAAGCAAACTAAATAAAACTGTGCCTATGAGCGTAGAGTAACAAAAAATAAAACAAATAAAACAAAACAAAACAAATTTTCATAAATTGTTTGCCAACCCGTCCGCCACAAAACATTCACATTCTTCTAAGCGTTACATTTTAACAGCATTCTAGCATCCGGTCTGAACCTTCTGGTCTACATGGGTCTCTCATGACCCGAGAGTATCTTACGAGAAGAAATCGTTTTCCCCGCATGTCATGTCTCTTTGTCTTCATTATTAATTTATTTATTTTAGAATGAAGATATTGTATTCACGCTCGCATATTATTGCTGAGGACATACTGACGGTGTTATTTCTCTATAATTATTTTATTATTCAATGCTCTGAACTGGTTTTGTAAAGACTTAAACTTTTGGGTCAGTGGTGACCCAGGGTGTAGCCCAACGTTTAGTTCGGACAGCATTGTAACGTTAGGTTAGAACAACAATCTAGCATTTAGTTTTTACAGCATTGTACCGCCAGATTCTGACGAAAACATGCTGTTGGGACCCAACGCTAGACTGTTGTTGCAACCTAACGCTATGATGTTGTTCGAACCTAACCAATAATGCTGTTATGGCTAAACGCTAGTATGCGGTTAACACTTAACGCTAGGATGCTGTCACGACCTAACGCTAAAATGCTGCTATAGCAGCAGCACTGAATGGCTACATATTTTCATCAGTTATACGTCATTCAGTGACGTTACTCACTGATGCTAGAACAGACGCAAGAAGCGACACAGAAGTCTATGAATCAGGTGCTACGGCATGCCAACATCTGACCCTGGCCTGGCATTAGTCTAGCAAAATGCAGTTTTGAACGCCAGGTTTTGCTTGCTGGGTAACCGTAATCGTTTGGAGTCGTCTTCTGACGTGAACCTAACCTAATTTTCTTAACCTACGCGCTTCTCGTGTCGTTTTCGTTTTCTGAATTTTGAATTTCTGAAAGTCTTTATTTCTTTGCAATTTGATATCCTTTTTTGTTTTGACAATGAATTCCCGTTTTGGGTAAAACTTGTTAACTTTTGATTTTAAGCTAATTCTAGTCAACTGCGTTTTGCTAATCGCTGAATGCTTTTATTCTTTTGTTGCCGCTTTTGGCGTTTGCTAATTTTTATTTTGAAATTTTGATTCTAATATGAAATTTTTATGAAATTTTTGCCATGTGGCTGGAAGAGTGAATTTACGTTATTGCGAGTCGGCTGGCCGCTTTGGCACGATTCCGCTAGTCAGCGTGGTTTTACCCGTCTTTATATACCCGTCGCGCGGACCAAGATGTCGCGTGTTCGTGAGTGGGGGGTTCTTGTGACGTATGAACGTGTGACGTCATAACGCACACGTTACAACATATATATATACTAGCTATAACTTATTCTAAATCTGAAAACTGACTCTACCTAATTATTTGCTCTATTGCTCTATTTAACTTAAACTATATTCACAAGATGGTTCACGCGTATCTGAAACATACAGGTATTGTTATATAGCTGAACGATATGTAATGAAAATAATATTAACTTACCGAACAATGCATCCGTGTCACTCCGAGTCATATTCATGGATATACCGCTGTTCTAGTGGAATGACTCTCAGGTCATATCCATGAATATGCTGCCGCTCGAGCGGGATCACCCTTGGCTGCGGCGGTATGTCGGGAGATGCCGATCTTGATGATGATGGCGAGCTCGGACTCGATCGAGAATCCTCCGATGAGACCGAATCAGGTGATGCTGCTCTATTTATGCGCACCGTCTCCGCATCGGAATCTCCTGCATCTTCCTGCACGGAAGATGTGATGTCCGTGCACTGAACATCTGATGCATCGACGGTGGCGGCATGCATCGTCCAATTATCAATGATTTGATACTGCCTGGTGATGTTCTCAAGCATCTCAAAGTAGATGTTCGCTGTTTCGTCCACGAGACTCGCATTCACATGGTTGCTCCGCAAAATGTGCAACACCGCCTGAGCGTTTCGGAGGAATCGCGCCCTCAACTCGGCCCTCCGCTGCAGCTGAACCGCCCGCCGGGTAACTCTTGCATTAGTCGGATTCATCTGGATTAATAATAATAATAATAATAATAATCTTTTATTACGTCATGGGGCAGGCCCCGTAAGACGAGAAGAGAAAATACAAAAACAATATAAAATAAAGTAAAGAGAAAAGAAAACAAAGAGAGAGAAGTGCGAAAACATAAAAGAAGAGAAATAGGAAATAAAATAAAACAAAATAAATGAACAAAAGTAAGGTGATAACCAAATTAAATAAAAGTAAGACAAAAATAAAGAAGAAGAGAGGGAGGGCAGCACAGCTGAATTACAATAGACTAAATAAAAATAAAAGACTATGAAAGAAAGAGTAAGAATAGAGCAGTAAGAAGAGAGTAAGAATAAAAGTAAAAGACACAAAAAGTAAGATAGAGCAGAAAGAATAAAAGTAAATGACACAAAGAGTACGAAAGCAAGAAAAGTGAAACAGCTGAGTTACCCACCCATCACAGCAGTGCTTACAAAAACAGACCTGAAAAATAAGGAAGACAAAGTAAAAAGTAACTAAGGATTAAGATATTACTCAAACTAACATAGAAAACATAGAGAAGTAAGACTAATACCATTATTAAGTACGAATCAACAGAAGATGCCTATGAAGCCTAAGCTTAAAACAAGGCAACGAGGGGGCAAGCCGGACATCGGGCGGAAGGGAATTCCAAAAATAGCTAGCCGCAATGGTAAACGATTTCCGGAAAGACGTCGAGTTGTAAGGAGGAATAAAGAGCTCACGCTCAGCTACCCGAACATCGCGCTGGACAACGTCAGCACGAAAGCTGAAATTGGCACGAAGATAATCAGGCCGCGAGTCAGCCAGCACCGAAAAGAGGAGACAGCCCATGAAATAGAGTCGCCTATTGGCAACAGTCAGCCAGCCAAGACTGCGAAGATGCGGAGAAATGCGCTCATCCCGCCTGAGATTAAGAACGAACCGGACGCAGGCGTTCAAAGCACGCTGGAGTTTGGAATTGAGAGCACCAGGCAGATCACACAGAGCAGTGCAGCAGTAGTCAAGCTGCGGAAACACCAACGCAGTGACAAGCGACTTACGGATGGGAGTGGCAAGCAACTCCTTACAGGACTTGAGCTGATGTAAAATGCCAAAAATTCTCCTCGAGATAAGGAGCACCTGAGCGTTCCAGGCCAGAGTCCGGTTGACCGAGACACCAAGATAGCGAAAAGTCTCGACGAAGGGAATAGGGTGAGTGCCACAGACGATCCCAGGAATATCCGAGTAGTCCAAGCGGCGGACAAACGGGGAGCTACCAAGAATCGCAGCACAGGTTTTGCCAAGATTAAGTCGAAGACGATTAGTAGCAGCCCAAGCACTGATAGCGTGTACGTCCTCAGAGACCTTCCCAAGACCAGCCTCCAGATCCTGCGGAGTGCACTGATAATAAATTTGCAAGTCATCCGCATAGAGCACATGGTTACAGTGCTTAATCGCCAGCGGAAGGTCATTAATAAATACAGAGAAAAGTAGGGGGCCAAGCACAGAGCCCTGCGGCACCCCGGAGAGAACTGGCTCCCAGGAGGACAGCTCACCGTCAGGCCCAAGAACGGCTTGGGACCGGCCATCCAAATAGGAGGCAAACCACATAAGGGCAGAGTTGGAAAGCCCAAGATCCCCGAGTTTCCGTAACAAAAGCAAGTGATCAACTGTGTCAAACGCCTTACTAAAGACAAAAAGCACCATAACGGTGACCAGCCCCTTATCAACCCCCAACCTGATATCGTCAGTGACCTTAACTAAAGCAGTCTGAGTGCTGAAACCCTTGCGATAGCCCGATTGGAAAGGGTCAAGCCGACCGGAAGACACCAGAAAATCGGATAGCTGAGTGAAAACAACCTTTTCGAGAACTTTAGACAAACAGCAGAGAATAGAAATCGGTCTGAAATCACTAGCGGAGTGGGGGTTCCTGGTCTTCGGTAAGGGCCTAACTAAAGAGCGTTTCCAGTCGGTCGGAAACGTCGCACAGGCCAACGAAGAGTTGAAAATGTCAAGCAGACATGGGAGAATGACAACCAACCCCCGGTGGACGTACTCAATCGCAATGTTGTCACACCCCCTGGAGTTCTTCCGGAAATTGCCCAAAAAAGTTAAGAGAAGGTCAGGAGTAATGTGCCCAAAAAAGAAATTACTACAGTCAAACCTAGTCTCCCTGAGCCAACCAGACGAAGGCGAAGTCAAGGGCTCTGTACGTCCAGAGGTTCCCGCGGAGAGGAAGGTCCTATTAAGGTCGTCGAGGGGAATACACAGAGCAGACAGACCCTCCCTAGGCCTACATAGACCCAGACGACGAAAATCAGACCAGACAGATTTCGGGTCCCCCAGTGTGGAAAACCGCGCCGAAAAGAAGCTGATCTTGGCTGCTCGAACTAAACTCTGGGTGCGGTTCCGAAGTACCCTGTAATTATTATAATGAGAGACACTACGGGTACGCTTAAAAAGCTTGAAGGACCTATCGCGGTCAGCCATGGCCCGCTTGATGGAGGCCGAAAGCCACGGTGCGGGAGGGCGATTAACAGGCAGCTGCCGCAGAGGGGCATGAACGTCAACAGCATCCATGACCGCATTAGTGAGTACGGAAACTTTAGCATCCAGGGAGGCAAATGAAGAGAAAATGGTTGACCAATCCGATCCAGCAAGGTGGTTGTTGTAGGCAAGGACATCCATGCCCTCCAAGTTTCGACACGTGACAACTCTCCTGGAAGGGCGAGGCGCCCTAGACGAATAGACGATGAAGATGAGCTCGTGACCCGATAAGAAAGGCACACCAGATTGTCCAAAGGAGAGAACTTTAGACATCTTATCAACAACAAAGAGGTCAAGCAGAGTATGCGACGTCGCAGTATGATGTGTAGGAGAAAGCGGAATGATGTCGAGATTATGGCTGAAAAAGAAGTCCTTGAGCCGCACGGAGTTAGAAGACTGTGAACCGAGATCGACGTTGAAATCGCCAGCCACGACAATATCCTTGTATCGGTGAAGATAAGAGGAGAGAATGTGCTCGAAGTCGTCTATATAGGACGCGTTGGGAGGTCTATAGACTACCGCAAATAAGAGAGGGTGAGAGTTTGCGTGTGATATCTCAACAATGAGAAATTCAGGTTTGCAGCAGTATAGTTCCGGTGAAGTAGCAAGTATACGCGATCGGAGGCTGGAGTGGATAAAGATGCAAACACCACCCCCGCGAACCCCACGCCTGTCCCATCTAATCAAGTAGTAGCCCGGAAGTGTGACAGCATGATCCGCGACGCGATCCGTGAGCCATGTCTCAGACACAGCAATGACATGATAAAAGGTAGAAAAGAAAAAGTCGCGAGCGAGATCGAAGTGGGCACACAGCGACTGGGCGTTAAAGTGACAGATTTTCAGACAGTCGGATGAAGATGAGTAAGTAGCACCAGCCGAGTCATCAGTAGGGTAACGCCCTGGGGAGACGGAGGCGCAGCTAGAGCGTCACGACGATGAAGGTGAGGCCGCAGCCACAGGCGCGTCAGAGACGGCGGACAGGGCCCGATTTAGATCATCTACGGAGCGAATGACAACCGGCAGCGAGTCGATATCCTTCTTCACTCTAATAACGCCGTCACGAACCCAGGCAAACTTAAAACCTCTACTCTTGGCCTCCACCTTAGCACGTTTAAGAAGCTTAGCAACATCCGGAGCCAAGTATTCGTTAATGTAGATGCGCACGTGGGGAAGAGTCTCAGACAATTCGCTCGCGGTTAGAGTTCTGGCAGAACGGAAAGCCACTAAAATTCTGTTGCGAAGAAATCCAGTCGAGAGACGCACGAACAACATCCTGGCCCTGTCAGAGTCGCGAGAACTCCTCACACGCGAAATATCGGCAACATCAGATACGGAGACAGTAACGCCAAGGTGAGAGAGAGGTGATTAATCACACATTCCTATGGTTAGAATCTGTTGAAATTCGAGTATCCAATTCTAACAACATACCTTTCTTTTTTTACGCGTTTATTCTTCTTATGTTTCTCCTTATTCTTCTTCTTCAAACTTTTCCTTCGATTCTAACAACTGTCACTATTCGGCGATCTTTTCGAACTGAAAATTGTCTTCTTCTACTCAAACAGATTTGGTAGGGTTGGGGTGCATCCTATCGGTTGCATACCACCCTCCACCTCAAAGTAAAATCAAACCTCACCAACCGGAGAACAGCTCACAAAGACCACATCTCGATCCATAAAAATAGGTGGGTCTTAACGAATCCGGCAATAAATATCATTCGGAAGTTTTTCACATCTTTTAGCCTCTCGAAAAAAATGGTAGAGTTTTGCAAACACAAAGATTGCAATAATCAAAAGAACCAACCTCGGCTCTTAAAATAGGTCAGTCTCAAAGAATTGAGCAATAAATATCATTCAGAAGTTTTTTTTCGCATCCTTTCGCCTCTCGAAAATGGTAGAGTTTTGCTAACACACAAAGATTGCAATAATCAAAAGAATCAACCTCGACTCAAAAAAATCGGTCAGTCTCAAAGAATTGAGCAATAAATGTCATTCAGAAGTTTTTTTTTCACATCCTTTCGCTACTCGAAAATGCTAGAGTTTTGCTAACACAAAGATTACAATAGTCAAAAGATCCCACCTCGGCTCATAAAAATCGATAGGTCTAAAAGGATCGAACAATAGATATTCAGAAGTTTTTCATGCCCTTTCGCAGTTCGAAAACGCTAAAAGTTTGTAAACACAAATATTCTCGAGAACACCTGAATTTGTCTACATTTTTTTTTTTTTTTTCTTTTTTCATACGGCTCCATCTGCACACCTGCGTGCATACCGATCCCGCGCAATAAATTATCAGCTCAGTCTATTTCCAGCTATGCTTGAAACCGCATACATAGCTATTAATATGGAGCTAATATTGGATCTACAAGGTTTTGGGCGATTTGATGATAAATTTGTAATAAAAGAGCTGGCTGCAATAGGCATTCGTGCACATGAGGAATATCAGCAGGGTATCACACGCATCCTCTTCAAAGCACCATACTCCTGGGTGACTCTCTCACGAGAGTATAAAAATCTCAATTCGTGGCTAACATGGCGTCATCATGGAATACCCTGGATTGCGGGAGAAACGCCGTATAGAGATGTAGCGAAAACTGTGAGAAAAGTTGTACAAGATGCGAGCTGCATTTACGTGAAGGGATTTGAGAAGAAACGTTGGATTGAAGAAATCCTCAATGACGACTCGAAACCTGTGATTGATTTGGACGAGTTAGGGTGTCCGAATCTTCGAATACTACGATTGGAATCGCGTGTATTTCAATGGCTTGGAGACTGTCATGGCGATGTATCTGGAGGCTACCATTGTGCCTTCGAAAACATTCAACGCTTGAAAAACTGGTATTTGGGGGAGGGCCATAAAAAACCCTCTCCATATATCTCGAGGGCGGGGGATGATGGTTTAAAAGCCAAGAGCCCACACGGAGCTGCATTCGTACATCTTGACTTCTCGCCATTAACACATCTTCCTCGTATATTCGAACCCGCAAACTCTTTCGAGCGAGGTAAGAATCCTACTACACGATAATTATATTCAATCGGAATATAAAAATTGATTTGGAATTATTCATTTTGTGCAGATGGACTTCAGCAGCCTAAACAACACCAGCCGTATGGACAATGACGTAGAGATGAAAAAGATGTCGGAACTGGAGATTGGGCAAAAGTACGACATCACCAAACTAAGGCTTGTGAAAACGAAATTTGGCTGCAGAATCATCGCCACGATTGCTGACGAATACATAGTGTTCTTGCCCGCGAGAGTCGGAAAGGCTCTGGAGAATGAACCTACCCAGCTGGATCAGTTGAACAACGAAGCGGATCAGAAACGTCTGCAGATACTTTATCTTGGAGGACCATACAATAAATTTGAATTCTGTGGAAAAATCTAAACACACACACACACACACACACACAAATGTATAGATAGATATATATATATATATATATATATATATATATAAATGTAATGGGAATGGGTTAGGGTGAATAAATAACAATGAAATTACAATTACATTTATCTATTTATTGATCCTTTAGAATAAGCTTAATCTATAGTTCTCAAGCGCGCAAAATCCTTAAAATGTGGCCAATTTTTTGACGGTGCCGCTGATGGGATTGTATTCAACAATGCGATCATGTATAATCATACAGTAAGCTGAAGTACCTGCTGGAAATGCAACACTAGTTTCGAATTCCAAACGAATATCAACCGGTCCACTCTTTAACGATTCATTTTGCTTAGAGCAGTTTATAGTTATGAGTGGAGCTCTCTCCAAAAAATCACTCTTTGATAAAAAAGGCTCAGATTCTTTATCATAGTATGAAATTTGGAAGTTAGTATACATATTGTAGAGAATAGCGTATTGATTGTGAGCAATATCAAGATTCAAATTTCCATAGGGGTAGCACTGTGAGTTTAGGAACAGTTTCACATCTCTGATCATGCAATGATCGAATTGGCTGGCATCTTTCTTCGGATCGTTTCGTCGTGCGGTTTGGAATCCCAGTACGACGTGTCTTGGCTTCTCTAGCTGTGTCGATGTCTTGACAACCCACACGTGTCTCGTTGTTGCAGGCAGCATCGGGTACTCGTACATTTCCCACGAGCGCAAACTCAGAGATATAGCCGGATCTTTGGCGATATAGCTAAGCATCTTGATCTTTGCAGGATCCGACAGTCTGATGTACGGTAATAACCACTCAATTCTTTCGATCGAAATTTTGATTCCCTCCACGGTGGTTTGACATATGGCATTCAAATCATTGTTCGATCGCGTCAAAATCAACTTATGCTTCGCATTAACGATGATTCGGTTATAATCTTCGGCAAACCCGAGTAAAAAATGCAGTGGTAAAACAATATCAAAGTATCCATCGGCGTTGGTTAGTTTATTATTATCCGTCAGCCAACCTGTGTTCTCCAGGAGATATTTTTGTCCTGGGGTGAATGATAAGTATCCCTTCATAATACTCGTGATGCCAACATTCTTATTCTGATCAATCTCGTGACCATTCAACTCGTAACGCATCTCGCCAAACATGTGACACACTGCCATATTGACCAATTCCGTGCTCGCGCTAACAGCGGTGCCATCCGATTTCGTGAGTCGACCGTAGATGTGGAGTGAGCTTTTGCTGGGTAATACACACGCGTCTTGATTCTGCACAGCTATGCGGATCTCATCGTTATTTTTGAAGGTAGACGCCGCATATGGTTGATGTGCATATATTTCATAGTGGGCAATTGACTCATCAAGAGTCACAGGTGTTTGGATTTTTATCATTTTCGCGATGGGAATATGCAGATATGGCAACGAATTCTTATTTTCCACCTCCACCAAATCGAAGTCGGAATCCTAGACTCTGGAGAAACTGAGCGTTCTGATGTGTCACTTGAATCGGAGCTGCTCGATCACTGATGATGCTTGGACATGTCATTGGTCTTTTATAACTACTACCAGATTTTCTTGTCTTCTCAAACACAATACCCATATTATTATCTCAAAGATTTCACATGTAACCGTATGGTCACAGTTTCACCACGAAAATTGATCAATTTCCCGTCTTGATCGACTATTCTTAATTGTATATCGTGTATTGTCCGTACGGTGATTGGATGGTAAATGACATTTGTCGGTACTTCCACGATCTTATATCCGGGTGGTACGGTTGGAAAAAATTGATGAATCGTATGTGCCCGATGCTCGTTTATAAACGCACCTGTAGTAATATTACATTCAACGCGCAAGGCGTTGACTTTGAGAATGCGAACGGGTAACTTGGATTTGTGGGTAATACCACCTTGAAGAACATTGGGGGTGAAACCGAGCAATCGACCGATGGAATCTTTTGGTCGAAAGTCTATCAGTTGATTACATCTAATTTCACTGAGCAGCTCATTGTTATTAGCTTTTAGACTAAGATTTATATCCTTAGTTAGTGCCCTCTTCAAATAATTCGAGATATCTTCAATTTCATAGCTCCCAGTGGGTATTGTAATTATCGTGTCTGGTTGTATATAAAACTTATTACACCCCTCATCTATATTCGGGATTGCGTTGAATGTCAAGAGCTCTATGAGTCCGAGAACATACGTCTTTGTTGGTGATAACTCGATAGGGGGAAAATATTGAGTCCTTAATACCGATGATTCTCCGGAGAGTGTCAACCATGGACCTAGTATTATATGGACCTAGTGCAAACTGCGAATGTAGACGCGGGGGGCTAGCCGTAAGACGGAAGGGGTAAGCTTGACTCTGATTGGTTACGCCATTTTGACCACCTCACTTGTAACACCATCTGCCGCTGATTAGTGACATCAATTATATACGTGTGTGTATGAACGTAACTTGTGTGTGGAGCAAAGTGAAACCATGTCTCGTATTCTATCAAAACTTCAAATTTCGTTCGATAGATGGCACTATTAGTGGGGTGGTCAAGATGGCGGAACCCTGTATCCCCCTTCCGTCTTACGGCGCGACCCCGCACGGCATATGCTCCGTCCATATAATACTAGGTCCATGGTGTCAACGTGAACGAATCAGCCATGACTAATATCACATTGGCGTTACACATGCGCTTTATAGCTGTCCGCTGAGAAACTTGAGACACAAGTATCCACAAATTATTGTGTTATATTCTTGATATCTCTTATGATTATATTTTACACTACCTACACCGAGATATTTCATAAGATCTCTAGGCAGTTGTAAATCGCCGAAACTATCGAAATAGACCGCATCGTTACCGTTTTTCGTGTATGCAACCCAATGCGTCCCCGGACCGTTTTTATCATCAAGATTTATGATGGCTGATTCACGCTTTCTTGGTCCTGAACTAGGTAAATCATTTCGCATAAAAACACCTCGAAAATGTGGAATTTTCATAGCTCTGGCATACTTGAGCAAATCGGCATCAGTGAGGGCTCGGTGTGGTAGCTTTATTAGTGTTTTTCTGGTTTCAAATACAATCCCATACCCTTCTTGTACGGTTTCAAGTATAATCCCTTTCCCAAAGCAATCGCCTCCATTGTCGCGTTGTGTCGCTTGAATTCTTGCAATTGCTGCTTGTTCGCCTTAGCCTCATTGACAGCCTTTGCTATACCTGCCGCACCACCAGCTAAAGCACCTGTGGCACTAAGGCCCGCAAAAATTGGTATAAGGAACGGTAATAAACCGCCGATTTTCTTGGGAACAGGTAGAATACGAGGCACGTGCACTTTCCCTTTAGATGCGGCCGAACGGGCACCCGCCAACGCTGACTCAATAGCTCTGGGACGCGGTTTCATGGATTTCTTCGCCGCTTGTATAATAGCTTTGAGTGTCCTTTTCTTGTTCTTCAACGATGTTTGCGTCTTACTCCCCCTCATACCCATACCTAGTTTAGATTTTGCTTTCATGGTGTTGGTGACCGCCCAGGCGACAGCTTTTTCAGCTACACTTGCGTCTTTAGCCAAAACCCGATCCCAAGCCCTCTCGGCAAGCGCTTTATCGGCCTTATGGCGCTCCGCAAGATTATCGTGATTCTTGGAGTATGCAATATCGTGCTGCTTGCATGCAGCGTCTAAAGCATTGACACCTTGATCACCACGAGCCAACCTCTTCGCCAATTTTGTACCAGGCCCGCAGTACTGATAGCCAGGAACATGTAATTCGACGGGGAGATTGTTGATGATTTTATTTACTAATCCACAACCGCTTCTTTGTCTGCGTGTGTGTCCAACCATGATTCACCATGAACTAACACAAATTCTATAAAAGCGTATATTTTATACGTAAATATATTAGTTCACATTGCGACGTTTACCAAGCATCATGAAATTTCAAGATCAAACGATTAAGGGGGGTGATACATGTAAAAAAACAAAAAAATCGAATATTTTTTTTGCATAAATAGTTAAAATAACATCGCAAAAATATGTCTGTAAATTTTTAGAATGAAATTCGCATTATTTATCGATTAAAAACTCATTTAAGTGCTCCGCCTCAACTTGGCGCTCGAGCGTTATTAAGCCTGTACCGGAGCGTTCGACTCTCGTATTGACGACTCGGTTAAGCAAATGTTCAGAAGGTCTTGTATTCCCTGATTCCATGGAAACAACAACTTTATACCTAGTTACTATAAAGTACTAGTTACTATAGAGTTTCTGTGTGTGAAAACTTTGAACGCGTTTTTCTCGAAACTACTTTTTTCAAATTGGCGGGCAAGATAACTCAAAAAGTTCTCAACCGATTCTTATAAAATTTGGCACACGTCTTCTCTATAGTATTAGCTTCTAGTTGAACCTCAAAAATGCCCCAAAAAATTTCGAAAATTACCATTTTCGACCAAAAAACCATCGAAAAAAAGGGTGAAAAATCGGATTTTTCTTTCTGAGGCGTGCCAATTTACGATTTTTTGACTTTATTGTTTTTTTATTGGTTCAACTAGAAGATATGTGTTTTATGAACACGCTCACGCCAAAATTGTTGATTTCGGATCGCTGTAACAGAAGCTGAAAATCCCGCCGATAGATGCCTTTCGCCGCGAGGGTCGCAGGAAATGAGTTGCTACGGCGGCCATTTTGAAAAAAAAAAAATATTATTCCTGTATTTTAACATATGATGAATAAATATACTGAATTTGAAAACGATTAATTTATTCCCACCCTTTCAAATAAGCCTCTGAAAAACGCTAAAAATTCAGGCGGTTACATGTATCGCCCCCCTTAAACTACCCATTGCCAATTTCGACAAATTGGTTGAGTAAAAAAAGAAGACGGGGAAACGACACGGGGCCCTACTACCAAACAGTGTGAGGGCTGTCTTTTGCGGGCCTTCTAATTGTGGCAAAACTAATGCCCTTCTCACACTATTGACTCATGCTAATGGTCTACGGTTTGAGAATGTGTACGTCTACTCAAAATCCCTCAATCAGCCAAAGTATGAGTTTTTGAGGAAGTTGTTGGAACCGGTGGAGGGGCTGGGTTATTTTCCGTTTGATGAGCACAAGGAGGTTGTAGAGCCAAAAGATGCACATCCCAACTCGATTATGATTTTCGATGACGTGGCCTGTGAGAAGCAGGATAATATTACAGCATATTTCTGCATGGGGCGGCACAGAGATGTCGATAGTTTTTATCTTTGTCAAACGTACGCTAGAATTCCGAAACATTTGGTGCGCGATAATGCGAACTTATTGGTTCTTTTCCGTCAAGATGAAATGAATTTGAAGCATATCTACGCTGATCATGTAAACACCGATATGACCTATCAGCAATTTAAAGATTTATGCCTGGCGTGTTGGAATGATGATAGATATAGTTTTGTAACCATCGACAAAGATAGCGAGATTAACACTGGACGATATAGGAGAGGCTTTGACTGCTTTATAAGCCTGATCCATTAATAAATCGCATACAGTCACAACGCATCGATCAAACAAATAGCAGCAGTATGGAGAGCTCCAAGATACGTAAGCAAAACGATGTGTTGCGAGAAATAGCGAGGGCTAGCGATATCATTCGACGTAAGCACAAAATGATCAAAATGGGGAAAGACACCAGTGAGCAGGCCATTAATGAAATCTTCCAACCTCTGGTTACACCGCTGCATAAGTTGGTAGATTCATCGAAACAGCAGCAGCGACTACTAATGAAGCGAGAAGTTAAAACGGAGCCGGGTTCGATTAAGACGGAGAAAACAGAAGATTTTGCAAAAACAGAAGACTATGAAAACATTGATGCTAATGAAGATGATGATGATGATGATGATAATGATGCATATAAGAGTGCCCTTGATGGGAGCTTGGCAGCTAAAATCGCTATTGGCGATAATGCTACAGCTGTCGCCGCTATAAATGATGCGGATGATGTCCGTGATGATGATGATAACAACCAGGATGATGCGTTTGCAGCTGCCTCTACAAGCTCGCCAATACCGAAAAAAAAAGTTAAGGCGGCACGCTATTTAAGCATGTTTACCTCAACCAAACAATCCAAGAACTTGGACACGAAATATGGTGTTCGAAAATTGGTCGGTGGAATGAAGATCGGTGATTCGGATATCGTATTTGACGATGATCGGATATATGTAGGCAATAAGAGCTATCAGAACACACCGGGATTGCTCGAATTGTTATTCAAAAAGTCGCCCGATCCTACGATCGTGAATAAAAGCGATAAATTGAATTATATCAGAATCGTGAAAAGAACGAATGCGCATCGAAGATATTACAAAGCCGACAATAGTCCTCATTATGATAGAGAAAAAAGTTCAAAGTATAGAGATTATATTGGCCCGTACATTGATCTGTCGACGAAAACATCTGGACAAAGATCCGGGAAGGGTTTATTACCCACCCATAAAATTTCACGGGGACAAAGTATGGATTATGTTTATTGGAATGATCCCAATGAGCTCGTTGATCGTCTTCGGTTCCTCATGGCATCTCAAACAGCCGGTAATACCAGCCATACCAATGAAATATCTTCTATTATTGAAGAGCTGCGTGAGGCGGGGATCATTTATTAGCATGAGATTAATCATAAGTTGATCAGTCGGTTATAGATCGTCGAACAATGAGCATAGACATATTCGGACGACAGCTAGCGAGCAACGGCTGCGGAAAAAGTATTATCCGTAGCCTTCCGGGTGTTGGATTCAAATTGACCGTAGATAAGCAGTACGATCTGGACGGCAAGCGGTTATGTAATGTCGCTGATCCACAGGGACCAAACGATGTTGTTTCTCTGAATGTTCTCAATAGATGTTTACAGGAGAGGCTCGATGATCTCCATAGTGTTTTCATAAATGTAATTAATCCCATCAACGTCAAAATCGATCATAATGATAGACAAATTCGCGAACTTATAACACGCATTTCGGTTGATATTGCCCAATTGAGAAGCACGGTAGATTCATTGGAAAGAAACTTTCAGCGACACGTGATTGGTGTACGCTGATTCAAGGGTTGACGAGGTAAAAACGAATCGTGTGTACATCAAACCTCAAATATTCGAATAGTAAGCAGCAGCATGCAGAGGGCAATAGCGAACGAACTCCATAGATCTGCTCGACGTAATTATCAGCGACGTTATGTCGATATACGTGGTTTGGATGAGACCTGGCAAGCTGATCTTGTCGATATGTCCGCATACTCATCCGTCAACAAAAGCTCAAAATTTTTGCTCACGGTGATCGATATATTTTCAAAATTTGCGTGGGCCGTACCGATCAAGAGTAAAAATGCTAAAGACGTAACAGCTGCGATGGAATCTGTGCTAACTCTGGGCCGTGTGCCGAAGCATCTACACGTTGATCAGGGCAAGGAATTTTATAACAAAGAATTTAAAACTCTTATGAAACATCATGGGATTAACATGTACTCGACATTTAGCAACTTGAAAGCATCGATATGCGAACGCTTCAATCGTACACTGAAAAATAAAATGTGGAAACAATTCACACTTCAAGGTTCTCATAAGTGGCTTAGCATTCTACCAGATTTAATCGCATCGTATAATAACACCAAACATCGTACGATTAGAATGAAACCGAAAGATGTAACTGCAGCTAATGAAAAACAGGTTTATCGGAGTGTGTACAAACCGCGTCAGATTAAAAGAAGCAAACGAAAACGCAAATTTAAGGTTGGCGATAAAGTTCGAATTAGCAAATATAAAAATGTGTTCGAAAAGGGTTATACGCCGAATTGGACAACAGAAATATTCACAGTTAACGAGGTGAAAAATACCAACCCTCCAACTTACAAGCTCACCGACTACCTGAATCAACCCATCGAAGGCGGTTTTTATGAGGAGGAGCTCAGCAGGGTACAATATCCCGATGGCTATCTTGTAGAAAGAGTCTTGAGGAGGCGTGGTGATCAATTCTATGTAAAATGGTTGGGATTTGATAGTTCACATAATAGTTGGATAAATAAATCGGATATGTAATATAATTTTTATGAATAAATTTATTATTATCAACATATTTACATTTGTTTCTTCACTCCCCTCAATCTTAATGCTAATTTACATGATCATCAAGGAAAAAGGGTTTTCACACACATATACGCACACTTTCTCACATTTTCTCACATTTTCTCACATTTTCTCACATTTTCTCACATTTTCTCACATTTACATGTAAAGTCAATGGGAAATTATTTTATTTTATTTCAGAAAATGTGAGAAAATCTGAGAAAATCTGAGAAAATCTGAGAAAATCTGAGAAAATGTGGGAAAATGTAAGAAATTTACTAGTTTGCAGAATCTTGATATCCCCAGGGTAAAGTATCGGTTTTACCGGGTATCAATTTTCGTTTATCACACCAGCTCAGAGCTAACTTATTCTGTACAATAGTGCTAACTGTATGTCGATTACTTTTTATCATACACTGTTTCTCAACTAAATTTTGATTACCAAAGAGACATCGTTTGTAATCATCAAACGTGATGGATTTTAATGTGGAACCTTTCATACCCTTTGCCCGTTTCTTATCAGAATCGCCGCGAGTTCTGAATGTGTAGAGTTTCGCCCGCAGTCCGATAAATTCAGTCATGATTTTCCCATTATTTTCATCCTTCATTAAACCAAGACGTTTTTTATTCAACAAGGGGATACCGTAGGCATTATCAGGCGGGTAGTCTGATGTATCGAACATTGCCACAACATCACGTCTGATAATTTCGTAGATATTCGGTACTGTAAATTGATATATGAGACTATCGGTATCGGTATACATTAATTTTGCTTCACTACTTGAAAAATTATTTTTTACATAATCATAGTGGAAGTTGTATAGAAATATTTTCGAAAGATCTAGAATCGCTGCACCGATGTATATGGGTTTATTAAAATATACCTTGGTGCGATCTAGCTCAATAATCACCATATCTTCATCAAATATGGTGCAGCTATGAAATGTAGGTCTTGCAATGAGAGCACGCGCACCACCTCTCCCCTCCCATTCTGTGACTAGTTTTACGGTCTTATGGTTACGCACATTCTCCATGGTCTTGCCAAATACAGCGTTATTCATGAGCTTGTAGAAATTTTTCTCAAACTCATTTTTCGATTGCTTCCGCATATTTGTATTGAGATCGATATATGATTTTAACCATGGTGATTGTGCGAACCTTAGAATCCGATGCACTTTCACCAGCTTCAAACCAAATTTAATGCATTGTTTTAAATTACGATAGTGCAGAACATATTTTTCCTTGGGTAGTAGTGTTGTCGCAAGTTTTCTAATTTTACCGTCTGGCGGTATGAAATGCTCAGGACAGAGGGGTAAGTCCGCATGATGTTTATGAAGCTCTACGGGATAATGTAAATCTACCTCTAGAATATAACCGATTGATGCATCGTCCGGATGAGTCATTACATCAATGGTATCATTTTCCCACTCGAACGACCCACTCGGCAAATGCTCACTCATAGCTGCACCATAAAGATTGTTTACATCGAAATACATCAGATACGATTCTGCTTTGCTTGAATCAAAATCTTCACCCATAAATCTATTGTTTGCTCTAGCATAGCGATTCGAGCACTGTGCCACACCACCCCTTATACTTTTCTCAATGAATAATATCATTTCCGGATCGTGTAGAAGTTGAAGATTAATTTTGGTCTGCTTTAACATAGCATCGAAAGCAAGCCCCGGTGCGGTGTAATAATGCAAAGGATCCAAGTTATACGTTTTGAAGCAGCTATCACGGAAATTTTGAAATATATCGGCCAATAAAAGCACATCGGTTTTCAGATACAAATCGGAATACTCGCCCAACGTTTTCAAATTCAACTTGATCCAAACATCTTTTGCATGTTCATAATCAGCATCGGTAATACCTGCGGCACTGAGTTTCGAATAGGAATCTTTTTTATCGGGTAATTTCGTTTCGTCGAGTTTTTCCCAAGAATCAATATACTCGTACGGAAAGACACTTTTACGAATCATCAAACTGAATTCATCCCGATCGCTGTAAAATTTCCGTGTTATTTTCTTATCAGCATCGTCGACGTACGATGCTAATTTCTCTATACTGCTAGCCATGAATCGGAGTGAATCTATGAATCTCAAACTAATCAGAGTACCATCGACCTTTTTTGTGAATGATATGTATTTTTCCTTATTGATGGGTAGCAACGAAATATCACCGGGAAAAGTTGTAGCCAGAGATTTTATGATAAAGTGCGAATCGTAGCCCGATAAATTGTGAAAAACCACCGGAATCGTGTGCGACTCTTGAAAATTCAGATTGCATCGATTGTGTGCAGCCCCGCGATATTTACCCGTGAAATGACAGTGATCGCGGCATTTCTTCTCCTCCGGTGAAAATGGCTTCTCACAGATATAGCAATTTTTTGCGCGCATGTGACGATCGCGTTGCATCTGATTCAACGCTTCCATTGGAATTACATTTTTTATACGAGACTCTACTTTTACGGATAATTCACGAAGCTCCTCAATGAACCATTTAATGCAATCAGATCCGCGGTGGCTCTTGTATTCCGATAATGCATCATCGTACACGCAATGTGTATAATACGCCGCACTATGCGGAATATGCTTTTGAGATTCTTTTACCCCAGGTTTCATCATGCATTCAAGATCGGCATACACGACAAACGGCACAGTGCCCTGATTCTTAAAATTGGAAAATCCCAACGTCCCGGGTAACAATTTAATGTGGCAGCCATACGGCCGCTATATAGCCAACCCATCTAACCAATGTGGCTGCCATGTCAGCCGTTGTGGGTTTTATCATGGCTAGTACCTGGCAACGACGACCAAACTATGTCACTCCTTGATGGCAGCTAGGTGGCTAAACAGCATAGTTTATCTATGGTTTCGACCTGGCAGCGACATGGCGGCACTTTCTTGCTGCCATGTCGATGCCGACTAGCTGCTGGGTGACAATTTAATGTGGCAGCCATACGGCCGCTATGCGGCCAACCCACCTAACCGATGTGGCAGCCATACGGCCGCTATGTAGCCAACTCACCTAACCAATGTGGCTGCCATGTCAGCCGTAGTCGGTTTTATCATGGCTAGTACCTGGCAACGACGACCGAACTATGTCATTCCTTGATGGCAGCTAGGTGGCTAAAAAGCATAGTTTATCTATGGTTTCGACCTGGCAGCAACATGACGGCACTTCCTCGCTGCCATGTCGATGCCGACTAGCTGCCAGGTAACAATTCAATGTGGCCAAATAGGGGAGGATGGGGCAAGACGCCCCCCTCCAAAAATTTGGTCGAACAAAAATTTTTTTTTCTTCAAAATTTTTTTTTCAAATTTTTTTTATTCAAAATTTTTTTTTTCAAATTTTTTTTCTTAAAATTTTTTTTTTCTTCAAATTTTTTTTCAGAATTTCCTGAAAATGTCCATGAATTTGTTCGAAATAGGAAAAAAGTAAACTGAATGGTTGAAAGCCACAACGAGTAATAACTCGCTTAGGCGGACCGTCTTGCCCCACCCACCCCTATACGTTTGAATTGGGCAGATGAAAACTTATCGTTTCCATTCCACCTAAAGTACACAGTTTGAATACCAAAAGACTGTTGTGAGATATCTTACTCATATTAGGTTCAGATATAGATATTTGTGGTCGGCTGGCAACGGGTAGGTGTAGCCAACCCAGCGTTACTTAACTTGCGAGCGTTGCCGTTCATCTACCGGCATGATAGGGTACTAAACAGGTGGCTACTCAATGGACGGACCGGGTTAATGCCAGGCTACTTTAGGACATGGCAGTACCAGCTTGGCCCACATAAGAGCCATGTAGCGTCGCGAGGTGGCGGCCAGGTAGACGCCAGGTTGCGACTTGACATGGCAGTGCCAGGTTGGCCCACATAAAAACTATATCGCATCGCGAGGTCGCGGCCAGGTAGTCGCCAGTTTACGTCGAGACATGGCAGTGCCAGGTTGGCCCACATAAAAGCCATATGGCATCGCGAGGTGGCGGCCAGGTAGACGCCAGGTTGCGACTTGACATGGCAGTGCCAGGTTGGCCCACATAAAAACTATATCGCATCGCGAGGTCGCGGCCAGGTAGTCGCCAGTCTACGTCGAGACATGGCAGTGCCAGGTTGGCCCACATAAAAGCCATATGGCATCGCGAGGTGGCGGCCAGGTAGACGCCAGGTTGCGACTTGACATGGCAGTGCCAGGTTGGCCCACATAAAAACTATATCGCATCGCGAGGTCGCGGCCAGGTAGTCGCCAGTCTACGTCGAGACATGGCAGTGCCAGGTTGGCCCACATAAAAGCCATATGGCATCGCGAGGTGGCGGCCAGGTAGACGCCAGGTTGCGACTTGACATGGCAGTGCCAGGTTGGCCCACATAAAAGCCATATCGCATCGCGAGGTCGCGGCCAGGTAGTCGCCAGTTTACGTCGAGACATGGCAGTGCCAGGTTGGCCCACATAAAAGCCATATGGCATCGCGAGGTGGCGGCCAGGTAGACGCCAGGTTGCGACTTGACATGGCAGTGCCAGGTTGGCCCACATAAAAGCCATATCGCATCACGAGGTCGCGGCCAGGTAGTCGCCAGTCTACGTCGAGACATGGCAGTGCCAGGTTGGCCCACATAAAAGCCATATGGCATCGCGAGGTGGCGGCCAGGTAGACGCCAGGTTGCGACTTGACATGGCAGTGCCAGGTTGGCCCACATAAAAGCCATATCGCATCGCGAGGTCGCGGCCAGGTAGTCGCCAGTCTACGTCGAGACATGGCAGTGCCAGGTTGGCCCACATAAAAGCCATATGGCATCGCGAGGTGGCGGCCAGGTAGACGCCAGGTTGCGACTTGACATGGCAGTGCCAGGTTGGCCCACATAAAAACTATATCGCATCGCGAGGTCGCGGCCAGGTAGTCGCCAGTCTACGTCGAGACATGGCAGTGCCAGGTTGGCCCACATAAAAGCCATATGGCATCGCGAGGTGGCGGCCAGGTAGACGCCAGGTTGCGACTTGACATGGCAGTGCCAGGTTGGCCCACATAAAAACTATATCGCATCGCGAGGTCGCGGCCAGGTAGTCGCCAGTCTACGTCGAGACATGGCAGTGCCAGGTTGGCCCACATAAAAGCCATATGGCATCGCGAGGTGGCGGCCAGGTAGACGCCAGGTTGCGACTTGACATGGCAGTGCCAGGTTGGCCCACATAAAAGCCATATCGCATCGCGAGGTCGCGGCCAGGTAGTCGCCAGTTTACGTCGAGACATGGCAGTGCCAGGTTGGCCCACATAAAAGCCATATGGCATCGCGAGGTGGCGGCCAGGTAGACGCCAGGTTGCGACTTGACATGGCAGTGCCAGGTTGGCCCACATAAAAGCCATATGGCATCGCGAGGTGGCGGCCACGTAGACGCCAGGTCGCAACTTGACATGGGATGGATATTAGAAAGCTACATCGGCTATCCACGTAGTTGCCACCTCGATTCAACATTATCAAACTATGTCGGTTAGCCGTGTTATTGCCATGACAGAAACCCATATTGAAGCGACATTGCCGCTACATTGTTATCGAATCTCGACCTTTAATATGGTCTGCCGATACTATTGCCATGCTAATGCCATGTGGTTTTAATGTGGCATGTGGGCTGGCCATGTAGAATGTTACCCGGGGTGTTCTCCTTGGGGAATTCCATTCGCACTTTATTTAACCGCATGCAATCATGTCTATGATTTTCATAGGCATTCCGTACGCTAAAGTGACACAAGCATCTATCACACAAGAATTGTGCACATTTATGATTCGACAATTGCATGCTAACCAAACGTGAAAGATTCTTGATCCAAGTGAAGTAAAATGGTGGCTTGAAATTATCTAAATCGTTATCATCTAGTTCGCACCCACTTTCAACCATAAGCAGGTGGATTGCCTTCTTATCTGTTACATTTTTACTTAAATATAGCGGGGTAATTATACTATTATTCAACTTTTTGTCGCTTTGAAAAGTTTCCGATTCGATTCCATATACGTTAATGCTCAAATTGTTCAACTTCTCTAATTTTTCTACACTATGCAGGGTGGCAGGGAATTTGATACCTGTACAATCTAGCTCCGATATGTACCGTTGATAGCTGTGTGTTCTGGTTGCGTTGACGCCTATGGGGTGGAGAGCTGCGACAACGGACCACAGCAAACATCGATCATCGTCGTCCTGCACGTTGACCACCGCTTTCTTTCGTTGAATATCCTCAGGTAGCTGTGTGAATGTCGAGAGTCCACCACGAAGAGGCTCGTATCGGTTGATGCAGATCACAGCATTTATGATCTCAATCATACTCCAACCAGAATCTCGTTGTTCGAAATCCTCCACCATGGTCAGCAGAGGATTCGTTACATTATCAGTAAACCAAGTTTTCAGATCCGTCGATGGAAGAATCGTAGCGTTGCGTGTGTTGAAGTTCTTTACTTCCAGACTGATCTCATCGCTTTTTACGTTTTCAAATTTACACGAAACACCCACATTCACCTTGATACTTCCTTCTTCGCGCAGCACATTTTTCAAACGTTCCATCGTTACCACCCCAGCGTCAGTCAAAAATCTTGCCAAATCTTTATGTTGAAGATTTGTCACGGTTCCGGTGCGTATGCGACACTTGAAGGCGCTCTCCATGTCATCCCATCGAACACGGTTATGAATATCATCGCCAATATTACCCCCAACAATAGTCCCACGGTGTCGTTCAAATTTCACCACCAACGATTGAAGGAGTGAAATTATATGTTGTAATCGTTGTTTTTCACTCACACACAGCTGAGATTGCGCCAAAATATTGTTCAAGAATTTGATATTTTCAAGTGCAATGTCACACCAGTGAATAAAAATATTTTCATTCGCCTGTTCTGGTGGTAGTGTACACAGTAACTTATATGCATCTTCATCATCTCAACGAGATTCATGTACATAGCGGTGTCCATTTTTTCTTCGTAGAATTTCACCGTCAAACTGACACCGTACGATTGCTCACACCCACCATAGGGTTTGGGGTTTTCTATATGCACGCACTCCCACCCCTCCACCATTCAAATACCATGAAAATTCAAACGTTTCCAACCATTGGTCAAGGGTTTTGCACCCGGGAGGGTTGGCATCTTTGACACCTCCACACGAAAAAAAATATTTTCAGAGTTTGCCATTGACCAACCCCACCAATATTGGGGGCGTATTTCGGGTTTCTAGTTGGGTATAAAAGTGCGAGTTTGCTTTGAGTTTTACACAATCCGCAGCCAGACAAGAGGAAGAAATATTGAAAAACAAGGCTGAACCACCAATTTGAGGGACAAGAAGTAAGTATCGTTGTTCTTTGATATCATAGTCTACATGATTGGTATAGTTTGTAATTGATATTCCATATTACAGACATGGATCATGAAATAATAGACGCCGACAACTGGCAGGGTTGGGATGACGATGGGGACGATGACGGTTATGAGAGTTCAGATGAGGTTCGCTGGGTGAAAATTTTTTATGACGATGGCTCCCCGATGTGGATAGAGTTGAGACCACGAGAGGAGGAGTCGGAGTTGGTGGAGGAGGACGAGGAGGAGGATTGGGGGAAGGAGGCTGATAATGAGCAAGAGAAGAAGACGGAGGAGGAGGAGGAGGAGGAGGAGGGGGAGAGGGTGGAGCCGGGGGAAGAGAAAAAGGATATATGTACATAGTTTAAAGATTTAGAATAAGTTATAGCTAGTATATATAGATTAGGGTGATTAAAAAAAAATCGATATTTTTTAATTTCAAAAATCCCCTATTTAAAAGTTGTTGGAAGGTGAAAAAAGATCCCAGTCAAAATTTCAGCCCGAAAAAAAAATATTTAGAGGTCGCTCATTGAGGTTTTCTATTTTCCATTTAAATAACATGGGAAAAAACATTTTTTTTTTTTAGAATTTTCTAGCTCACAAGCCAATCAACGGATTTTTATGCGCGATGAAGATTTTTGTAGGAAATTGAACGCTCTACAAAAAATGTCTCTTGTCATTTTTTGATTAAACGACGAGTTCAAAAGTTAACTTTTAACTTTTTACCTCAACTTTCGAAAGTTAACTTTTGAACTCGGCGTTTAATCAAAAAATGACAAGAGACATTTTTTGTAGAGCGTTCAATTTCCTACAAAAATCTTCATCGCGCATAAAAATCCGTTGATTGGTTTGTGAGCTAGAAAATTCTAAAAAAAAAAATGTTTTTTCCCATGTTATTTAAATGGAAAATAGAAAACCTCAATGAGCGACCTCTAAATATTTTTTTTTCGGGCTGAAATTTCAACTGGGATCTTTTTTCACCTTTCAACAACTTTTAAATAGGGGATTTTCGAAATTAAAAAATATCGATTTTTTTTGAATCACCCTAATATAGATATATCGCGTTACTAAAGCCAAAAGGGCGTATCTCAAAGATACGCCCTTTTGGCTTTGTAGAGCCAAAAGGGCGTATCGAAAAAAAAAAAAAAAAAATTTTTCTCCAATCAACTTGGGAATGTTAAAAACGTAGATATCTATGAGAAAAACGCAAAAAAAAAATATTTTTTCAGATACGCCCTTTTGGCTTTAAGAAAAAAAATTTTTAAAGCCAAAAGGGCGTATCGTTGTATATAAAATTATTATTAATTCTCATTTCAAAATTATTTTGAATAAAGCATTCAAAAAAGATGTCGATCTTGAGAATCTTTATGATTCTAAACTTCCAATATCCCGTGCAAAATTCAATGATTCGACTTATTTTTGTACGTCAGGCACAGTACCAAGGAAATAACATCGATATTTCGAAAGTTTAGTCTACGACGATGGTAATACATTATAAATTTCATCATTATCATCATTATTAAATTTTATCATTTTTTTTGCTGAGAATGAATAATAATTTAAAATATAACGATACGCCCTTTTGGCTTTAAATTTTATTTTTCTTAAAGCCAAAAGGGCGTATCTGAAAAAATATTTTTTTTTGCGTTTTTCTCATAGATATCTACGTTTTTAACATTCCCAAGTTGATTGGAGAAATTTTTTTTTTTTTTTTTTTTCGATACGCCCTTTTGGCTCTACAAAGCCAATCTTCTACAAAGCCGATCTTTGAGATACGCCCTTTTGGCTTTAGTAACGCGATATGGGCAAGTCCACCAATTATCAACGAATGTTTGGGCCCGAAAAAATCGATTCGCCTCAATTTTTTTCCTCGCATTCTGTGAACCAAGATTGGTAGATTCACCAAGTTTCAGCCCAACAGGACGTACCGTTCACGAGGAATACGACATTTAATTTTTATGACAAAATTTTCATGCGCATTTTTAACGCATTTCTATCGTCTCAATAAAAATTCGGAAAAATACGTTTTCTTTGTAAAAAACTCTCAGCTTTTTGAATCCATTTTTGATTTTTCGTTAACTTAGCTAAAACCCCCTCAAAAACACGTTTTTTGTCAGAAAACAGCGATTTCTCCTTGTGCTCAATGTTTTATCATTCTTTTGAATTTTTATTCTGAAAGCTGAGATTTTTTCAGTAAGAAACCCAAATTTTCAGAGTGGGATGGATACGGGGTCGGGCGTGAGCTACGATTAATTGAAGGCCCGGATCGGATAACCCTCCTAGCGCTCGGCCGAGTCAAAAAGTGACGTCATGGTGACCAAATTTTAAAAGTTGCGGAAATGAATTTTGAAAACTCCTATCGTGTAGAGGATCGATAAAGACAACTTTTTTGCATTGAACGTTTATTTCAATAGTCAATAGTTTTCGAGAAAAAAGATGAAATTTGCAAAATCGTCAAACCGATTTGCACCACGTTTTCTAAACTTAACTCGATCTAACTTCGGCAAATATGAACGGATCTTTTTGATTTTTGGCATGCAGTCGCAGAATACGCTAGCGCTGCTGATAAAGTCATAAAAAATTACATATTAAATAGTTTTTATCAAATAAATCAAAAAAACCAGCGAGTGAATTTTTATAAGATTATCTTTGTTCAAAGAGAAAAAGATCGCAAGATTGAGATAACGTTTAGAAAACGTGGTGCAAATCGGTTTGACGATTTTGCAAATTTCATCTTTTTTCTCGAAAACTATTGACTATTGAAATAAACGTTCAATGCAAAAAAGTTGTCTTTATCGATCCTCTACACGATAGGAGTTTTCAAAATTCATTTCCGCAACTTTTAAAATTTGGTCACCATGACGTCACTTTTTGACTCGGCCGAGCGCTAGGAGGGTTATCCGATCCGGGCCTTCAATTAATCGTAGCTCACGCCCGACCCCGTATCCATCCCACTCTGAAAATTTGGGTTTCTTACTGAAAAAATCTCAGCTTTCAGAATAAAAATTCAAAAGAATGATAAAACATTGAGCACAAGGAGAAATCGCTGTTTTCTGACAAAAAACGTGTTTTTGAGGGGGTTTTAGCTAAGTTAACGAAAAATCAAAAATGGATTCAAAAAGCTGAGAGTTTTTTACAAAGAAAACGTATTTTTCCGAATTTTTATTGAGACGATAGAAATGCGTTAAAAATGCGCATGAAAATTTTGTCATAAAAATTAAATGTCGTATTCCTCGTGAACGGTACGTCCTGTTGGGCTGAAACTTGGTGAATCTACCAATCTTGGTTCACAGAATGCGAGGAAAAAAATTGAGGCGAATCGATTTTTTCGGGCCCAAACATTCGTTGATAATTGGTGGACTTGCCCATATATTTTATTTCCGTGTGGGGAACAAACAACACGTGGTCTGTTGTTGAGACTTTCAAACGACCGGTCGCTGGCAACCGTCAAGACTACCGCGGGTGGTTTTTACAAGACTCGTAGGGCACAATATACAGGGAGGGACGAGAAAATGCTACGAATGAACTGGTGAACAGATCCTACCTTTTCGTAGCCACGAACTCGGCGTGGATCGGTGCGTCGGCGGTGTTCCGATATGCAACACGAGTCCAGGGGAATATAGCCAAGTCGTCAACGTCGTTCACCGTAAATCCGATAGTCCACAAAACACTCTCACAGTCCAAAAGAAACAGCCGGGGTCAAAATATCCAATCTCCTGCACTTCACAATCTCTCTCTCTCTCACTCTCTCTCTCTCTCTCTCTCTCTCTCTCTCTCTCTCTTTCTCTCTCAATACTCGCAAATCGCTATTACGTTATCACACTTGGATAGCCAAAATGGAAGTGAGCCCGGTTTCCCCTATCTCTAGTGCCTTCCGGCGCCGCGGGACCGGCGAGCGTGGGCGTCTACCAATTCGTGACATTTTCGGTAGTTTGCCAAAATGGCTCAGCGGGTCGTAACAGGGCGCGAATATTTAATTGATAGCCTGTGCCGGTACGCTCGTAGGCTGGGTGAGAGGAGGTCCAACGTTCTGCCACGTTACAGTACATATCTGCACGCCTAGTTTTTCAACAACGACCTAAAGTCATTATCAGTGAACGTACACTAAATTTACGAAAATAATTAAGCTAAAATTTCACTAGATAGTATTCAACCTGAATTATATAATCCAAAAGTTTCCAAGGGGCTGAGATAAAAATCTAAAAATATTAAAGACAACTCTGTTCGATGGATATACTAAAAGATCAAAAAAAATGTCGACAAAATCTAAAATGTTGAGGGTCACGGGCTGGGTGACTTGGGATGGATTTCTCCATACAATAAATAATGATAATCCTTTATTACGTTACGGGGCATGGCCCCGTAAGACGAGTTTCGAAAAGCCAGGAATTACGAAAATATATAAATAAGAGAGAGAAGTATGATCCAACAAAAAAAAAAAAAAAAATTAAACTAAAGATAAAATAAGACAAAAAGAATGAAAGAAGATAGGAAAGTAAAACAGCTGAATTACACACGCTAAAGTTAACAAAAATGTACAAAAAAGAGAGAGAAGTCTAATGCAAGCAAAACTCAAACTAAAAAATAAAATAAAACAAAAAGAAAGATAGAAGGTAAATCAGCTGAATTACAAAAGCTATAATTACAAGAATATACAAAAAGAGAGAGAAGTATAGTACAAGTGTCAATTTATCAATTATTAGCTGCTCAGGTTTCGGGAGCATTTCCAGGAGACGCCACGAGGAGGCTAATTGATAATGTCTCCCACATGTGTTGTTCAGTCCGACCAACTCTGCAAGGAGATGTGAAACTGCAACTATGATTCGTTCAACCCCGAAGAGTTGCGAATCATTATTATTTTTGTCGATCAACTCGATCATCTGCGAGCAGATGCGAAATTGCGACTTTGGTTCGTTCAACTCGATCACCTCTGTAAAGAGATGCGAAGTTGCGATATTGGTTCGATCAACCCCGAAGAGTTGCGAATCATTATTATTTTTGTCGGTCAACTCGATCATCTGCGAGGAGATGCGAAATTGCGACTTTGGTTCGTTCAACTCGATCACCTCTGTAAAGAGATGCGAAGTTGCGAATTTTTTTTTTTTTATATATCCGAAGAAAGTACCATGGTCAAAATAAGAATGGAAACCACATGATTTATTTTTATTTGGTACTATGCACTTCGCAAATTCGTTAATTTTTGCGGAGGCTTCGAATGCAAGCTACGAGTGGATTAAGTTCTCAATAACTCGCCCATCCACTTTACATCTTTGTTGATTTTCACACGCATAAAGTTATACGCAAGTTTACAACGATGTTGGCCACAGATTTCTTCATCAAACCAACCAGTATGTTCTGGTGTACGGTGTACAGCTGATTTCATCAGCCGGAAGAGCTGGTCTTGGATATTATACTCGGCCCTGAATAGGGGATAGCCGGCGTCGAAGATCGCATTCATCAAATCAAAGACAAGTGAGAAATCATCGGTTGCTACGCACATATGCCCAAATTCGTTTTCGTCCTTTATTTCATAAGCTCGGAAGTAGGTCAACAGATGCCTATCACCGAGCTTCGGATCAGGATGGATGAGCGTTTCTTGACATCGCTCGCATCCTGTCTTATCGACAGATTTTTTGGCAATGTAACCTGCTAGATATTCCACCGCAGATTTTGCCAGTGTTGCCTCGGTTGTGCGTGATTTTTCCACCTTGGCGAGAATTTCCTCGATATCGATTGGATCTTCTTCGTCGTCGCTATCGTTATCAGGTTCCTCGTCAAAGTGCAGAGCATTGCTCTGGCTGGCCTCTGTGCTTGGCTTGGCTACTTTTCTTGTCCGGTTATTTGCTGCTGCCTGTACATCGGCATGCAACAGCGTATCATCTTCATCGTCCTAGCAATTTGCAGATTGCGCTGGTTTCATTAAATTAAGAACGATGCTTTTCTGGAAGATGAGTCTGAATTGAGTGGCTGTAGGGTTCTGATTGTAAGTTCCTCGATGGCAACGTATCATTGAGAACAAATTTTCCAACGGATCCTGATTTAATCTAGATATCATCAAAAAATTAACATCTTCCGTTTTGAGATCCTCCCACAACAATAAAACAGCTTGGATGGTTTGTTGGACACCTTTGAAGCACGGGGGAACCTTCAGGCGGTTATCAGTGACCGTACGCCACTCTGCAGAACGTTTTAGGACGTCTTCCAAATTTTCCTGAACTTGTGGACGCTGCACAGTAGGAGAAAAGCCCAAAAACCTGGCCAAAACCCCAAAAAATAAATTTTCGAAATAGGGTCAGTTGAGTAGTCATTCAGGTAGAGGACTAGTAACTGCATTCTATTGTGGAAGGGAAAGCCCTTTAAGTGTATACCTGCGCCGCAGCGTCAGTTGGCAGTTAGTGTTCGTGAAGAGTGTACGTGTCACGCGCTGAACAGACGAAAATAACGCTGACTTCAAAAACCCATAACTTGAAAGTGACGGGTTTAATTTCAATTCTGCAACATGGATACGACTTCTGGAGGTATGTAGAACATGTTTTTACATCGGTTGAATCTAAAGTTTATGTATAAATGATTGAAATGTAGTATAGCCTTCGGCATAAATAAAATTGAATAATTTTGAAAACTTATATTTTCAACGGTCCGAAAAGTTATATATTTTGTCACATTTTGCAAAGCTCCTAGTCTCGGCCTTTAGTTTAATGTATAAGCTTTCGAAATTTACAAGAGTTACCTGCGGAAAACGTGCGTCTTGTCCGTTATGATTTTTTTCGCATCGTGCGGTAGCCGAGCGTGCACGCGGCACTATTGAGCAGCCTCTGCGCCTCTACCTGAGAATGGGTGAAGTAGCATCATAACGGACAAGACGGCTGTTATACGCTTGAAATAAATTATTTTAATATATATGGATGTGTATATATATATATATATATAAATTTTCTGTGATTTAATTATGATATATACGTATGCATATATATATATATATTAGGGTGATCCAAAAAAACTAACCTATCGAATCTATGGTCTTAAAAGGACCTATTTACTGAGAAAAAAATTCCCTCAATTGGAAAAATTTTTATTAAAATTTTTAGAGGTGTCGGTAGCCGTTTGAAATTTCCCATTCAAATAACACGTAAAAAAATTCTTTTTCATTAAAAATGCTGTAACTATTGAACCGTTAGAGATAAAAAATATTTCTAGGCATATTCTTGTAGGGCATAAATTCTGTAAAAAATGACCTCCGAGTTAATTGTCTAGACTCGAAAAGTCATATACTTATGGGCTACGAAAGTAAAACAAAAGTAGAAATAGCCTGCCTATTTAGGGCTTTATAATTGGAAATATTCATGCTAAATAAAAAAAACACACTGAAATGAAATAAAATGTGTAGAAAATGTTGATTAAAAACTAGATTTGTCAAAGAGAAGAGAGTTTTAATCCACTTATTTATTTTTTATTGCACAATTCATAGCCCATAAGTATATGAATTTTCGAGTCTAGACAATTAACTCGGAGGTCATTTTTTAGAGAATTTAATGCCCTACAAGAATATGCCTAGAAATATTTTTTATCTCCAACGGTTCAATAGTTACAGCATTTTTAATGAAAAAGAATTTTTTTACGTGTTATTTGAATGGGAAATTTCAAACGGCTACCGACACCTCTAAAAATTTGAATAAAAATTTTTCCAATTGAGGGAGTTTTTTTCTCAATAAATAGGTCCTTTTAAGACCATAGATTCGATTGGTTAGTTTTTTTGGATCACCCTAATATATATACATATTAAAATCAACCACATAAAAATTTCTTAAATATGAATGAAATGTTATAACATTCAAATAAAATATTTGAATATACATATACAGAGAGATTCTGTGGAAAGTTGTAAGCCGTGTGGGTAGGCAACCCGCATATTTACCGAAATGGCAACGCTGTCGTAGGGACAGTTGAACGTCTGCACCTACAGATGACGTAGCGACAGCTGTCACGTCGTTGGGTCAGAATCAACATACAGAGTGACATATTTGAGGTTGATCGTAATATAACTAGTAGGACAACAGGAATCGATATTAATTCGTAAAGAAGTGGTAACGAATTAGTGAATTGATTGCAGATGTCGATTTCTGTTTATTTGCAACATTATTTGGGTCCAAACAACCGTCGGGGTGAAATTTACGAATCATTCTAATAAAGGTAACCAACAAATGTCAAACGATGATAATTCGTAATAAAATCGTGATAAAGTTACGAATTGATCGCAGATTCTGAGTTATGTTTATTTGCGAAATTATTTACAAGCTAGCAGTTCGGACGGACGGATGACGGACTGACTCATCGCATCACTTCGACAACTACGGTCAGGAACACAGCGATGCAGATTCGATTCAACGAGCCATCTACGAGACATCTCTGACGTAGCAGACAAAACTCCAAATCTCTTCACCGCCTAAGAAGTTTGAAAGTACAGTCTTGCGGAAATCCTACAGCCGATGCTGTCAGCCTAGCTTCGAAACAGACCTACGTAGATCACCTGTTTGCCTACCGATAATCTTGTAGAAGTCTCAGCGAGAAATGAATTAATTGAAAATATTGTTCTGTAAGTAAACGTAATTACGCCTTTGATAGCTGAATGGAATAAAGCGTCGCATATTTGTAAAAATGATTACATTACAATGAGTTTCTATCATGTAATAACATTTTTTATTCATTAAACGTAGTACAATAACAATAAACTAAATGCGTTGAGCCGACGACATGCCGACTTCTTAAGGGGAGGTACCTGAGTAGACGGCAAGAAAAACAGGTAAACTTCGGGAATTTTTATCTCAAAAACGAATGTTTCGACTGCATCCGGGTTTTTTTTATTGGAAAATATGTAGATTGAGGTATCTTGAGGAATTTTTTCAAATTAATTCGTTGAGTGGAAGCGCCGTTCTTGTGGTCAGCGTCAGATGTGTTGTTCGTTGACATGGTTTGCGGTGCCAAGGATTCCGGGCAGTCGGTTGATCTGAAACATAAAAACTCGACGGATTCTTGAAATATAATATACAAAGGAGTCCGCCTCGTAGGGGTTTTTCATTTGATTGAACCATTGCCTTTTTATGCAACCAAAATCGTCGGAAATTGCGAACGAAAGACGAATTTTAAATTCAAACGGTCGCAATTCCGTCAAAAATGAAAATTTCAAAAAAATCCTACGAGGCGGACTCCTTTGTATATTATATTTCAAGAATCCGTCGAGTTTTCATGTTTCAGATCAACCGACTGCCCGGAATCCTTGGCACCGCAAACCATGTCAACGAACAACACGTCTGACGCTGACCACAACAACGGCGCTTCCACTCAGCGAATTAATTTGAAAAAATTCCTCAAGATACCTCAATGTACATATTTTCCAATAAGAGAAACCCGGATGCAATCGAAACATTAGTTTTTGAGATAAAAATTCCCGAAGTTTACCTGTTTTTCTTGCCGTCTACTCAGGTACCTCCCCTTAAGCAACTTTCGAGATAAGCTTCTGACCGTCTTCTGGAACTATGCGCAGTATTTCCGCAAAACTGTGCATTCAAATTATTAGGAGGTGAAAAAATTTGGGGTTTGCTGCTACGTCAGAGATGCCTCGTAGATTGCTCGTTGAATCGAATTTACATCGCTGTGTTCCTGATCGTAGTTGTCGGAGTGATGCGACGAGTCAGTCCATCATCGAGGAACTGCTAGCTTGTAAATAATTTCGCAAGTAAACATAACTCAGAATCTGCGATCAATTCGTAACTTTATCACGACTTTATTACGAATTATTATCGTTTGACATTTGTTGGTTACCTTTATTAGAATGATTCGTAAATTTCACCTCGACGGATGTTTAGACCCAAATAACGTTGCAAATAAACAGAAATCGACATCTGCAATCAATTCGCTAATTCGTTACCACTTCTTTACGAATTAATATCGATTCCCTTTGTCTTACTAGTTATATTATGAACAACCTGAAATATGTCATTCTGTCACTTGATTCTGACCAAATGACGTGAAAGCTGCCGGTATGTCATCTGTAGATGCAGACGTTCGACTGTCCCTACGACAGCGTTGCCGTTTCGGTAAATATGCGGGTTGCCTACCCACACGGCTTACAACTTTCCACAGAATCGCACTGTATTATATAGTAAGCAAAGCTTTCTTTTAACCAAATCCATGTCAATATTTTCTGTCTAATTTTTTTAAAATTATTTCAATTATTGCGGTTATTTATTTGGTAAAATAATGTACATTGTTCAAGTTTTTGTATTAATTGAAAATTTTATCTTTTCCTTTAACACCAATTTTCTACAATTTTATGTCTTTATTACAGGATCCGGTTACAAAGAATTGGTGCTGACAAGGAAAGAAGTATTTCTGATAATCAGCGAGCATTTATCCGATAAATTCGCTTCCTTGATCGAATTTATGGTAGACGCAGCAGACGAATTTTGCGCAGAGATTGAAGCCGTGCCGGGAGTTGTAATAGATACAAACTCGGATAATGATTCTGACTCCGACTCCGACTCCGATTACGATTTTGATTAAGAATAAAATTTTCTATTTTTGAAACGTTCCGTATGTATTTTGGAAATAAAAATAATAATTGCGTAGAATACACTGTTCACGTTTATTTTATTATGATGATTTTTTTAAATATATTAATTTATCTATTTAGCAGGATACTCGGCCATTTTGTTTATAACAATTTGCTGTAAGCTCTTTGTTGCAAGTTATAAACAATAGATATCGGATTGGTAATCAGCGACCTTGAAAACCCGTATATACCAATTTTTGTCAACATCTGGTAACTTTTTAACGTTCATGTCGGCCATATTGGATCGGCCATTTTTTTTACGATAATTTGGCTTGCGGATTCGTAATCAGCGACCTTGAAAACCCGTAAATACCAATTTTTGTCGACATCTGGCAACTTTTTAACATTCATGTCAGCCATATTGGATCGGCCATTTTGTTTACGATAATTTGGCTTTCAGATTCGTAATCAGCGACCTTGAAAACCCCTTTAAGCCAATTTTCATTCCCGTCAAAGGTCATTTGAGGTTTTGGCCAGGTTTTTGGGCTTTTCTCCTACTGTGCATCGGCAGTTGTTTGTATAATTGCATTCGTATCGGTGTTTGTCCTTGTAAGAATCAACTCGTGTTTGGCATTGACGATGATTCGACGATAGTCCTCAGCGAAACCCAGTAACCAGCTCAGTGGTATGGAGATATCGAAGTAACCATTCTCATCGACTATTTCATTATCGTTGTCGATCCAACCGGCGTTCTCTCGCAGAGACCTTTGGCTGGGACTTTGAGATATGTAATTCTTCATGAGGGTTGTGATACCGACGTTCTTATTTCGATCGATCTCGACAGCATTCAGCTCGTAACGTATATCCTCGAATAGATGACAGATGCTATTGTTGACCAATTTTGTTGCAGCGACCAGAGTCCGTCCGTCAGCCTTGGTCAATCTACCGTATACGTGCAGCGAACTTCTACTCGGCAGTAAACACAAGTCTTGATGTTGAACGGCGATCCGAATTTCATCGTTGTTTTCGAAGCTCGTTGATGCGAAGGGTTGATGCGCGTGAGTCTCGTAGTGCGCGACAGACTCGTCAAAGACAATGGGTCTTTGTATCGTTAGGATCTCCTCCATGGTACAAAGCAGACGACGACGATACAGCAGAATTGTATTTTTACTTTCCGGAAAATCCTCTTCCACGAACTCTGAGTCCCAGACTCTTTAGGAACTGGATGTTTTGACGTCTGAGCTCCCCGAAAGGTGTGCGACGACTGTCTTTTCTCCGACATAATGGCTCTCTTTTATAACTCCGTCCGACTTTAGTTTCAAAAACAATACCCATTATGATTTTACGTGCAGTCTTATCGTTATCACTTCACCTTGGAAATTAACCAATCGTCCGTCTTGATCAACTAATCTGAGCTGAAGATTATCTATTGCTCGAACGGTGATCGGAAGGTAAATGACGTTCGATGGTACTTCAACGATCTTATATCCAGGTGGAACGATGGGGAAAAACTCGTGAATGGTATGCACTTGTTGTCCGTTAAGGTACGCACCCGCGGTGACGTTGCACTCGACTCGTAGAGAGTTCACTTTGAGAATAGCCACAGGCAAGTCGGATGCATGTGTGACATTGGCTTCAAGGGTGCGTGGTATGAACCCCAACAGCCGTCCGATAGAGTCGTCGGAACGAAAATTTATCTTACGATTGCATTTGATTTCACTACACAATGTGTTGTTGTTTGCTCGTATGCTGATGGAGATGCTCTGATCGGTTAATACTTTTTGCACATAACTCTCTATGTCCTCAATTTCGTAACTTCCGGTGGGTATGGTTATGACTTCGCACCCATCGATGTGAAGCTTGTTGTTACCCTTATCGATATTAGGAATCGAGTTGAAGGTTAGTAACTCGACAAGTCCTAACGTGTAATTTTTTAACGGTGATAGCTCGATGGGTGGGAAATAGTGAGCTTCTAGTACGGATGACGTACCCGATAATGTTAACGTAAAAGAATCACCCATGATCGATGACGCTCAACTGACGTTTTGCGCAACAAGGAAACCGTTTTATAGCAGACCGCTGAGGAATTTGAGGCACAGATGTCCACACACCACCGTGTCATAGTTTTGATATTGTTTATGATTATACATTACAATGCTACCAACACCGAGATATTTCATCAAATCATCAGGCGGTTGTAGATCACCGAAGCTGTCAAAGTATATGACCTCGTTGTTCGTCTTCCTGTACGCAACCCAGTGTGTACCGGGACCTTCTTTATCTTCAAGATTCACTATAGCAGCCTCGTACTTTCTGGGCCCACCTTTTGGCATCTCGTTTCTCATGTAAACACCGCGAAATCGCGGAATCTTCATAATCTTGGCGTACTTCAGTAGATCGAAATCGGTGAGCGCTCGATGTGGTAGCTTTACGTGTTTTTTGACTCTAATCGAAGACCGAAACCCTTTTTGTAAGGTTTCAGATACAATCCCTTTCCCAAAGCAATCGCCTCCATTGTCTCGTTGTGACGTTGTCGCTCCTTTAATTCACGTTTCGCAGCACTCGCGTCGTTTACCGCCTTTGCGATACCAGCTGCTCCACCTGCTAGAGCTCCTGTAGCGCTCAATCCAGCAAATAGTGGTATGAGAAATGGCAGGAAACCGCCAATTTTGGCTGGTATAGGAAGAATTCGCGGAGTTCGCACGTTGCTCCTACCTCCCACATTTTTGACAGCTTCGCGTGCCCCTTTGAGAGCGGACTTGATGGGATTAGTATCGTTCGACTGCATGGAGACTCTTGCCGCCTTTGTTATTTGTTTCAACGAGATTTTTTTTTTTTCTTACTGCAACCTTTACCACGTTTTTTTGCAGTAGACTTCTTTTTTTGCATACCCATGCCGAACTTCCTTTTCACTTTCATTGCGTTAGTTACACCCCAGGCGGCTGCCTTTTCCCCAATGCTTGCGTCTTTAGCGAACACGCGGCTCCAAGCCTTCTCCGCGAGCACTTTATCCGCCTCGTGGCGAGCCGCAAGATTCTCACGTTCTTTCGAATAAGCGATGTCGTGTTTCTTACACGCCGCGTCAAGAGGGTTGATACCTGGATCACCGCGCGCGAGTCGCTCCTTCAGTTTTGTTCCGGGACCGCAGTACTGGTAGCCTGGTATATGCAATTCAATGGGAAACTTGTTGATTATTCTGTTAACGAGACCTTTTCCGCTCCGTCGGCGTTCTCCGGTACGTTTGTGTACGATCATGGTTCCAGCGCAACTGACTTGAATCCTATAAATACCGAACGTTTTATAGTTTTTCGATCAGTCAAGAGCTAGCAGCGTGATCTCTTTAGTTGTACTTCTCATGTTCTACATAGAATTATGAAGTTCAAGGAACAAAGTACCCGGTTACCGGTGATCAATTTCGACGAACTGGCGCAAATCAATGTAAAGGAGCGGGAGAAGCGTCACGGTGTGTTATTACCAAATAGTGTGCGGGCAGTGATTTGCGGACCGTCCAATTGCGGAAAGACTAACACCCTGTTATCCTTGATCACGCACCCCAATGGTCTGAGATTTGAAAATATTTACGCTTATTCGAAATCGCTCAACCAACCTAAGTACCAGTTTCTTAAAAGGTTGCTCCATTCGATCAAGGGTGTTGGATATTTCCCGTTCAGCGAACACGAACAAGTGATCAGACCGGAAGATGCGCGACCGAACTCCATCATGATTTTCGATGACGTAGCCTGCGAAAAACAGGATAACATTCGAGCCTTCTTTTGTATGGGGAGACACAACCAAGTCGACTGTTTCTATCTTTGTCAGACTTATGCGCGTATTCCTAAACATCTTGTACGTGACACTGCTAATATGTTAATACTCTTTCGGCAAGATGAAATGAATTTGAAACATATCTACGATGATCACGTCAATACGGACATGTCCTTTGCACAATTCAAGGACCTGTGCTCGGCTTGTTGGAAGGATAATAAACACGGTTTCGTCGCAATCGATAAAGATAGCGATCTCAACAGGGGTAGGTACCGCAAGGGTTTTGACTGCTTCGTAGCCATAAATATGAGATCAACGTTGTGACGACGGCAGTAATATATCAAACTTAGAAGCATCAACATGCAGAGTGCTGAATTACGTCAACAGAGAGATGTGTTGCATCAAATTGCAAAAGCAAGCGATGCTATTCGACGCAAGCATAAAATGTTGAAGATGGGCCGGGATACGAGCGAGAAGGCTATGAGTGAAGTTTTCAAACCTGTGGTAACACCTCTTCAGCAGCTGGTGGATCAGTTGATGAAACAGGAGATGAAACAGGAGACCGTCAAGAGGGAAATTCAAGAGACGCCCACGAAACAAGAATTCCCACGTAAGAAGGTACCCGAGTCTGATGACTACTCTTTTCTAACGGCTGACGAAGAATCTTCCGACGAGAATCAACCGGTTACCCCTTTGGACTCTACTATTGAAAAAGCTGTTATCGTTGAAAACGATTTACCTCAAACGTATCTTCGAATGTTTGAAACAAGTCAAGCGAAAGAATTGGATACTTCGTACGGTGTTCGTAGGTTGAAGGGTAACGTTTTAAAGATTGGAAACTCTGTGGTGACTTTTGACAATGATATCGTTCATATTGGAAGTACGAGTTATCAAACAACACCAGGCTTACTCGAACTACTGTTCAAAAAGTCCCCCAGTGAGGCTGCAGTGAACCAGTCTGATTTGAAGAATTACAGCGAAATCGTAGCCAACACAAACGCACATCGAAAGTATTATCTCAATGATACGGATATTCGTTATGAGAATAACGATAAATTCAAAAAAATTATTTCTAAAATTCCCACTCCTGTGAAACAGAAGACGGGCAAAGCCTTGCCACGTTTCAAAATCGCTGGAGGCAAGAAGAGTCGAACGGATTACGTGTATTGGGACGATCCCAACGAGCTAGTCGAACGACTTCGGTTGCTCTATGCATTGCAGGCGGCCGGTAACACGAGCCACTCCAATGAGATTATTTCCATCATTGAGGAGTTGCGTGAGGCTGGAATTATATATTAGACTTCTTCAACAATTATCAAAGCTCAGTTTTAAAATGAGCGTTGACGTGTTCGGTCGACAATTGACGAGGGCGAAGGATGGTAGTCTTTCAGGCAACCGCGGGGCTCCCGGTTACGGCTTCAAAATAACCTCCGACGGACAGTACGATATGGATAACAAGAGATTGAGCAACCTTGCGGATCCTGTGGAACAAAATGATGCAGCCTCTGTAAAAGTGGTGCAAAGCGCTGTACGGCAAGAGGCCCAACTCTTGTATCAAGTCACGACATCTTTGCGAAACGACGTGGAAAATATCGGTACCAGGATCCAATCTTTTGAAAACCTCATCGCTCAACACTCTGAACTCATTTCACAATTGGAAGAGAAGCTGGCAACATCGAAAATCAACGATAGTGAAAACAATTTCATGACAAGAAGCTTGGAATCGAGCGTGAACGAAACCCTAAAACGCCTCGAAACGGGCAACAAAACTGGACAAGACTTGGCATTTCATAATTCCGGAATAATAGTGAAATTGGACGAACGTCTAACCAAACTGGAGCATGGAGGATAAAAAGTTCGCGCTGGTGGAGGAACTTCATAAGCCTGCACGAAGAAATTATCCGCGTCGTCGCGTTGTCGTGCGAGGAATGGATGAAACCTGGCAGGCTGATCTCGTAGATATGAATGCTTATGCGAAATACAACAATGGTTACAAATACCTACTAACGATTATAGATATATTTTCAAAATTCGCCTGGGCAGTGCCGATTAAGACCAAGAGTGGGAAGGATGTCACAAATGCTATGAACTCTGTATTCGAGAAGGGTCGCGTACCGAAAAAATTGCACGTTGATCGTGGTAAAGAATTCTATAACACTGAGTTCAAAGCTCCCCTACAACGACACGGTATCACCCTGTATTCAACCTTCAGCAATCTAAAAGCATCGATCTGCGAGCGTTTCAATCGTACGTTGAAAAGTAAAATGTGGAAGCGGTTTTCTCTCCGAGGAAATTACAAGTGGATAGATATTGTGTCAGATCTGATGCTGACTTACAACAATACCAAGCACCGTACAATTGGAATCAAACCAAAGGAGGTTACAGCTCGAAACGAGAAGACTATCCTGCGCAACGTTTACGGGAAATTTCAAGTTAATCGCACACGAAAAAAGAAGTTCAAGCTCGGTGACAAAGTTCGGGTTAGTAGGAATAAACATACGTTTGACAAAGGTTACACCCCCAACTGGACTACTGAGATATTTACTATAAATAAAATAGAGAATACTGATCCCGTCACGTACAAACTTCTGGACTATCAAGATCATCCGATCGAAGGTGGCTTCTACGAAGATGAACTCTCCAAAGTAAAGCACCCTGATGTTTACCTAGTGGAGAAAGTGCTGCGGAAGCGTGGCAGTAAGCTGTATGTAAAATGGTTAGGTTTTGATAATTCACACAACAGCTGGATAAATAAAGCGGATATGTAATTTTTTATTCAATAAAGATACATAAATATGTCATTATATGTGAAGTTTATTCATTTACAATAACCCCATGGCACGGTATCGGTAGTGTTTGGAAGAATAACCCTCTTATCATCGCACCAACTGAGTGCTATTTTCTTTTGTAACACGGTATGAACCTCATGTTTCTTACTCCTAATGAGACACTGAGATTTTACTAAATTTTGATGTTGCATGAGACACTTTTTGTAATCGTCAAACGTGATTGATCTCAACGTCGCTGTCTTGATACCTTTTGCTCGTTTTTGTTCTTCATCTTCCCCTAAAATTTTAAAAGTGTACAATTTCGCTCGTAATCCTACAAATTCTTTCATAATCTTCCCATTACATTCATCCTTCATTAAACCTAACACTTTCTTATTCGCTAATGGGATTCCATAAATATTATCGATCGGGTAATCAGATGTATCAAATTTGTACAAGTCTCGTTTGATGTATTCGTATATGTCGGGGACGGTGAAGTGATACAAAAGACTATCTGTATCGGTATACATTAACTTTGATCTATCACCAAAGATACGTTTCACGTAGTTATAGTGGAAATCGTAGATGAAGATCTTAGACAAATCTAGGATGGCAAATCCCGCGTAAATGGGTTTGTTAAAGTGTATTTTAACCCGACTAAGCTCAACAATTACCATATCGTTATCAAATACAACACAGCTGTGAAAATTCGGTTTTGCGATGAGTGCCTTTGCTCCATACCTCCCCTCCCACTTTGTCACTAATTTAACTTCCTTTTGCTTTCTTACGTTCTCCATAGTCTTGCCAAATACCGCGTTATTCATCAATTTGAAGAAATTCTTCTCAAACTCGTTATTCGATTTTTTTCTCAATTCAGTGTTTAGATCTATGTACGGCTTCAACCATGCAGATTGTTCAAATTTCAAGATTCTATGAATTTCTAATAATTTCATGACCAAGCCTAAGTATTGTTTCAAATTCTGGTAATGGACAACGTATTTCTTTTTCGGGAAAAGAGTGGTCATTAATTTGGAGGTTTTACTGTGCGAGGGTACATAGTGTTCGGGGCAAAGAGGTAGGTCCTTGTGTGTTTCGTGAAGTTCTGAAGGATACTCCAAGTCTACTTCGAGAATGTATCCCATATGTGAATCATCGGGGATACTACAAACATCAATCGACTCGTATTCCCACTGAAATGATCCACGAGGTAGGCATTGACTCATCGCTCCACCGTACAAATTGTTTACATCGAAGTACATAAGATAGGATTCCTCTTTGCTGGGATCAAAGTTCGTCCCCATATATCTATTGTTACTCTCAGCGTGTCGGTTTGAACACTGAGCTACACCACCTCGAATCCCTTTTTGAACAAATAAGAGCATCTCCACATCGGTGAAGAGTTCCAGCTCAACGCGCGTAGACTTGAGCATCGCGTCGAACGCGAGTCCAGGAGCGGTGTAGTAGTGCAGAGGATCCAGACTATACGTAGAATGACAGTTACGACGAAAATTTTCAAAAATGTCTGCTAAAAGTAGAACATCCGTTTTCAAATATAAATCAGAGTATTCACCCACGGTATCAATATTAAACGTATCCCGGACTTTTATCGCATGTTGATAATTCGTTTCCGAAACGTTGGAATCGTTCAATTTTGAATAGAATCTTTCGATTGGCGGTAATTTTTGCTCATCAAGCTTTGTCCAACTATCTATATATTCGTAGGGAAATACCCCCTTTCTCGTAAGCAACTCGAATTCCTCTGCGCTATTACAATACCTTCGTACAATTGTTTTATCATTATTATTCAGATACGATGCCAGTTTGTCTAAACCACTTGCCATGAACCGACATGAATTGATAAAAAGTAGGCTTACATTTGTACTCTGAATCTTTTTTGTAAAAGAAATGTATCGTTCTTTATTGACCGGAAGAAGACTCAATTCGCCGTCGATTAGCGTAGCTAAAGCTTTAATCAAAAAATGTGAATCATAACCGGAAAGATTGTGAAAAACTACTGGAATTATACGCGAAGTTTTATAATTTAAATTACAGCCTGGATGCGCAACACCGCGATACTTGCCTGTGAAATGACAATGATCGCGATGTTTCTCGTCCGTTGGAGTAAATGGTTTCTCACAAACATGACATACTTTAGTGTTATACAAATCTTGTATTTGCTCGCTAGTGAGCTGCATCGGTACGTTTCTTTCAAAGTAAAAATTTGTTAATTCTGTCAATTTTTGCAATTCATTGACGAACCATTGGATGCAATCGGGATCACGTTTGATCTCAAATTTTGAGAGAGAATCGTTGAAGGTACAGTGTAAATAGTACGCTACACTATGAGGAATATGCTTTTCATACAAGGTCTCATTCTCCGTTGGTTCAAGGATACACTCTATGTCAGCGTACACGACGAACGGTACAAACTCCTTGTATCTATAATTTCTAAAACTTAAAATCTTATCTTGTTCCGTCGGTAAAATCATCTTACACTTGTTTATATTTTCACAGTCTTGTTTATGTCTTTCGTACGAGGCTTGAACTTGGAAATGACATAAACATCTGTCACACAGAAATTTCGCGGTTTTATGCTTCGACAGTTAGCGAACTTAACAATCTAGATAGATTTTTAATCCAAGCAAAGTGGAAAATGAGCTGACGATTGATTTCTATAGCAATGAGGTGAATTGTTGGATTATCCGACTTATTTTTACTCAAATAAATGGGTACTATTTCACTAGATTTATTCGACACGGTTTCCACACCGTAAACGTTAATTTTTAAATAATTGACACGTTCAAATTTTGAAATATCTTTTAAAGCTATAGGAAACTTTATACCCTCATATTTTAATATCGTGCTGGGATGGGGGTATGAACTTGTACGATCAACATGATTATCAGCAGGATAAAGAGCTGCAACGATGGCCCACAGAAAGAAGAATTCATCACTGTTGTTGACGTTCACCACAGCCTTCTTCTTCCGTATGTCCAGCGGTAGTTCTACGTAAGTAGATAAGCCTCCACGCAGCGGTACGTACCGATTAATATTAAGCATTAGGTTGACAATTTCGATTAGTGTCCAACCCGAGTCCCGCTCTTGAAAATCCTCAACTTTCGCTAGGAGTCGATCGATCAGATTTTCATCGAACCATCTCTTGATATCCGTTGCCAAAATGATAACTTCATTTTTTGTGTTAAAAAACTTCACCTCCTCGACGGTTTCACAGTTTTTCAGAACTGAAAACTTGCAAGCAAGTATACCGTTTACTTTCAGATTACCTCCTCGCTGTAAAGAATTCCTCAATCGTGTGACAGCTAAGGCTTTCGAATCCTGCAAAAAAGATCTCAGATCTTTGTGACGTAGATTTATGATAACACCAGTGCGTATTCGCCCTTTAAATACAGATTCCAAATCCTTCCACTGAACTCGATCTTTTATCCTTCTCCTTGATGTTCCAATACCGTGACCACTTCGTTGTCTGTCTTTGAATTTTTCACCTAACGATTGAAGTATGGAAACTGTTGTGACGATTCTGTGTATTTCTCCAACAGAAAGAGTAACTGTTCTCAAGATTTTATTTAAGAGTCTGATATTACGACTGCACAAATTTTTCCATCGCTCGATTTGTTCAGGTGATGCACCGTCCAACAGTTTATAAGCACTTTCTACAATGTTTATTAATTTCAAACACGTTTCAGCATCCATTTCTGAGTCTATACCGCATTTTGGGGTAAACACATGAAGAAGTTAAACATAACTTTTTTAAAAATGAACAAATAAAATTAAAAAATCGGAATAGCAAACAGGCGTAATGATTTGATACTGGGTTTTACATATACAGAAATTCACACTTGTTGTATTGTCCACCGAGGTACCGCAAGCGAAGACGATCCTCTACAGCAGCAGTTTCGTGCATTTGTAACTGATCTTTGTCATCGCTGAATGCCTTCGATATTCTGGCTGGTAGAAATATCAGAAAACTATCGTCGATCTCAACCATGATTTTGGTTCCAAATTTGGTAGTAACAGATTTGAACGATGAAACTTTATAATCTTTCTCAACTTCTATACTCTAGTCAACGACAGAACACCCAGAGATCGAAACAGAACTCGTCCGGTTCGGTCAGATCCCACCCAATGCGCCGCCCATTTCACCCACTTCACCGCACCACACGGGTCTTACAACTGAGCAGCCGCGGCTATAGCGACACGGGACCCTCAGTCTTTGAGCCTCTTTGAGCCTAGCGTGCCAAATATATTCGGGGCCCATGCGTACGATAATTTAGATCCGGCGTTGAGTTGCCTGCCCCACTACCCCCACCCGGGTCTTAGGCCGTTCGAAGCTGCGTAACTGCTGGGTTTTCTCTCGTTGACTAGAGTATAGCTCCGATGTTTTCTTCGTAGGTAAGAAGTCGTCCATGCGGCAAACTTTGTTAATTTTTTCACAGTCCATTATGAAGACAAGTTTAAGATATACAGAGTTTCCCTGCTCAAGACTCTTGCACGATTAAAATTCGAATGGTTGAGGAATGATACGAACACGCCGTTTTATAGGAAGCGAAAACGAATGTGTGCATGTTTTATATATCGTAAGACTCATTCCTGAAAAAAGTTTAGCAACTTGAAGGATTTATTTCGCAATTTTCTTCGGCTCTACAGTCGTTCTTATTGCGTGGAGTCAATTTCAATGCTGTCAGCAATACATGATAATGTATACTCTAGTCAACGAGAGAAAACCCAGCAGTTACGCAGCTTCGAACGGCCTAAGAGCCGGGTGGGGGTAGTGGGGCTGGCAACTCAACGCCGGATCTAAATTATCGTACGCATGGGCCCCGAATATATTTGGCACGCTAGGCTCAAAGAGGCTCAAAGACTGAGGGTCCCGTGTCGCTATAGCCGCGGCTGCTCAGTTGTAAGACCCGTGTGGTGCGGTGAAGTGGGTGAAATGGGCGGCGCATTGGGTGGGATCTGACCGAACCGGACGAGTTCTGTTTCGATCTCTGGGTGTTCTGTCGTTGACTAGAGTATAGATACTGCGCTGTTAATGTTTGTATATATCTCTAGAATCTAACGTCTTGAGCTCTTCGTGGAGATCACTTTTTGAAGTATTACTATTACTATTGTTACCAGTGCTAATTAGTTAACGTATATATATAATTTCTAATGATTTTTAAGGAAGTCACCACAAGTAATATCCGTGTTTTTTATTTACGTTTTTATCTTAATTTTAATTTGTTCTCAGACACGAGTGTTCCGCGTGAACGACGGTCGGTAAGAGCGCGCTCGCGCAAGGAAGACTCCTCACCAGGGTTAGCATGTAATAATAATACCAGGCTGACATATATCAGGCTCGCATCGATTCAGATAGAAAACATCAGGCTCGCATCGATTCAGATAGAAAACATCAGGCTCGTATCGATTCAGATAGAAAACATCAGGCTCGCATCGATTCAGATAGAAAAACATCAGGCTCGCATCCTGACCGATCAAAATAGCAAAAACATCAGGCTCGCACGAGACGCGCGATCCACGACGTTGCGAAATCATCGGCGAGGCGCACTTCCCTCAGAAGTTGCAGAGACGCGAAACATTGCGAAATCATCGAGACCGTCAGGGGCGGAGTCTCGTCGCGGTTCCCTCAGAGATTGCGAAATCAGAGAGACGCGAAAGATTGCGAAATCATCGACACCGTCAGGGGCGGGGTCTTGCCGCGGATATTGCGAAATCGGGTCTTGCCGCGGATATTGCGAAATCATCTAGGGGCGGGGCTTGCCTCACACGGACACGAACGACGCGCACGTGTGTGCGTGCGTGTACGTGTGCACTAACACGCGGTGGTCCAGAACCCCCCTTACCCATCTACTAGCAGGCCATAAAGGAATAACTAAAACTTTTAAGCGAATCCGAGCAATATATTTCTGGCCAAATATGAAAAGCGACATAGAGAAATTCATAAAATCATGCGAAAGTTGTCAAAGACGAAAACTTGTTAGAAATAAAGTTAAACTCCCAATGGCTATAACGGATACACCAACAACTGCATTCGAAAAAGTGTCTTTAGATATCGTAGGACCCTTACCAACCTCAAATTCACAAAATAAATATTTGCTTACAATCCAAGATAATTTAACTAAATATTCAGATGCAATACCGCTAAAAAATCAGACATCAGCAACAATCGCTAAAGCATTCGCAGAAAATTTTATTTGCCGCTACGGAGCACCCGAATCAATCTTAACAGATCAAGGTCCAAACTTTCTCAGTCCAGTCATGAAACAATTAGCAAAAATCTTCCGAATTAAACAAATTAAAACCACAGCTTACCATCCCCAATCTAACGGTTCACTCGAACGCAGCCATCAAGTCCTGATCGAATATTTAAAACACTATATTGACAATAAAAATAACTGGGACAAATGGATCAGATTCGCGATATTCTCATACAACACGTCAGTACACGAAGGCACTGGTTACACACCACACGAACTAATTTTCGGAACAATAGCTCGTCAATTATCCAATATATGATCAGACAGAAATATTTCAAACAAATACGAAGAATTCTTACAAGAAATAATAACCCGTCTTAAAGAAACTAGACAAGATGCGATAAAAAATCTTAACAACGCGAAGTCTAAATCGAAATTGATGTATGACAAACACATCAACGAACGAACCTTCCAACCTGGCCAATACGCCTATTTGATCAACGAAATACGAAACAAACTAGACGATCATTACAAAGGACCGTACAAAATAATACGTATAATCAATAATATTAAGGGGGTATTCTGGTCTAGAGACATGAATTTTAGGTAATTTTTGAAGTGCTGTAAAAAAAACGCAAGCAATATTTTTAGTATCAATTTTTTTATACATTATTTATTCGCATTAGAAGCATACGAAAAAAAATTAAAAAGTAAAAAAAATTCAAAATTCCGTTAGTTATCAGCTGATGAAGTGGGGAGTTTCAAAAATTTGGTGCGTGACCATACCCACGATCTTAACTCTCCTAGCAATCTGAAACCAAAAAATAACAAAGATTATCAATCTATAATAATGTCGCAATGTCTGGAACTACGGAAAAGTTGGAAAAAAAATTTTTTACAAAATGGCGACTGCCTAAAGAAAAAAAAATTTTTGTACCACTTTTTTGGACATTCTGCGATTTTTTAAAAATAGTAAAAATTGAAATTTGGGGATGTGGATAGTTCCAGACGTAGACAAGTCTATAAAGAAGACTCTCTAAAAATTTCAGATAAATCGGTCCAGTAGAACCTGAGAAATCGTGGGTATCGTTTTGAAAAAGACAGTTTCGAGAAAAACGCGTTTCAAGTTTTGAGTCAAGTTTCCGGCAGTTTTACTTATAGAATGGTACGGTATACTTACATATTTTTAATCGGTGATTCTTGTATTATTTTATATTTTGCTTACATGTAGAACACAGAATTAATGATGAGAGTGTTGTAAAAACGGAGAAAAATTCGAAAATGCAATAGCCTACCGCCTATTGTTCAATTTATTCCGGTCGAGCCAGTTCAGATGCCGCGCCACAAAAACCGCTGTAACTCAGTAAATAATTGGAATTCTGCAAAATCCTTTTGAGGGCATATTCTTGAATGTCTAAACTTTGGAAATATGAAGAACGAAAAAAATCGATTTTTCCAAATTTCTAGACCAGAATACCCCCTTAACGCGGAACTTCAAATAAACGACCATAAAACTAAAATAGTTCACATAAATAAAATAAAACTAGCCAGTTAATAACTGAATGAACAATTACAACACTACACTTGCAAAATTAATTAATAAATTAGAATCAAACAAACCCCAACAACGTACACTAAGTCAGCATATCGATAGACCAATACCAAAAGAAATATATTTTCAGAGCCGCATTAGCCGAGCCAGACGGAACTGACAGCCCCTATCAAATCACACTATTCAAGGATAACCCAGGCATCTACTACGAACACGTACAGAACCTCAAAACCTACAATGACGAATGGAAATTAATAAACTTCATCGATTTAGACACACTAAACGGAAAATACGAAGAGTTAAAAAACTACTTACATGTAATAGCAGAAAAATGTGATTCATACACAGACAGATGTACCATGCACGGACACATAGAAATGCTCCATAATCGAATAGCAATAATAACAGAACAACAGAACCAAATAGGAACCCTCATAGGCCAACACGACGAGACAAACATACAACAATACCTCGAAAAATACTTCAACTACAGACCTAAGAGATCAGCACCTTTCGAATTTATAAGTAAACTCAGCAAAACGTTATTCGGTACCCTAGATTCAGACGACGCAGAACATTATAATGCAGAAATCGAAAAACTATACGCAAATAACAACCATCTAGCTTCCTTATTAAAAGAACAAACACATATCGTACAATCCACATTAGGAGAACACAGAGCACAACTCCAGGAACTCACAGAACAAATACAAATAATCAAAAACGTAGAAATCCAAGAATTCATCAACACCATGCAAAGACATACGAAAGTAAGCGACATAAATATCCTTTTCCTCAACCACCTTTTAAAACTTGACAAATACACAAACGAATATGAGCTTGACCTAAACAACTTAATCGACGCAATCCTATTTGCAAGACAAGGTATACTCCACCCCAAAATTCTAACACCAGAACAAATCATGTCAACGATTAGACAAATACAAAGCCGCAACCCCATGAAACACTTTCCAGTTCCACTAGAAAACAAATACGCACAAGAACTAATAAGACTCTCAAGACTCGAAATAACCTACATAGACGCAAAAATCATTTACATTATCTCAATACCGTTACTTAATACTAACACCTTCAACATCTACCGACTAATTCCAATCCCAGTAAAACAAAATTACGACACAACAAACGACAAATTCGCATATATTAGACCAAGCAGCGATTACATAGCAATAACAAGAGACAGAACTTTATACTTCAAATTGACCGAATTAAAATTCAGCAAATGTATGCTATCACTGGAAACATATATATGCAGACAAAATCAACCACTATACCATACCAACAACCACGCGATCTGCGAAATAGGACTATTCATTCAACCAACTGGAACAGACATCAAAACATGCGACGTCAGACTTGGATCTTTCGACGGAGTATACTGGACAGAATTAATTACATCCAACTCCTGGATCTACTCTCTAACCAAACCAGAAATCATGCATATCGTATGCGCAGACGAAGACCCAATCCAAATAACCCTAAACGATTCCGGAATACTAAAACTAAACAACAAATGCACAGCAAACTCTCATACAATCTCTCTATCCACAACTAAACACTACCAAATTATAGAAACTCATTCCTACGCACCAAAATTCACTTTAAATATCTCGGACATCTACGACGAACCGAAAAACCTATCCTTCATACCCACAACTATACTGAATAGAACACCATACCTTAATTCAAAGGACTGTAACGAAATTTCAAATCAAATGACGCGCTCAATCGAAAGAGGAAGTTTAAAAGGCACAACATTAGCCAAATTAGCACCTAAGAAAGAGTCAAATCAAAGACAAGCGGATTAGCCGTTTAGGCGTAAGGCGAGAAATCCCTCTCTTGGGAAGACCGTGGATCAGAGCGGACGTGTCACCAAAGTCTGTCTTTAAAATTGAAATCAATCCGTTACCGTTTAATGTACTATTTCACCATCGTTAATTAAAAATTTCGAGAGAAAACTCACCAAATCAAACAAGTCAACTAAAATTTCGAGAGAAAACTCACCAAATCAAACAAGTAACTATTGACACGTCGAGAGAAAACTCATCAAATCAAAAATTTAAACAAAAATTTCGAGAGAAAACTCACCAAATCAAACGAAGACTTACCAAATCAAGAAGAAAGACCATCTATTCAACTGTAATTACATGAATCATCAGACTTATTAAAACCTACGCAGAAGAATTAACACAAAATTCAGCTTCTTCGGCTGATCATGGGCTGCATCTCTACATCATATATACACAGCTAAGTTGCAGAATAACTTCCCAAGAATCTATTACTATTTTGACTTGATGTATTTCATCCCACCAAATAAGTGCAAGACGTAGTTATTCATGCTTTTATATTTCTGATCCACGAAACTTGACAAAATTATGTGCCGACATTTTAAATCATAGAATAGTTATACACAATTTTAATGAATGAAAGATGGATGGATGAATGAATGCCAGTGATTATGACTTATAAAACCTAAAGAGGATCATACCAGTATACAAAACTTGTTTAATAAATAATTGACTTTTGACGTTCCTCATCAATTGCTAATGACTTCACTTATTAACGTAAAACCTTGTCTTGTAATTCTTTATCCTTAAGTGTGACGTGAAAAATCTTTTCGAAAGAAAAATCTATTTAATTCAATCCATTCAATTAAAAATTTATTACATTGGCGCCCAACGTGCTGGCACGAGTCTAATCTCAGGCTCGCGAAAATAAAAGTATATGTGTGTGTATGAGACGTGATTGTTATATTTATTGTCTATGGGTAGAGTTAGTCATAGTCCGATTGTTACCAGGTCAGGAGCGATACACAAGGTCATACTGCCTAAAACTGCGACACCTGTACGTAAACAAAAACAGAAGGATAAGATGACAGAAGCAGCGAACGAACAAGTGACGGAGCAATTGAGACAGTTGAAGTTGGAACAACAGAAACTCGAAAAACAACGGGCGGATTTGAAAAAAGAAATGGAGAAATATGGCTCATATCAAGAGTTAACTCAGCAGGTCAGAGATCTGCAACGGCAGAGAGAAATGAATCAGGCTATTCCAAATGTTCGCCCAGAGGTAGTAAGTCAGTCAGATGCCACTACAAATCATTTGTTGAGTGGATTGATAAATCACTTTCAGTATTTACAATTAGGTGTTAAAGCACCGAAATTCTCAGATGAGGAAACTAGTAATCCTATTGAATTTTTAAAAGAATTAGAACAATATTTTAATATTAATAATGTAGGCGAGGCACATAAATGTTGGGTAATTGGTAGTGTTTTAACGGGTAGAGCTAAAGCGTGGTTTGAGATAAACAAGGATGTATGCGACACTTATGAAAGTTTTAAACGTTTGTTTAGAGAAGAATTTTTTTCGGTACAATACCAAGTAAAAGCTAAAAACCGATGGTCATGTCGCAGATATAGAACTCAGGATGGGGGATTGAGGACTTACTTTAGAAAACAGATTAAAGAAGCCAAATACTTTGAACCTGCATTATCCCAATATGAAATAAATTATGCTGTAGTACAACAATTGCCGGCTCGGGTTAGAGATTTGTTAGCGACAGTAGACTTTAACAATACCAACTTAATATCGCAATCTTTGTCAAATATGGATATATCTCAGGAAGATAGAGATTATGATCGAAATAGAAATTCAGGAATATATAATAGGCAAAATCAAGGTAGTGTACAATATGGAAACCCAGTAGCTTATCAGAATCATCAAAATGCTATGCCGCAACAATTTATATTACCAGATACAAGTTTTCCGCCACCAGTAGTAGTTAAACCAGGCAATTATAATAACCAAGCAATGGGTATGTCCAACTTTTATCAAACGCGTCATTTAAACTAGGTCCTGGTGCGGTATGTCAAGATCCGGTATCGTACCAATGGTCAAATGACTACATAGAGGATCTGTCAAAAGACGTAGAGGGTAATCACCAAGCGAGTAGGGAAATCGAAAATCAGTGTCCAAAGTGTCCCCACCTATTTGTTGAAATAGCAGGTATATCTACATATGCACTCCTTGATACTGGAAGCCAAATTACGTGCATATCTGAAGACTTTTATAAGCGTATATCGAATTGTAATAATAATTTTGCAGAGTTACCAGTAACGAACATCAAGGTTTATACGGCCATCGGAAAGAAAGCAGTTAGTATAAAACAACAAATTTTAATAGAGTTGCGGATAGATCAGCGAAGAATGACCTATGCGTTCTTGGTCGTACCTAAACTGTCTGCGGATGTTATATTGGGTGATGACTGGTTATCGGTCAATAGAGTAGTGTTGAATTACTATTTAGAATCTATTGAAATCCATGGAAAGGTAGTAGCTAGCGACTTCGTATCGTACAGTCGAGACCCGGTGGATAGATTGGAGTCCTCTATAGATAATAATATAACTTATATTCAAATTATCCGATGTCAAATGATGAACAATTGTGTGAATAATTATTCTGAAGGGAAGGAAGCGCAATTGCCGTTGGTAAAACATGTTGACCAGATGTGTTTAGATAATCAGATCATTCGGCGTCATGAAATTGATATTGAGCAACCGAACGAAATTAATCTTAATATGGTAGATTTAGTTAATAAGGATAATGCCGATGATAAATATAGAATCTGTCAAAGAATAAGTGATACGCCTAGAAGAGAGGGTATTACAAATAATTATGTGAATTTAGTGAATGTTAATGATATATGCCATGAAAATAAGGATATTCGTAATAATATTGAACCCGAAATTGATCTGGAAATAAGTTTAGGTCAATTATTCGAACAAGAGCAGCAAAAAGGGAAAAAGCATCTTCCTAATGATGATAAAATTATTCAACAAGCCATCCTGAATGATATAATACGGGGAAATATAGAGTCTCGGGTTGACGAAATAGAGGAATTTCACAGTAACCAGACGAATGAAAATGAAGAGGATCACAATTTTTTCAAAGAGTTTCGAATGATCGCGTCAAAACTTATGGTACGGGACGTTGGTTGTACCGAACCATTGCTCGAATTAATATTAAAACATAAAAAACTATTTTCCGATAAGCCAGGTTGCACCACTATATATGAACATCGCATTCGTGTGAACAGCGATAGGGCATTCGTTCGCAGATCTTATCCAGTACCGCTAACACTTAAAGAGTCAGTCGATCTAGAAATTAAGCAAATGTTAGAAGCGGGTATAATTGAACCATCTATAAGTCCATTTTGCAACCCATTGAGAATCGTGGCAAAGAAAGACGGCAGAATTCGTATTTGCCTTGATGCTCGTTATCTAAATGATATCATAGAAGCTGACAATGAGTCACCGCCTATAATTCATGACATCTTACAAAAATATCATGGAGCTCAGTACTTCACTACTGTCGATTTAACTCACGGATATTGGCAAATACCGTTGGAAAAAGAGTCGCGACGATATACGGCGTTCCTGCACAATTCAAAATTATATCAATTCTGCAGAGTACCCTTTGGTCTTAAAACCGCAGGTAGTGGTTTCATTCGTGCGCTTAATTTGGCTTTCAACAATGAGTTTGAAGGATTTTTAACATCATATATCGACGATTTACTCATTGCATCTGAAAACTTTGATGATCACCTGCGACAGTTAGACTTGATTTTTACACGATTACAACTGCATAATTTTACCTTAAAATTAGGAAAATCACTATTTATACAAAAATCGATTCCATTTTTAGGATTTATTTTATCCAACAAAGGGGTTTGCCCAGATCCCAACAAGTTAAAAACAATTACGGATTTTCAGGAACCTAAGAATAAACAGCAACTGCAACAATTCCTGGGTATATGTAACTATTATCGTCAGTTCTGTATTCGATATTCAAATTATGTTGACCCGTTCAGAGAATTACTAAAAAAGAACATCCCGTGGAATTGGGGACAAGAACATACGATAGCTTTCGAAAAGTTAAAAAACCAATTTGTTGAAACAGTAACTTTGAATCATATCATTCCGGATGCACAATATAAAATACAAACCGATGCCAGTAACAAAGGGATTTCTGGGATTTTGTTTCAAACTGATGTAAATGGGAACGATTTTTTAATAGATCTTGTCAGTCGTTGTCTAACCCAAGCAGAAGTAAACTACATGACGACCGAAAAGGAATTATTAGCCATTGTGTATGCCATTACTAAATTCAGGACGTATCTTATCGGGAATAAGTTTCAAATCATCACCGATCATAAAGGTTTATGTTTTTTACATAGTACACCATACCAAAACGCTAGACTGATACGATGGAGTTTACTCCTACAGCAATATAATTTTGAGGTTGTATACTGCACGGGACGTGATAACATAATAGCGGATTTTTTTAGCCGAAATCCGGAGAAAAAATTTCACGTAGAATCCGATGAAGCACTGATAATTTCGCGTATAGATTCTAACATATCATCAAATTTAAAACGTGACGAAGGATTATCAATCGAAACAATAAAACGCTTAATGTGTGATACCACTTTCCCTGGCGAATTCAAAAATATAACAAAATGGCAAAAAATAGATCCTATAATTAAACAAAAAATAGACGAACTGAACAATGGAACTGATTCTGTTAAGTACAAGTTGTATCACGATGTGTTATTCATAAATAACGGAATTGAGGATAAATGGAAATTAGTTGTTCCCCAAAAATTAACTCAAAAGTTAATCGATTCTGTACATAGCAAGCTCGGCCACCCGGGTGTATTTAAAACGTTACAATATTTGAAAAAATATTATTATTGGAAAAATATGTCTAAAATAGTAAAACGTTACGTTCTTTATTGCGACTTGTGCCAACGCATCAAGCATTTGTCATACAGTATGGAAGGCGAACACCAATTAGTTCAGTCGAATCAACCAAATGACTTAATAACGGTAGACTTTTACGGTCCACTGCCTCGATCTATAGGAGGCGTCCAATATATTTTGGTGTTGTTGGATGCATTTTCCAAATATGTTACACTTTATGCAATCAAGCGGGCAACAACACAAATTAGTTTAAAAAAAATCGTTGAAAATTATATACCGAAACACGGCAAACCGAATAGAATTTTATCTGATAACGGGACTCAGTTCACAGCGATGAGATGGAAAACCGAGTTAGAAAAGATAGGGATTAAAGTTTGTTACTCCTCAATCCGTCATCCTCAGTCAAATCCAACAGAACGCGTAATGCGAGAACTCGGCAAGCTATTTAGGCTCTATTGTAGTGAACAACATACAAAATGGGGTAAATATATTAGTCACATCGAAGAAATTCTTAATATCACAACGCATCATAGTACAGGGTATACCCCATATGAATTGCAATTTGGAGTCGATCCAAAAGACAAAATCAAACAAATCATAAAGTTTCCACCATCAACATCAATACCAAATGAAACTAAAATACTAATGGCAAAAGAGCAGATAACGAAAAACTTTCATAAGCGTCGCATGCAACAAAAAGGAATATCTAAAGTAAAACTTGAAATAGGAGATCTAGTCCTAGTAAGAGTACCCATACAATCGAGTGCTCTTGACAGGGTAACTCAAAAATTTTTCCACTTATATCAAGGACCCTACCAAATAATCAACATTATTGGAGCTAATGCTTACGCGGTATCCGATCCTAATGATCAAACAAAAATAAAGGGTACTTATAACCGAATAAATCTAAGAAAGTATTATCGATCCACATAACCAATGTTGTCTATATGCGAGGCACTACGACTGCAGCTGTCTAGTTGCTCCAATCACTATTCGTTAAAATATAGGAGAATGTACATAGAAGATAATATTAGATTAAGGTATTACTATCACAAATGGGTTGATTTAGGATTTTCTTTAAATTTGGTATAGATGTTCTTGACATTAAAACAAACAACTTTTCTATGAGACAAAACGTTTTCTGACGTCTAGAATTTGAGATATTTAATTTTCAATTTTTTATTTTTCCCATCTAAACCCGTGTAAATTGGAGTTGCGTTTCATTTATCATAAATAACAAGAAAAATGGATTTACGATTTTTCCGAAAAAAATTAGACTATGAGTCAGAAATTTTTCGAATTTTTTGACACCAGAATGAAATGTTTCTGACGTCTAGTTTTTAAGAAAAAAAATAAATTAATAATATCGATTAAAAGTAATCCATCGGGGAGAAGTCAGCGATTGTAAATGTCGCAACACCGCTCGCTGCATGTGACGTATGTGCGTCAGTAACATGCGATGTTGCCACGTCTATGCCACTGAGTCTCGGCATTAGTATACGAGCATGCGTATACGTCCGATATCAATGTGTGCAGTCAGGAACGTATCAAAACTTTTGTAGCCCGATTCTTTAAAAAAGTATTTAACTCATTTGTAAACATTTTTGTTTTAATCTATTATTTTTTCATTCGAGAGTCAGAACTATTAGGATTGCATAGCATTTTAGATTAAACAATTTCCACCCCTTTTAGGTTGTTCAAGATAATTTTTTTCTGACCCCCTCTGCCCCTACTCTTAGTGGTGACATGAGCGATAGTGATACCTTAAGTTTAGGAGGAAGTGTATTTTAGTTTATTTAAATGTAAGACTTCAGAATGGAAACCCTTCAATGTAAATAATACAAAAACTATAAATATTATATGTAAGGTATGCAAGTATGAGAGTGGACTAAGATTTTCTTTAATCGTTTGTGACAACCTCTAAAGAAAAGGGGGATAAAATGTAACGAAATTTCAAATCAAATGACGCGCTCAATCGAAAGAGGAAGTTTAAAAGGCACAACATTAGCCAAATTAGCACCTAAGAAAGAGTCAAATCAAAGACAAGCGGATTAGCCGTTTAGGCGTAAGGCGAGAAATCCCTCTCTTGGGAAGACCGTGGATCAGAGCGGACGTGTCACCAAAGTCTGTCTTTAAAATTGAAATCAATCCGTTACCGTTTAATGTACTATTTCACCATCGTTAATTAAAAATTTCGAGAGAAAACTCACCAAATCAAACAAGTCAACTAAAATTTCGAGAGAAAACTCACCAAATCAAACAAGTAACTATTGACACGTCGAGAGAAAACTCATCAAATCAAAAATTTAAACAAAAATTTCGAGAGAAAACTCACCAAATCAAACGAAGACTTACCAAATCAAGAAGAAAGACCATCTATTCAACTGTAATTACATGAATCATCAGACTTATTAAAACCTACGCAGAAGAATTAACACAAAATTCAGCTTCTTCGGCTGATCATGGGCTGCATCTCTACATCATATATACACAGCTAAGTTGCAGAATAACTTCCCAAGAATCTATTACTATTTTGACTTGATGTATTTCATCCCACCAAATAAGTGCAAGACGTAGTTATTCATGCTTTTATATTTCTGATCCACGAAACTTGACAAAATTATGTGCCGACATTTTAAATCATAGAATAGTTATACACAATTTTAATGAATGAAAGATGGATGGATGAATGAATGCCAGTGATTATGACTTATAAAACCTAAAGAGGATCATACCAGTATACAAAACTTGTTTAATAAATAATTGACTTTTGACGTTCCTCATCAATTGCTAATGACTTCACTTATTAACGTAAAACCTTGTCTTGTAATTCTTTATCCTTAAGTGTGACGTGAAAAATCTTTTCGAAAGAAAAATCTATTTAATTCAATCCATTCAATTAAAAATTTATTACAGGACCTTACCACAAACGGACTAACTTTAGACGACATTATCAAAAAAAACAGACGAAATAACAAAACACCAAAAAGCCACAGACAACGATAACCGCATCGAGAACACACTATACTACATTTCCTCTCTATTCGGATCGGTATCGCTGCTCTACATAGCACAAAAGTTCGCGATAGCAAATAAAATACTTAACATACTCAGAAGAATTAAAAGATCTTGTAAAAATCAGGACTCTATCGAAGCAAATAACCACCCAGCGATCACATGTACACCCAACCCTAACCCTCATTTAACTACACCAACTACATCAATTCAAAACACAACGACAGCTCAAACATCTTTTTATACCGCATAAAAAAATTTTGTCTCACTATAGCCTGACAAACTTGTTACATTATATGAAATCAACAGCGCTTATAATAATATACACGCTCAATTGTGAACCATATTCAATTAACTAACGTAGCATAAGACCTTTATAACTAACTGATCTTATTGCAAATAAGTAAGTTTAACTATATTTTAATTTCAACATAGACACACAAACACATTCACTAACGTGAATACGAGCCTAAATGCATCTGCTAACGTAGATACATACACATAAACACATCCACTAACGTAAATTTAAGTACACTTACTATCGCAAATATACAACCTTAAGGGCCTTTGAGCGACTGTTTTTTTTACCGACGGAGTAAGCATTTTCGGCCAGTTTTCACAACCGCTATTTAGTCCACAGATTACGTCTCTATCGGTCCACTAATCACTCTAGGGTTTTGTAGGAATAATCCTTAGATTATCAGCTAGTGCGGGCTGGTTCCTAGAGATTAAACGAATGTAATTTCGATTAATCATTGATTTATTCATACGAAGCTGTGAAATCAGCTAACACTAATACATCGCCAATACACAGACAGTGTGAAATAATAACATTATTTTCTGCACTTTTGATGAAAAATCGGTGTTGAAATAGGCAGCCCGCAGTGTAGGTTGATATTATCAATCTTTCGATATTATTCCGAGGTAGATTATAGGAGCAGGAGCGGTGTAATCCGTGGACTAAAATTCGAGGTGACAGCCAGCGTCGACACAAACACATGCAGAAACTGTTGTATAAAAGTAGTTGCTGCTTCCTCCGCGCTCTTTCTGTGATATCAGCGCCATTCCGTTTTACGATATTCTACACATTTGTCAGTGGAGCTCAAACTTGTCACTAATGAAAACTTTTATTTGAGAAAATGTGAATTTTATATTTTATAAAATATATAATTTATATCGTATTTTTTTTTTAATGATTTTTAAATCTCTATTATGGAGTAATTCCGGGGGAGATGGCCACACGGTAGGGATGGCCGCAACGATGATATTTCTCATGCTACTCGATATACCTATATGAACTTCATGTGAACTATGCTACCGATCTACCCTAAATAGAAAGTGTCATATATGAAGGATTCTTCGCCAAGTGAGCCACCTACGTTTTTCGATGTCTCCGAAAATTCTGAAATAATTTCAGTATGTCACTTGACGTGAGAAAAAATTTTGTGAATCATTTCAGATTTTTTGGTTGCGTACATTCGAAGATGAAAGAATACTTGTTCACCTATTTAGTTCGATAAATTGAGATCGGTCCCAAAATAATTTCATACAACAGTTTTTTGGTTTTTCCTCAGATTTTAGTCGAAATTATTTTCGATTTTTCCCGTCACATTTGAACGCGGTAAATCGAAAAAAAAAAAAAAAACGGAAATATGTGTTTTTATCAATTCGGTCATCTATTTTTAATATAAAAAAAATTTATGAAAATGATCCGTATGTAAAATGGTGTTTTGAGAAAAAAAAAAAATTGGAGTGGAGACTTTTAGATGCACAGACCGTGGTTATGGGAAATAAAAATTAAATTTTTTGAAGAATCCGATTGGGTTTTTTCTGCGCGTAGACATCTTTATTGTCACTCCAATTTTTTTTTTTTCAAAACACTATTTCAGATGTCGATTATTTTCATATTTTTTTTTTTACAGAAAAAAATTGTCCGAAGTTATGAAAACACATATTCCCGTGTTTCTTTCAATTAAATGGGTTCAAATGTGGCGGTAAAAATCAAAAATAATTGTAACGAAAAGCTGAGGAAAAACGAAAAAAAATTTGTATGAAACTTTTTTTGGACCGATCTCAATTTATCAAGCGTAGGTGAATATATACTCTCTCATCTTCGAGTATACGCGACTAAAAAATCTGAAATAATCCACAACGTTTTTACTTACGTCAGGTGACATACTCAAATTATTTCAGAATTTTCGCAGACATCGATAAACGTAGGTGGCCCACTTGACGAAGAATCTTTCATACAGGCTGACCCAGAACTACCGAGCCAAATTAAGTGGGTACACTGTAAAAAATTTGCGGTGTAATCTCGTTCGGAGTTGGTGGTTGAGAATTTCAGTGTCAATAACGACACTATCATCGTGTATGAAATACCCCAGCTAAGTTGTCAAATTTAAAGTAGTGTTACTCCACGTAAATTAAGGGGGGCGATACATGTAAAAAAACAAAAAAATTGAATATTTTTTTTTTGCACGAATAGTTAAAATAACATCTCAAAAATATCTCTGTAAATTTTTGGAATGAAATTCGTATTATTTATCGATTAAAAACTCATTTAAGTGCTCCGCCTCAACTCGGCGCTCGAGCGCTATTAAGCCTGTACCGGAGCGATCGACTCTCGTATTGACGACCTGGTTAAGCAGATGTTTAGAAACTGTTTTATTCCTTGATTCCATGGGAACAACAACTGTATACCTAGTTACTATAAAGTACTTTAATAACAGTGTCGCCATGAATTAGGTTTAATTCAGTTCAGTATACTTCTGGAATTCGTTCTGTGCTGAGTGATTTAGTCATTAAAAAATAAATAAATGCAGTCTTATCCTAAAACTGAAAAACGTAAATCAGCTCGTGCTGCGAGACCACCAAAAAGAACATTCCATGGAAATCAACATGGTAATGAAGAAAAAGATACAGAACCGCAGAGTAGAAGCGCGAGAAAACTCTCTAACGCTGGCGCAGACGATGTCCATTACAATGCGCTCCATGGGTATCGTTTCATTGAGTTTTTTACAGTGTTTACAGCATTGGCAGAGATTTTGATATGCCGTAACTGTAAATTACCTGTGAAATTTGAAGAAAGTGGTAACAGAGGTTTAGGTTTCAAAATCGTCGTGCTATGCAAGTGTGGTCGCAGAGATATTTTTTCTGGACCATTAATTAATAATGGATTCGAAGTAAATCGCAGGATTGTGTTTGTGATGCGTCTTTTAGGTGTTGCTAGGCAGGGGATTAACTTATTTTGTAATATGATGGACATTTGTACTGGTATAAGTGAAAGTTCCTACAACGCTATCATCTCGCTTGTATACACCGCTACACAATCATCATTTCGAGCTTCTTGTCTAAAAGCTGTCAGTGAAGAAAAAGCTGAAAACGAAAAGCATGAGCGGCCAATCTTAAATTTGAAAGTTTCTGGGGACGGTACATGGAAGAAGCGGGGTTTCAAGTCGTTGTATGGGGTCACAACCCTTATTGGATATTACTGTGGTAAAGTTATTGATTTAGTCGTCAAAAGTAGTTACTGTGCAGCTTGTGCTCGTTGGAAAAATAAAACCGATACTGAAGAATACCGTGAATGGTTTGAAGAACATGAACCAAACTGCCAAGAAAACCATAAAGGCTCTTCTGGCGCTATGGAAGTCGAAGCTGTAAAGGAAATGTTTTCACGATCTGAAGAATTATTTGGCGTCATGTACGGAAACTACATAGGGGATGGAGATTCAAAAACCTTCAAAGGAATTCTTGATTTGAATCCGTATGGTGACGATTTCCAAGTTGTGAAAAGCGAATGCATCGGCCACGTTCAGAAGAGGATGGGTACTCGACTCCGAAAAACTAAAACAATCAATTACCTGGGAGGAAGAGGTAAACTCACGGAAGCTTTAATTAAAAAGTTGTCTTTATATTTCGGATTAGCTATTCGGAGAAACGTAAGCAGCGTGAAAGACATGAAAGATGCGATTATGTCCACATACTATCATATGTGCTCTACAGATGATGAACTAAGACACGAGTACTGTCCGTCGGGTTCTGATAGCTGGTGCAAGTGGCGCAAAGCTGAAGCTTTAGGGGAAAATCCTAAAGAGATTAAACACCCTGCTCCATTACATCCTGATGTTCAAGCCCATGTCAAGCCGATATTTGAAGATTTATCCCGGGATGACTTGCTCGAAAGGTGTTTGGGTGGTCACACGCAGAATGCAAATGAGAGTTTCAACTCTACTATCTGGCGACTCTGTCCAAAACATCTGAATTCTGGACTGAAGATCATAGAAATTAGTGCCTTCATATCCGCTGGACTGTTCAATGATGGATACACATATATCTTACGAGTGATGAACTTATTAGAGATAGTTATTGGCCGCCAATGCATGTCCCACACGGACAATGTCGATGACCAAAGGGTGAGTCGAGCAAATCGCCGCAGCTCTTTGACGACCAAAAAAGCTCGTCAAGCACGTCAAGAAGACCTCAAGAAGAAAAACGATTACTGGGAACGCACCGAAGGACTTCTGTATGGTCCTGGAATCGCTGACTAGTTGGTAAGTCGCCGTAATGATAGAGTTTCTGTGTGTGAAAACTTTAAACGCGTTTTTCTCGAAACTACTTTTTTTAAATTGGCGGGCAAGATAACTCAAAAAGTTCTCAACCGATTCTTATGAAATTTGGCACACGGCTTCTCTATAGTATTAGCTTCTAGTTGAACCTCGAAAATGCCCCAAAAAATTTAAAAAATTACCATTTTCGACCCAAAAACCATCGAAAAAAAGGGTGAAAAATCGGATTTTTCTTTCTGAGGCGTGCCAATTTACGATTTTTTGACTTTTTTGTGTTTTTATTGGTTCAACTAGAAGATATGTGTTTTATGAACACGCTCACGTCAAAATTTTCGATTTCGGATCGCTGTAACAAAAGCTAAAAATCCCGCCGATGGATGCCTTTCGCCGCGAGGGTCGCAGGAAATGAGTTGCTACGGCGACCATTTTGAAAAAAAAATATATTATTTTTGTAATTTAGCAAATGATGAATAAGCATACTGAATTTGAAAACGATTAATTTATTCCTTCCCTTTCAAATCGGCCTCTGAAAAACGATCAAAATTCAGACAGTTACATGTATCGCCCCCCTTAACACAATATGAAGCTTCCGACGAGACATACACTCATGTGTGTTAAATCAAAAAAGCATAGGTGTTAAGTCATCCCTGTGAAGCCAAAATTATGTTATGATACTCTAAACTGTCTTAAAATATGAATCCACAGAGTGTCAACTATGAAAGAACTTGGTTCTACGTAATTATTACGCAATTTGGGTGTGATCATATCTTTATTTCCGGCAAAATGAGAAATCACGTAATTCAAAAAATATTTGTAGGAAATTTTTCTTTGAGGAATATTTTTATGGATAATTGAAGCGCGCCAGATACAAAAATTCGAGAAAGCGTGAAAGTTTAATCGAAAGAATCCAATTCAAAGACTTTCCACAAAGGAAAATTTATTCTGATGAATATTCTATGGCTTGATTTTTCATTTCGACTAAAAATACGAGTACTGCCCGCCTTGAAACGAACCTTCTGAATTTGAGGAAACTGATTATACCAGTGAGTATATCACTGGAAAAGTCAGTGGTAGGTATAAACAGTGAATATTCACTGATTCGAAGATAGTATTCCAGTTATCAGAATATTTATTAACTTCCAAGAAATGTAATTCGAATAAGTAACTGTTGTCTTATATTTTCATACGAATCGAATATTCGGTCAATTAAAAGACAATTTTACAATTATAATATGATTTTTCAACGGCATAAAAAGATTTGTGATTTGCCACATCCAACTACTTTTTAACGTGTTTATGGTGTTGATAAGTTGCATCGACGCCGCCCGCGGTTTTATTTAACACCCCGAATGGTGTCAGAATTATATTAACACCGGCACGACCTTAATGTTACACCCATTTGGTGCTGATGTTACACCAATGGTGTCAAGTTTACAACGAACTGTTTTGAAAATGCAAGTTTCTGCGAGTTGAAACTGTCTATGTGCAGCTAATTGTAAGAGCTAATATAGTAGAGAGTCAGTTGCCTCCACGCTATCGCGAAAGAAGTACCTACGCGAACATGGCAAATTCCGACTTTGCGGAAGTATTTGCTTCCAGTTTATTAAACTTAGATAGCAGTGTCGTGAATGAGCTGATGGGTACGCCCAATGAGTTTCCACAAATACCTGAAGATTTTCAGTTAAGAAAAGCCTGCTGGAACGGGGAAACGAAATGGATAAAAATTCCCGTGAGCAGTAATAAGCCTCTTCAATATGAAGATTTTCTTGTGGCCGGTAAGTATCAAAATATCTACGTAATATACTATATGAAATTTATCAAATGATAAGACAAAAGATCTAAAGCGATGGCTTAGGGCGAGGGTGGGTGGAGTGGGTTACTAAGGGGCGGTTAGGCAAGCTGAATAGTAACGTTATGGAATAACGTAAAGGGGAAACCTTTTTTGATTTTCTATCGTGAATGATCTCGAATATATTAACCAATATGTATTTCCAAACATAATAACGTCTAAATCGCGGTTACAACCACCTATTTCATTACCGACGGTGTTAAAAAAAATTATACGGGTGTTGTGTGTTACACGGATTCAGTAACCTTTGGATTTTTACTCTCATCGTCAGTTACGTGTCTCGTCTCCTGTGAGGTGCGATGGTGTAGTATGACTGTACCGATATACTTTAGTTGTCGATAATTATTCAAGATTAGTCTCATTACTTTACACAGCTCAAACCGCATTTGGATTAGACCCTCGCGACGAGGTGCAATTGCGCGATGAAGATCACGCTATTATTGAGCCGGCGATTTTTCATCTGTTTCCGAAAACGACGTTTCGAATAACGCCGAAAACTCTAAGAACTGCCCCGTCAGGTAACTCAACCCATTAATTCGAAACTTTTCATGACCAGTTTAAAAATAAATGTTAATATATATTTTTAATCTATTTAATAAATTCTATTGTACACACAATCTCTGTGAACTTCTGCATCATACATTTTTGTCTAACTTTAATCTGATTTTATTCTCTTTATGACATATACACTGCCCGGGGTTGTTTAAACCATTTAAAAGTTCCATTTTTGAATTAACGCCTATTTCGTCGCTCGAACCCATATCGGTGAGATTGTAACACCACAGTTTGTACAACGTATCTGATGTTATTTTTAGACAGTGGATTCTGTTTTCGAAAATAAATCATAATTTTCAAAAAGTAATGAACAAATGATTAGTTGCGTTTTTTACTATTACCTGTATAAAATACTAATACAAAAAGGAATAAATAATTGGTCATGAATTCTGTAGACAAAACCGCAGATACGGTTTCGATTTCGGGGACTTCCTTTTTGAGTGGCGCAAGTTCTAATATAACTGACTACGAAGGACCTGCAGCGAAAAGGAGGAAACCTGCCGAAGATTTGGTAAATGCTTTATGCATAAGTAAAACTGATGTAAAATTATAGGTGTTCGAATATTATGTAGCGCGTACTTATAGCCAAAAATACCTAAATGTTTTCATGCTCCGAAATATGGGGGATACATATGCAATCCTTGCAATTCAAGTTGCACTCACAATCAGTACATATTATACGCTGCCTCAAAATTATCATGTGTACATTTTCTCTTATTTTTCTTAGGATTTAATAGAACAGATAAAATCTTCACCTGGTGGGAATGAAGTATTGACGGAATACGAGATCCACCAAGGCCTCACAGGCCCTGGCCAGAAAAAACTCGTCAATATTGTAGTTAATTTAATGATTAGAAATGAAGGTAGCAATCCGAACAAAGAAAAAAGAATTTTCTACGCCAAGCAAATTGTGGCTGCCTTTCCGAAACCAGGAACAGAGGAGGGATACGTAAATATATTTGATGATACCTTATAAGTAAGCTAGTGGGTGCAATCAAGCCGAATGAATTTCCAGGAAATATTCTACGATCCTGTCGGCCGTTCAGGTTACATTGCTTGGCAATTAAGAACTCTGAACAGGCGCAACAGAAGCAGCAGCAAGGAATCCGTATCAAAGCTCAAAATTGAGGATAAAGAGAACGCCAAACCTCGAACGAACGTGCCCCCACATAACGAAGAACGTGCACAAGCACAATTGATATTTCTTCGGAACGCTTGTCCGAAAACCCAAAAAAGTGAGATCCTGCTGGCGTTGCAGGATACTTTTCACTTGAGAAGATCGGCGCCGGTCAAAATATTAGATGATTTCCCCAGATTTCTGGACGCACCGTATTTGGTACAGCATTTAACCTACTAATATCTTGTATCAAATCAGAAACCAAAAGTATTGTTGAAAATTATGCGTTAAAAATTGTCTATAATGATTTTCATATTTTAGATCAACGCCGATTTCGAGTTGATGTATCCAGGTGTGGAAATCACAAATTTTCAGGCAGATCGGATCTTACTCGCTTATCAGAAATATTCTGGTAACAACAGCAACAAAAAAAGTGATACGGACCAAGAACCAGGTTCGATTTCAATACACCAAATATGCATACATCGATAGAAATAAAGAATTTCATTGAATCAAAGCCAGACAAAAATGAAAAAGTGTAATATAGCATTCGTGGTTCATGCATTACTGGGACGTGGATTATACTTGATGAAAAAACTTAATGTCTGGCTTAATTCAATCGAAACTTTCGTTATTCAAAGTAAAATCTTACTTCAACGACTCCCATTTTTGTTTGTTTCGATTCAGACTACCGGAAATTTAACTTTCGACCTGTTTATGACATATACTGTCATATAATATTTTCATATTTTCATATTGTAGATATACCCATCCTGTGTAAAAATTAAATTAAATTTTCTCTAGCGGAATTACATTTCTGCATCTATATTGTCGGAATTACACCAATATTCAGTCTTGGGTTATTAAATTTTATGTTTTATAGATTGGGATAAGATAACAAGCGCCTATATAACATTATTGAAATTAATACCACCCACTGCAAAGGGGAGAAAGAAAGCGGACCGCATTTCAGTGACATCTGCAATAGATCGGCTTATCGTTTTTCACAAGGTATGGAGCATGGATTGAAATCAAATATATTTGATTGGGTGTTAGTTTGGTGATCAGCTCCCACTTTGTGACTGATACACGCTTATTTACTCAATTCTAGACTGGGACTCCACTGGAAAACGCTCTTGTCCAAACCACACAGCCGTGTCTGCTTGCAGTTGGACCGAACAAAGGCGCCATCTCGTCATACTTTATAGCTGTCGAGGAAAAAATTATCCCTATCGAAGCAATAGATTCATCAGCTGCCTTTGATTCGCTGTTCAAGTCCCACTTCGTTCTGGATACAAGATTTCACACCAGCCTCAGTATGTTTTTTGATTTTATTCAGGTTTTTTATTACAAAATGGATTCTAACATTCGTTTTACAGCGCGAATGCGCGAGGTGCGTACGTGGTTGTCACAATAAGTTAAAACATTACTTTGATGCTCGTCTTTCTGTATATTAAGCATTGCTTTTTATTGTCGTTTTGGGTTGAAGCATAACGCTTTGGTCAGGCTGCGTTTATCTAGGTACCATACATTACGCCATGATTGAATGTCAATGCTTTGTTTGTGACAAAAGTTTGTCGTCAGTTTCCAATATGATTAGCCATCTCCGAATCGAGCACGCCTTGTTACCTGGTTTCAAATTAATATTGAAATGCTGCTTTCCACCCTGCTCACTTTCGTTTCAAACCTACAGTGGCCTACGAAAACATTTACTCAAGCATGAACATGATGTAAAAAATTCACATAAACGTGAAATGCCGTCACTTGCAACAGTTAATAGTTCTGAATCGAAAATTACATTTCAAACACATGAAAATGCGTCCAACTCATCTTCGGACACTCCGGTTTCCGAACATGATGAAGCTGAAATTTTTTCTGAAAACTGTGGTTCAATTGCTGATTGTAGTAGTAGCTCAGATTGCGAATATACCAGTGATTCAGTTTCTGCTCCCATTTCATTAGCAAATGGTTATGTATTGAAATTAGATGCAACTGGAGTTCCTAAATCGTCACTCAAAAGCATAATCGAGAGTACTAATGAATTAGTTAATAACGTCGTCGATAATATACAGAATTTTTTTAATGAAACTGACATGGGTGGAAACATAGCATTGAGGCAATATTTACAAAACCAAAAAAACTTGTTTGATGGAATGGAAACGACTTGGAAGATTAGTAAATACTATTCTGGATTAAATGATTTCGTAACACCTGTGGAGTTAGCTATAGGCACTCGTTTCGATCAGATTTTTGATGCTTCGATAAACACTTATAAAACGGTCCCTGTACCGTGTACCTTCATGTACATTCCAATTTTAGATACGCTGAAGTTTATTTTGTCAAACCCATCTGCGCGAAAAATGATATTCCATAAATCTAAAAAAATCAGTCAACAAGATTTGAAGAAAAAACAAAAAATTTTGTTTGATATCTCTGATGGTTCATATTTCACTTCACATCCACTTTTTAGTACGTCAAATTACGCGTTGCAATTACAATTATATTATGACGACTTCGAAACCACAAATCCACTCGGTAGTAAAACGGGAATTCACAAGTTAGGAGCAATATACTTCACTTTGAGGAATCTTCCTTCACACGTTAACTCACGATTGGAAAATATTCACTTACTAGCTTTATTCTACGTTCATGATTTAAAACAATTTGGGTTCGATGAAATTTGGAAACCGATTATTAGAGATATAAAAACATTAGAGTCAGAAGGTCTCGATATTGGAACAAAAAATTTAAAAGGTTCAATTGTTAATTTGAGTTTTGACAATTTGGGGGGCAATACGTTACTCGGGTTAGTGGAATCATTCAGTGCAACGTACTTTTGTAGACAGTGCACTGCAACTAAAGATCAAACACGAATCATGGTCACTGAAGATGAAACCTTATTGAGGTCGGACAATAATTATGAGCAAATCTGTGAGCAATTGAGTGCAGCAGTACCCCATATATTAGGGATAAAACGCAAATGCATACTGAATCTCCTCAAGTACTTCAAAATATTCGATTGCATAACTGCAGACATTGCACACGATATATTGGAAGGCACTGCACAGCTTATAATTAAATTATTTATTCACTTCATTGTGAACGATTTGAAAATAATAACCCTCTTAGAATTGAACGAAAGACTAAACACATTCAATTATGGCGTAATTGACATGGCTGATAAACCAAGCCCTATCGTGTTAGATAAGCAGGGCTCATTGATTGGTCAGAGAGCTGCGCAAACGTGGAGCCTAATCAGGTTTTTGCCATTAATAATCGGGGACATTGTCCATTATTCACATCCTCAATATAACCTTCTGAAATTTAAGTGGCGTGTCTTAACGTTGCTGCTGTCTTGCATGTCTATTATTTTTTCGCCTCAAATCACCCATGGAATGATAGGACAATTAAAGTTACTGATCGAAGAACATCATTCTGAATTCCAGTCTGAATTTGAAACCCACTTACGGCCGAAACATCATTTTATGACTCATTACCCTCGGATAATTTCTCGCATGGGGCCTCTTATACACTCATGGACCTTACGTTACGAGGGAAAACATTCTTACTTTAAAGACTTGGCAAACAAATACCACAATTTCAAAAATATTAGCAAAACATTAGCTAACCAACACCAACGTTTTGTATACTATCAGTGGAAGGTGTGCAGGAAAGATTTAAACGTTGATATCAAAACTGGTGCAGGAATATTTGATACATATAACAACGTTATATCAGAACTGCCTTTGACGAGAAGTGATTTCAAATTTAATTCGCAAGATAGAATATACGTTGTGAAGAAAGTAACATTCGGGTTTTTATATAAAGAAGGATTTCTAATTGCGACCCATAACAACGAATCCACAGATTTGCCCATATTTCAAATAATCATTAAAATTTTTATACATCATAATGTACCTTTCGCTATTTGTGATGAGTGCGAAACCAAATATTTTTGCAATAGCTATCATGCTTATGCAGTTGAACCCAAAACGACAAACAATTATTCTTTGATCGATCTCAGCTTATTAAATCATAAGTATCCGTACGAGCTGCATCAAAGCTTTGGCAAAGTGGCGACATTTGTTGTCCCGAAATGTCATATCTTTTAAATATTCTTAATGACTATAATGAATAATGATTCATCATATCTTAATATATTTTGTGTACCTGTTATCAGTATTGTACCTTACTACTAACTTACTACTAATTTCGCAAAATTTCTACTGTATAAGCACGAAGAATACCTATAAGTACAAGTCAATTATTTAGTTTCATCGTAATGTGATATATTTAAAATATATTTGCCTAGCTTTTTATTGTGTTCGAAATATCTGTAACCCTGATAGGGATTTATTCTGCGGGTGCAGAGAATGAGGCTGATTATTTAACTTTACAACAGAACACGATGGACTGTTGAATCAGGGTTTTGTTAAAGCAAATATATATATTAGACCTAGAAGGATTCTTTCTGTATAAGTAAGAATATTTTAATTCCGTTTTGAATGACGTGATGTTTCAGAGAATGTATAATAGCCTATTTTTTTAAATAATAAGCCTTTTTTGATTATTCAAATATGTATTAGCCCAATAAAAATTTTGCAATACTATGCAAGGATGCAATAAGCATGTATGTCATATATCCGTACTGAATAAAAACATTTTACTTGCTTTATAAATAACTCAAATTTTTTTTAGATTGTACCTTACAGTCGCGAATCGTATTTTATTTAACATAGTATATATGTATGAGAAATACAGCGTAAGGTTCCAAGGCATGCGCAGATTAAAAAAAGCAATTTATTATTTACAACTGGTATTATATATATGTATATATATATATGGGGGATTCCACGTCAAATCGAACGGTCGATTTCCCTCGCCCCTTTCGATTTATTTGCTCTTTGACACGATGAAAGTACATGTTGAAAGGATGAGCTGTGAATTTTTTCAGATTTTTTTGAGCTAGCATTTCTTCACGGCAGCTCATCGAATAAATTGATTTTTAGATTTTTTCGATCTTTCGCACCTACGTAGCTCAAAACTTGGAAGACACATGAAAAAAGTTGTTGTACAAAAATTGAAGGTTTTACTGTGAACTCTTCCAAAGTATTTTTTTCGCATTTTTTATACCCCGCTCAAGTATAGTTTTGATAAAAAATCTTCGAAAATCTTCTGTAACAAAAAAGTGCCCTAATCGAATTGGCTGAAATTTATACATAGCGTGCCTTTTTCAATGACAAAGATTGTCTGAAAATTTCAGAGTGGGCCGAGTAGTGGTTCAGAAGATATATCAACAAATATTCGCGCGGTGCCGAGAATTCGGCGATTATTCGATTTAAATTTCGCGGCGTAGCACGCTATTTGCTTACCCTGCGCTTGGCTGTGCTGCAAGCTCGAGCACGATGTTCGAATGTCTCAAAAAGATTCAAAAAGGCAAAGTCGATCCCGGGTACGCAAAAAAAAAAAAAAAAACATTGTTTTGTCCCTGGTGCTGAAGGTGTTATGAGCAGCAAAATATTCTCTTATGCGACAGAGTCAGACGTACATAAAATTTAAGAAACCGGCAACTCTGGTCAATAATTATCAATAGGTAATTAAAATACCAGGAAATATTACCTTAATGAAACTTTTTCTAGAGAATTATATGTACTTCAGTCTATCATTCATTACAATTCCTGACATGATATGTGAGTCCCAAACTGCCGGATAATATTTTTCAAGCTTATTCATCAAGGTAGGGATTCAACTATGCGTTGCGTATCGTAATACTGATTATATAACTTTCAACATGCATACCGCCATATGAATGGCTGAAAAATTTCACAGTTCCGTGTAAACTTTTACTTGTAACTTGTGAACTAATGTTTGGCCCACTATGAAACTTACAGACAACCTTTGGTATTGAAGAAGACATGCTGTGTCAAAATTTCAGCCAATTCGATTGGGGCACTTTCTTGTAACAGAAGATTTTCGAAGATTTTTCATCAAAACTACAGTTTAACGGGACATGAAAAACCACTAACAATTATTTTCGGAAATTTCACAGAAAGACGTGAAACTTTTGTATTAGAACTTTTTCCATTTGACATCTGGATTTCAAACTATGTTAACTTGAAAAATCGAAAAATCGTTAAAACCTAATTATTCCACCAGCTGTGGTGAAAAAATGTTTGGTCGGAAAAATCTGAAAAAATTCAGAGTTGATGCTTTCAATACAAACTTTAGAAGGGTAAAAGGGCGAAAACATCGAGAGTGGTCAGGAAAATAATCTCGTTTTTTCGTTCGATTTGACGTGGAATCCCCCATATATATATAAGTCTTAACGTCAAAATCTCAACACTGTAGGTGTTAGGTCTCTTGTGAAGAATATGACGTAATTGTATATAGAGCAATAAATAATTTACACCATTCTAGTGTTGGATGTGGTGTAATTACCTAGGGTCCATTCTACGGAGTCATTCTTGAAAAATCAATTTTTCGGTGTTATTCTGAGGGTGTTAAATCTATCGTGTCATTTTCAGAAATTCAACTCTCTGATGTTATCATCAAGGTGTCAATTCTATGGTGTTATTGTCAAGGTTTCAATTCTGTGGTGTTATTGTCAAGGTGTCAATTCTCTGGTGTTATTATTAGGGCATCAATTCTATGGTGTTATTGTCAAGGTGTCAATTCTCTGGTGTTATTATTAGGGCATCAATTCTATGGTGTTATTGTCAAGGTGTCAATTCTCTGGTGTTATTATTAGGGCATCAATTCTATGGTGTTATTGTCAAGGTGTCAATTCTCTGGTGTTATTATGGTGGTGTGAATCCAATAGTGTAATTCTCCTGACGTTGATTCCCTTGTGTTATTATCTGCAGAGTGTTAATTTCGTAGTGTTCATGTCAGGGTGTAAATTTAGCAGGTGTTGCTGGAATCGGTGTTATTTAGAATTACTATTTTTACACCAAGATTTTAACATCGTCTTTGAACACTGTATACGGGGTGGACTCCCTGGGACTACGCACGGTGTTGAAATGGTGTCAATTTTAACACCACTTTTTTTACAGTGTAGGTTCCTTAGGGAATTCTGAGATGAAAGTTTGGGATGGCCTTCTTCACTCCCGTGTGACGTATACTATTTTTCACCACCCCCTGCATCGGAAAGTACGAATTCCCGTTCCCGCGAGGGGACGAAAATCGTACTTTCCGTGCAGGCGTAGTGAAATCAAGTTGCTGAATTCGACGTTATTATTCAAAACGCTTGCATGGGAGTGGAAATTTGAAATAACAAACACGGCTTGCGTTTTTTCGAAATGTTTTTTTTTTTAATATATAAATATAAGTACTAAGTATAATATGTAAAGATATAAAAAATAATAATATATAAAAAAGCAAAAGAAACGGTAAATCAAATAAAATAAAAAACATAAAATTAAATCTACTTTGTTCGGGAACATATTATGCGGCCGAAACTCACAGGGTGAATTCCTAACGTCCGAATGGTCGGAGTCATGTTGATGCGGCTGCGAGTTGAAGCCGGCAATTGTTTTAGGTCTCTGAATTGTTGACGACTCTCAAACCACTAAAACAATTGTTGATTTCGGCTCGCGGCCGCTTCAACACGCTTCTGACCATTCGGACGTCAGGAATTCACTCTGTATACCGTCTCTTACTGGAGCGATGTGCGATCGTTCAGTTGGTATACATATATGTTTCGGCCGTATAATACGTTCCCGAACACTGCCCCGCCGCCATGGCCCGCCCGTGCGGCCACTGCACCTCCCCTGCTTCCCCCGCGGCCACTGTCGCCCCCACGACCCCGGCTACCCCTACTGCCCCCGCTTCCCCTATTCTGGCGTCGCACATAGGGTTGTCCTCTATGGCCCCCGCGACCCCTATTGTCCCCGCTGCGCCCGTTCTCTCGGCGGGCCACATGGGCCCGATTTTCGCCGCGGCCTCCACTACTTGATGCCGACGACTGCGGTGGCTGCGGCGGCATCAGAGTTGCCGCTGATGTCATCGATGCACTTGCATCAATCTGCCGATTCCGTGACTCGCGGAAGGCAGCAGCGCGTGCGATCTTCGCAGCTCCACCGCTCCGGCTGCGAGAACGCCTAATTCGCGGAGGCGTATTGTTCTCCTACAAAAGCAAACGCAATAAATTATATTATCTTGTAAGACCTCAAGAGGGTAGTAATAGGGGTCCAGCAATGTTTATGTACGTTTTGTAGAAAATATTTATGATGAAAAGTTTTACGTTTTTTTAAACGAATTTCCTATATAATTACTATACCTATAATAATCACTAACGAGAGGCGAAATAACCAAAAAAAAAAATTACTCGCATGAGACAGGAAATTGGCATTTCTTTTGTAGTTTCCCGACGTGACAATACGAATCAAGCGTTTTGGAATATAAAATCAACTGTTATAATGAGCGAACAAACTACTTATTCAACTTTCAATCTTCTCTAGCAATTCAAATAAATCTGTGAATTTTCTACAGCAAAATTGACAATTCAAGGCAATTCCATACTTTTTTGAATGAAAACTGAATTTCAAATTAATTACTGGGCCTCTAAAAATAGCGAGATATTTGAACCGCTCGTCCACACTTACCCCTCTCACAGCCTCGCTGAATAATTTTCTGGGAGCCCGTCCCCTCCCGCGCCCGCCGCGTTCCGACCGGGCTCTGGGCGACTCATTATTCATATTATCTGTAATCGCACGCAACGATAATTGATTTCAGACTCAAACATTTGTAGCTTTTCGGCGGCAGACAAGATAAACTACGCAGTCGCGTTCGAATGTTTGTAAGAATTCGTAGATTCCTATTATATTCATATACTATTAGTCCAGTCATCCACCACGTGTAGGAAATAATATTTTTCCAATACGGAAAAATAAATATCAGGAAAATAGTTTACACTTTCGAATAGCGCTCAAAATGATCCAAATGATGAAACATAATTTTTGCGATTGAAAAAAAATTTTTTTACATGTTCTGTTTGACGTTGCAAAAATTCATAAATTAATAACGGTTCTGAAAAACAATCCGAAAAAATTCAGAGTACATGTTAGAGTTAGGGTATCTGTACAAAAAATTATGAATCAAATCAAAAATGGCGAGGAAAAGTTATTGGTCTAATAAGCGTACATAATGGGGCTTTCTGTAGGACCAAATCGGTAAACTTCGTGATCTGACTCCCTCAGGCTTTTTGCATGATTTCCTAGAAGAAGAATATCTGAATTTTGGACGATTTTACAACAAGTGATGTTAATTCGGAGTCAAAACAATAATGAATTTTTGTAGAATTATTTGAAAAAATCGATAAAATCTTGAGTTCCGTTATAAGAGAATTTTCCATATTTTCAGAAAAATCAATTGTTGTGGATAAAAATATGATACTGTGAGCTCTGCTGTAATAGTATTTTTATCAAAGTATCAGAGAAGACTTGAAAAAAAAATCAGATCTCCAATACCGCTTAACATATGAATCTGAAAACATTCACACATGTTTATGTCGATGCAGGTATTACCGAAAATCACGTGAAAAATCCAAGGGAGTTAGGGCGAACAGGTGACCGATTTGCCATGTAAGACCCCATATACCTACACTTACACTAGATAATGTAGCTGAGAATACCGTAATTTCCGAAAAAAATTTATCTTGTAAACTATAATTTGCTGTTCTAATGTTATAATTCACTACATAAGGTAGGTACACAACGAACAAACAGTATCCAAATCAGCATAGAAATAGCCGATTTTGATCAGGATTATTACACAACATAATTTTTTTTAATTTTTATAAACGACCGGTTCATGACTTGGAATTTTGAAGGCTTATCTAAAATTTTAGACGATTGCGGAAAGTAATCACACTTCCATTAATTTGATTTCGTGCGTTCTACTCCAAAATGCCATAGCTGATACGAAATTAATTTTCGGATTTATGTGTAAAATCAATGTTTTTGATCTAGGTATTTCTATCGCCGGTAATTTCTATACGATGATTTCAATATAAAATCGGAAATTCCCAAATCCACGGAATATTTTTTATGAATTTATGACGTCGTAAGCTTAGTTATTACCGTTTTTCGAAAGTATAAAAATTTCTTCTTATTCTGGTCTATGAAATTATGTCTGTGTTCTCGGAGATTCTGAATTTATAAAAAAAAATATAACCTTCCGAATTGTGTGAATTCACTAGAACTGGCAGGAAAAATTACGCTTATCAGTACGTCATCTACGCAATAAAAAAATTGGACGCTCGGCGCGGACGATTATTTAATTGTAAGAATACGTATCAGCATTTTGGGAAAAATTTTAAGAGAAAAGTTTCAACGGAGATCGACCTTGCATAATTGTTAAAAATTCTGTTACATTCCGTATGTCTACCTATAATCGACGTAACGATAAACGTTATCTTTCCAACCATAGTACCAGTGGCGTAGTTATGCCAATGCAACCAATGCGGTCGCGAGGGGGCCCTCGACCTAAGGGGGCCCCGACTTAAGGGGGTATATACACCTTTAAATAGGTTGAATTTCTGAAAAACAATTTTTTTTTTTCTGCAACTTGAAGACTCTGAACAAATTGAAAAAAATCATCATGTTTGAGGAGGGTTTGACCCTTATTATCCATATTTTTCATCATGTATTACTTTCAGTCTAGTAGTGGTTGCGCTGAAGACAAGAAAAGACAAAACCACTTGGTTGTCGTAAAGAATCAGAACCAGAGTTGGACCAATCTTTGAATTTTTGGTCCTTAATTGTTCATAAGACATGCCTCTATCAGATGAACATAGAACTTTTTGATATTGCAAGAATTACTTGAGTTATTGAATTTTTTCGATTTTTATTTTTTATTTTGACAAAATTTTGGCTCATTTTTCTATTATCTCAACTGAAAATGGGTTTATCAAAAAGTTCTATGTTCATCTGATAGAGGCATCTCTCATGAATAATTCAAGACCAAAAAATCAAAGATCGGTCCAACGGTTGATTTTATTCTTTACGACAACCGGTCAATATAGTGATTGTTCAGAAATTAACTTTTAAACTTTATCACTACGTTGATGGTTCTGAATGCCGATAAACTACTATAATACTTCTCTATGATCTATCAAGTGAATTAATAATGCAAAACAGTTTTCCATCCTTCTTTTTGATCCAGGCGTTGGACCGACGCAGGTAAAGTTAAAAGCTTGTTTTGCGACGTCGCCTAAGTCCTGCGTTGCCTTATTTCTATAAAGCACCTGGTTCGTAACTGCTACCTTCCATCTCGATGGCCTCCTTCTGTGGGTTTGTCCGTAGTTACCTTAGAGCAACACGAGCTTTCTTGGTCCTCTGCTCCGCTCGCCTATCGACAACTTCGATTCGGGCTTAGCCCTGTAGTTTCGCTGCAGCGACAGCGTAGCGTCTTGGCTCTACTGAAAATTTTTGCATGATTCTCAACATACCTTGTTGACTTTGGGAGTTGATCGCTGCAATGTTGGCTCCAACTTGAAGGACGTCACGACCTGAAAATAAAGTCTTAGGACTCGCTCGTATGCTGTGTCTTACCTCCGACACAGCACTTTAGTAATGCCTTGTCGCTGAGGTCAACGGAGACTGGTCTGACCTCATTCATCTCAATTTCTGGGAGATTAGCCCGGTGTTTGAATGTCTCAACTGTTCGAACTGCAATTGCTTGTTGATACTTACACCAAGAGTCTCGACCCTCCGGGTAGAGATGGTGCTGCGGCTTATCGTCTGTCGAAGACTTGTGGTACCATATAGCCCATATAGCTGTTTTTATACCTTGAACTGATTTGGGGTTGTTCCGTAAGCATTTCAATAGTAAGACAGATAGTTTAAACCTCTAGTGCTCCAAAAATGCAAAAAATACAAAATTGATTTTTTTTTAAATTTCAAAATATTTCAAAAAATCGCTGTAACTTCTTCATTTTTACATATTTTTACATGATGATTTTTTTACAGATAGTTTACATCCCTAATGTTCCAAAAATGCAAAAAACACAAAATCGATTTTTTCAAAATTCAAAGGTGTATATACCCCCTTAAGGGGTCCCCAGCTAGGCACAAAAAAATTATTTTTTTTCAAACTATTTTTCGACGTGAGCCCTCCACAAAAAGCACGTCCACGACTCCACAACAAAAAAAAGTGTCGTAAATTGAGTCCACGCAACTCGAACTGTTTAACTTTTCACGTTGAATATGAATTTGAACAATATTTTATATTGGAATAAACCGAATTTCATCAACCTTTTGGTCAGTGAATGTCTCATTTTTTACACATCGTTTTTTCTTTTTTTTTTTTATGGCGATTAAAGCCAAGTTCCGTATTATTGGCGGGGGGGGGGGGGGGGGGGGGGGGGTCCGTCAATTTTTTTTCGCATTGGGGCCCGTAAAGTCTAGTTACGCCACTGCATAGTACTGTGTACGAAGAACTGAAACGTTATATTCTACACGGATGTAATAATTATAAAATACAATAAATTCTGTAATTTTTACTTACTTTGCATGATTCGGCTCGACGTCGTTCTCGTGGCAGTTGTTTCACGATTGAGACGTTTTGGAGCGTCGCGCGATCTGGCAGTCGACACAGCGATCGAAACGCGCGATGCTTTCCACAAAGTAACGTAGCTCAAGCAACGAAATAACAGTGTCTCCATCGTTCGATATCATTTTATTGAGTTCAGACTTATTTATCTATTGTGAATTGTAAATTTATTGTGCTCTGGAATTAGCATTATGAATAAGAAATTTCGTCACGGTGATTCAGAACGAAACCGATATCGTCTGGGTGGAAAACGGCTTTCCTTATCAAAAGCTGCACGCAATAGTTTAGTGAATTGTAATTGAGGATCCTTATGGATTTTTTTCTAAATTTTTGTATGTGTTTAGAATAGAGTTGGTTGGAATAATTAGGTCGTATTTGTTCTTTCTTGGTATATACAGGGACTTTCTGTGGTGGCGGCACAGCTAGTTCCATCAAACACACGCACGCTTCGTCCGTGTGCCAGGGATACCAACCGAAAAAAAGAATGATGCAGCTTGAACAGAGCAAAGAGTATAGCAACCATAAGCGTGAAGTCTTCGGTTGTCACATGGACGAAGCGAGCTTGTGTGTAGTGGCGGTGGCTAATGGAACTAACTGTGCCGCCACCACAGAAAGTCCCTGTATAATAATTGTACATGTTATAGGCAATTGAATTTTCATGTTTTTCATCTTAGCAAGGGTGAGCTCATATTGTTTCAGATTTTAATTTGTTATACATATGTATATCAATTTTAATTTTGTCGAATTGAACAATCGTCGATTACATCTAGACTTATTTATCCTAATTTGTTACCATAGAATTTGTACTATTTTATGAAGTTTCTGAAGTGGGAAAAATACTGAAGATCTTTGTTTTGATGCCGAAATTTGCATAAAAATTTTTGATACTACTTTGCAGGAGTACATGACTGTTTTTTTGTTTCATAGATAATGAAAAAAACATTCAAAGTGTATTATTATACAGTGCAAACCGAGCCATGATTATTTCCCACATTTTTTTTCTTAGTTTGGATATCAGTTATATTTTTTATTATTCTATTAAAATTCTTGGAATTACGAATTCTTCACAAATCTTGACATAAATCCATCATCTACAAATAAAATAAATTTCGATTGAATCGATAAAATCATGAGAAATAAAATTGGAGCAACGATCGAATCAATGACATTTTTAATTCCAAACACTTTTATGACCGCTGAATAACCGACTACATACTTATTATGTATGACCAAGATATACAGGTACAGGTTACTGTATGCTTATGACAGTCTGTACATGATTTTCCCGAATCTAGATGATCTAAACCGAATCATCGTTCAATACTCACTGAAGTCCTATTAGATTAATTTCAATAAGAAAATCACGATATATAATAATTAATTGTTAATTTCCAAGAAATACTGCAACAAGCAAGCACATAATCTACAAAAAGTTTCATAGTATGAATTTTTTTATTGTAGGAAGTTCGATAATAAATATTTCGGGATCGCCTTGCGAGACTTTCTAAGTAGGTAAAAACATTAGGTCGGCCTGGTCAGTTCGAAGATAGGGTGTTCCGTGTAAAGCAGACGTGATACCTATGAGATGTTTTACTTTACACATCGGTAGTCCGGAGTAAATTTTATTATTAAAGAATTTACCGATATCGCGAAATTCATTGAAATATTTTCTCTACCTTTGAAAAGACCAAAACTGGTCATTTCGATTTACGGCGAGTGTAACGAATTTTGAAAAATAACAAAATACATGACTGCACAAAAGTGAATCTTTCAATCGTTTATTTGTCTGCGCTTCAAGGAATAGGAAGAAATTGAATTTGATACGAAAGTGTCTCATCTAATTCGGTAGATAACATTCTTCTAAACTTTTAGTATGCGGAAATCTCGCCTACCAGCTGATCAACCCGACATGCGTTTGCCCCTCTGCAAGGGATCTCACTATAATTATCACAAACAACTCTATTTTTGCTTCTCGATCCCGAGATATCACAGTTTATGCCAATTGCATCCCGCTTTTCAGTCATGACTTTTTGTAGGATTGCATATAAGCTGAAATTATGTCAATTTCAGAAATTGTCTCTGTATTGAATCTGTATCGAAATATCTCGATAAGGAAAAATAGTACCCTTACGTATGCAAATGGCAATTTTATAGTAATAGTTGCAGCGCACACTTGCCATATTTCGAAGAATTCTAAATAGCCACATTTCAATAATTGATTGGATTTACGGTTGTAAAATTCGTGCCAAACGGCGACCATAGCTGGTCATGAGACGCGCAGTGGGCTGTCGCGTAATTAGACGCGTTGACTCGAGGTGCGAAATTTGTGTGCACTGAAACTGTAGGATTCTTTAAAATATAGATATATTTTTTTTTAATCTCAGAGCTGGATAAGCGAGCTTCAAATAACTTTGAGAAATGTATTCTGAAACAACCAATTAAGAAATTCACCATCGTACAGTTACATAATAGATATTCTTATTTTATAAATCTGTTGTACTTTTTTCCACGCTGAACGTAGAATAGTTACGGATTGTATAAAACTAAATTCCACATTTTTTATATGAAATAGTTTAATGAATATTGCGCAGTTACGATAATCTATTTGCAACAAAAAAAAAAAATACCTCACAGAGAACGATTAGGGTATTGCGAATATGAAACACCGCGAATTTATGAACCGGGATGTTTCTTCGCTAATGCGTTTATATCTATTACCAATATTTATTATAGAATAAATTCGTGCATATACGCCAAAATCACTATTTTTCTTTCTAAGAAGACCTGTATAACATCAGCACGTATCAAGTGTAAGTGTCATCTCGTCTGTCAAATTATCGTATATAGCCAGGGTTGGAGTGTTTTTCATATTCGTTTTCATACATGTGAACATCTAAATTCGATTTCTATTTTATTTCGCACAATTTTATTTCTTTATGCGAATAATAATTATGAATGTTAGAATTAATCATTTTTTTAAATTTAATGTAACTATACGGAGAAATAAAATATGCCCCTTTGGATTCCGAAAATTGTGAATTTGATTTTCCAACGCGTATGACAAAGCATACGGTGTATATACGTGCTTTCTTATAAATTCTGGAATACCGGTCTACGTCGGTTTCAGATTAGTTTGCCACCTGCACTGTACATTAGGGTGATCCAAAAAAAACTAACCTATCGAATCTATGGTCGGACCTATGTACTGAGAAAAAAATTCGCTCATTTGCAAAAATTTTTATTTAAATTTTAAAAGCTGTCGGTGGCCAATTGAAATTTCCCATTTAAATAATACGTGAAAGAATTGTTTTTCATCGAAAATGCTATAACTATTGAACCGTTTGAGATAAAAAAAATTTATAGGCATATTCTTGTAGGGATTTGAATTCTCTAAAAAAATTACCTCAGAGTTAATTGTCTAGACTCGAAAATTCATATACTTGTGGGCTATGAAAGTCGAAACCAAAGTAGAAATAGGCAGGTTTAGGGCTTTATGATTGGAAATATTCATGCTAAATGAAAAAAACACACTGAAATGAAATGAAATGTGTAGAAAATGTTGATTATAAACTAGATTTGTCAAAGAGAAAAGAGTTTTAATTCACTTACAGTGCAACCTCGATATTACGAAACTGAAGGTGATTAGAAAATATTCGTTATACCAAGTAATTCGTTACAATGAGGTTTGTTATATAGGTCCTAGGCAGTTCTAGGGGATTTCGAAAAATTTGTTAAATCGATGAAATCGTTATATTGAGGTTCGTTATATTAAGGTTATACTGTATTTATTTTTTATTGCAAAATTCATAGCCCATAAGTATATGAATTTTTGAGTCCAGACAATTAACTCAGAGGTCATTTCTTAGAGAATTTAATGCCCTACAAGAATATGCCTCGAAATGTTTTTTATTCGAAACAGTTCAATAGTCATAGCATTTGTAATGAAAAACAATTTTTTTACGTGTTATTTAAATGGGAAATTTCAAATGGCCACCGACACCTTTTAAAATTTAAATAAAAATTTCGCCAAATGAGAGAATTTTTTTATCAGCAAATAGGTCCTTTTGAGACCATAGATTCGATAGGTTAGTTTTTTTGGATCACCCTACTGTAGGATTAATATCATTTACATTGATACTTCAGTATTTGTCACCCCACTTCTTGAAACATCTTGTATTAGGCATCGTATTCGCATTAGTATTAGGTTTCTTATTCATTCTTATATGAAGGATTCTTTGTCAATCCGGCCACCTTTTTTTTTCATGGTCTCAAATTTAATTGATTTTTATTCTGGGTAGTAACCTATTTTTGAGGACCTTTTATGATTTTTGTTCAGATTTTTAGCACTGCAGGTAGCCTACATATAAGAGACGTGTGCAATTTTTCATTTTCTATATCTATCTATTTGGCATGAGAAAGAAAAATGATTAAAAATACATAAAAAACGTGTTTTTTCCTCAGCTTTTCGATGAAAATATTTTCGAATTTTTTTAATTGAGAAAAAGTGCTCAAAAACCAAACAAACGCAAAAAAAAAAAAATTAGTCAAATGGTGTTTTGAGATCTTCGGGCCGTTTTGATTTTGACGAAAAAATTTACAAATCATCCATCCAATTTCCCAACTTTGCTCTGGAAATCCCATTATGGGCTGACCATTTATTCCTCGAGAAATAAATTAAAAACGCACTGTACAGTCGTTTTTGCTTCACATAATAGTCTTAAAACAATCTTTTCCGATCATCTTTCTTTCTTTTTGTACACTTGTTGATTGCTTCAGGGGCGTTTTAGACTATTATGTGAAGAAAAAACGACTGTACAGTGCTTTTTTAACTTATTTCTCTAGGAACAAATGGTCGGCCCATAACAGGATTTCCAGAGCAAAGTTGGGAAATTGGATGCATGATTTGTGAATTTTTTCGTCAAAATCAAAATGGCCCGAAGATCTCAAAACACCATTTCACTAATTTTTTTTTTTGCGTTTTTTTGGTTTTCGAGCATTTTTTCTCAATTAGAAAAATTCGAAAATATTTTCATCGAAAAGCTGAGGAAAAAACACGTTTTTTATGTATTTTTAATCATTTTTCTTTCTCATGCCTATGGAGTCTATAGGTAGGAGACCGAACTCTGTACCACAAAAGCATGTCAAGTTCCGTCGCTTTCCAACATATAGCTATCAGAACTATCATACGACGCGCCTCTACCGGCCGCCAGAAGCAATAGGCTCACAGTATAGAATTCATATCAAAATCACGTGATCAAGGTCAGAATATGAATATTCAGCATATTCAGTCAGCGTCAAAGTTGATAAAACATTAAGCACCTGACGACTCGCTAATATTTATCATCTGGAAAAAATCTACCAGGTAAGATCTTTGTTAAATTCTCCTATGGGTTGTTGTTATATGGTTGTTATTTTGAAATAACAGATAAATGGCGCGGTTTCCATGACAACCTGAGCGTTTGCTCAGTGCCACTAGAGGCGCGTCGTATGATAGTTCTAAATATGCTATAGTTATACGGCGCGAAAAACGGGCACGTTTTTCAAGGGAGGGGATGACTGAGTTCGGTCTCCTACCTTTTAGACTCCATACTCATGCCAAATAGATAGATATAGAAAATGAAAAATTGCACACGTCTCTCATATGTAGGCTACCTGCAGTGCTAAAAATCTGAAAAAAATCATAAAAGGTCCTCAAAAATAGGTTACTCCCCAGAATAAAAATCAATTAAATTTGAGACCATGAAAAAAAAAGGTGGCCGGGTTGACAAAGAATCCTTCATATTCCAATAAGTAACAGCATTTGAACGTATAGGTGATGATAATCGCCCTCAAAATCGTTTTCAAACGAATCTTTTACATATATGGGGCATGCATGTGGCTTTGATCTGAGTCTGATCCTTGATCGCTCAAAGCGGGCCATCGTATTATTATATGACTGTTCTGACTCTCGAAGGCACTCAATTTATTTTTCGAATTTTTTCGAAACAAGTCAAATTATCTACCATCTTTTCAAATGAACCTACTGACCGACATGATTTTTAAATCTCCATAAGTTCGCAACAATCCCGAGACGGATATCGAAATTTTTCAGCCTAGATCCAAAATGGGTAGGCGCACGCTTCCAATTAAAATTTTTTTTTTATCTGTTTTTCAAAGCTAAACCGAATTTTCTCAAACGTCTTATTTTTTGTTTTTTAATAGAAGTGAACGGGGCCCACTTCGGGTCTCGACTGAAAAATTTCGATTCCTGCCACGCGATTTTTGAGAATTTTTTCAGATTTTTTAATTGTGTCGGAAAAGCTGAGCGCTTTCGAAAGTCTGAAGAATCATATAAAACATCTTGAAAATAATCTGAGAGGTCGAGGATGAGATCTAGGTCGAAGTGGTATGAATGCGCCATATATATTTTGTTCTTTTCGTCCCTCGTGACAAGATTATTGAAATTTTACATGTCATGCAAATTCCATATAACATTATGGGCTCATTGGGTTACTTTAGACGACAAAAATCTAAAGATCTGGACAGTTCATCAACCGATGCCAATAGTTCGATTTTCGTTGCCGAGACTTCCAACAATTCAGTTGCTGAGTTTGACGGACACAATGCTGATTTCTTCAGTGGCAATCCCTCATTTTCCGAGAGCAATATATCGACGGAAATGGATATTCCCGCTTATTGTGGCGAAGAAGAGATTGCGTTCGTCAAAGAAAACCTGTGTGCTTTGAGCCTGGACACGGAAATCGCATCGGAAGGAGTTGAACCTGCTTATGAATCGACGCAAAAAAGTTGGCCGAGGATCATTAGAGGTTCATTTCATCAAGGCGACTCTAGATTTTCGCGACACACTAGAGGAAAGCAGTGTACTGCAAATGCCGCAGCAGCTCTAGCCATGTGCAAGAACACAGATCCAAGTTTATGGACTTCAGCACACGTCGATTTAGTACTCACGATAGGTGATCAATTGTACACAGACAGCATGGCAGCTCGAAATGATGTTGATCCGAATGAGGAGCACAGGGAATTTTTGACAGCCACGGAGCTGAAGACAGAAATTGAAATCCACTCTGATAAATACATCCTTCTTGTTAAACCTGAGTGGATGTGCGGTCATTTGGACAACGATCATCCTGACGACGGATTTTCAAATTTGAGGAATCGAATCTGCGACTTTTTATCGGAAGAAAAATTGGGCATTCTAACTTCCAATTTAATTTCCGTCGCTATTTTCAAAATAGGAGGTACAGTGTGGATGTTCGATTCGCATAGTAGAAGTCAAGCAGGAAAAGTTACCTACGATGGTCGAGCCTGTTTGATGGAATTCCCCGACATGGAATCCTTGTTCGAATTGCTTCGAAAAAACATTCCTGCTGGGAGACCAGATGACCCATCGCAAGATACTTATGACCTCACAGAAGTTGACTTACAACGTGAGCGCGATGACGAACAGCTGTCTACACATTTACAGGTACAGGTTGAAGCAGCATCCAATCCACTGAGTTCAGCTCGGATGGAATGCGACATACTTCCGGAGACTTATCTAGACGAAGGGTTGCACTTGGAAGAAACGTCAACTGAAGAACGCAATCTCGAAGTAGAAATTGCAAACGTAATCGAAGAAGAACGATTAATCGACGAACATAAACTAGAAGTAAGCCACGATGCGATAGACGAAAGTTTGCAGAATGTCAGCGGGCTGGGAAAAGGAGTGTATTCGTTTCTCCATGTCTGGAATCAGCTCCATGTATTATTCGATGAGCACGAGAGAGGTGTAGAATGTCATTTTCGTGACCTACGACTCGTCGGATATCGCCATATTGGACTGCAGACATCACTGCACTTCAAGTGCGTAATGTGTTCTTTCCAATCATCCATTATGAGTGAGCCTGAGGGTGAAAATAGGTTGGACATCAATACAGCAGCCGTATTGGGGAGTCTCTGTGCAGGAATAGGGCACTCTCAGCTGGAGCAACTTCTAGGTGCAATGGATGTGAAATGTATGGCTGCTACAACATTTCGACGTGCTCATGACACGGTTTACGACGGATTGGTACAAACCGCAGCATCGGAGATGAAGTTAGCTGGTGACGAAGAACAAGAACTCGCCATACAGAGAAACGACGTAATCAACGGGATTCCACATATACCCGTGGTAGCTGATGGCAGTTGGATGAAGAGATCTTACAAATTAGGAAAGTACGATTCATCATCTGGCCTAGGAGCAATCGTCGGATTTCACTCAAAAAAAGTGTTGTTCGTCGGCGTGAGGAATAAATTTTGCTCGATTTGCGAACCGGCGATAAAAAAAGGCGCAACTCCTAGAGAACATACGTGCTACAAGAATTTGGGTCGCAACGCAAGTTCGACCAGTATGGAAGGCGACGCAATCCTAGAAGGATTCAAGAACAGCTTGGTTCAACACGGGCTGATATACTCCATTCTTATAGCGGACGGAGATAGTAGTGTCTACAAAAGAATAACTGACTACAATCCGTACCGTGAACAAGACGTATACGTCAAAAAAGTCGAATGTGGAAACCATTTGATAAGAAATGTCGGGAGCAAAGTGAAGGAACTTGCAAGGAGAAAAGGAATCCCCGGCCCCCTACGTAGGAGGATAACTGACAGTGTACCGAGATTCAATGTCGCCATCAGAAAAGCTGTTCAGTATAGACTGCAGCAGAGTATGTCGTCAACTGAGACGAACAACATGCTGAAAAAAGACATTCTGAACATTCCTAGTCACATTTTTGGAGAACATGCAAAATGTGCCTCTATTGGGTATTTTTGTAACGGTGTACCCAAATTAAATGAGGAGAATGTTGTTCCGGAAATGAAAAGATTAGGGCTGTTCGATGCACTGGAAGACACTGTGTCACGCCTCAGCCATCATACTGATAGCTTGCTGTATAACGTAAATAACAATACTGTTGAATCGTATAACGGCATAGTAGCTAAATTCATAGGTGGAAAGCGCATCAACTTCGGCAAGAGAAGTTCTTATAAGGCGCGGAGCCTAGGAGCTGCTGTACAATTCAACAGTAAGAAAGTTGTAACGCGCTTCAGAGAGGTGACAGGTAAAGAGCCATCATAAGTAGCAAGCGTCATAGAGAGTAACAGAGCAAAGTGGGCAGAGTTACATAAAGAACGCATCGCTCGTGCAAAAGAAACTGACGTCGTCAGACGGACAGAGCCGACACCGCAAACAGCGGACAAAGATTACGGTCCAAGCTCAGAAAAAATAGATTTGAGTGAGGAGGCGTATGTTGCTGAACTTGATCGACATACGGCCAGATTAATAGCTTTTCAACAGAATCGAATTACTCTAGAAAGGGAAACTGTTGATCAGGCGAATAGCACACAGTGGATGTCTACGAGACGAAAGCTGCTTACCGCGTCTAAATTCGGCAAAGTATGTCACATGCGAAAGAACACGTCGTGTAAATCTACCGTGCAGGCAATATTATATTCAAATAATTTGAACAATGTACCTGCTGTAGAATACGGACGAAGAAACGAAAAACACGCTCGCTTGGACCTCGAAAGACAAGCAAATGTCCAGGTGCGTAAATGCGGTCTATTCGTGGACACCGAAATTCTTGGCTTGGGCGCTTCACCTGACGGTCTCATCGGCGATGATGGAATTGCAGAAATAAAATGTCCATATTCCGCTCGCGAGTTAACACCAGACGAAGCTATTGCCCAAAATAATATCTCTGTACGTAAAGTATTTAAAAATGTCGATGCTACTGAGATGAATGAGAATCACGATTACCATTATCAGGTACAAGGGCAGCTACACATTACTGGGAAAGACTACTGTCTCTTCATGATGTGGACGCCAAAGGGTTCGAAAATCATAAGAGTAGCCAGAGATGACGAATTTTGGAATCAAAAAATGAAATCTTGTCTGATACAGTTCTATAAACACTGTTTAGTTCCTGAGATCGTGGACAGTCGCTATGTTAGGAGTATGCCTATAAGGGACCCACCTTACATACTCGAGGCACAGCAAGTAGCCGCCAAGCGAAAGCAAGAGAATCAAGCAAAAGTGGTAGCGAAGAAAAACCAAAAAAAGGTAGATGAAGGGGATCCGCGCTAAATTCTAGCGCGATGTCACTTGTGACGGCGTATGCATATATGTATTGCGTTGAATTTCGCGCAAGGAAAATGCAAACGCTTGAAAAGTGAAACCGTACATATATATTGCGTGCAGAAGCGCGCAATGTGTCGGTACTTTCGAGCTGAAGCTATACGTGCCGCCCAAATATTGCGTTGAGATATCGCGCAAGTCGCGAGCATGTGTAGCAAAACAGCCGTGTAATATACATTAGGGTGGTCCTTATTTGGGGCTCAGACGAATATTTTATCAGACGCCCCCCAAATCGACTCCAAATAATTCAAAAACTATACCCTAATTTTTCCAGATTTTTATCTAGACTCTAACCCCTCTCACCGGGAGGGTGGATTTCCCCATTTGAAATACACGTGTTTCGGCCAGATTCTCAAGATATATTTTATTCTAAGAGTAATAATTATTGAAAAAATCTGTAACTGCGAGATTTTAGTGTTCATTGGTCGACTATTTGAGAAAAAAATTACATTATTATACGGGCCAATCTAGACAAATTGCATACCTGACCATATTCTGTTGAATTTAAAAAAAAAGTCAGATTAAAGGATATGCAATTTGTCTAGATTGGCCCGTATAATAATGTAATTTTTCTCTCAAATAGTCGGACCAATAAACACTAAAATCTCGCAGTTACAGATTTTTTCAATAATTATTACTCTTAGAATAAAATATATCTTGAGAATATAGCCGAAACACGTGTATTCCAAATGGGGAAACCCACCCTCCCGGTGGGAGGGGTTAGAGTCTAGATAAAAATCTGGAAAAATTAGGGTATAGTTTTCGAATTATTTGGAGTCGATTTGGGGGGCGTCTGATAAAATATTCGTCCGAGCCCCAAATAAGGACCACCCTAATATACTGTGACGTGGATTTTGTCAGACCCCGGATCCAGACCGGATCACTAGACCACGAGGTCGTCCAGTCGACAATTGGCTAAGAAAATTATAATTATTTATTAAAGTTGGGCGCCAGGCGGATAACCACCACTTTCAAAATTCAAAATCAAAACACAATTAAACTACAGGTACTCGAAGCGTCGGCTAGCAACAGTACCGCGGAGAGGGGTCGGGATTAATATGAAGGATTAACTCGGCGTCAAATAACGACTCGTGAATTTCAAATTTAACAAAAGAATACTGAATTTATTCAAAAAAAATTAGAATTTAACGAAATTAACAAGTAATCATGTACCCGGGGGTACTTCCCCTCGGGTCTAAGGCGACTACAGGCCGTGTATAGCCGACCTGGCCGCGATTTGCGAGTTTTACAAACAATAAGAATTAACTAATACGCTCTCACGTAGGGTGGCAATAACAAATTGAAATTAGTTAACAATCAACTCAGCAAATCTGGTCCTCGCGGGACAACAAATCAATTTTACAACTAACAACGGAACTTAGAACTAACAATGCGACTTACAACTAACAATGAGGAGTCTTCGACTCGAAATAACAAAATAATAACAAAATAAATAACTCGAATACTCGACAAGCCACAAAATAGTCGAGCCTACGGCTCGAGATTAACAACAAAATAGTTCAAACAATATGGCCCGCGGCTCAGAATTAATAACAATAATTAATGCCCGCGGCTCGAGATTCAACAAAAACACTCAACAATAGCGACACCGATCGTGTACGGCGACCGGCACGCCTTCGAGAGGCGAAGCCTCCCGGGAAAGAATATTATTTACAATTTTAAATAATAAATTAACTAAATCTAACTCTGCCTTCGTAAGCGAAACAAAATTCAAAATAATAATAGGCACACGCCTAGCCTAGCGTTCTAAATCCCCTCGGGAGAGGAAGAGAGCGCGACAATGACCGTCTAAGGCTATCTCGCTCGCACTCAGGTGCGAAGCCCACGAACTCTACAAAATATACTCAAATATCGCGAAACTCAAAAATCTTACGCAAAATCAATATCAAACTCGAGCTTTCAAACGCCACGAATATTGCCTCACGGCCTCAATACAACTCAATATATCCCAAAAATTCTCAATACACGGACTCAAAATACAATTCTCTATAGCATGAGGACACTGGAGACGGCCTACCGACTCGGAGGTCGTTTTAATTTGATCCTCGAAGATCTATAAAAGCCTCGTGGCTCGAAACAAGGCAAGATGGCCGATGGCCGTTTGCCGGATTCAAATTAGGAGTCAAGTTAGCTAACGCTTACCGTTGTCCAGCCACAATGAGTTTTCCACGCAGGAAAAACCCTCGGTACGGTCCTAGCCCTTCAGCACACGCTCCGGACTCAGTCACTCAAACAAAATACTAGACTCGAAACTAAACTCAAGACTCAAAACTATACTCAAAAAGTCCCTCGAAGGGAATTCGCAATATTGCCTCGCGGCTACGCCCAAATACAAAAACGAGCGCGAGCACTAGAGCTCGACGCCCTACCTGCTAGGCAGGCCTACGGCAGAGTGTTCTACGATCGCTGAGCTTCGATCGTTCGCACCCCCGTCTTACGATCGCCTAGTAATTTGCGTATTGACCACTAGATCCTCTCACGCATGGTAGTAGATTTTGGTTACGCGCGAAATTCCAAATTCGCCACGATGTTTGCAGCTCCTTCGTTTAGAGGAATACGGGTTGCAGGTTCTTGGCGGTGGCGGGAATCTCCTCCACCACCTTGATCCCTCGGTGCAGAGTGTCCTCGACACTCCCCCGCATCCTCTTTAGACCTGTGAGGTAGCCTGGCCAGTACTAGCCTCACGAGCTTCGGTGGCGTCCATCAAAAAGTCAACACCCTCGGTGTTTTAGCGTAGGTGCGTCCGTCGGGGTGCGTAATAGTCGTAGCTCAGACCCAAAAACTTGGCCTCGTCGTCCACATGTCAGAGAAAATGCGTAAAAGAAAACAAAAGAATAAATACTAAATTCGACAGTCTTAGATCGGTCACGGTCGCCTCTCGGAGAGTCTACAGCCTCGGGGCTAAACTAAACGCATTCATGCTTCGCTCATGCATCCCACGCTACGTAATTATGGTCGTCTAAGAGTTCGGGAGTCGCTTGTAACATGCGTTGCAAAATGCAATGTTACAATACATACATATACACAAATATTGCATGCAGAAGCGCGCAATGTGTCAGTACTTTCGAGCTAAAGCTATACATGCCGCCCAAATATTGCGTTGAGACATCGCGCAAGTTGCGAGCATGCGTAGCAAAACAGCCGTACCTATACATCGAATGGTTTGTCCGGCAGCACTTACATATATTGCGTTGATTTTCGCGCAATGTAAGATGCAAGCAATCGCACCACTTTTGCTATCACCCGTGTACCCCCTACCTGATGGAAGACATCCCACCACCTTCTCGTGGTTTCCGTCGAGCATTAGCACTTGTACATAATGCATGCATTATAACACTAAATCATTTGTCGTATATATGAAGGAGACCGGTGAAACTGTGCACTTCTGCCGAAAATTGATCGCAAACTTTTTTTTCCGTTAAACATATTTGTGTTTTGAATAACTTTTGAAAGCTTTTCGTATACTAAAAAACAGAATTGTAATTAATTTTCAATTTCCAAACTTTCTGACCTTCACAGGTTTTTCTGACCTAACATGTACTTCGTGCCGGGTTATTTATGATCGTGTATTTACAATATGCCTTCAAAATTTTGTTCTGAACATAATCATTTTGAATCCTTGGAAAATAATAAATCCTGATTTAGAATTTTCACCAAGATTCACCAGCATAAAAAAAATCAATAATGAAAGTTTATAATATCGCGAAAAAAGTAGGTAGAACTGAAACTCGACATTTCGAAACGGTAATTAAAAAATGGTCTCCCCTATTTCGACAAAAATATTTTTCAAAATGTACAATTGGTATTGGCCAAAAGTGGGAATCCCTGTTACTAATCCACGTAGAAATAATCATTGAAAATGTATATGTATGTTATTCGAACTAAAGCATGTGCAATAAATGTAAAGCATGTGCTAAAGTAAACGAATATACGAATATATAAGTCAATTAATCTGTTGTTTTATATCCAGCTCCTATCAAGATTGTGTGAATATAATTCAGACTCTATACGTACGGAAAAACGCCCGAGTCTGTGGCCAGCCGCGTTACGCACAGACGGAATTTTACGATTTTTTGTGAGAGATTTTCATTCGAAACAGTTTGCTCAAGTTCGAATACAACGCGAAGATATACAAATTTCAAGGAATTTCGCTATGAAAAATCACTCACTGATAAATATGATCAATACTCAGATATATTACGAGATAGTTATATAAACATGATAAAACCAAAGCATAATACTACATTCATGATTGTAATTGTGTGAAATAGGATGAATATTGCATATACTTATGACGGCGTCCGTTATTTCCTAATAAAAAATTTTGCCCGAAAATGTCCCCTAAGACGTGAGTTTTTACCATAAAACTAAAAGCCAATATACCAAAAAAAAAAAACTTAAGATTTTTTTAAACCTTGCCGGAATCACTTGACTTTTTCCTTGAGTTTTCATAGATTTATTCGGAAGTAGATGCCCGATTGAGTGAGAATTATTCCTATAAAAAATGTCCCCTTGATTCTGTCTTGAATAATATTGTTACAAAGGGTGCGTCCACCCTTTGTATTGCTTTATATCAATTCATTTCATAGCCACCCGAACTCCCATGTATTAAACATCGCAGTAATAATTACCAAACATCTTCTGATAAAACAACTAAACGATGTATCTAGCGATAGCCAATTCGTCAACAGTCTCGTCTCAGACATTAACCGAGACACTTGTATCTCTTTGAATATAACCTAATCTGCTTTGACCATTAATTTGTGTCTCCAAGTCTGCTTATTTCGCTCAGGGACTCATAGCTCGATTAAAAGGTAACTCCTAAAGTTACAATATATATATATTGTGATGATCTAATGGTGGTGCAATTCCTTCAGTAAAAAAAAAAAAAAAAATAGAACGAATTTTCAAGTCGTGTCGTTATTACTAATATTTTTTTTTATTTTGCTAGTCAGATTTCAGTCTATATATAAAATTATGACGTAGATAGTGTGATCGTGAATACAAGAATCCGATTCCAAAAAAATATACGTTATATCCACATTCTGCGATTTTCTAAAATCAGAGCCTTCGCAATAACGCTATATCGACGCCTCTTACGAAGAGTGACACGTTTGAAATGTCTTACGAAAACTGACCCATTGACATTTTTTCTGACGAAAAAAGACATAATTGAAGTTTCACCGCGAAAAAGGTAACAAATCGCTTTTATTCGGCGAAGAAAGTCACTTGAAGTTTCTCACCGCGAAAAAGGTAACAAATCGCTTTTATTCGGCGAAGAAAGTCACTTGAAGTTTCTCACCGCGAAAAAGGTCACAAATCGTTTTTCACCACGAAAAAAGACGAGATATGATTCGCATGAAAACAATTACTTCGAAATTCTGAATTCCGAAAACATAAAACACGAAGATACAGGTTAAGGGGGGAAAAAAACATTTAGGATTGAAATTAATTGCACCATTTTGTATTTTGGCAGGAATGTCAATAGCCATCTAAACTATTGAACTATTAATTAGTTTCGCTGAAACATGCTTTTTTTCGTGGCGAACATTTTAACGAATCAGTTTTCGGCGAGAGAATTGAGATGTGCTTGTTTTCGTGGTGAAAATCCAAACGCGACAGTTTTCGTCCGAACTTCTGAAATGAGGCTGTTTTCGTGGTGAAAATCCAAACGCGACAGTTTTCGTCCGAACTTCTGAAATGAGACTGTTTTCGTGGTTAGTCGAAATGGGTCAGTTTTCGTAAGACATTTCAAACGTGTCACTCTTCGTAAGAGGCGTCGATATGTAGTTCGAATTACGCTACGCTGCCCATCGGCACAATTGATACCGAAATGCCGAAAAAAAATGAGGACCCGAATATGCATACACATAATTTTACAAATAGATTGAGCGCCTCTACTCCGAGGCTCCGCCCATACCAAGTTCTCGAGCTCGATGCTAGAGGCGCCGTAGACGCTATATTATTTCAACAGGGTTCTCAATTTGCACGCCAATGGCGCGTTTCGGATGAGAAGTTGTCAGCGCTCGCTCAAAGGCCCTTAAGGCGAACAATCCTCAATATTCTGAAATTCAGATGCCAGCGACGGCTGACTCCTTGATAGCTAATATAAAGGACATTGAATTCCAATTACATGATGACGATGATGATGAGGATGGCAATTTGAAGGAACGCGAAGGTCTTGATACAATAGATTCCGCAATTAAAATCGGAAATAATGACAATGACAATCGTAAATGCCAGGATAATACAGTGGACGCAAACAAGGGCGCATTATTGACTCAAGTGTCTCAATCGGATGAAATTTACCAACAATTCACTATACATCCGATGTATGAAAAGAGACCTAACCAAACTATCACAGATCTTTATCAAATGTTGAAAATCCAAGACGTTCCACTAGATAATCGTCACAAAAGTCTGGATTTGCAATGCTTTCCGCATTTGTATCCGTATGGTTGCAATGGACAAAACGAGAACAGATCAACGCATCTGACGCAAGCCGAATTCATTAAATCAAGACTTCTGTCACAGCATTCATCATACCGGCTGGATCAGCAATACCTGTTCTATCTATTGAATGACGCCAATGTTCGGCAATTGAATAGTGGGATATACTACAAACTTAATATCACCAATCCAAGTGAACGATTTACTGCCGCGAGTTATCTAGAAAAACTTTCCAGGGAAGAATTGGGAGGGAATTTGAATGCAATATTTTCAAGGCTGCGCAACACGGAGCAATATTGGACTCGGCCAAGAAATGATGTATCCTGTATGACACATCATTACGGTCCAGCAACATGGTTCCTTACTCTGAGTCCAAGTGAATGGTTATGGTCAGACATGACGGAATACCTTCGCGAAGTCGGTGGCCCTGCTGCCGCTAAGATGTCTCCGAGTCAATTGATCGCAGCGGACCCAGTGTCTGCATCTCGATTTATTGATAACAAGTTTCGCGCCATGCTCGATTTCATATGCTCTCCCGATAACCCTATCGGAGAGGTGACTCATTATTTTTGGAGGCGCGAATACCAAGGTAGGGGAATGCAGCATTTCCACCTACTAATCTGGATCAAAGATGCTCCGGTTATTGGGAAATCTTCGAACGAAGAAATTGCAAGTTTTATTCTGAAATATGTAACTTGCAGAATGCCGCCGAAATATGCTTCACCTGACTTATATCGTCGAGTGAATACGCATCAACGGCACAACCACAATTCCTATTGCTTGCGGAGTAAGCGAAAAAAAGATGGTGGTTTGACTAAAACATGTCGATTCGGATTTCCTCGTCCTGTAACGAATAACATTGTTATTAGAGATGTGGCTGTTTCAATTGCTGGCAGGCGAAAGCTGAAGTCCAGAAGTAGGCTATATGATGTACCTCGAAATCAGAATGAGGTGGATATCAATGACTACAGTGCGATTCTGTGGAAAGTTGTAAGCCGTGTGGGTAGGCAACCCGCATATTTACCGAAACGGCAACGCTGTCGTAGGGACAGTCGAACGTCTGCATCTACAGATTGACATAGCGGCAGCTTTCACGTCGTTTGGTCAGAATCAAGTGACAGAATGACATATTTGAGGTTGTTCGTAATATAACTAGTAAGACAAAGGGAATCAATATTCATTCGTAAAGAAGTGGTAACGAATTAGCGAATTGATTGCAGATGTCGATTTGTGTTTATTTGCAACATTATTTGGGTCCAAACAATCGTCGGGGTGAAATTTACGAATCATTCTAATAAAGGTAACCAACAAATGTCAAACGATGATAATTCGTAATAAAATCGTGATAAAGTTACGAATTGATCGCAGATTCTGAGTTATGTTTAATTGCGAAATTATTTACAAGCTAGCAGTTCTTCGATGATGGACTGACTCGTCGCATCACTTCGACAACTACGGTCAGGAACACAGCGATGTAAATTCGATTCAACGAGCAATCTACGAGGCATCTCTGACGTAGCAGCAAACGCCAAATTTTTTCACCTCCTAATAATTTGAATGCACAGTTTTGCGGAAATACTGCGCATAGTTCCAGAAGACGGTCAGAAGCTTATCTCGAAAGTTGCTTAAGAAGTCGGCATGTCGTCGGCACAACGCATTTAGTTTATTGTTATTGTACTACGTTTAATGAATAAAAAATGTTATTACATGATAGAAACTCATTGTAATGTAATCATTTTTACAAATATGCGACGCTTTATTACATTCAGCTATCAAAGGCGTAATTACGTTTACTTACAGCGCCGTGCCAACGGGCGGCGCAATGGGGCAACTGCGCCAGGGCGCCACCTCGCATGGGGCGCCGCACAGTTAGTCCAAATCAATTTCTGCCGGCCGAAAATGAAAAAATAACAATTTATTCTGATAAAACATGCAAGAAATAACACGTTTCATAAAAGTAGAAAATTGTATTTTATTTTTCTTCAATTCGACTACGAAGCGCCAGACGAATCGATTAGAGATCCAAAACATAGTTATAAAGTGAACTTCTTCTACTTCGCTGTCGACACAGCTATAGCATCTTTGAAAGAATGGTTCGCGCTGCTACAAGCCCACAGTAACAATTTTGATTTTCTATATGACATATTTGGTTTAAAATCTTTAATCAAAGAAAATACGATGCGAAGCTGCAAGGATTTACATACATTGTTGACCAACGGAGAGACCATGGATATCAACGGCATAGACTTATGTGATGAGCTGATGAACTTATCTACCATGCTGATCCGCAGAATGAAGCCACTTGAAGCGAGTTGAAGTTCTGAATTATTTGAAAAAAACCGATCTGATTACTGTTTTCCCGAATGTAGTCGTCGCGTTACGCGTTTTGTTAACATTGCTCGTACAAGTGGCTCCTGGAGAGCGCAGTTTTTCAAAATTAAAGTTGATAAAAAATTATTCAAGATCATGGATGAGCCAAGAACGGTTGGTAGGATTAGGAACTATATCAATCGAACATGAATTGTGCAGTTCGATTTGCTACAGTGATATTGAAGATGATTTAGCGAAAATAGAAGCGAGAAAAGTGAACTTCGACCAAATATGAATATATTTTCAAATCAATAATAACCAGGGCGCCATGGGAAACTGTTGCCCCAGGTGCCATTTCAACTAGGCACGGCGCTGTTTACTTACAGAACAATACTTTCAATTAATTCATTTCTCACTGAGACTTCTACAAGATTGTCGGTAGGCAAACAGGTGATCTACGTAGGTCTGTTTCGAAGCTAGGCTGACAGCATCGGCTGTAGGATTTCCGCAAGACTGTACTTTCAAACTTCTTAGGCGGTGAAGAGATTTGGATTTTTGTCTGCTACGTCAGAGATGTCTCGTAGATTGATCGTTGAATCGAATCTGCATCGCTGTGTTCCTGACCGTAGTTGTCGAAGTGATGCGATGAGTCAGTCCGTCATCGAGGAACTGCTAGCTTGTAAATAATTTCGCAAATAAACATAACTCAGAATCTGCGATCAATTCGTAACTTTATCACGATTTTATTACCAATTATCATCGTTTGACATTTGTTGGTTACCTTCATTAGAATGATTCGTAAATTTCACCCCGACGATTGTTCGGACCCAAATAATGTTGCAAATAAACAGAAATCGACATCTGCAATCAATTCACTAATTCGTTACCACTTCTTTACGAATTAATATCGATTCCCGTTGTGGTACTAGTTATATTACGATCAACCTCAAATATGTCACTCTGTATGTTAGTTAGGGAGGCGAGGCCGCTAAATGGCGGCATTCTCGAGCGCGGTCGAGACCTATCAAAATCGAAAGATCAAGTAATTTCGAAAAGAAAAGCACGTATGGTAAAAACCATTTTAGCGGTGGGTATGGCGTGTACGGGTTTTCAAAAATGTAAAACAAACAGTTACCTGGGCATTCTCGAGCGCGTCAGATATTCATACCACGTATGCCCCAAGTCCCTCTGATAACAACGGTATACTAATCTGCCGGTTTGCGTGGTGGGGGTAGGCATATAAAGGAGTCAAAAATCCGAAAGAAAAAAAAATTTACTCGAGCGCGTCAGATTTTCGGAAGGGGTGTTAAGTAGGCCCCAAGGAAGCTCCCTTTAAAAAAACTGACGATTTCGGCGTGACGATAAGGTACGACGAATTTTTGAAAATGCAAAAAAAAAAATGATCTTTTGAAATACTCGAGCGCGTCAGATTTTCATAGGGGAGGTTTATCTCGGTATCCTGAAAGCATATTTTCTTAATCTGACAAAAATGTTGGTGGGTTCTCTTAATCTGACCGAAAAAGGTTTTTTTTTTGTGGAGCGCTCAGTCTGTATTACATGTTTATGGCACATTCCTCTTTTTTGCTTCAATTCTTCACTTCGTTTTGCTTACGATACGTCCAAAAAACAATTTGAGGATCAACAGGCTATTGAATAATATAAATAAATGAAACTGTACATGTCAATAATACTTTTGTATACGGATACGCGTAACTTTTTCCGAGTCCACGAAAATTTTCGAGAAGCTTTAGGAAAAAAAAAATTTTGACATATAATAAAAGTTACATAATTTAATCATCGTTGTTTCATATCAATTTTTTTTTAACACCCTCCGTTTTCGAGATATACCTACTCAAAAAACCGGGAGTTTGAGTTTTCATGATGCTTTAAGTCCAAAAGTTTCAAGTTTAGACAAAAATATCAAGAGACCTTTTTTGTGTAAAATAAAATTACCTTTTTTTTTTATTTCAACTTTTTTTTTGTAAAATGTATCGTTCGCGACTTATATGCCGCAACGCGTTTTTTGGAAGACGAAATGGCTCCTCCACACTTCCGGTCATGTGGAAACCGGCAGATTTTATATTTTTAGTAAGTTTTAGATTATATCCTTCAAAATAAAAAAAAAAAATTTCGCGCTCGAGAATGCCGGATTAACGTTTTTTTTTTACAAGTTCGCGACCCTATAACTCTGCGGCGTCAAGGACTTATCGTCAGATTAGTTAAATTTAGTCTTGAAACACTAAAATCAACCCCCAATATCTTAATCTGACGCGCTCGAGTATTTCCGACTATCGATTTTTTTTTACTAATCTGATCGTCTATCCTAGGCGCGCGTCACTAGATATAGAGCCGATACTTTCCAAAGTTGTTCTATTAGGTCTAAGGTATCTCTCATATCTTAAACTGCCGCGCTCGAGTATGCCCGAAAAATCCCCTCTTCGCCTCCCTAACTATGTTGATTCTGACCCAACGACGTGACAGCTGTCGCTACGTCATCTGTAGGTGCAGACGTTCAACTGTCCTTACGACAGCGTTGCCATTTCGGTAAATATGCGGGTTGCCTACCCACACGGCTTACAACTTTCCACAGAATCTCTCTGTATAACCCAGCTATTCTTTGTGCTTGGGAAGGCAATATGGACATACAGTTTATTGGCGAACTCAGCTCCATACTCATGTGGTATGTCACAAAGTACCTGTCAAAATGTGAAAAAAGCAACATTGACAAAGACATAGCAACACTGGTCAGTTCGACAAAATCGCTCTGCAGTCGTCTGTGGAGTTTTGCTCAACGTACGTTGAGTCACAGAGAATGTGGAGCGCTCGAGGCTGCTGATACTTTATTAGGAATTCCGTTGCACGGCACAGATCCACAAACAACTATTAAATGGATAGATGTGAATATAATAAGAAACAGAAAAATCAAAAATCGTACAGAAATTGAAGCCCTAGATGCGGATTCTACTGATATTTTTTGTGATTCGGTAGTCGATACACATTATCCAGCTCGACCACAGGAATTGCAATCAACCAACCTGTACGACTTCGTGAAATGGTACGAAGTTACTAAAGTCGAACCTAAAGCGCAAGATATTGAATATTACAAAATCGGGAGATCATTGTACCTGAAAAAGAGAAAACGTGGGTGTCTAATTAATCACTATAAAAATAATGTGAACAATCAGCCTGAACGATATTATTTTGCGCTACTGTTACTCTTCCAAGCTTGGAGAGATACAAACGAGCTTCGGAATGGCTGTGATACGTACGCGGAAGCTTTCCGATCAGTTCAACTGGAGCTCGAAGATGCATTGCAGTATCACGAACGCATTGCAGAAATACAAAAAGGTATTGAGCATATCAAGGAGGTGATCGAAAAACGTGAGACAGAAGCAGCTCAATCCCAACAAAGCGACATTTCGGATGCGGTACCATTAGGTTGTGGGCTAATCGAAGCAGAAGGTGCAATGGAGGAATTTCAAGCACACGACAAAAAGGTAGACACGGTAAACGGTTCACAAAAAATTGCGGATCTAAATATCGATCAAAGACGAGTATTTAATACAACCACGGCTGTCGTGAGTTCCAACGATAGAATTTTACGACACTACGTTAGCGGAGAAGGTGGAACCGGTAAGAGTCATCTTATCGAAGCACTCGTATGGTGGGTTAAGCAACATACTGGTACAGATACTGCCGTAACAGCACCGACTGGAATAGCAGCATTCAATGTCAACGGTTTGACTATTCATAGGTTGTTTCAACTGCCTGTCGAACACGGGGGCACTCCTAAATACAAACAACTGTCTGACGCAGCTCTGAAAGTCATTCGAGAACAGCTCAGACATGTCGCGCTCATTATAATCGACGAGGTCTCCATGATTTCTAATGTGACACTCATGTACATACATCTCCGATTAAGTGAAATATTTGATACCACCGAATACGAAAACGGTTGGTTCGGTAAAAAACATATTCTCCTATTCGGCGATTTGTTACAACTCCCACCTGTTCGAGAAGAAGCTGCGTTCACCAAACTATCAACTGCAGTCACGAATCAACTTCTGGGCGCAATGGGAAGTGTCGACCTGTGGAGTACATTATTCAGTTACGATGAATTAACGATTAACATGCGACAAAAGAACGATGAATCCTATCGCGAGATACTGTCAAGAATACGCCTCGGAATAGTTACCGATTCAGACACAGAGATCCTAGCATCGAGGAAAGTCCGTTTCACAAACTTCACAACTTCCACCTTCAGTGAAAGGGTACGTCAACTATGTGAATATATAAATAAACTACCGAACGACGCAGTTTGTCTGCTTCCCACATGTAGGATGTGTGATGTTCTCAATGAAGCTATGTTGGGCGAGATACGAAGTGACGAAATAGAACTAATAGCTCATGATACAGTCGACTGCCCCTCATATGTGAAAAAGAAAGTATATAAAATTTTGGATATGGCAGACGAGGATTGTTCTCGAACTGCGGGCCTCGCTAAAATAATTACCGTTAAAATTGGCGCAAGAGTAATGATCAGACGAAATATTGATGTTACTTTAGGTCTGGTGAATGGTATGATTTGTAATATCACGTCGGTATCACGAGCTATTGACAAGACTGATGTTGAGGCAATACGAGTTGTATTAGCGACAGGTGTCGAACACGTTCTAGAGCGCGTAAACGTAAAGTTTGAGGCAATGCAAGGGGCTTTCGTTATTCGCAGACAGTTTCCAATTTGCCTTAGTTATGGAATTACAATCCATAAAAGCCAAGGCCTCAGTTTGAAGAATGCCGTAATCGATGCAGGTAATTCTATATTTTCTAGTGGACAAGTGTACGTTGCCCTCTCGCGGGTAACTTCATTAGAAGGACTCCACTTGATTAATTACGATCCGCATGCAGTAGTAGCAGATAATTCCGCTATTTTGGAGTACAATAGGTTCAGAAAACAATATCGACCGGACCTTATGCCGATGACCGATTCAAAAATACGGTCACGAAAAGTACAAGACCGCAAATGGTCCTTGCCAACAAATATGTCTGCATGTCAGGAACCAATCGAGGAAAAAAAAATATCCAGCGACACATGGCGAGTCAAAGGTTTTCAAAACACAGACGGTGTTTCGTGTTATGCCAACGCTACCATAGAGTGTTTATTTCACTGTACACCTATTAGACATTGTTGGTTGAATCGACAAAAAAACGACGTCATGAAAATCATGATTGACAATTACGTCAATTTACAATCACCAGGCAATGTTTTCCATGCAAGGAGAGTTGCTGGTAAAGAGTTCACTTTGAACGTTCAGCAAGATGTGCCAGAATTTTTGATCAATCTCATCCCACAGAGCACGAAATATTTTTGAAACTGTTCAGAAATATTTCAGGAAAGATTTGAAATATTTCGATAGGTTTTCTATGAAATATTTCTGAAATCCCTAAATGTCCTCACAATTTTTGTTCGGAAATATTTTACGAAATATTTGTGATATGTTTTTGTAAATGTGTCACGAAAAAATTTAGTAATATTCCTGAAATATTCCACCGACACATTTCTCGATTTCCAAAATCGTCTTGTTATATTTCTCATATATTTCTTAAATATTTCGACAAATACGACTCCGCAAGTTTTAGAAATATTTCGAGAAAGATTTCACAAACATTTCTCAAAATATTTATGAAATCCCTAAATGTCCTCACAATTTGCGTTCGGATATATTTCACAGAATATGTTCGATATGTTTACAGAAATATTTCATCGGATATTTTATGAATATTTCTGGAATATTCCAACGACACATGTTTTAATTCTACAATTGTTTTTTACTTCCGATGTATTGACCTGACCGGGATTTGAACCCACTTTCGCTCGCATTCGCTGTATTACTAGTCGCACGCTCTACCTAATACGCCAAACTACTCTATGGTAACTGATCCAACTTTCTTTCATTTGACGAAACTTGTGAATGAAGTATCGAAGTAAGAGCTAACAAACATTTCAATATGACAGATCAGCGTCATATATGGAGCATTCTCCGTCGAAACGAACGGGCATGAGAATTCGGATTTTTGATTCCATCAAAATTTTCATGGGTGATTACATCTAATGAGAGAAGCTTTCACGATTTATTTCGATTTTTTTCGTTGATGTGTTCTCAAGATATAGTTTTTGATTTTTTTTTTCGAAAATACAGAAATTCGTGAAAAATTGACCAAATGAGATGTTCTTTTTTTTCAATTTTTCTTTTTCAGTATACTTTAAGAAAAAAAAAACACAAAAAGCGTAATTATTACCAATTGCGATATGATTTTTTCATTTACAGTTCAAACTTTACGATTTTGAGAGGTTAGACACTTTTTTTTATTAATTTTTTTTTTTAGTATAAAAATATGAAATTATTGGTCCCAAAATTGTAATTGATAGCAATATAACTGCCCTAGATTCCAAATTCTCAGTCGGAAAACGTTGGTACAGCTGATTAGAAGATTTCTGATCAACGGAATAAGTTATTTTGAATCTTAGAAATTTGATACGATCAAATTTACGCAAAAAGACTTTGAATCAGAGAAAAAAAAAAATAGAATGAGATGTGACCCCCTGATAAATCCGACGGCTGAATTTGTTAAAAAAAAAAAAAACAATGTTTTGTTTGAGAATTGAAAAACAAGTGTCCAACCTCTGGAAATCGGGAAATCTGAACTTTAAATGAAACAATCATACCGCAATTAATAATAATCACTTTTTTTTGTATTTTTATTTCTTAAAGTATAGTTAAGAATAAAAATTAAAAAAAAAAAAAAAACATCTCATTTGGTCAATTTTTTAAGAAGTTGTAAATTTCATGTGGGATATATATGTTGTGTGTATTAATATTGTGTGGGATATTTCCACCATTTGCGGTAATGTTTCTGAAATCTTCCAGCATTATTTAAGTGAAATATTATTAGTCATATTTCATCGAGATTACTATAAAAAGTTTCAGTCAGTTTTCTGAAGAAATCAAAAAAAGTTGTCTTGATATCTTTTTAGCAACCTTCCAGCAATATTTTAAAAAGGTTCCTTCAAAGATTTTTTGAAAGTAAATTTTGATTTTTCGCGCCATTATTATTGAAATTTGCCGAAAATATTACAATGATATATAGCTTATAACATATCACAAGGACTCATTGAAAGATTTCTGACAGGTTTCTGTTAAAATTCATGAAAGTTTCCAAAAAAAAATTTCCGTTATCTTCCTGCAGCGTTGGAAAAATTTTTCAGGAAAGTTTTTCTGAAAGTAAATGTTAGTTTCACTTAAAATATCTCTAAAAACTTTCTGGAATTTTTCAATGAAATATATTTTTTTTTTCATTGAAAAAATATTCTCCGAAAACTTTCTGAGATGTTACCGATAAAATTCCAGTGATCTTTCTTCGAAATATTCCATAGAACATTTCAAGGAAATCACATAAATATTTCGCGAAATATTTGAAGATGTGTCTCCTCTTCTATTTCACGAAATGTTTCAGGAACTTTCCATGAAAGATTTTATGAGAGCCCATTTTTACCATTCTTGGTAATGTTTCTGAAATCTTCCAGCATTATTTCAATGAAATATTATTTGTTATTGTTCATCGAGATAACTTTGAATATTTCAGTCAGTTTCCTAAAGAGATCACAGAAAATTATTTCGGAATCTTTCTTGCAACCTTCCAGAAACATTTCAGAAAGTTGCCGTGAAATATTTGTTGGAAGTAAATTTTAATCTTTCGCGGTAATATTTTTGAAATCTACTGGAAATGTTCCAATGCAATATCGTTGGCAACATTTCAGGGGGAATCATTGAAAGATTTCTGGCAGGTTTCTGGTAAAGTTCCAGAAAGTTTTCACAAAAACTTTTCTGTTATCTTCCTGCAGCATTGTCAAAATTTTTCAGGAAAGTTTTTCTGAAAGTAAATGTTAGTTTCACTTAAATTATCTCTGAAAGCTTTCTGGAATGTTTCAGTGACATTTTTTTAACTTCATTACAGAAATATTCTTTGAAATCTTTCTGTGAGGTTACTGATAAAATTCCATAGAGCTTACTTAGAAATATATGATGAAAACTTTTTGAAAGTATTCAGAAATATTTTACGAACTATTTGATGATGTCTTCTTTTTCATATTCCACAAAATATTCCAGGAACCTTTCAAAAATATTGTTTTGTATTAGTTCAAAAAAATATTTCGAATTAATTTTGTAATGTTTATGGAACATTTTTGAAAGATTTCGACGAAATATTTGTTGAACGATTTTTTAGAAACATTTCGTGCTCTGTGGGATTTGGAAATACGAAGATTTGAGGAATGTCATAAAACATGAGTTAACCTCTACGAGGCGTTGCGTCGATTGTGGTTTCACCAGTAAGTCAATCGAAGCTGGTTATATTCTGATACTCGCTTTACCCCCAACCAAGAAAGGAGCTTACAGTCTAACAGAAATTATCAGTCACAATTTTTCGCGTTGGAAGAATGTCGAAGATTTGTTCTGTCAAAATTGTGAGTCTAAAAATATATTCATGAAAAGTGATGTATCATCGGCAAGTAACTGTTTAATTGTACAGCTAGCATTGACTTCCGTACGGAATGGACACATTACAAAGATAACGAATTACGGTATTAAATCAGTTCCCACGGATAAGCCCGTATTTTGCGCGAAAAAATACAAGGTCAATAGCGCTGTGTTTCATCATGGTCAGAGTATTGAAACAGGACATTTTACTTGCATGCTACGAGATAGAACTTCTGCGTGGCAACATGTCGATGATCATCGAATTACGAAGCAGAACTGGATAAAAAATGCTAAGGATGCATACATATTCTTTTTGCAAAGAACCTAACTGCACTAACAAATATTACGGAACAGATGTAATGTATGGACTTCAATAAGCAAAAAGGTTTTCATGTTAGATTTTTAATACAATGGAGTTTCGGGTATTTTTGGGTTTTACGATATAGCTGTGAAACGATAATACATTAACGATAACTGACCTTTGAAAATCTGACCAGAAACTCATTTCTCATTACAGCCCATACATACAAATATTCCAATTTCGGAATAATGTTGTGATGAGTAACAACGATAACCCTGCGTGCAAGTAACTCCGCCATTGCCGGTCCCAAGCCCGGATGAGAAAGGAGGAGGGCTGCACGTAGGGTTAAGGGGAGGGACCAGTCGATTTTTACGGACCTATCCAAATTCTCGAATATCTCCGAAACGGGGGTATCAATCGAATTGTCCTTTCGGCAGCCGATGTTTGAGGAGTAATGACATCGAGTTTTCTTGTAAAATGCATGAAATCTTTATTTTTTTTTATGCGTCGAAAAATGCGGGCGGGTGACTTATTTCGACTAGCATCAGTGCCCACGCATCATTGACGCGGACAAAAGTATGTAACAGCAAGTCTATACGGTATGACGAACACACCCATTATAAAACATCTTCGCTCCATGCAGTAATTAAGTGGAAAAGTGCGAAGTACGATTTCGTTGTAATTACCCACACAGCACAGAACGTCTGTAGGATATCCTACCTTCGTCGTATACAGCCCATATATATCCTGGACTATTAGGATATCCTAAAGATATCCTCTATAAATCCAGGATAATGACAATATCCATGGGATATCCCATTGTCTTACCTGGACATGTAGGTTATCTCTAGGATATCCTTTTCGCATACCAGCGATTTTCATGGAATCCGCAAAATATTCGATCGGACATTATATGGTATTAATAATACTTATTTATATTGCAATTGAATATTTGACACATAGATATCATTGAGTAACTATATATATATATATATATATATATATATATATGGGGCATTCCACGTGAAATGTGACAGCCTCGGACCTCGACCGTTTTGATTTTCCTCAAATTTTGCATACAAACAGTAGGCCATCAAAGAAGACTGCCTGAATTATTTCAGATTTTTTGGCGACCAATTGGCCGAAGGCCGGGCGATTCAAATTTCTCAGGAGTTAATTTTTCACAATTTTCGACGATGAATATTGGCGCAGTGGAAAACGGAATCGCAAAAGTGTTTAATACAATTTTGAAGGTAATTTTTCAACCTTTTGAACTGTGTGGATACATTTTTCGAAACATGCAGAATTACCACCAAAAATCATGATTATATCGGAAAAACGTGAAAAAAAACATGTTTCCCAGGGTTAATTTTTTTATTTTATTTTTTTTATTGTAGCCCTTGGTGTCGTAAATAAGTCCTGTAAGGGACATCTTGGGCCGGAAAACGATTACAGAAATATGAATTTTTTTTCTGTTAAGAAACGTAAAAATACGAAAATTTTCCAACATTTATTTCAAATCTTGGTCGGTCGAGATTTTATCGATAACTTGGAAATATTTCATACGTATCATAACATTACATAAAAAAAAAAAATTAAAAAAATTAAAAAAATATTAAAACAGATATGGTAGCAAAATTAATTTTTTTTTTTATGTAATGTTATGATACGTATGAAATATTTCCAAGTTATCGATAAAATCTCGACCGACCAAGATTTGAAATAAATGTTGGAAAATTTTCGTATTTTTACGTTTCTTAACAGAAAAAAAATTCATATTTCTGTAATCGTTTTCCGGCCCAAGATGTCCCTTACAGGACTTATTTACGACACCAAGGGCTACAATAAAAAAAATAAAATAAAAAAATTAACCCTGGGAAACATGTTTTTTTTCACGTTTTTCCGATATAATCATGATTTTTGGTGGTAATTCTGCATGTTTCGAAAAATGTATCCACACAGTTCAAAAGGTTGAAAAATTACCTTCAAAATTGTATTAAACACTTTTGCGATTCCGTTTTCGACTGCGCCAATATTCATCGTCGAAAATTGTGAAAAATTAACTCCTGAGAAATTTGAAACGCCCGGTCTTCGGCCAATTGGTCGCCAAAAAATCTGAAATAATTCAGGCAGTCTTCTTTGATGGCCTACTGTTTGTATGCAAAATTTGAGGAAAATCAAAACGGTCGAGGTCCGAGGCTGTCACATTTCACGTGGAATGCCCCATATATATTAGGGTGATTAAAAAAAAATCGATATTTTTTAATTTCGAAAATCCCCTATTTAAAAGTTGTTGGAAGGTGAAAAAAGATCCCAGTCAAAATTTCAGCCCGAAAAAAAAATATTTAGAGGTCGCTCATTGAGGTTTTCTATTTTCCATTTAAATAACATGGGAAAAAACATTTTTTTTTTTAGAATTTTCTAGCTCACAAACCATTCAACGGATTTTTGTGCGCGATGAAGATTTTTGTAGGAAATTGAACGCTCTACAAAAAATGTCTCTTATCATTTTTTGATTAAACGACGAGTTCAAAAGTTAACTTTTAACTTTTTACCTCAACTTTCGAAAGTTAACTTTTGAACTCGTCGTTTAATCAAAAAATGACAAGAGACATTTTTTGTAGAGCGTTCAATTTCCTACAAAAATCTTCATCGCGCATAAAAATCCGTTGATTGGTTTGTGAGCTAGAAAATTCTAAAAAAAAAAAAATGTTTCTTCCCATGTTATTTAAATGGAAAATAGAAAACCTCAATGAGCGACCTCTAAATATGTTTTTTTCGGGCTGAAATTTTAACTGGGATCTTTTTTCACCTTCCAACAACTTTTAAATAGGGGATTTTCGAAATTAAAAAATATCGATTTTTTTTGAATCACCCTAATATATACAGTGCGATTCTGTGGAAAGTTGTAAGCCGTGTGGGTAGGCAACCCGCATATTTACCGAAACGGCAACGCTGTCGTAGGGACAGTCGAACATCTGCATCTACAGATGACATAGCGGCAGCTTTCACGTCGTTTGGTCAGAATCAAGTGACAGAATGACATATTTGAGGTTGTTCGTAATATAACTAGTAAGACAAAGGGAATTGATATTAATTCGTAAAGAAGTGGTAACGAACTAGCGAATTGATTGCAGACGTCGATTTCTGTTTATTTGCAACGTTATTTGGGTCTAAACAACCGTCGGGGTGAAATTTACGAATCATTCTAATAAAGGTAACCAACAAATGTCAAACGATAATAATTCGTAATAAACTCGTGATAAAGTTACGAATTGATTGCAGATTCTGAGTTATGTTTATTTGCGAAATTATTTACATGCTAGCAGTACCTCGATGATGGACTGACGCGTCGCATCACTTCGACAACTACGGTCAGGAACACAGCGATGTAAATTCGATTCAACGAGCAATCTACGAGGCATCTCTGACGTAGCAGCAAACCCCAAATTTTTTCACCTCCTAATAATTTGAATGCACAGTTTTGCGGAAATACTGCGCATAGTTCCAGAAGACGGTCAGAAGCTTATCTCGAAAGTTGCTTAAGAAGTTGGCATGTCGTCGGCACAACGCATTTAGTTTATTGTTATTGTACTACGTTTAATGAATAAAAAATGTTATTACATGATAGAAACTCATTGTAATGTAATAATTTTTACAAATATGCGACGCTTTATTCCATTCAGCTATCAAATGCGTAATTACGTTTACTTACAGAACAATACTTTCAATTCATTCATTTCTCGCTGAGACTTCTACAAGATTATCGGTAGGCAAACACGTGATCTACGTAGGTCTGTTTCGAAGCTAGGCTGACAGCACCGGCTGTAGGATTTCCGCAAGACTGTACTTTCAAACTTCTTAGGCGGTGAAGAAATTTGGAGTTTTGTCTGCTACGTCAGAGATGTCTCGTAGATTGCTCGTTGAATCGAATCTGCATCGCTGTGTTCCTGACCGTAGTTGTAGAAGTGATACGATGAGTCAGTCCGTCATCGAGGAACTGCTAGCTTGTAAATAATTTTGCAAATAAACATAACTCAGAATCTGCGATCAATTCGTAACTTTATCACGATTTTATTACGAATTATCATCGTTTGACATTTTTTGGTTACCTTTATTAGAATGATTCGTAAATTTCACCCCGACGGTTGTTTGGACCCAAATAATGTTGCAAATAAACAGAAATCGACATCTGCAATCAATTCACTAATTCGTTACCACTTCTTTACGAATTAATATCGATTCCCGTTGTCCTACTAGTTATATTACGATCAACCTCGAATATGTCACTCTGTATGTTGATTCTGACCCAACGACGTGACAGCTGTCGCTACGTCATCTGTAGGTGCAGACGTTCAACTGTCCCTACGACAGCGTTGCCGTTTCGGTAAATATGCGGGTTGCCTACCCACACGGCTTACAACTTTCCACAGAATCGCACTGTATATACAGAGATGATCTGTGGAAAGTTATAAGCCGTGTGGGTATGCAACCGGTGTTTCACTACGAAATGGCAACGTAGTCGATGCGAGAGTCGAATGAGTCGAATGACCGTATCTACAGACGACGTAACGGCAGCTGTCATTCTGCGGAGTTATAACCTAATAATGTTAGGTTATAACCTAATAATGTTCGAAATAAACCGATATTGACATCCGCAATTACCTGAATAACCCATTACACTTTCTTAAGAAAGAATATTTACCGTTGTATTAAGGAACTGTGATTACAAAATCTAAATCTGACAATTATTCATAACTCTCATTCTAACCTAACAACATGAGAGCCGCAGAATGACAGCTGCCGTTACGTCGTCTGTAGATACGGTCATTCGACTTATTCGACTCTCGCATCGACAGCGTTGCCATTTCGTAGTGTATCACCGGTTGCCTACCCACACGGCTTATAACTTTCCACAGATCATCTCTGTATAACCAGCATATATAATCATTCATGTTCTGAATATTATATATATATATATATATATATATATGGGTCATTCCATGTCAAATCGACAAATAGTTGGAATCGACCCCCTCCGATTCGGATAAATTTTGGTGGAGTGTTTTGTCTCACTATAAAACGAAGTTCTGCCAAAGGAAAAAAATTTGAAATTTTTTTCTTAAGAGTTATGCAAAATTGAAAATTTCACTGTTTTTCCCGTTTTTTAAGTCTATTTATTTAATATTTCATAACCTACTGTATATTTAAAAAAAAACCGCTGGTGCGTTCAAAGAGGACACTTAGAGGTATGAGAAAAAAAAAAGTTCGGAAGAAAAATTTTGAAAATTACCAAAATTAGAAAACTTTGAATTCTTAAAAATCGTAAAACGTAAACTTCGCAGTGAAATTTTTGGCTCAAAATTTTTTATATTATACCTCTAACATATCTTAAGAAATTCTGAAATTTTCAGGAGGGTGTTTTTTTTTTTTTTTTTTTTATGAATTTTTGAATTTTGGCGAAATAATTTTTTTCAATTTTTTCAACTTTTTTGTTGAATATAGTTATTCTACCACATGATTATTGAAGTTTGAGCTCTAAAATATTTTTTATTTTACAATAATAAGAATATAAAATTTTTGAGATATTTGTGTTTTTACATCCCGTTAAGGGGGTATATACACCTTTGAATTTTGAAAAAATCGATTTTGTGTTTTTTGCATTTTTGGAACATTAGGGATGTAAACTATCTGTAAAAAAATCATCATGTAAAAATATGTAAAAATGAAGAAGTTACAGCGATTTTTTGAAATATTTTGAAATTTAAAAAAAAATCAATTTTGTATTTTTTGCATTTTTGGAGCACTAGAGGTTTAAACTATCTGTCTTACTATTGAAATGCTTACGGAACAACCCCAAATCAGTTCAAGGTATAAAAACAGCTATATGGGCTATATGGTACCACAAGTCTTCTACAGACGATAAGCCGCAGCACCATCTCTACCCGGAGGGTCGAGACTCTTAGTGTAAGTATCAACAGGCAATTGCAGTTCGAACAGTTGAGACATTCAAACACCGGGCTAATCTCCCAGAAATTGAGATGAATGAGGTCAGACCAGTCTCCGTTGACCTCAGCGACAAGGCATTACTAAAGCGCTGTGTCGGAGGTAAGACACAGCATACGAGCGAGTCCTAAGACTTTATTTTCAGGTCGTGACATCCTTCAAGTTGGAGCCAACATTGCAGCGATCAACTCCCAAACCCACACAGCACGCAATATTGCAGAAATATTGCAGCAATATTAAAATATTTCGCTTGCGAATGCAATATTTCAGAAAGATGGCAGCAATATTACAATTTGTCGTTGCAAATGCAATATTCCAGAAACATTGCAGCAATATTACAATTTGTCGTTTCACATACAATATTCACTTATAATACCACAAGAGCTTCAAAATTATCGGGTATTTCCCGATAGGTTCGTTGCAAACAAATGAAGGAGTCAAGTTTTTCAGGTCAAAAAATCACGAGCGCGAAGCGCGAGTGATTTTTCCTGAAAAACTTGACGATCTTATTTGTTTGGAGGGAACCTTGAGGGAAATGCCAGATAATTTTGAAGCTCGTGTGGTATTCGGGGGATTATTCTTCCGTCCCAAGTGTCGGCCGGTGGAATTGCACCATGAGACGAAATGTACAGTTAACAAACTCCAAATCGACTCATTTTCATGCAAAATCTCCAATTTTCACAATTGAATTCAACCTGTCAGTTTGACGTGTGGTTAATTTGACTGGATCATGTTTTGTTTTTTATATATAGCAACTACCAGAGAAAATTTTCAAAAAATTATCAGTATAATACCATGTAGGTTGTACCACGTGACGTCGAATGGTGCAATTCTATTGGTCGATATTTGGGTCGGAAAAATAATCGGAAATATTACAGCAATATAATTTTTTTAGATTTCTTAGGTGTTCCGAGAAATTTTTGAGGATTTTGTTCATTAGATTTTTTTGATGTGGGGAAAATTTTTTAAGGTTGATGAGAACATTTTCGAAGATTTCTTAAGGGTCGTGTGAAATTTTCATTATATGTTATATTCACGCAATATTTATGCAATATAACTTTGTTATATATATATATATATATAATTATATATTATACACTGTTCGAAATAATTTGTGATAATGTTAAATTTTCAGCATGTTAAAATTTTTATGTCAAAAGTCACATTTTTTTACAGTTGATTTGACATTTTGTATTTATGTTAATTTACGAATATATTTCAGACGCTCAATTCAGCTGCCAATTTTTGAGATAGTAAAGATATCAAATAATTTCTATGAATGAAATATGTTAATTTCGTGTAGTTCGTTCAACCGATCATAAGTTTCGAGGTTCCAACATATAAGAAAAAGCTGGTTCAATTGGCATAGGGTAGTTTGGCGTAGTGGGTAGAGCGTGCGACTAGTAATACGGTATATGCGAGCGAAAGTAGGTTCAAATCTCGGTTGGGTCAAAAAAATCAAATGGCGTTTTTCTTAGCGAAATGGTGATGCTTGTCCATCGACATGTGAAATCGTATACTCACACCTACGTGAAATTTGTTGTTCTTTTTTTCCTATAAATATATGATTGTATGAGATTTCTGATAGCATTACCGTTTTGACTCTCAACATTAAGTGCTTCTGCTAAAATGACATGAATTTTAGAGTGAACCTCCTGGGACTTTAGAAAAATGTTAAGATTAACACATTTTCTTGAACAGTGTATATATATATACCTATATACACACAACGAATTTTGGCAATATTGCAGAAGCATTGCAATGTTATATTCGCAGGCGGACAATAAAATATTGCTGCAAGATTTCTGAAATATTGCAGACACCTTGCGCAACCTAACCGAAATATTTCAATCTTGCTTAGTTATATTTCTGCAATCTTATAGCAATATTACGTGCTGTGTGGGAAGTCAACAAGGTATGTTGAGAATCATGCAAAAATTTTCAGTAGAGCCAAGACGCTACGCTGTCGCTGCAGCGAAACTACAGGGCTAAGCCCGAATCGAAGTTGTCGATAGGCGAGCGGAGCAGAGGACCAAGGAAGCTCGTGTTGCTCTAAGGTAACTACGGACAAACCCACAGAAGGAGGCCATCGAGGTGGAAGGTAGCAGTTACGAACCAGGTGCTTTATAGAAATAAGGCAACGCAGGACTTAGGCGACGTCGCAAAACAAGCTTTTAACTTTACCTGCGTCGGTCCAACGCCTGGATCAAAAAGAAGGATGGAAAACTGTTTTGCATTATTAATTCACTTGATAGATCATAGAGAAGTATTATAGTAGTTTATCGGCATTCAGAACCATCAACGTAGTGATAAAGTTTAAAAGTTAATTTCTGAACAATCACTATATTGACCGGTTGTCGTAAAGAATCAAATCAACCGTTGGACCGATCTTTGATTTTTTGGTCTTGAATCATTCATGAGAGATGCCTCTATCAGATGAACATAGAACTTTTTGATAAACCCATTTTCAGTTGAGATAATAGAAAAATGAGCCAAAATTTTGTCAAAATAAAAAAAAAAAATCGAAAAAATTCAATAACTCAAGTAATTCTTGCAATATCAAAAAGTTCTATGTTCATCTGATAGAGGCATGTCTTATGAACAATTAAGGACCAAAAAATCAAAGATCGGTCCAACTCTGGTTCTGATTCTTTACGACAACCAAGTGGTTTTGTCTTTTCTTGTCTTCAGCGCAACCACTATTAGACTGAAAGTAATACATGATGTAAAATATGGATAATAACGGTCAAACCCTCCTCAAACATGATGATTTTTTTCAATTTGTTCAGAGTCTTCAAGTTGCAGAAAAAAAAAAAATTGTTCTTCAGAAATTCAACCCATTTAAAGGTGTATATACCCCCTTAACATAAGAAAAATATTTTAGAGCTCAAACTTCAATAATCATGTGGTAGAATAACTATATTCAACAAAAAAGTTGAAAAAATTGAAAAAAATTATTTCGCCAAAATTCAAAAATTCATTAAAAAAAAAAAAAAAAAAACACCCTCCTGAAAATTTCAGAATTTCTTAAGATATGTTAGAGGTATAATATAAAAAATTTTGAGCCAAAAATTTCACTGCGAAGTTTACGTTTTACGATTTTTAAGAATTCAAAGTTTTCTAATTTTGGTAATTTTCAAAATTTTTCTTCCGAACTTTTTTTTTTCTCATACCTCTAAGTGTCCTCTTTGAACGCACCAGCGGTTTTTTTTTAAATATACAGTAGGTTATGAAATATTAAATAAATAGACTTAAAAAACGGGAAAAACAGTGAAATTTTCAATTTTGCATAACTCTTAAGAAAAAAATTTCAAATTTTTTTCCTTTGGCAGAACTTCGTTTTATAGTGAGACAAAACACTCCACCAAAATTTATCCGAATCGGAGGGGGTCGATTCCAACTATTTGTCGATTTGACATGGAATGACCCATATATATATATATATATATATATATATAATATTCAGAACATGAATGATTATATATGCTGGTTATACAGAGATGATCTGTGGAAAGTTATAAGCCGTGTGGGTAGGCAACCGGTGATACACTACGAAATGGCAACGCTGTCGATGCGAGAGTCGAATAAGTCGAATGACCGTATCTACAGACGACGTAACGGCAGCTGTCATTCTGCGGCTCTCATGTTGTTAGGTTAGAATGAGAGTTATGAATAATTGTCAGATTTAGATTTTGTAATCACAGTTCCTTAATACAACGGTAAATATTCTTTCTTAAGAAAGTGTAATGGGTTATTCAGGTAATTGCGGATGTCAATATCGGTTTATTTCGAACATTATTAGGTTATAACCTAACATTATTAGGTTATAACTCCGCAGAATGACAGCTGCCGTTACGTCGTCTGTAGATACGGTCATTCGACTCATTCGACTCATTCGACTCTCGCATCGACTACGTTGCCATTTCGTAGTGAAACACCGGTTGCATACCCACACGGCTTATAACTTTCCACAGATCATCTCTGTATATGAGGTATTCCATGCCAACTTGACCAATGATTTTCCCTCACTATTTTTCATTTGATTCATAATTTTTTGTACGATTATCCCAATTCTAAAATCCAACCCTAATTTTTTTTCAGATTTTTTCTCCGAACCGTTACTTATTTATGACTCTGAAACGTCCAACGGCACGACATTTTTAATTAAAAAAAAAAAACCAAAAATTCTGTCTCCTCAGTCAATCATTTTGAGCCCTATTCGAAAGTGGAAACTATTTTCCTCATATTCATTTTGCTGATTTGAAAAAATGTTATTTCGTAAACGTGATAGATAATATGACTCTCAGAATTTTTTGAATTCAAATAAATTGTATTTTTCGAGATAATGGATGGTAACAATGGGAGATACGATTAATTGTTACGATCCATTTTCCTAAAAATACAATTCATCTGCATTCGAAAAATTCTGGGAGCCATTATTCACCACGTTTAAGAAATATAATCTGTTTTCGAATCAGCAAAATAAATATAGGAAAAATAATTTCTACTTCGAATAGGGCTCAAAATGATCGTCTTCAGACACAGAATTTTATGTTACTTTTCTTTTCAAAAAAAATTAAGAATGTCATTCGGTTTGACGTTTCAAAAATTCATGATTAAATAACGGTTCGAATGTTGGAGTTGGGATAACTGTACAAAAAATTATGACTCAAATCAAAAATGGTGAGGGAAAATCATTGGTCGAGTTAGTATGGAATACCTCATATGTATGGAGCATTCCACGCCAAATCGACCTGGTCGTGACCCTCGACCTCTCAGATCTGGTCCGCGATTTTTTGTAAAACTCTTCAGACCTTGAGTAGCAATCACAATTTTTTTCAGATTTTTCAAAATAAATTTGAGTGAGTCATGAATTTTTGAATTTTTTTTTCCAGCACCCCGATGGCCGTGATCGAAAAATCTGAAAAAATTCTCGAAAATTTTGTTTGAGAAAAGAAAATTTTCGAACTAAAATTCAAAATGTCTAGGCTCCTGCTTCGACCTGTTTTCTTTTCAGGTTTTTTTGAGAATATCACTATGAATCCGGAAGTTGTTCCGATATTTTTTTTTTCACGTAGGCAAGTATAGTTGATTCATGACCGATCACCAACAGTGATCGCTCTCAATTAATCACAATTTCACGTTGAGATTCAAGAATAAAAAAAAAAAACGCTCGAAAATCAAGAAGCAAGAGCCCAGACATTTTGAATTTTAGTTCGAAAATTTTCATTTCTCAAACAAAATTTTCGAGAATTTTTTCAGATTTTTCGATCATGGCCATCGGGGTGCTGGAAAAAAAAATTCAAAAATTCATGACTCACTCAAATTTATTTTGAAAAATCTGAAAAAAATTGTGATTGCTACTCAAGGTCTGAAGAATTTTACAAAAAATCGCGGACCAGATCTGAGAGGTCGAGGGTCACGACCAGGTCGATTTGGCGTGGAATGCCTCGTATATACTGTAACGTTTCGGGATATGCCGGAATTAAAAAAATGAATGTATATCCCTCGTTATTGTGGGTTCTTTGCTCAAAAGATGAAATAAGTAGAATTTTGAGTTAATTTGGGCACTTCACGTCACTAGGAGGTGGGGAAAAGTTGGTTATGCCACAAAAAGCCACCTGATCTAGATTTTTGTGTATTCTCTGGCTAGCTACGGACTCGGTTAATTGCTTAACAAAGCCGTCTATCCTCGGACTCGATCGATAGCTCGATAAAGCTTCGGATCTTAGCAGACTCGGATGTTTTACTATCAAAGCTGCCGTCCTATCGCAGAACCGGTGTTTTTACGCACAAGTCTGCCTTCCTATTCTATCCTGTCGTTTTAACTATTTCCTACGTTCAGATCTGGGGTTTGCACCCAAGACTGTATACCAGACTCGGAAGATTGCTCTCCAAAGCTGTTCCCTAGTATAACCTATCTCGGCTGTTGTAGCGTTTTGAATCTTTATGAAAATTGTGATGTTATAATTTTCTTGTCTTTGTGAGAGCTGATTCTCCTTCTCTTGGGTCGATTGGACAATGAATCCCTGGGCCTAATATTAATTTCTCTTTCTTTCAAATTTTGTTGACAAGTTAACAGAGGAGAGGAATTGGATTGATGAACAATGATTACTAATTAACACTTGGTTTATTAACAAATAAATGGCGAAAGCAAGGTTATTAACAAAGAAATGGTGGAGACAACGATAGAAATGATTATTCTAGATGGACATGTTACAGGTATACTTATAATACAGCGACTTTAAATGTAGGACTCTGAGATGACCCTAACTTTATAAACCTCGTTTTGGCGAGTGACCGTTTTATATTGGCAATGCAATTATTTATAGCGTAGTGATTCTAAATTAATGAATTGGATAAGACTCTAAGTCTATTAACTTCGTTTAGGCGAATGACCGTTTTATATTATAGCTGGGAAGCTAAGAGAGAGAGAGAGATATCTTGATACAATTTTATATGTTTAATCAAAAAATAACGAGACGAAAAATATGTGAAATAAAAATTGTATATAATGAACGTGAAATGTAAAGAACCTCAGATCAGACAAGCCTGGAGGACGAAACGACCAAAGCTTGCTTCTCGTCGGTACTAATGGCAGCTAATTGAAAGAGAACGAAATTAGTAAACGCCAAAAAATCCTTTAAATATCAGGACAGGCCGTGAGGACGAAACGACACAGGCTAGCCTAATATAAAAAGAAGTACCAACTTCTCTTTCTCTCTGATTGGACTCTAAATCTTCACGGCTCCTATTGCCGTTACGTAGTTACTTTGCTTGCGAGAAAGGTTTTGAGCGCTTGGGGACCTAAGGCTCGCTGGAGGGTTCCCTAGGAATACAAGAGATGGCGCGCGGGCGCTCGGCCTTATGACCGTGTTAATATGAATGAATTTGGAAATGTTACAAAATGAGCAGCGGAAATGTCAGACAAAGAACGTTAAGCAGTTGTGGAATTTAACATTACTTTTAATGAATCAAATGTTAATTGTTCTCTTGAAATAATAACAAAATAAAATGAACAGAAAGTTGATCTTATCTTTCAACTTAACTTTACCTTAACGTATCGGCTCGTTTGTTCTGACTTATTCAAATTTCTCGATCTTTATAGTTAAATTGATGAGTGCAAACACAATTTTAGCTGTTGCCTCAGAAATGATGTCTTTTGCTATTCTCGATTCTTCGCAGTAATAGACTTTTAAATTTTAATCTGTTGGTAATTTTCTAATTCTCATTTTCTATATCATAATTCAATTTAGAGTGACTCTACTGATTCTAAGTTATTATACCAGAAAGGCTCTGGTTATAATATATCAAAGGTGAGACGTCTACTAGCGCTTTGCTAAGTATCGCTAATTTCTATCTATCTTTGGTGAGTCATCTACTGGCGCTTTGCTCAGTATCGCTAATTGCTATCTGTCTTTGGTGAGTCGTCTACTGGCGCTTTGCTCAGTATCGCTGGTGTTGCTTAGCCGCACCAGGTTTTATACAAATTTCGAATATCGATGACGTCACGGGCGATCGTCGCGAGCATAACTGCGATGGTGGGGATCGACCGTTGGTCACGTGATTCTACCGTCCGTCCTTGTCTCTCTCATAGCCGAACCGTTACAATACATACACAGAGGATTCTGTGAAAGTTAACAGTCAGTTAGAGCAGACTAGACACTTTCCGTGTTTTCGGCTGTTCGTTGCAGGCTGGCCATCCGTTTTTTTCTCATTAATGGTCGAATTGAGTTTCCCGAGAAGCCTGACAAGATGACCGGATGACCAGCCTGCAATAAACAGACGATAACACGGAAACTGTCCAGTCTGTTCTGACTGAGTGTTAACTTTCACGGAATCCTCTCAGTATACAGTGAGTTTTCGTATCTGCGGGTCGATCCGTGCGCCTGCGAGCAGGCAATTGTAGATACGCCTCATGTTTCGATTGAGAACCGTTTCCCGCCACGGCCATCTACACACTTCCTACGCCCATGATCTAGACTCCGTAGTGATCCCACTGTAAGGCCATACCCAACCTCATAGATCATTTGTCAGAATAACCTAAATCCCCAAAAAGCACCTCTGGTGCAAAAACCTTTCGCCAAGTACATTAATGCGACAGCCACCTACAAAAATATCATCAAATCAGATACTACTGCCAAGTACAATTCATTTTGATATACTATAACGAATGAAGAAACAAAAAAATTGAAAATAAAAAAAAAAAATTTTGGAGCACGTGGTACTTGGCGGGCCCATGTTTATATTGCCATAAGAGCATTGACGTAGCTCAACTTGTGTTTTCTTGTGCATGTTTTAAAAAGGCCCGCCAAGTACCACTACCTCCAAAATTTTTTTTTTTAATTTCAATTTTTTTGTTTCTTCATTCGTTATAGTATATCAAAATGAATTGTACTTGGCAGTAGTATCTGATTTGATGATATTTTTGTAGGTGGCTGTCGCATTAATTTACTTGGCGAAAGGTTTTTGCACCAGAGGTGCTTTTTGGGGATATCAGTACTTTTTATGGAATTTCGCCTGAATATCTAATAATTGTACTCGCTCGCTACGCTCACTCGATTAATTTTTCGGAGTTCCTCGCTCGCTGCACTTGCTCGGTTGTTTTGTACTATCCAAAATCCATCGATAAGCACATAGATATAACGTACATAAGCAGGAACGTTAATACTAACGAAAAAATGTTTCGGACGAATGCGATATGTACTTTTATAACGTTTACAAATTATTTCACTACAGTCATTCTACAAAACGAACCTACAACGTTTAAGGGGAGGGACCAGTCGATTTTTACGGACCTATCTAAATTCTCGAATATCTCCGAAACGGGGGTATCAATCGAATTGTCCTTTCGGCAGCCGATGTTTGAGGAGTAATGACATCGAGTTTTCTTGTAAAATGCATGAAATCTTTATTTTTTTTTTTTTTTATGCGTCGAAAAATGCGGGCGGGTGACTTATTTCGACTAGCATCAGTGCCCACGCATCATTGACGCGGACAAAAGTATGTAACAGCAAGTCTATACGGTATGACGAACACACCCATTATAAAACATCTTCGTTCCATGCAGTAATTAAGTGGAAAAGTGCGAAGCACGATTTCGTTGTAATTAGCGATTAAAAATTGTTGGGCTGCCATGGTAAATGGTTGGGTTGTCATGGCAATCCTTAGTTTCCGAGATGCCCGAGAAAGAGAGGACAGCGCAGAGTCGTTTCGTCGGTACTGCAGACGGTGGACTACATTGTTGCATCTCGGAAACTAAGGATTGCCATGACAACCCAACCATTTACCATGGCGGCCCAACAAATTTTAATCGCTACCCACACAGCACAAACTCGTCCACAGGATGTTCTCCGGATGTATCGTACATTCACTACTGATATCCCTAGCATATCCCGATATATCCCGAATATGAACAAAAGACGTTCTAGGGACATCCAAATGTCCGCTTTTCTGATATCCGCAGGATCATGCAATGCGACATCCTATGGATATTTGCAGCGCCGGACTTAGAAATTTGCCGCCCCTAGGCCACTCTCCTGCGCCGCTCCGACAGCAGGAAAATCACTGGTTATCATAGTAAATTTTAAATAATACATTTTACGTCTATTTTTTTTTTTGCCAATCATGAACTTTCCCATGAGCTATCACCTACTTCTCGAATATTTAATATTAATAATAAATTTTTTAAAAATCGGATGCCGCCTTACCGAAGTGCGCGGCACCTAGGCCATGGCTCAGGTTGGTCTAGGCCAAAGTCCGGCGCTGGATACACTAGGGACTCTTTTTTAATAATAAAGAGAGAATTTTTCAACGTTAGGACTATTTTATTTGTACCAAAAAAAGAATTTCATCATATGACTCGCATATGATTTTGATTTATGAAAAAATAAATAAATTCGTAGACCCAAATTTTTGCCGCCCCTAGATAATGCCGCTCTAGGCCCGGGCCTCTCGGGCCTATAGGTAAATCCGGCGCTGGATATTTGTGGATGTTATCCGGACTCTCAGGGTACGTCTTGCGGACATCCTGAGATTGTCCGCAGCACATTTATCGGATGTTATCTCTTTTTTTTCAACTGGTCTATTTAGTTTGTAAAGTACTTGAAACGAACTTCTATCCCATATATATATATTGATTTCGGCACTGACCAACATTTTTGTCTATATTAAGCAATTGTATTAGTTATATATGATTTTACTTCACTCAATGTGATAATGGATGTTTTACGCAGGCTTCGCGTGGGTAAAACCCCCATTGTTACACCTCACGAAGTAAAATTTTGTACAATTCTGGACGGAAAAACTTTTTCTGATTTCGTATCGTAATGTACTATTAAAGGTCCGAACACGCCTGGAAAATTTCGAAAAAAAATATGAGTGAGAATGATATGTTGGGGTGAAAGTAATATGCAATAATCAGATGATTTAGTAATAGGATTTCGCACTTTATTAAGGTATATTAGGTGGACCAAAAAAAAAAACATTCTTTTTTTTTGCAAGTCTCATCTCAAAAGTTTCTATCAGGTATGGAACCAATTCTCCTAAAAGCGCAGCTCGATATCTCAACTCTACGAGACGCTTAACGATTTCCAGTTTTCCTATATAAATAACACGTGAAACATTTTTTTTTTCTTTTGTTTTTCAATAAATAAATTTTTATTTATTTTTATTTTTATTTTTATTTTTTCATTTTTATTTTTCATGTAATTTTTCACACATTAATTACTAAGCTATGCAGCAAGTGGTTGTTTTGAGGTTATGTTTGAACTGGCCAGAAACTAGATTCAGTAATAATTCTGCCTATTCTTTATATAATTCAAATTACTAATATTCATCTTAAACATTTATATTTAGTAATCATGTGAATACTTGACGCTCCTTGTCGGCCACGTTGATATAATAGAGATGTAGAAATAAGACACTACTTGCGACCTGCATGCAACTCGCACAGACACGATTGACGATGCGATGCCGCGTGCCACGAGGCGAGGTTATGGCAGGCTGTTTTGGCGCGCAATTTAAATTAGCGTCACGTGGGATCACCGATCACAACACATACATACCTAATATGCGGGTCAAAACAGAATTTTTGAAATGTCATTTAATGGAGAAATAATAAATATATTCTGCTCTGTTCAGAAATACTTCAGTCTGAACTGCAACGCTCCTACGTATAGTGAATTATACAGAGATGATCTGTGGAAAGTTATAAGCCGTGTGGGTATGCAACCGGTGTTTCACTACGAAATGGCAACGTAGTCGATGCGAGAGTCGAATAAGTCGAATGACCGTATCTACAGACGACGTAACGGCAGCTGTCATTCTGCGGGGTTATAACCTAATAATGTTAGGTTATAACCTAATAATGTTCGAAATAAACCGATATTGACATCCGCAATTACCTGAATAACCCATTACACTTTCTTAAGAAAGAATATTTACCGTTGTATTAAGGAACTGTGATTACAAAATCTAAATCTGACAATTATTCATAACTCTCATTCTAACCTAACAACATGAGAGCCGCAGAATGACAGCTGCCGTTACGTCGTCTGTAGATACGGTCATTCGACTTATTCGACTCTCGCATCGACAGCGTTGCCATTTCGTAGTGTATCACCGGTTGCCTACCCACACGGCTTATAACTTTCCACAGATCATCTCTGTATATGTTAAAGATAGATTCCTTCCTCGTAATTTGTCATGGTCAAAACTTTACATATACCGTTGAATTATCTTTCAAACAATGTATCGAAATATCTACGTACTTGGAAAATGAAACTGCTTATTTCACGGGTATTTCCGAATTCATCTAAAAGTTTAGAATCAGAAGTTAACGAGTTCTAGACATTTCATAGTCACAGCGTTCGGTTCTCGCCGTATTTCATTGCGCCTGTTTTATTTTCTCTTTACAAATATGCATGATAAAAAATTTGCAAAGTAATCTCAGATTGCAATGCTTCGTCGGCAAAGGTATTAGAACAAGGTCGAAAAAATACTCAGACAAGCACAGTGGTTGCAATAGTATAATAATATAATAATATAATAATATATAATATAGTATAATATAATGTAATATAACATGATGTATATATATGATATATATGGATACAGGGAGAATTCCTAACGTCTGTAAGGTCGAAGTCATGTTGAGGCAGCCGTAAGTCGAAATCGGCAATTGCTTTAGTGGTTACCGAGTCCTCGATTGGCTGTAACGACTAAAACAATTGCCGATTTCGATTCGTGACCGCCTCAACAGGAGTTTGATTTTACAAACGTTAGGAATTCTCCCTGTACGTATGCATCACGTTGATTTTGATTGGTTGACCTGTCAGGAATATCTGCCAAAATCTTGGATTAGCTAGCAGAAAAGTGAGTAAAAAGAAAAAAAAATACAATACTTTCATCGATAGGTCTGTTGAAATATTGAAAACGCTTTGTACTCTCTCAATCGAACGTTCATATGTACATAATAACCACACTATAAGTATACGAACAGTAGTTATCAATATTATAATTACATTTGGAATGAATTATACATAATATAATAGTTGTGCGCTGGAGGCTCTTTCTCTTTCTATCTCTATCTCAATTTTTTTCACACCTTCTTTCCAACTTTTCTGAAAATAATTGCAATATTTATTCAACAGTGATTGATATGTGCAAGTAAAATGTCACTGGTCTACATCAAAATTACCTTTTACATAAAGATGTACTATGTCTATAGTTTTTGATTCGCTGAATTGAATTATTGAACTTAGAAGTGATAGTTAGCTCTTATTGTTAATTTTATCATATTTAGGATAATAACGGGTATCTTAATAAAATATCAATTTTATTATGACATTTCGAAATATCTAGTAATTTAACTACGTAAATTTTGTTACTACGTTTTCATTTGGTGTGCTCAATGCCGTCTGTGTTGTGTTTACCAATTAAAACGTGAAGGTTTTTGTTTTCTCTATAATATTTTTGTATTATCTCTTAATTCTTAATTCCATGTAAAAAGTTACAAAAACTGAATGAATTAATGTTTTTTTTTCAATAAAAATAGTTAAAGTTCTTGGACATTTTACCAAAAGTCATAGTATTTCATACTTGTGATATTTTCAAACCCAGAGCTAATTTAAAAATTTTATTTGTATATTCGTATTCAGCGACCCCAAATTAGTATTAAAAATATAACATTTATTTGAAAGGCACACAAACAGTTAGATTTTGTAGACCAGTGTAATCGCTTCGTTAAAAGGCTTGTGAGATAAAGAGAAAACAAGAGCGCCGGCTATAAGGCATTTCTTCTCTAACTAGGGTAACGAAATAGAGCTAGTAAATGTATATCGGTGGAAATATTCATCAATTATACATACTGGTATATATAAATCAAAATATATATATATATATATATATTAGGGTGATTCAAAAAAAAAAAAAATTTATTTTTTCTTTCAAACAGGCTCAAAAGTTTCGTTTTGATGCCAAAATACGCCTGTCAAAATTTGAGCTCTTAATAATAATATTAAGAGTGTCCTCATCGCACTTTTCTATTTTCCATAAGAATAACACAGGAAAAATCATTTTTGCTTATTCTGATTTTTGTACGCTACAAAGGACTGCTCAAACAGTAAATCGCTATACATATTCTTGTAGAGAATTGAATGCTCTACAAAAAAGGTCTCTTGGTCTTTTTCGATAAATCTAACCGTTTTGAAATTTCTTGAGCGATTTTGGAAAAACTAATTTTGAAACGGTTAGATTTATCAAAAAAGACCAGGAGACCTTTTTTGTAGAGCGTTCAATTCTCTACAAGAATATGTATAGCGATTTACTGTTTGAGCAGTCCTTTGTAGCGTTCAAAAATCAGAATAAGCAAAAATGATTTTTCCTGTGTTATTCTTATGGAAAATAGAAAAGTGCGATGAGGACACTCTTAATATTAATGTTAAGAGCTCAAATTTTGACAGGCGTATTTTGGCATCAAAACGAAACTTTTGAGCCTATTGGGAAGAAAAAAAAAAATTTTTTTTTTTGAATCACCCTAATATATATGGGTCATTCCATGTCAATTCAACGACGTTGCGACGGTGACCCTCTTCGATTTCTTTGATTTTTTAATATGTTTTCATAGACGTAGAAAGAAGTCTTCAGCTAAATTTTCAGCTCTTTATCTCCACCCATTCCGGAGTCATCGATTTTTGCTTAAAAAGTGTATATCTTTGACTATAATTATGATAATCTTATTTTATAGGGGGTCATTTTTTTTCATTTCCAACGCACTTTCTGAAAAAAAATTAAAAAACTGAAAAAAAAAATTTTTTTCAACTTTTTGATGCTTTTTCGGCCATTTTTAGTCAAAAAATGCGGTTTTCGTTCAATGGGACACTTTTGATTTTTTTCAAAAAAATTCACAAAATTCTATGTTGAAAAACAAAATTTTTGAGCCATAACTCAAGATGGGCTTCAAATAACTTCTAGTAAAAAAAATTAAAAAACAATTTTTTTCCCCGTATAATAAATCAGAATTACAGAAAAAAAAATTGTTTTTTAATTTTTTTTACTAGAAGTTATTTGAAGCCCATCTTGAGTTATGGCTCAAAAATTTTGTTTTTTAACGTAGAATTTTGTGAATTTTTTTGGAAAAAATCAAAAGTGTCCCATTGAACGAAAAACGCATTTTTTGACTAAAAATGGCCGAAAAAGCATCAAAAAGTTGAAAAAAAATTTTTTTTTCAGTTTTTCAATTTTTTTTCAGTAAGTGCGCTGGGAATGAAAAAAAGTGACCCCCTATAAAATAAGATTATCATAATTATAGTCAAAGATATACACTTTTTAAGCAAAAATCGATGACTCCGGAATGGGTGGAGATAAAGAGCTCAAAATTTAGCTGAAGACTTCTTTCTACGTCTATGAAAACATATTGAAAAATCAAAAAAATCGAAGAGGGTCACCGTCGCAACGTCGTTGAATTGACATGGAATGACCCATATATATATATTGCTTAAAAAGTTGGCCGTTAAAGCAGAACCGCCGGTCTCAAGAAAGACCTCGTATTATAGAATCTATAACATTATTTGTGTATATATATATATATCTATATGCAATACATTATCAGGCAGACATTTCATACTCAATTCGTCAAACCTGTAAAAACTTTAAGGCAATTTATGATTCTGTTGTTTTAGATTCTCTTATTTTCTTATTTTGCTATGGAAGAGCGGCTAATCCCTTACAGAAATGAATTTCCGGCATACCGTTAGTAACTATTGGAGTCTAGCAGTTGCAAATATAGCATATGCTAGTGAAGATACTATTATAGCAAATAAAATTGATTATCCCTGATTAGTATGTACTATTGCACTCAATAGTTTAACCGTTGTAGACCAACATTCTTTAACAGTACTGTGACTATTAACTTGCATTATAGTGACAGCCTGCGCGAAAAGTGGACTATATAACTATCGCACTCAAATGATCTCCATCAGTTTATATACTATTAAAGCCAATAGTGAAAACAATTTCACCATTGGAAAACTGACACAGACTCCTATTGATACCTAATTATATTAATGTACATATGTATACAATTGTAATAACAGACTAATTAAATTGACACTATCTTGCAACTATTTGTCAAGAATGAAGACAAATATTAGACTTTTATTTTGCAGGAACATTACAGTGCAGTGTACTTTTTCCGTAAGGGATGGATGATAAAATTTTAAAAATAGCTGAAAGCAGTAGGATGATAGGCCTCTTGGATACATATACATGCTTAGTTAAATGAGATTGTGTGGCGTGTATATGCATGGAAAAAACGACCCAGTATCGCCACAAAACTCCGCAAGGCAGCGCTGATAGGCGTATATGTACACGGGTTTCACACACACTAATAACACGCATGTATGTTATCCAAGAGGCGTATAGGTTGCCTGTAGCTCGGAATTATTCATGTCCTTGGCATCTCGCGCTAAGCTGGCCAGTGATAAGTATAAAACATAGGTGGATATCATTTGGCAAGCCTAAAAATCGACTCATTTCGCCTGACATTTAGTCATAACGAATGATATTCACATGCAAATTATATTTGTTACGGTGTATTGCCAGTTTCAGAGGTCGGAACAATAGGTAGCCAAATTGATGGTGATTTCCGATGAATAAAAAAAAAAACATCATGTATATTAAAAAATTGAAATATCTCTCAATAGACGATAATCTTGTGCTTGTATACACCACTTTTAAGGATATAGTATAATACCATCGGTCTATATTATCAAAAAGATTTTTGTATGAAAAATATAAGCCGTGACACGTCTGAGGGGTTTAACGGCATTTCTTATATAAATATATATATTTATGTATGTAGTCAATAAATTTTTCTAGTCTTCTGCATCCTCAGCTTCAAAAATTGTCTTGAAACAGAATGGCTGGAACGGGTAGCCCTCCCCCGTGTAAAATTTACTCATGAACTCGACCCTATTAGAGAAGGAGATTAGATCATTAGATTTGTTTAGTCTGGTTTGCCCAGGCTTTAGTAAAGGACGAAATTCTCACCAGTGAAGACGCAGAGTGTGAAGGAATGCGGACAAGCCTTCCATCATGATAAGGATCGCGATGGTAAACACCGCCCAAATGGCAAAGACGACGAACAGGAATAAAGCATTAATGTAGTCTCCTTCGTCGGCTCTAAGCCCATAGCGCATAATCCTTTCCCATAATACCTCAGAAAGTTGGGCATGGGCAAGTGACAAAGCCCACAACCTGAGGTATGAGGCTGTATGTGAGACAGTCGAGAGCACAAACTCAATCGTGTGAATTCCTTGGTTCATCATTATTTCACTAAACGCCATGTCGTCATGGCCTTTATGACCATGATCAGCTGCACCGTGGCTGGAAGAACTTCCGATTCCTCCTGGTTGCAACTCGATATCTTGCGATGGGATCCCGTTACTCTGTGACAAAAAATATCGCGTTGTATTTGTGGAGATCCTTTCGACAAGCTTAATTTGACAAAATATATCGCAAGTACTGTAACGTTTCGGGATATGCCGGAATTCAAAAAATGAAGGTATATCCCTCGTTATTGTGAGTTCTTTGCTCAAATCAAGGTTTTATGTTAATTTTGAGTTAAACTGGGCACTTCACGTTACTAGGAGGTGGGGAAAAGTTGGTTATGCCACAAAAAGCCATCTGACCTAGGTTTTTGTCTTTTATCTGGCTAGCTACGGACTCGGTTGATTGCTTAACCCTTTGAGGGGCACATTTTTCTATGAAACAAATTTTCAAAATCATCGTTGGTCTATTGGTTTTTGGGGTCTCTGATTACGATTCTGACGTCAGAATTAAAAAATTCAAGATGGCGGACCTGAAATGGCGACTATTTTAGGTTAAGTTCCTGGTTTTTCGTTAAATCGGCACGAAATTTAGTATAGGGGGTTTTTTGGGGTGACTGATTACGATTCTGGCGTCAGAGTTAAAAAATTTAAAATGGCGGATCCGATATGGCAATTAGCATCCAATTGGATTTTTAGAAAATTCGATAATTTTTTTTGAAAATTCGAGCCTGCGGAAAAATCTGAAAAAATTTTATAAGTTAGTAATAGACCTGAAGAATATATGGAAAAAATTTCAAAGCGTTTCGACACTTTGTTTGAGAACAACTGAATTTATTCTGAAAAAAAACGAGTTTTTTGCGTTTGAATTATGTATAATTAATTATAAATAAACAAATATTCACTTTTTTCCTTAAGTATCTTTTAGCTTGAACCTTCAAGATACTAGAAACGACTTAGAAGTATAAAGGTATTGGAAAATAGAACGGCAATAATGAAAAAACTGCAGGAAAAAAGGTGGTACATATGTGTACCACTGCCCCTCAAAGGGTTAACAAAGCCGTCTGTCTTTGGACTCGATTGATTGCTCGATAAAGCCTCGGACCTTAGCAGACTCGGATGTTTTACGATCAAAGCTGCCGTCCTATCGCAGAACCGGTGTTTTTAAGCACAAGTCTGCCTCCCTGTTCTATCCTGTACTCTTACTATTTCCTACGTTCAGATCCGGGGTTTGCACCCAAGACTGTACACCAGACTCGGAAGATTGCTCTTCAAAGCTGTTCCCTAGTGTAACCTATCTCGGCTGTTGTAGCGTTTTGAATCTTTATGAAAATAAGCGGTGGAAATGTCGGATAAAGAACACTAAGCAGTTGTGGCTCTAAACATTGATTTTAATAAATCATTAATTTAACTGTTCTCATGAAATGACAAAATAAAATAACAAAAGTAACAAAAGTTGATCTTATCTCTTAACTTAACCTATGGCTCTCTGTTCTTTATTCTCTGACGTTTGGAAATTCTAGTTTATTTGATCTACCGAATGCTCAAGCAGTTTTAGACATGACATCGTACAATTGACAGTAATTTGCTATCCTCAGAAAACGCGCAGCGATAGACTTTTAAACTTTATATTCTCTGTTTTCTTTGTATTTCTGAATCTTCAAATTTTATATCATAATTCTAAATGAATCTACAATGAAAGAGTGGACTGGTCGCTTTGACACAAGTCCCTCGACTATCGTGGTGAGACGTCTACCGGCGTTTTGCACAGTATCGCTCCTGTGGCTTGACCGCACCAGCTTTTATACAAATTTCGACTGTTTGTGACGTCACGGACGCTCGCCGCGAGCATAGGCTTGAAGGTGGGGATTCGACCGCTGGTCACCTGATCGTCTTCCGCTTTGTCTTACTCATAGCCGAACCGTTACAGTACATAATTCCGGTATTGCTGACAGCAATTTTGGCGATGAATCAGAATTTCCCTCTGAATCTATCGATGCACAGTTCTGTGGAAATATATATGTAAGACGTATAATGCAGAAAGGCATATGGAACAGTCACATCAGACTGGATGAAATTTTAAAAAAATTTGAATTGCATTTTTCTGTTTTCTCGACTTTTTTTCATATGGATAGAGTATCAATCAAAACATGTACTTTATTTTTTACAGCCCCCTATCTCTAATCGCTTCAAAGTTACAACCAACTAAAATTTGTAAGAAAATGAAAGAATCGCTGGCACGGATTACTTTAAACGATCATATCTCATGATCCATTAGACTTACAGAGCTCATTCGGCACTCATTTTAAGTCTCTCTCCAGCGTCTACAATTTGGTATGCATAATTTGTTACTTTGATTCAACATTCGAAAGTCGGAAACTGAATTCGTTTTCGGATCTGTTCTTTCTACTGTATAAATATCAAATTGGGATCGGTATGAATTACACTGGTCAACAAAATTTGGTAACAAGGACGGTGTTACTAATTTTGAAATAGGTACCTATCTACCCTCATTATGAAACAATATTTATTTTGATTCAATCAGATCTAGTTTTTGTGTTACACCTACTACCGGTAACAATGAGTGTTTATCGTTTGACTTACTTTTTTGATTCAAGGTGTTTTGTTTTTTAGTAAATGGTCGTGTTTTATGTTTGCTCATAAAATGCTAATTATAACTTCATTTTTGTTCATAGAAACTGTATTTTTGGAAAAACTAAAAAAATCATATTACAATGAAATTATTCGTATCCAAATTATTCTAATATCAATTCTATTATACTAAACCTTGTTACTTACATAATCAGGTAAATAAGTATTTATGTTACACATAAAAAGTGATTGTTTGTTGTACAGTGTTATTTTTCCCAAATTTCGTCTGGTCTGTCGTGGACAAATATGGATATACGAATATGGAAAGCAAATTAGTTAAATAATGTCCATATACTCACGACAACAACGCCACTGGTTCTGAGAGCCTTCTTTCTACTAGCAAGAATGTACAGAGGCTTGCCAAGGAGCATTACGGGAATGCAAGCAAGGGCGCCCAAGACGAAGATATATTGGACGAGGCGTTGACCCGGGTACATAAACTCAGAACATCCCTCGCTTACATCGACGGATGATGTCTGCAATAGCATCATGTTGATGAAGGCGATCAGTACCGAAGGTGCACAACTTGTCCCTCTAGCAAGTTCTGAGGAGTTTTATGGAGACACGAAGCATTAACAGTTATTTATCTTTTTATTATTCATCTTCAATGTAGTTTATCTGCAGAAATTTCTGCATGTATGGTCTCACCATTGCCTGCGGCGTACATGTACCACTTGAACATTATGAGGAAGACCATATAGGCGAATAGCATCAGGAAGAACAGGAGTTGGGGCAGAAACTCAAGCACTATGCTCGAATACTTCTTGAAGTGGCTGTTGAAGTATGAACAATAAAAATAATTTCTATGTCCAGCTGATTTCAATAGCAGTATATTAGGCAACGAGTGCGGGAAGTTGGTCATTCCTGATAACTGTGATATTCACAGCACCATAGCCCTTGAACTGTCAGGGCATAGACCACTTCGCACACTGTCTGCGGCATGGGAAGTCAAATTTCCCATGTAGGTGTTATAAAAAAATATTTCTCTGAGATGATCAAATAAATATTCTAGTAACTCAATTTTATTCATTATTTTAGCTCATTACTCGAACTTTTAGACACAATGTAAAATTATTTAAATTTTCCCGCACATAGATGGACTGCACTTAAGAAGAAGTGTTTATCGAAGAGTACAGGTCCGCATTATTCATCGCAGCTTCTGTTAATTCAGAGGGTTAATATTCTACATTGATGTGATTTCAGAGCAAACCAATGATATTCAATGAACCTAATTTTTATTCTAATACAAAAATTTACTATTTCAAGCCTTTTTTTTGTAAATGTAGAGAAAAAAGTGTGTTACATGCTCACAACAATAGAAGACAAACCTTATTTCTATACATTATTGGCTTGCCAAAAAACTACATTTTTTTAGAATATTCCGTGCAAATTTCAAAAAGTATCCATCAACGATATTTTATCATCTGCGCCCTGCGACAATCACTTTTTTCTGGACTTGATCTATCTTAGGCACGGTCCATAAATCTAAAATCATTATTTCAACACATATGTCTTAAAATGCTGGTAATTAGCTGTATAGAAACTGGATCGATAAAAAATGTCTCCAAAGTATTCCACTGATTTGAAAACAAAATTAGTTCCCAAATAAAGATATTTGGAATCGTTGCCTATCTATGCCCATAATGTATGATACCTACATGTAGTTTATAGTACTGCAGCAAACACCGAAGATCATGTGCACAACGCCCAATATTATGGACAACTTCATCTTGAAAGAGTTTAAAAATATGATTTTATTTTCACCGAGCTGCCACGCTGGGTCCAAACCCAGAGGGTAGGGGTGATCTTTGAAAGCGTCGAGGGGATCCAGTTCGTGCGACTCTTCCTCCTCAAGCGTGTGGAAATCGTAAGGATTTATCCAGCGCGATCCAAATATATTAACAGACTTAGAGAATACGTCGTTATATATGATTCCAGTGTAGATGGAGAAAAAGCCCATGAGTAGTATAATGTAACGACCCCCAAAGAATATAGTCCAGATTTCACTGTCGATTCTCTTAGCGATGAGCTGCTTCTCACAGATTATCATGTAAGCACCAAAGATGGTCAAAATCACAGCTAAAAAATGAAGTTTCAAAAAATGTTCAATACAACAGTGTCATCAAATCTTCCTAGCATTTTGTGGCTGGTGAAATGATCAAATAAATATTATAGAAATTGTGTAATCTGATGACTCACCGTGTCCAGTATCACCAAACATAACGGCAAACAGGAATGGGAATGTAATGATCGTGTATAAAGCTGGGTTCGCCTCACGGTAGGAAGCCACGCCGTAAGCATCGATCAAGGTCTGGAAACCACGAGTGAACTTATTGGTGCGATGGAATGTTGGCGGATCTTCATCGGAGTGGATAACGTTCAGGAAAGATGGAATAGAGCTGCCGCATAGGCGCTGTAAATAAGCAGAAGATCAAAGTCCGATTCAGTTTTGATCCTTGAGTATTTGTCAGTCACTGTAGTCAGTTAGGAAGTTATACACCAACCGATCCTTCTGTAAGGCAGTTCTGAACGATTGTCAAGTCCTGTACCGGAACCCAACATTCACCAATTAGGCATTTCTTGGAAACGTCCATATTGAAGAGGTTTAGCGTGTGGTAAATAGCCTTCATCTTGCGCACCATTATGCTCCAATTTGGCAGCTCTTTTGCTACATTGTGTAGCAAACGTTGGCGATGATCTTGAGTCTGGTTTAGGACCTGGAGACAAGAAATGAGACATCTCTGAGACAAATCCAATGATAGAAATGATTTAAGACATGAAGGATTTGCTTTGATGGCGACATAATATTTAAGAATAGGAAACACAGTGGATATTTCTTTCCATACCAAGCAAAGATCCTCCAGACGAGTCCGGACACCTTGGACCATGTCTTGGCGTTCACTGTGGCTGTTAGGACACGGATAAAGAGAAGCATGGAATCCATTGCATACTTTTTTTATCCGAGATTTGAGCTGCTCGCCTTGAAAGAACGCGACAAATACAGTCTTGTACATCGCGTTGCCCTGAAACGATTGTTATTTTGTAATATTTGTTGCATATATCATTTAGAATTTATGAAATAACAGATCAAGTAATAATTGTTTGTAGCGATGTGGTTTTTTTTTTGTAGAGATGTGCTATTCTCACATATCTAAAAATGATTCTCGAACAATTGATAAGATACGGAGTTAAGGAACAGTGAACATTCTTCGCGACTCACAGTGCTTGGGTCCTCTAATGGCTGGTCAAGTTCATTTTGTCGGAGGAATACGTTTCCACGAGATATACGCCACAACATTCTTTCAAATGCTGGAACTCGCTCACGATTTATTACTCCAGCTACGAACCTGAAAGTCAGACATTATAGTGTCTTTGTCATTCCCTGATTGCCAGTTTTTACACCTGAAATCAATTTTCAGGGAATGAACGCCAAATCTCTGGAACAATTTTATGGAAAAAAATTATTGGCATGCCACTATTAGCTGTAAGGAGTCCAGTAGTTACCAATAGTCTATCCTATTAGGGATACTAATATAACTGTTAGAGTTTAATAGTCTTTGGAAGTGTATACTATTTGATTCATTAGTAGAGCTGATAGAATTTAATAATCTTTAGTAGTATGTAGGTACTGCTGCAGTTGATAATGTAATTGCTGGAAACCAATACGTGTCAACAGGGTGTACTATGACTATTGATTTGCACTATTAGACTGCACTGGAAGTGATAACTATTGCAGTCAAATGATCCTCATCATGACGAAGTTCAAAGCGAATAGGGGAAACAATTTCGCCCGTCATGGCAACAATTGGAGTATAAAAATCTAGGACTTTTCCAGGATTTTTTCAGAACTGAAAGATTGTCGTTCGAGGATAGTTTCTTCATGTAACTTTTTGCTAGATGACTAAGTCAGGGAACTTAGTTTTAGAAATGCTTTTATGATAATCTATTTTTCATTACTTTGAACAAAGTTGAATTGCTTACTAATTCAGAATAATGATTTGCAAGTTCACATATAAATAGTTCACATTGTGAATTAAATACCTGAGCACTGAATAATTCTTCATTTTTTTTGCGATTGAAAATTGTGAAATTTTTTTCGAATATTTCAAGATGATTCAATAGTATTTCAAAACGGACATAAATATCAGGATCATTTTAGAACCTACAGAACTTCCAGGATCGCTGAGCACCATGATATATCACTTCAGAAAATCGTGTGAGGTGAAAAATGTTCAATTATACAAAATTAGAAATGCTGTAACGAGGTTCGTCAAAAAGCCTTTACGTACGAGGAACGGTCTAATTTTTTCATCACGAAAGCCGGAAAATCGCAACGAATAATATCAACGAATTACTCAGAATCATATATCATAGTTGATCAGAAAAAAGTGGGAGAGTTGATTTTTCTTCAAGAATCTCTACAAAACATAGGTTTTTTGCCACTCAAAAACACTGACCTTTTTACCGAAAATTCACATATGAAGCGATCTCCACCAAACCAGCCACTTTTTTTGTGATCATTCCCGAAATTTTTAAAATTTTGCTGGTTTGTAGAACTACTTGATGAGATTTCCAGTCAATTATTCCAGATTTAATTCCGAAATAATATCTCTCTAAAAAAATATAGGTTGCGAATAAAAAGGTAAAAGTTGTAGTTCTCTATCATCTTTTCAATGTAACTTATGTTATAATTTTATCGTCCTTATTAACTAGATTTTTCACTAAAAAAGGTAAAAAAATATTATTTTTATTCAAAAAACACCACTTTTATTTTGTTGCCAAATTTACTAAATTTTTGGGCACATGTGTAGATTCAGTGAAAGAATCGCCAGGGTCCTGGTCTAAAATCAAAAACAAATTCAGGTAAAATGAATGAAACCCCAAAATTCAGAGACTATTCGTTTTATCACCTCAAAAACTTCGAAAGTATCAAAACTCCTGAAGTAACAATGTGTCGACAGCATAGAATAATTGATAGTTTTTCGGGAATAAAACATTTTCAGCAGGGGTAATTGAGTACCTGGGTGCAAAAACAACCTAAGTTGACTTAGATTTTGACACTGAAACCTTAGATTAAAGTTTAAAAACTGAATTAACTTTGAAATCACAATGGACTTTGTAGACTTCTCATTTTGAAGAGCGATTCCTCAGGAATACGAGACCCCTTTTTTTCAGCTTGATGAACTGGAATCTTCATAATAAATAAAATAGCCGCGCTGTTTAGGCCGGTCTTGCTAAAAAACGACATTTCTTGCGAATATTCGGTCCGTTTCGAGGTCTATGGCTTAAGGGGGAATATCAGTGTGAAAAAAAAAAATCGATTTTTTTTTTTTTTTGCTTAAATAGATAGTTTTGACCTTTAAGAATATGCCCACAAATTTTCAAAACAATATTCGGCTCGGAAGTATAGGGATAGCAGACTAATCGGTAAGAACTTGTTTTATATTATTCAAGTTATACATCATTCAATTTTATCCTCTGGAAACTGGAAAAAAAAAATCGATTTTTTTTTTGCTTAAATAGATAGTTTCGACCTTTAAGAATATGCCCACAAATTTTCAAAACAATATTCGGTTCGGAAGTATAGGGCTAGCAGACTAATCGGTAAGAACTTGTTTTATATTATTCAAGTTATACATCATTCAATTTTATCCTCTGGAAACTTTAAACGCGTTTTTCTCGAAACCACGTTTTTTGACCTGGTTGACAGCATAACTCTGTCAAATTTTGTCCAATCGACTTCATTCAAAAAGGATTCTCTTCAGAAAACTTATCGCTATCGTAGCATCGTAGAGTTTTTTTAAAAACTATTTACTTTTTTTTTCATTCACAATTTACTGCAAAATTTTTGTGTAAAATTCGATTTTTTTTTTTAAATGGCCGCCATTTTTTTCCCAATCAAAATTTTGAAATTTCGTACGATGCTGCGATAGCTATACTATTATAATTTAATAATCTTTTCGAATTTTTGATTTTTGATGTCTGCTGTGGCACTTATGTTGTCAACCGTTGGGGAGTGTTTTTTTGAGACGCCATTTTGCGACTGCTCTTATGCTTCATAAAATGTACTAAAAATAGAATAAAAAATTGCCTCGTATACTTCAATGCTTCAATAATTAATACACAAAATCCCAAATAATTTGATCGAGCCGTTTTTTCAAAAAAAATTCACAAAAAATACCTCATTTTTCAGCCTGTCACACTGATATTCCCCCTTAAATATTTATACTTTACATTTCAAGTACATACAGAGCGATTCTGTGGAAAGTTGGGAGCCGTGTGGGTAGGCAACCGGCGTATTTCACCGAAACGGCAACGCTGTCGTAGGGACAGTCGAACGTCTGCACCTACTGATGACGTAGCGACAGCTGTCACTTTGTTGGGTCAGAATCAACATACAGAGTGACATATTTGAGGTTGATCGTAATATAACGAGTAAGACAACGGGGATCGATATTAATTCGTAAAGAAGTGGTAACGAATTAGCGAATTGATTGCAGATGTCGATTTCTGTTTATTTGTAACATTATTTGGGTCCAAGCAACCCTCGAGGTGAAATTTACGAATCAAAGATCACCTGTATGCCTACCGATAATCTTGTAGTGGTCTCAGCGAGGAATGAATTAGTTGAAAGTATTGTTCTGTAAATAAACGTAATTGTGCCTTTGATAGCTGAGTGGAATAAAGCGTCGCATATTTGTAAAAATGATTACATTACAATGAGTTTCTATCATGTAATAACATTTTTTATTCATTAAACGTAGTACAATAACAATAAACTAAATGCGTTGTGCCGACGACATGCCGACTTCTTGAGCAACTTTCGAGATAAGCTTCTGACCGTCTTCTGGAACTATGCGCAGTATTTTCGCAAAACTGTGCTTCAAATTATTAGGAGGTGAAAAAATTTGGGGTTTGCTGCTACGTCAGAGATGCCTCGTAGATTGCTCGTTGAATCGAATTTACATCCAGGGCCGGATTTGGTATTGTCGGGGCCCCTAGGCAAAATTTTGGTTGAGGCTCACTTAGGCGCCGCAATTTTATAAAATTTAATCCAAATGCCAAGAAAATTTAGTGTCAAAATTTGGTGGGGGCCCCTTGATGGTGGGGGCCCTAAGGCAGTGCCTTTCTGCCTACATGGGTAATCCGGCCCTGTTTACATCGCTGTGTTTCTGACCGTAGTTGTCGAAGTGATGCGACGAGTCAGTCCATCATCGAGGAACTGCTAGCTTGTAAATAATTTCGCAATTAAACATAACTCAGAATCTGCGATCAATTCGTAACTTTACCACGACTTTGTTACGAATTATTATCGTTTGACATTTGTTGGTTACCTTTATCAGAATGATTCGTAAATTTTACCCCGAGGGTTGTTTAGACCCAAATAACGTTGCAAATAAACAGAAATCGACATCTGCAATCAATTCGCTAATTCGTTACCACTTCTTCACGAATGAATATCGATTCCCGCTGTCTTACTAGTTATATTACGATCAACCTCAAATATGTCATTCTGTCACTTGATTCTGCCCAAACGACGTGAAAGCTGCCGCTATGTCATCTGTAGATGCAGACGATCGACTGTCCCTACGACAGCGTTGCCGTTTCGGTGAATACGCCGGTTGCCTACCCACACGGCTCCCAACTTTCCACAGAATCGCACTGTATATTTTGTGCAGTCTTTATACAAATTTGCATTAACTATTCAGATAATTAATAAGGCGGGAAATTTAAATATTAAAAGTTTTCAAAAAACACACTAATTTTTTGTTATTGTATATTTTGGGAAATCTCAAAAAAGGGAATAATAAGCTTTAGATACACATAGAAAGGATTTCTACGGATCAGTTTCCATCCGTAATTGTTATAGAAATGCTTTAAGAGCAATTAAATAGTAAATTGTGCAACGAGTGCGGGAAGTTTAGTCTGAGTTGTGGTAGCACCCCCACGGAAAAAATATATATTCGTGGATATGTGCATTGGATATATTTTGGCATATATGAAATTATATATGCTTAGATATACTCAGTTTTGCCCAAAGATATATGCCGGGATATATGTAGATATAATATATCCTAGGATATATTCTAACATGTATCCTAGGATGTATGCCAGGATATATGCTAGAATATATTTTACGATATATGCTAGAATATGTTCTAGGATATATGTGCAAGTATATATATATTCTCGGGCGTACGATTTGATTTCTTTTAGGAAAAACTATTAAATATGTATAATATATATTTCAGGATATATATCGGGATATATAATTTTATATATCCGGATATATATGCCAATATATATGCCTATTAGGGTGGGTCAAAAAAAATGACTATTTTTTTTTTCATTTCGTACTCTGAAAAGTCGGTTGCTAGACACCTCTGGGGAATACTCACCAAATATGAGCTCTTAATTTTGATAGAAAGGTCCTCCGCTTTATGGTTTTCCATTTTTTCCTCAGTGTTAGAAACGAGAATTTATATCTCTCTATCAACTGTTCGTTAAAAAATATCGCTACTCATATTCTTGTAGGAAATTGAACGCTCTACAAAAAAGGTCTCCTATGATTTTTTCGGAAACCTCACCGTTTAGAAGATATCACAGGTTGAAATTTGATTATTTTAAGGGAAATTGCTGTTTTGCTTATGAATTTTATAACTCGTTAACAAAAAATTTTTATGAAATGCGCAATTCATAGTTTTGTAGGAAATTAACTGCTCTACAAAAAAGGTCCTATATGATTTTTCGATAAAAAAAAAATTTCGGAAGGTCTCTTATAATTTTTTCGGAAACCTCACCGTTTAAAAGATATCACAGGTTGAAGTATATTGTTTTATCGAAAAATCAATTTTGTCCAATGTTAATCTGCAAGTAAACATCACTAGTTTACTCATTGCATTTAAAACGACAAACGATAATAAAGTTGATAATCTATAAGAGTTTATGCTTGATATCAAATCTATCAAAAAGTTTTATTTACCTTGACATGATGACTGTTCTAATTATAGCTGAATACACTTCGGATATAATTAATACGCAGTTTATAAAAATGAAAAAAAATTATAGTAATTGAAGACGGCGAAGACCAAGATTATACTACGCTGTTTGTCGCGGTAAGGGTACAGCCATAATGACGTTGATGTTGTCGGTATTAATGAATAGGGGTGCGATTCTCGATTTTTTGGCGTTCGTTAACGACGGTCGTTAACGTGTAGTTAGCGCCTTTTCGCCTTTCAGCCAATCAGAAACGCCTATTTTGTACCGATTACGATGATCAGTGGCGGATTTACTGGTAGGCCCGGTGGGTTCGGGTCTAGGGCGGCAAATTTTGAACGTTTTTTGATCGATCATTGATGAGACGGACTGGTGGCATGTCGGTTTATAGATTTGATTTAAAAAAATACCATTTCTTGTTTGGTTTCCCGATGAAAGGGGTGACAAACTTCCTAAGGCATAGGGCGGCAGTATAGATAAATCCGCCACTGATGATGATAGGTTGCGAGTTATGTGCTAGCTTTTTATTTTTATAATAACAATCGAACGACGTTTGACGAGTCCAGTCTCTTTGGCCAATAAGAGGTAGCTCGACGCACTACTACTGTTTCCGCAATGGCTACGACTTTACTTGTATCAGTTTTTCCGCCTGACGTATTACTAGAGAGCAATTGCGAAGATGGTGCCCCAAGAGATGCAAAAGATTTAACCGTTTGTCACAAAGCATTAGATGCGCAAAAGCTCAGCGGCATAAGAGGTTCGACATTGTCTCTACGATTTCGTTGCAGAGTTTTTGTTTAACCATTTAACCAATTATTTGTTTCGTTTTATGTATGTATTTATTTACAGCAACTGTCAAACGTCGTTTTAAAAGTGCTTTCAAAGAAAGCGAGATCACCAAGGCTATCAATGTTAAATGCAATAAGTAAACTAGTGATGTTTACTTGCAGATTAACATTGGACAAAATTTCGATGTTCCAGACATCAATCAAGCAAACTCCAGATGGTATCGATGACGACTCTCAAAACTCATGACTGCTATAAATTTATTTGCCGTTGTAAGTTTCGCGTTAATCGGCATGAAATATAAATATCTATTTTATGAATGCTCATTTTATTATATATCATTAAAAAAACTTATATAATTAAAAATAAATAACTTTTTTGCTAGCACCAGAATATAATGGTCTCGAATTCTGTTCTACAATCATTATGTATTAGCGCCTATATAATAGTATGTATGCAGACATATATGCACGTTACGCAGCAATCCTCATCATATATGTTGGGCATATATGCCTATATATATATATATATATATATATATATAGGCATATATGTTGGCATATATATCCGGATATATAAAATTATATATCCCGATATATATCCTGAAATATATATTATACATATATAATAGTTTTTCCTAAAAGAAATCAAATCGTACGCCCGAGAATATATATATACTTGCACATCTATCCTAGAACATAATCTAGCATAGGGGAGAGTCGGGTAAAATGGGGACGCTAGTGGGAGAATCCATATAATTTGACTATTTGGATGAGTGGGACACTGTCCACTTGTGTCAGTCATTTGTGGACCTTTATCTAGCTACCCCCAACCGGATAATTTCGAATGTCGTACCATTCAACCAAAAAAAATGGTTTTCTAGTTGAGTTCAAAAATCCCCATTTTGCCCGAACGTGCGGGTAAGATGGGGACCATAGAAAAATTATCGAAACGGCGATTTATTCAAAGTCAAAATGGCAAAATTTATTGCACAAACGAAAGTTTCAGTTAAGTAAGTCACGTTACACTGAAATTCAAGTAAATTTTACAAAAATACAAGGTATTATCGGTACGACCAGGACTGCCGGTTCGACCAGGACTGCCGGTTCGACCGTCTTTTATAATTACTAGGCATCTGAAATTAATGAAGAATTCATTTTGGTTCAATAAACTGACTTTATTTATTCCCATTTTACCCGACACCAAAGTTCCCCATTTTGCCCGATCGCTCAATTTTGTAAACAAATATGGCCCCGCCATGCTGCGGTGAAGTGAACCAACGGGTCCAAGCATTTATACGTAGGATATGGTCTATACTTTCTGGGAAATACATACACTGAAAGGTATACTGCCCCTTCTTCATAATTCAGGCACTCACACTACCCTGGATTCTTACACTGAGCGCTAACGAATGCCAATATAAGCTCCTAACGTATGTGTGCGGCGGTTTTTTTTTGACAGTTACACCTTCAAACGAGTTGGTCGACTTCGACAACAAGCCTGTAGAGTCGTCCGATAAATGGCTCTACGTTATTAGCCAAAAACAGCACATCCCCGTTTTACCCGACATCCCCGTTTTACCCAACTCTCCCCTATATCTTAGAACATATTCTAGCATATATCGTAAAATATATTCTAGCATATATCCTGGCATACATCCTAGGATACATGTTAGAATATATCCTAGGATATATTATATCTACATATATCCCGGCATATATCTTTGGGCAAAACTGAGTATATCTAAGCATATATAATTTCATATATGCCAAAATATATCCAATGCACATATCCACGAATATATATTTTTTCCGTGAATGCATTCACATGAGTCAGGAATCGCCAACCGCACTAGTTGCACACGATACTTTTTCCAATTTCCGCGATGGGAATGCTGGTTCGGACCGAAATGAGAGACTTGATAGATGGCATCAGTGTTGCCAACTCGGATTGTCGTAATCCCACTAGAGCCCTTGTCAAATCCCACCAAGAACCGCTAAACTCGTCTGCATTATTTCTCACCAAAAACCACCGAACTATCTACGTTTTCTGCCAAAAAAACACCAAATTTCAAAACCCGAACTTGACCAACTAATCGAAACGCAATTTCAGACTCGTTTAAAACTTTACAATTTCCTACACGGGGGAAGCTCGGTAATTGTAATTTGTGATTGTTCTACTTTGATCATTTGAATTTTTGAATGAAAAAAATCGTGTAAAGATCAATCTGTTATAAAAAAAATCAAAACATCAAATTCCCCATTAAAAATATAAATTTGCCGAAAACCACCAAATTTCCCACTAAAAAACCAAATTTCTTTAAAAATCGCCAAATTTCCCGCCAACCGCTAAACAGGTCAAAATTCTCACCAACAATCTTTCAAACCCACCAAATTTAGTGGGAAAACCACCAAACTGGCAACACTGGATGGCACTCCCCCCATTTAGTTCTCCCACCAGTGGACGAAATTGAGTTTCCTTCACGCAAAAAACTGATTATTTTCAACCCTCAAAAACGCTCAAAACAACTTGATTTTCAGTTATTTGATTGGACTAAAGCTAGCGCCATACTTTCACGGTCTCTATGCGATAATAACCTAATTGTAAGTAGTAGCGTTAGGTTGTTCTTGTGTAGATGGCGCGTAGCAGGGTAGACGCGGTTCGACCACTGAAATGTATGTAAGAACTAGAACCATGGACCTAAGAAGTAAATGGACGGAGCGTAAGCTTACTATATTGGTGCGGGGGGGCTCACTGTTAGCCGTAAGGGGAATTCAGGGTCTGCGCCATTTGCAACACCTCACTCGTAGTGCTACCTGGTGAGCAAACTGTAAACTTCGTAAGAAATTCAAAGGTAGACACTGAAATGAGTATTAAGGATTTTAGAATTTTATTGTAAAGTAATTGTTCAGGTGCAATCAACTATTTCTCATTAAATATGACACTCAGAACAATAATCTACTTTTCGTTTACATCGATAACGTCAGCAGTGACCACTAGGTGACACTACGAGTGAGGTGCTCAACATGGCGCAACCAATCAGAGCACACCATCGACCACCAGTCCCCTTCCGTCTTACGGCGTTACCCCGCACAGCTTACGCTCCGTCCATTTACTTCTTAGGTCCATGACTGGAACGCTCACTCCCGCGATGGAGGCAGTAAATTTGCGTGCAGAGAGAGATAGCTCAGCGGGGAATATCTGTCCTTTTCTGTACAGTCGGGTGAAAATATTTGAATCGCATGACGGGTTGCAGCATATCAGTGGTCGAGCAGGACCTAATATTTGCGACTGACTGTACGCGGTGCGAGCGAGACAGATATACCCCGCTGAGCTACCTCTCTCTGCACCCCCCCCCCCCCCCCCCCCCCGCCACTACGGCAATGAGCGTTTCAGTTCTATACATTTCAGTGGGTTCGACAATCACGACGCGGTACGTTCGCATTGTATACTTAAAAAATACTTTTCACCAAAATAAGACATCCTGAAAGACAGCGCGCCCTGGGTTATTTTATGTGTCGACCAAGTGGCATTGAAATGGGCTTGCGGGGATTTATCTGTGACCAGGACCACCCCCAGGACATGGTTTTTGTCCTCCAGGTCCACCGGTACGTAATTCTTATCCTCCAGGTCCACCGCTATGTAGTTCTCGTCATCCAGGTCCAAAAAAAAAAAACATACGTAGCAGTGAATTTGGAGGACGAAAACTACGTAGCGGTGGATCTGGAGGACGAAAACTACGTAGCGGTGGACCTGGAGGACGAAAACTACGTAGCGGTGGACCTGGAGGACAACAACCATGTACCGATGGACCTAGGGGGCGAAAACTACGGTGCGGTCGATCTGAAGGACGAAGCCGACGTAAGGATGGTCCTGGTCACAGATAACCAAGGCGTATGTTGTATGCAGACAACTTCTGGCAATGACGCCGTTGACGCTCATCAATAAATGTAACCTCAATGCCATATGGGGATAATATTTATCACTAGATTTAATCATTTATTTTTATTTCATTGGGGATCGACGCGCCACGGGCACTACTAGTCTTATACCTTTGACCCGGCCCTAACTTGCTACGCTTGAGGCTCTGTGATTGGTCAACTAAGACCTTCTGTAGCCCGAAAACTATTAATCCCACGACTTTTTGGTAAAGGAATATTAGTCTTAGAATTTCACAAAGAATCTACCCTTACCAAATGGTGCGCGCAGATTGAATCGTCCTGTAGATATACTGCAATGCTATTTCGGTTGGTAACTTCGGGCACTTTTCAATCCCCAAGCCCACTGCAAGCCCACTTTGCCGGCTCACACTTTCCCAAAGGGTGAACCGTCTTTAGAATACTCAGTCAACGTTCATAGGAAAGATAGTTGGAATGTTGTGCAACGCGAAAATGATGGAGGGAGCAAAACCGACTTAGGTCCACTTAGGTCATTTTTCCACCCAGATACTTAATTGTCAATTTAGTACAATTTTTTTTTTTTTTTTTTTTTCGTTTTTAGTCTAGAACCCTTGACGGTCCTATTCCGGCGATCTTATTTTTACTGAATCTACACATGTGCCTGAAGGTTTAGTAAATCCAGCGGGAGAATAGAAGCGGTATTTCTTGAGGAAAAAAGAATTTTTTCCACCATATTTAGTAAAAAATTTAGTTTAAAAAACTGGCAAAATTATAACATAAATTTAATTGAAAAGATGATAGAGAACTTTTTCTGGAAATCTGAAATGTTTTAGTAAAAGTCTCTCTAACTAGTTTTACAAACTTGCAAAGTCCTGAAAATTTCGGGTCGAGTGATGACAAAAAAGTGACTCGTATGATGGAGAATGCTTCATAAATATAAATCTGTTTTGTTAAAGAATTGGCACTTAAATACGTTCACATCATATTGATCGCTGTACTTACTCAAGTCGTCCCCTGGACCCGGCCACGGGTTGGGCAGTCGTAGCTTCTTCGTGTATCAGCGCCCTGGTGATAGAATCGTTGACCTCTTCCTGCTGAAAAAAAGAGTCGTTAGACTGCAGAGAGATCAGTTTTACAAGTAAAGCTGATTAGAATTACGGCAAGGATCAGCTGATGAACTTACCTCGGTAAAAAAGACCTGAGTCTTTGCCAGCACGTGATGAAGTTCCGTAAGTTCAAGGTAGTTGCTCTTCAGATTTATGGCGTTTTGGCTCAGCTCAAGGATGTCGTTTTCGGTCTTATCCAGGTGAGCCTGCGAGCAAAGCGACATGAGGCTACAGACGGGGGCTTCATACGGAGCTGAGCGATAGATTTACCTCAAGGTCTATTATCTCACGGGGGTTAGGAGCTCGCGGTAATTCGAGGAGAAACTCCTGGGTTGGAACCTCGTCCTTTTTAAGTTCCGCTTCGATGTAGCGAAGTTTTCTTTCCATCTCGTCGCATCTTCGGACTTCATTGACGAATTTTCGTTGGAAAGAATTCACGTCGACGTTCAACTGAGGAACAACCATTTCGCGAGCTATTATTCTGTACATAATAAATTTGCCAGAGAATGAATTTTCGTGCATATTTTCATGAATAATTAACGATACAGCAGCGTGGCGGTCCAACCTGCTCAACTTTCCGGAAGGTTAAAAAACAACGCTTGACTCGATATGCGTTTCCGGTTCCGAATTGTAACTTATTGTTAGTCAACACTGTTCCGCAGTACTTTCGGCTTATTTTGGTCCAAAGCATAGGGTCCAAAGTGACTGAAGCATATCTCGATTAGTCGCATGACTAATATACATATGTATTACATACAGACATGCATAGACACTATAGGGTGGCGCAAAAAAAACGACTTTTTTTATTTTTTGAATCTCGTATGAAAATATGTTATTTTATTATGTTTTAAGACCCCTCTCCAAAAACGAGCTCAAAACTAAATTTTTCAGGGGTCACTCAAGATTGTAAAAAACTTCAAAAATAGTCAAAATTCAATTTTGTTTCGATTTTTTCGCTCGTGACGGTAGAACTTTGTACCCCAAAACAAAAGAAAATTCTCAAATTTTTAGCTCAAAATATTCATTTTTAAACGTTGTTCATAATTTTTTTTTTATTCAAAATTATTGCTTTTGATGTTTCCGAGTCTTGATATTAAGAATTAATTAAAATTTTTGCTTTCAGTTAGCAAGGTAATGGATAAGAATTCACCACGAGAAAAAAAATTCTCAAAAATCCAAAAACAGTCAAAATTCGATTTTTTTTTCAATTATTTCGCTCGTGACGGTAGAATTTTTTTTTTTTTCTCGTGATGAATTCTGATCCATCACCTTGCTAATTGGAAGCAAGAATTTTAATTAATTCCTTATATCAAGATTTAAAGGTCGCACAAAAACATCGAAAGCAAAAATTTTGAATATAAAAAAAAAATTATGAGCGACCTTTAAAAATGAATATTTTGAGCTAAAAATTTGAGAATTTTCTTCTATTTTGGGGTACAAAATTCTACCGTCACGAGCGAAAAAATCCTAAAAAAAAAATCGAATTTGTACTATTTTTGAAATTTTTAAAAATCTTGAGCGACTCCTAAGAAAAATTTTTTGAGCTCATTTTTGGAGAGGGGTCTTAAAACATGATAAAATAACATATTTTCATACGAGACCCAAGAAATAAAAAAGTCGGTTTTTTGCGCGACTCTAATACACACCTTAGGGAAAATGTGGCTAGCCCCGGCCATTTCTTCATATTCGAGATTATAACATGAACATAAAATAAACTACATAAAAATAATCAACGAGATATATATTTACTTGATGTATTAAAAAAACATGATAAAATATTGCCGATTAAAAAAAAAAAACAATTTAAACTTGAACTCAATTTCAGGGTTTTCCAAAATGTGGCGGGTAGCTCCGACCACCGCAATATTTAATGCCCCTATCGTTGTTTATGGACAGAAACGTCACAATTGAAGTATACCGAAGAACCGAAAGGCCAAAAAGCCAAAATTCATGATGAGCGTCACAATTGAAGTATACCGAAAAGCCAAAATTCATAATGAACGTCACAATTGAAGTATACCGAAGAACCGAAAGGCCAAAAGGCCAAAATTCATAATGAGCAAAATTCCGTAATTTCAAACTTTCGAAAACTAACAATTCTACTAAGCCTCATAGAAAAGTTCTATATAAAGCCGAAACGGAAAATGCAGAATAAGAAAATGTCGAAGGTAAACCGATCAGATAAGTACAATTCGGAATAGGCGAACTTTCGACCAATCAAAAATCCGAATGACTAAAATACTAAATATTCGAAAAAGAAAGTCAACCATTTTCAGATGAGTCAAAATTCAGGAAAATTAAATACCGAAATAAAAGTACAGAATGACCGAAGAAGCAAGTAGTCAAAATACCGGATGATCAAACTACCGAAAGTTCAAAATCCCGAAAATGGATACCAAAATATCTGTTCAAATATTCCGACTCAATGAAAATTACAGCACGGCGCTTGATTAAATGAACGGACATTCCCGCGGTGGCTTTTTCGGGATTTTATTTTTTCGGGACTTCCAGTTTCTGTACTTTGACACATCCGACCTTCTGGTGTTGATATATTGATCTTCGGAATTTTGCTCCATCGACGTAACGCCTGTTCGGAAATCTGATTTTTGGCAATTTGAACCTTCTGTTTTACTACAATCTGCATTTCGCTACGTCGCTAATTTCAAATTCGGAAAGAGGCTTTTAGGTTTAAAGTGCTTCGCCTATTTTCACGAATTGTGAAAAAGCATGTCGGAATTATAGTCTTTTGGGATGTTTAAATTAAGATTGATGATTGTTCGGCAGTGATGGTATTCGGGTATCCGATTTTCAGAATTTCGGTCATTATGAAATTTGGTTTTTCGGTTTTTCGACCCCCACCCGACCTTTGCAAAGAAATAGGCTTCCGAACAGTCCGCCGAGGCTACCCAAAAATGTGGCGGCCGGTGCTACCCGACTTATTTTCAGAATAATGGTTATATTACCACAACAAGTTATGAGATTTGGTCAAACGGAAAAAGAGACATAAAATACAATGGTTTTACAGCACGTAAATAAATTCCAATTCATAATTACTCACGTATTTTCACTAATAAACCGTTTTCTACATCAATTGAGGGGCCGAATTCAATAATCAGATGGCGCGTGACCCCGAGAGTACTCGCGCCTCACAGTATGCAACCCGTAGGATGTTCTCGATTGCCCGGTTCAGTCGTCTTTATATTAAAAATAAACATATAAAATGACATATCTCAGGAAACTTCCAGCGAGAAAGTTTTTCCCACGAAAAAACCGAGTAAATCTGTGCAAACAGAATGTCATTTGGATTTGTCTATCAAAAGATATGACGAGTTTAAAAAAAGTATCCCGATGCATAAAGGCCGTATGCCGTGCTCGCCATCACAACACAGCTGACGACGCCGCGCCGCGGCTTACGTGTTATTACTTTTTTTAAACTCGTCATATCTTTTGATAGACAATTCCAAATGACATTCTGTTTGCGCAAATTTACTCGGTTTTTTCGTGGGAAAAACTTTCTCACTGGAAGTTTTCTGAGATATGTCATTTTATATGTTTATTTTTAATGTAAAGACGACTGAACCGGGCAATCGTAAATATCCTACGGGTTGCATACTGTGAGGCGCTAGTACTCTCGGGGTCACGCGCACATCTGATTATTGAATCCGGGCCCTCGATTGTCGCGTGATTGTACATAGCGAAACCAAATATTCACTCATTTACTTCCGAATGCAACAATTAATGATGCTCAACTGACTGCACGTATCTAGAGGAACACAAGCTTGGCCCGGGGCTATCCGCCTTTCCCCTATATGAATTTTAGGCGTGTCTGTTCATTTGTCTTATCGTAAGTTACTCGTAGTTAATATCACATCACATACATCATAACGATGATTTTTTAGTACTTTCCTGTACATTAACTTCCGAGTTAATTTTGGAGTGGATTATTGATTGACCGTTGCCTGAGCAAGGTCGAAAGAAATGCGAATCCCGAAACGTTAGATTAACAACGGTGATGAAAAACTATGATAAAGCATCATTCGTGCTACGACGTAATCTGTGCCTTATAATCAACTGAATAGACAAGGTTTTACTTACGTCACGAAATTGCACGGTTCCAGTTTCACCGAGTTCAGAAACTGAAAGATAGGCAGCTTCGGGCTGAATGAACAGCTGGCAAAGGGCCATTTCCTCGCTCCGAAACATCGCCCCCATCTTTCTGGCGATTATATTTCACTCTGCAACAACGAGACAACGAGTTTCCCTTCAAATTCAATACAACATACTTTGTGCGTTGTACAATGGATAGATATACATACAAGTAGAAGTGTGAGGTCAGGATGTGAGTGGGGATCGCAAATTGGATTTTGTCGAATTTTTTAATCTGCAAAACAGTATACCAAATTTTACGGTCCTTCCCAGTAACTGATTATACCTGTCTACATGGAGATATACTCTCAAATATTTGTATCTGCATACACAAAATTTTACGTGGGTAAGAAACCATTATTTATTTCCGAATTTTTTCGACTGAAACAAAAACGCTGATTTTGCTTATTTGTAGTGAAATCCTAGAAATTCTGTCTTCCATGATGATCATTTTCAGCCACATACGAACCCAGAAATAATTTTTCGAATATTTATTTTATTAATTTTGTGGAATATTAACACATGGAGGATATTATCAACACAATTAATTTTTGTATGAAGAAATACCTGCAGGGGGATGAAAAGATCCACCTGTGCTAATGAAAACCTGATGCAAAAAACACAATTTCTTCGTCAGGTCAATATTAGTGTCATTCATTATTAGTCAAGGGTGTCCGAGGGGGTCCTATAGTAAGGGTGAGGACAAATACGCATGTACGTACACACCTACGAGTGAATTTCGTCGCCTAAATTCTCGAGAATAAAGAATTATTTCAAGAATCTGATGTGTGTGAAGTGTTCCCCGAATGAAAAGGTTTTGGGTGAAATATATAGTGTAGGTTAGCCACAAATGAGCCTGAAGCTGAAATGTCATTAAAATCTGATCATAACAGCTGCCACACGGATATACGCACTGAAATAATAAACATGGCCGCCGCGCTACATGCTTGGAATCACATTTTAGTGATATAATGATTTTTCACACTCGCCGATTACCGAAGACTATTTCACGCACAACAATATTACGGCAAAATACATTTAATCACGATCCTAAGTCGAAAAACCGTTTGAATTCTCAGGATTCAGGGAGTGAAAGTTCGCAACCTATAACTATAGTTCCGTGTTAAGACACTTAGCTGGCGAAGCATATTCAAGGGCCCCGTCGATCTCACTCACACCGTCCCACATATTTATATTCAATACAAAACATATATGGATAAAAGAAGATAGCCAGTTTCTGTATTCTAAAATGTGAACTAAACAATTTTTCATCAATAATCAAGAACTTAGATTTAAGGATCAAAAGCACTAACATGTTTTTATGAACTCGGCCCTGTAGGTGTAGTTCAAAAAATTAGCGTGTAGCGGTGCTAATTGTAAGTCAACCCCTTGGACCCCCCCAAAACTTTTAAGGGGCATTTGCTTTTTTTTGTAAAAAAAATCGATTTTTCACCGACCGATGTTTCATGTTCTGCAAAGGGTTAAGAATATGTGCGCCAAATTTCAACTCGAAATTCGCGAAATTGACGAAGTTATAGGACATTTACCTGTATAACTCAGTTTTTATACTTTGCAGATATAATTGTGATAATAAACATAGAATTTTCATTTTCATTTTTTATTTCCATTTACCGTCTCGGCATTCAAGTATAAAATTTTGGAGCGCACAGGTGGCCGCAAAATTTATGAAAAAAAATTCCATGACATTTCCAGGTTTCCCAGGACCAAAAACGCAGTTTCTCACTGACGTTTTCTTCATCGTATTAAGCGATGCAATTTTTTTTTGGCTCTGTCGAATGATAGCTCCATTTGTGTAAAGTAAAATGATCTTGGGTTTTTGCTGCAGGATTAATGGGAAGACTGAAATCGTCTACAAAGTCAACTAGGGCTCATCGTACGTCGAGGGGGGTAAAAGGCGTATTTTTAGGAGGAGATGATTTTTATTCGTTTTTGTGAATAGAGAAGAGATAAGTACCTAAATCCACATCACAAATATCACATTGATCCGTTGTATAGTTTCTTCCCCAGAAAATTAGAAAAAAGCGATAAATTTTGCGAAAAAAAAGCAAATGCTCCAGTGAATTGATCACTAAATTGAGAAAAGTTGATTTCACTTGCGAATATAGCTGCAAATGATCATTTTGTAAGACAGAGTATTTAAGAATGTTGTGGGGAAAAATGAAAATAAGCGTTTTTGCTTTGGTCTTTGGAAAAATTTAGGAATGAATAATGGTTTGCCTGAAAACTGAAAAAATATAGGTCTCTTACAATTAAAATAGGACTGACAATGGAAAAAAAAAACATGCTAGCAACTTATGGCGTGAAATCTTCTATATATGAAGGATTCTTTGTCAACCCAGCCACCTTTTTTTTCATGGTCTCAAATTTAATTGATTTTTATTCTGGGGAGTAACCTATTTTTGAGGACCTCTTGTGATTTTTTTCAGATTTTTAGCACTGCTGGTAGCCTACATATGGCTAGTTCTTATTGTGAAGGAATAAAATGGATCGCTTTTAGCTTCACACTGTTATTTTAGATTTAGTTTGCAAAGTGGCCAGAGCTCATCATTTTGACTTAAATGAGCTAAAATTTTGTGGGTCAAACACAATATTGGTAAATATTCAAATTATGGCAGTTTTAAAATTTAAGTGGATAAATTGCGAGTTTTTTTAAATTTAAATGTCCAGACAAGTGATACACAGGAAAGTGATAATTTGGAGGTTATTCATTAACAACACAAATACACTGTATTTAAATGCAATGTTAATGCTTTATATTATATTCACACTAGGTATATTAATCAAAACAATTAAAAATCTTTAAGAAACCCAAATATTGTTCATGTAAATACATGCCAGACAAGTGAGAACTTGTCTGGCCCGAGCGCGTTTGCGGTCGACGAGATCTTCGTCACGACTGTCTTATTGGCTGATTGGTAGCAGTTCAAGCGGCTATGAGCTAACTTAACTACGTGCTTTGTATCGGAAGTGTGACAACAGTACTCATTATATAATTTGGGGTCGTTTTTAACATATTTTTAGCTGCCAGGAATGTAATACACAATTCGTGTCCCCTCTATTCTATGATGGAAATTCGAATAAAAATAGGGAGATTCATAATTTCTTTTTAGATTTTAGCAAAGTTGTATTGATTGTTACTGTGCTTAGATACAATCTCTTTGATTTCTGTACTTAGTTTATGTAATATTTAGGTAGAAGACTTGTGTTTTGTAAAATCCCCTCCCAGGAAAGTGACAATTTTGCTCATGTTTAGGCATTTTTCTCGAAAAAGATATTTTCTGACCTCGCTGAATTTCAATGCCCAAATAAAAGCCAATTAGTTTCTTATTCCAGATTTGAAATTAATCAAAAATATTAAAAAACAAAGGAGCTATTAGTTGAGCGCATCAAAATTCCTTCACTGTAAGAACTAGCCATATGAGAAACGTGTGCAATTTTTCATTCTCTATATCTATCTATTTGGCATGAAAAAAAAAAAATTATTAAAAATACTTAAAAAACGTGTTTTTTATGTCTGAAAAACCTGAATTTTTGGAAGCATATTCCTTTCATGACGTAACCACAGGATAAGAAGCAATTTTTCCAAATTCGACTCTCAACGGGATGAAAAGGGGTGCAACGTGTTTTCGCGGATTTCTCCTTATCTCTTGATTCCGATGAGATATCGACTTGGTTTCTGCTTCCAACGATTCCTCATTCACATACCGAAAAACAATTTTTAGCATTTTTCTAAATTCAACTCCTCAAGGGATAAATTCGCTTTCTGAATGCCTAAAGGGCATATCTCTTGGGTCCGATGAGATATCGACTTGGTTTTTGTTTGTAACGATTGCTCATTCAAATACCTGAAAACTAATTTCAGCGTTTTTCGAAATTGTACTCCTAAGGGATGAAAAGGGGTGAAACGTCTTCCTGCGGATTTCTCGGCATCTCTTAGGTCCTTTATTCTCTCTATTCTTTATACTCTCTTCAATCGGGTGACAAGGTTAGTGTGGGAAAACCTAGAAAGTATTTATCTTACTCACTGAACAAAAAACAAATGATAACGCACAACAGCGCGAGGCGCGAAGCGCGCAGGGGCGGAGCCCCTGGTATAGCATATGTGAGTACACCATACTTTGATATTGATTTAACACACTTTAGCGTTAATATAATACTAAAATATTGGCATCTCGTTCGTAAGTCAATACACTTGGTATGTGTCCCAAATTAACGACAACTACGGTACATAATACATCCATCGGTTCCAGGTCCACACTGACCAAATTTCACCTCTAAACAATAGACAGTAATAAAATGTCATTGCACAGCCATCAAGCTGTGTTAACACGAATCAATTTGCTTTCTGTTGCGCCTTCGTGCTTTACGCGCCATGAAATGTATACAATTAAATGTATGAATAATTAAGATGAAGAACGTGTACGTGCCGACAGAGTGGCATTAAAACATGGTTCCAACTACATACCGAGAGAAAAACTTGATAATATACAGTCGACCACGCATGCGCCGAATAATTCAATTTTATTGGTCGGTGAAATCGTCCCACGATGATATTTTAACCTACGAGGCATGGGTGCCAACTTGCAAGAAATGAAGCTCGAGCTGTCAGCCTCTCGCGCCTAAAGTAATCAATCTAGGTTATGTTGTTGTCGAGTCGAAGCAAGCAATCAGCTGTTCGGGATAGATTTCAACGGTTCTTTCAGTTGCACATCAAATTTCATTTTCAACGATAAAAGCTTTCCAAACATTCCCGAATGATTACCGCAAGTAATTGAGATTCTAACCTCAAAAATTCCTATCAATTACATCACTGCGAAAAACAAAATTTAAAAGCTCAAACTTAGGATGGTCAGCCTGCTTTAGCAGACGACAAAACTCGCCCATGCGCAGTTGACTGTATAGTATCAAGTTTTCCTCTCGGTATGGGCTTTTCTGATGAAAGTGGGTGTAGTATTCAGTATAGTGTCGTTTTATTAATACATACTACGTTTGGTACAGAACTATAGAGCTTGGAGTAAGTATTCCGAACAATTGAATTGTATCGTAGCACCTTTCGCCTTTCAGAAAAATAATTCTACAAACGATAACATGTGATACAAAATGTGCCTTTGATTGCAAATTCATTTCCCCGGCTCAAGAGAGATATAAGCTAGAATCGTCAGAGGCAACTATTCTATTGAAAATTGTTGCTGCAGGTCACATAAAGCTTCATGAAGTCCGAACTTTGCATTCGGAACGAGAAATCTGACATTCTGTCAGCTCAGAATTTTATCCAATAGGCAACTACCTGCCAATATCAAAGGCAGCATTCACCTCTCGTCCACTAGACTTTTTCCCGATTTCCGAACTGATTTATTAATTGATTAGTTACGATTGTCGACTGAAGCTATTTTGGATAGAGGAAGTGACCAAGAAGTCAGTGTGGAAGCTGCACTATAGTATGTACATATGTACAAGGCAGATTCATTCGAGATCGATCTTTTTTGGGGGGGCTCTCGGTTGAAAAATTTTCAGAATTTAGCTGGAAGAAAATCCTCGCGAACAGAGCTCTTAATTACAATTTTAAAAGGTCCATCAATTAATTATGAATTTTCCCGTGCAAACGGCATGGAGAAATATCTTGGTTGCGTCTGAATGGATATTACTTATCGTTAGTCAGGTAATTATTTTTTCTGCGAATTCTGCAGGGGATGCTTTTGTAGGGAATTGAATTCTCTGCAAAGTTGCCTTTGGAATCAAATTCCTCATCAAGTTAGAGAATCAAGGACTTTTTTACCGCGTGGTTATGTTGCTATAAAGTGCCTCTGTAAGGTTTTGGTATTTTTTTTATCAAAAGTAAAATCGTAGTTTCTCAGTCATTTTTTCAATGAGGTAGTGCACCAGCTAAAGTCCAGGCCAAAAGTTTGAGCGCGCTGAATATTCATATGGGGCATTCCGCGTCATTCCAATATTTACTAATTTTTTTTCGCAAGTTTTTAGGTTTATCGTGTTCGAATTGGAGTTTTTATTTTTTTAATCGGTGATAACTTTCTCAGATATTAACGGATTTCAATTTTTCTCAAATGTAGAGAAATGCCAGGGGGCCTGAATACAGTTAATGCTGTTTGAATTTTTTTTCAATTTTTCCAAGCACAAAAAAACAGCTAAAAACTTTCGAAAAAAATAGTAAATATTGAGATTCCATTATCGTGTCATGCTTACAAATCATAGTTTAAATCATGAAATCAGTGTGAATTTTTTCAGATTTTTCAAAATGGCGTTTTCAAAATTGACTTTTTGATTTCTTAAAAATTTCACTGGCAGCTAAAAAAATTTGAAAACAAAATCAGAGACCCTTTTGGGTTGGTTGCAGCATCATACCCAAAAATTATCCAAATCGAAGGGGGTGAGGTACATGGGTTGCAAATTTGACATGGAATGCTCCATATACTGCGTATGCTCGGTAACCCCTCTCCAAAAAAAACTTTTGGTACGTAGCTGTATTTCCTCGTGCCGTGTGTCATATATGTGTACAGTGTACACTGACACCACTACGAAACCGTGTGGACGAAAAGCTGGCAACGTTGCAGCACTTTGAGGGAAAGAGACAACAGCTCTAGCAGAGCGCTGATGAATCCAGCAGTTTTACCCCTTACACGCGACTTAAGCATGAAGTGTTGCCGCTGCCTTTCTCCGCCCAGCTTTTCCGTCATCAAGTACATTGTCACAGCTTATTTCACGCTACGATTACTCTCAAATTATATGTGCGTCAGATCGCTTTAATTTTTTGGTATAACATTCGAAACATATCAAATTGCTACATATTATGTAGTTTTTATTTGTCAAACTCTATAGAAGCAAAATGATGCTATCAATCAAAACGTTGGTTTTGATAGCCCCGGTCTTATGCTTTACGTCGAGCTTTACGTGTTAAAACGTCCAACTTTCGAGGTGAATATCTCATTTTCTGTACGTTAGAAATTTATAAAAATATAACTGTGTATGTCAGGGTGGTCCTTAACAGGGGTGTTTTTGAATTTCTATGCTCCCAGGGACTTAACCCTTTGAGGGGCAGTGGTACACATATGTACCACCTTTTTTCCTGCAGTTTTTTCATTATTGCCGTTCTATTTTCCAATACCTTTATACTTCTAAGTCGTTTTTAGTATCTTGAAGGTTCAAGCTAAAAGATACTTAAGGAAAAAAGTGGATATTTGTTTATTTATAATTAATTATACATAATTCAAACGCAAAAAACTCGTTTTTTTTCAGAATAAATTCAGTTGTTCTCAAACAAAGTGTCGAAACGCTTTGAAATTTTTTCCATATATTCTTCAGGTCTATTACTAACTTATAAAATTTTTTCAGATTTTTCGGCAGGCTCAAATTTTCAAAAAAAATTATCGAATTTTCTAAAAATCCAATTGGATGCTAATTGCCATATCGGATCCGCCATTTTGAATTTTTTAACTCTGACGCCAGAATCGTAATCAGTCACCCCAAAAAACCCCCTATACTAAATTTCGTGCCGATTTAACGAAAAACCACGAACTTAACCTAAAATAGTCGCCATTTCAGGTTCGCCATCTTGAATTTTCTAATTCTGACGTCAGAATCGTAATCAGAGACCCCAAAAACCAATAGACCAACGATGATTTTGAAAATTTGTTCCATAGAAAAATGTGCCCCTCAAAGGGTTAAACGCTTCCAAATGGATAAAAAACAATCCCCTGAAAAGGACCCCACACATTTCTTATGGGAAATGGCTTTCAGTCGATTTACCCAAAATTGAAGTATGTTTTAGTCAACGACCCACTGATCAAATGTTCTCGTGGGCGCAACTAAAAATAATGGACCAATTTTGAGATATAGGCCCTTGAAGTTATTAATTTTCGGGGGTGGACGAAAGGTGCGAGTGTGTCTGTCTCGTATGTACGCTTAACTTCAAGGGCCTATATCTCAAAATTGGTCCATTATTTTGAGTTGCGCCCAGGAGAACATTTGATCAGTAAGTCATCGACTAAAACATACTTCAATTTTGGATAAATCGACTGAAAGCCATTTCCCATAAGAAATGTGCGGGGTCCTTTGAGCTCTTAATATCAACTCTTAGATAGTCCGTATTCCAACCATGGAAATAACATGGCGAAAACTTCTTTTGCTCTTTAAAATTTTACAACTTGCAGACAAATGAATCTACAATAATGAGTCATAGATATTTTTGTAGAAAATTTAACGCTTCAAAAAAAGGTCTTGTATAATTTTTCGCTAAATCTACTAGTTCAGAAGTTATTCGAGGTCAAAGTTCAATTTCTTTACAAAAATATCTATGACTCATTATTTCAGATTCATTTGTCTGCAAGTTGTAAAATTTTAAAGAGCAAAAGAAGTTTTTGCCATGTTATTTCCATAAGAAACTTTGGTTGGAATGCGGACTATCTAAGAGTTGATATTAAGAGCTCAAATTTTCAGGGGATTGTTTTTTATCCATTTGGAAGCGTTTAAGCCCCTGGGAGCATAGAAATTCAAAAACACCCCCCCTGTTAAGGACCACCCTAGTGTATGTATTAGGTCATTTTTAACATAAAGATAAAATTTCATAAACATCTATAGAAACGCGATTTACTGATGAACTGCCTTTAATGAGATGAGATAGGGCTCAAAATGTGTACGTGATTTCCCACGACCGATTGGCTAAATATTTCGAAAGTGCAATAGATCGAGAGCACTGTAAATGATTTTCCTCATGATAAATGAATCTGCAGAAGAAAAAAATTGCGAAAAAACGAAATACTTAGTCACTTTGTGCTAAAATAAAGTAGTAATCCTCAAAGTTCCATTCCGATCGGTTACGTGGTATGGGAGAAACTACGAATCGCGTTTCCGAGCTGAACGGATCGTCTACACTGAGAAAAAAATATGGTTGAATCTACATTATCAATTTGGTTGACGGATATTCAGTTGACGTGACTGAGCGACAGTCAATCCGACTGCATGTTCAGTTGCAGCGACAACATTGTATAGTTGAATTCGATGAACAACAATTAGTTGGCATGATTATACATTTGATTTATTGGATCACCGCTCAGTTGATGGAAATATTCCATTTTTTCGAGAATACTTTACCATTTTTCCGATCTACATTTGATCCAAATGTTTCTTCCATTTTTGTGTGAATATCTGAATGATTGAATGAACTGAATCCTTGGTTAAAATGATACAAGACATATGTTCAAATTTTGCATGATCTATTATCGAATTCAAACAAATGAGGCATTGCTTTAAATGAGAATGAGTGCAATTTGAATAACAAGCCGTTCATCGCGAGTAACTAGTGATGAAAGTCGGAAGTGTTCAAATATATATGTGTTCACGAATGACATAATATCGTTTCCGAAGAATGAAGGTATGGTTCGTGCGATTACTTGAGCGGATTGAATCAAACATCTTAATCTTATGGAATTGGCAGGACAATACTCATTCGAAGTTTACGTGAAATAACTTTGCACTTGATGCAATTAAATACTGTTTCAGTCAAACGAATACTTTAATATTTGGATCTTCATTGCGGTTCATTCTATGCCAAATCAAAATTTGATAGTACAAGATTTGTCAGCGTAACATAATATTTGTTTGAGCCGAAATAATACGTAGTTCTGAGAGATGGCGCGGTCCTTCGGAACTGTCGGAACTTTAGGGAAAAATTGCATTAAGAAGATATTTGGGATTCGGATGGTCAGTTAAGACGTCCACAGCTGCAGTATAACGCTGATATCATCAAGACAAACACCAAGTTCAAAATAAATGCGAAAAAATGATGAAGCATTTCAGCGAATAGTTTAGCGTAGTCGGTAAAGCGTCCGACTAGTAATGCGAGCGAATGCGTAGGTCCCGGATCGAATCCCGGACAAAATAATGGGATGTTTTTCTAATCTAAAAGTCAACCCGTTCCAATGAATCATGTCGATTATCGGAATAAAGAAATATTTCAATCTAATAATTTCTCGTCAGTCTAAGAACATATTAAGTCCATTGAAATGAACATTTCTCTAATTCAATTGAGAATATTTTTATTTTCGTTACGTACTTATTTGATGGGAATATCAGTCGGGTCAAAATTACCAGTTAGAATTTTGATTCGAACACTCGTTTTTTTGCCTCAATCAGTTCTGTGTTGATTCTGCTCCACCTTAAAGTTATTTCAATTACATCATCAATCAATCCGAGTACATCGTTTTTGGAGCATACGTGTGACAGTTTCGTTCTGTAGCACATTTATTTATCACAACGATTGTATCGTTGAATCAACATATTATTCGCATGGTTGGTATTGTAATTCAACATGTCGAATCGTATACTTAGTTAATCAAACCAATCTATTGTTGGTCTAAATGGTTAATTGTTTCGTTCAATCGTAGTCAGCGTCGAGAAGGGATTACATTTTTAGTTGAGTCAACTGAAGCGGCGTTTCCCCACCCGTAACAGCCGGGTTTAGTTGAGTCAACCAGATTTTGTTCGAATCAACCATATTTTTTTCTCAGTGTAAAAAAAAAAAACTTCATTTTTCGTCAAATCATGGTACCTCTGATGTTTTTAACGATTTTTCAGGCCGATTTACGAAATCCGAGGCATAATGTAGCACTCTAAAAACTTGGGTCAAAAAATCTTTTTTTTTTCCAAATTGTGATGAATTTAAAGTACTCATCCATTTAGGCCATTTCAAGCCAATACACCATATCGTGGGGTAAATGAACCATCAAAAAAAATTATTTTTTTCTCATCATTTTTTAGAGGATGGCCGTCGTGCCCCAGAAAACAAAAAAAAATTTTTTTTAGAGTTTCGGCAAAATTTCGGTGGATTTGTTCGACATAGAACAAAAGTAACTTAATTTGATGGTTGAAAGTCACAAAAAGTAATAACTGGCTTAGGGGGCCGTCGTGCCCCACCCTCCCTTATAGGTATAATAGGGTAGTCCTTATTGGTTTTCAACAAAACAACAACAAAAATCTAATAGTTGAGGGGTGGACCTTGTACGACGCCGATAATTTCGCGGCATGTGTTTGCCGGCCTGACGATCCGAGACCCGCATTCCCGAGGCGCGGGCGAAGGAACACCCGGTATATTACGGCTAGTGAATGAAGTAAATCAAGTGAATGAAAAAATCGGGCGAATTGATAATTTTTCACTTGTTTTGCCTGAGTAATGTATCGGTATTTTTCCTTATAAAAACCTTTGCACCCACTGTGTTGTCGATATATTTCGCATTGAAGTAAAAAGAATTAACAGAAACTTCATCGCCGTTGAATGATGCTAGCCACACGATACGCAGCCGGCACCTGGAATGAAATTGAGGCTTGGCTGCTGCTAGACTTGCACATTTTTCGCGTGGTTATTATATCTATAGCAGAATAGTTTGTAACAGCCGAGTGACACCTAGACGCTATACTGAAAAGTCGTGTACTCGTCGCGGCAGACTATGCCGTGAGCATTATTCAATTAAGTATACAGACACGTACATATATATATGTATATGAACATACGTCAAAGCTACGACGATTCGGGCAGGAAGTGAGGCGAGTCGCAGGCCGACAACCGGGTTGCTCCGTAACCGCAAGTTACACCCACGCAGGGCAAGCTGGTTGGCGACTGCATCAAATTTTTATATTCACACAATCATCTCTTGACCGGTTATCTTCGTAGGCTTGCCACGATTAGTCATATTGGAGTTGCCTAACGGGCGCAGATTATGATAATTAAGCATAAATATTACCAGCGCCCTAAACTGTAAAAAGTTAGCACCTGTTGAATATGAAGATTGCCAGCTGTCCGGTTGTGTTACGAACGCGTTAACTCATAATGCGGCCTTACGATTAGACATTAATCTTATCTGCCGTCAGCAGAGATAGTTATCCAATACTGTCCAGCTTCGCGACACTTATTGTTATTGATTGTGTTCAGTAGAGTCAAGATGATTGATCTACAGTACCATAAATATCATAAAAAGATATCATACGATCCTAGAGCCTGGATAACGTTCAATACTAGCATTTGAATGTAATGCGTAGGCTATTTTCGTGGAAGTACCCCATAGGAAGTACCCCAATGATAGGAAATTCATGGTAGAAGTTACACTTTGAGCCTATTTAAGCGAGATCTATTAGTGAGATGTTATGAAAAAAAAAATCAGCTCAGAGTGTAAATTGTACTTATCAATTGCCTATTATCAGGCGTCCTATGGGGGGCTTCCACCAAAAATATTAAATATCTGGTATAAGTCCTATAAGGGATGCATTTTCCAACGCGATAATCTTCTCCGCGTTAAAGGTTCTGACCTGAATACAATCGGCGTTTATTTACTTTCATCGCCACGCAGTTGCAGCAAATACAATTGAACGAGGCAGGTGTATGTATGTAGGTACGTATTGATATTTATTACGTTACTGTGCAGACAGCAAGCTAGTTAACTAGCCTACTACTGAGATCCATGTAAATATGCTTAACAAATGCGTATAACCTGGTACGCCCACGCACTAGAAATTTCTAATCTCAAAAAGGCGTATTGTATATTTGCGATAAAGTCGTATATGTATATCGCGCGGTACATTAATTGTAAGTCGTAAATTTGATCCCTTATAGAGCTTTGCGGATCGCCCCAAGTCGTCTTGAAACCTTCAGAGTGAATCGTTTCTTCCTTTATTATTTTATACATTTACAATCTTTTTTTTCCGACTGCAGTGTATCCAATAAATTTTTGCCAGTGTATCAAGCGACGTGATTCTTGAAGGGAAGATCATACGATCGTTGGAACTTGAAGTTATATTTAGAGATAGCGACAAGATATTCCTCGAATGGTATATTATGTACATGTACTGCACAATACCGCCATAAAACCGAGTTTCGAGGTCTTAGATATCCTGCAGTGCAGAGACTCGAGAGATGGAAATCTCATTTTCGCTATATCGCGTGGAAGGCGAATTGCGAAAGCATCAAGTGGTGAGTTTGTGGTCTGAGCCGACATATCACTCAATCAATTCGTGACTGCCGTACAGATATAAAAAATAAAAAAGGAGGAAAGAATTATACCAGAAAACATTGAAGTTCTGTCATAATTAGTTGTTCGCCCGGAGTTAAACCAAACACTCGAGCTGTCACTCGAGTCTTACGACAATGCCCATGATAAGGAGACTTTATACACATGAAAACAGATAGCGAAAGTACTGTTCAAGCATAATGTGTGGTTATACTATGATGCATAGTCATACGATATAACGTCGTATAAGTATCAACTTTTTCAAGACGCGTTACATAATTAGGAATAAGGAACTATAGCAATGTTGTTGTTTCATTGGAAAATTAGGGACTATACAACTGACGATGAAAAATGAGTTGATTTTACTTGAGAAATTGCATATGAGATATAAAGAAATGGACTGTCCACGTGTTTTTTTCCAACAGGTATCGGTATACAGGGTAATTCAGGTTGGACAGATCATTTTTGGTCAGTGTATTCCTCTTGAAAATCTAAGACTAGATTTACTTGACCAAAATTTCGGGAGACTAATATTTTCGGAGCTACAGAAGATCTTGGTCGACCAATCACAAGGCTTGTGAGTGACCAAATCAGAGCTGGCTCAAGAGTGTAAATCGAGCAGTGCCCACAGCACATCAATTCTTATTATACGACATGTCAGTTCAATCAATTTACGACAGCGTCGTCTCCTGGAGATGTCTTCGTACGGCATATGCTTCCGTTCTCGTCATCTTGATCCTCGGCGCCGTAGTTCTCATAGTCTAGGTCCTTCGCTCCGTAGTTCCAGCTGTTCAGGTCCGTCACCTCATAGTTTTCATAGTCTTCGGATTTGTAGTTTCAGTTAGCTAACTACGAGGTGGCAAACCTGGACGACTGAAACTATGAAGCGGAGGACCTATCGACTACTGAAACTACTGAGCGGAGGACCTGGATGACTGAAACTACAAAACGAAGGACCTGGACTATGAGAATTACGGAGTGGAGAACCTGAGCGATCGAAACTATGAATTCGAGGGTCGGGACCATGAGAACGGAGAAGTATGCCGTACGAAAACCTCTCCACGAGACAACACCGTCATACTCATCTAGAAATTGAACGGAAACGTCGTAAAATAAGAATCGATCTGGTCAACTAAGATCTTTTGTAGCTCCGAAAATAATAGTCCCTCTGAAGTTTTGGTGGAGAAAATTTAGTTTTAGATTTTCAAGAGCAGTACACCCACTTAAAGTGATCCGTCCAACCTGAATCATCTTGTATAAGCTCCGAATAAAATATTGCAGCCGGGGTTCTTTTGTTGATCTAGTTAGTTATACGGCTCGATAAACGTACTCTCGGAAATAGCAGAAGATGTTTATCCTGTCCCAGCTATGTCTATTATCGTAGATACTTATCTATACTCTGCAGTATATCGTAGGCGCGTATAACATCAGCGTAGGGAATTTTAGTAATTCTATTAGGTGTATATCAAGTGGTCAAATTTACAAAAAAAACAAAGATAAGTTCTCTAAATTCCTTAACTCTGAACTCTCAGTTGTTATACAAAGTCTGAAAATACTGCCAGATTCTTAGCCGAGTAAACCTATCCGTAAACGGTATCTGAAATTAATCTAATCGTAACGAAAATCGAATACCAAATGGTACTTCATGTTCCATTATAGTAAATTACGCGCCCGTCTACAACTAGTGGCAACGCCCACGCACTGCGCCTCATTGCCTTTATAGCAAACTGTCACGCGAGATTTTTTAACCAATTTTGCTATTCGCTTTCTATTCTTGCCTTCTGTCTCCCTGTTCACGTCGCATCCCGAGATTGTTCAGTGAACAGTACAGAGCCACAGAGAATGAGCTAATTATTCTTTAACGATTATTGTAACGCATATATCTATGTATATAGGCATACATACTTGACAGTACAATTACTCACTGTTAGGCACACATATTTGTACAACCCACGGCATGAGCTGCTCTCCAGGCACTCTAAAACTTATCTTGTATTACCTTTATTCTTCTGTTTTTTTTTTTTTTTTTTGCTTCTTTATAATCATTCACTGGTACGTTTAATCTACCATTGAATATTTAATCATGTTTGAACAGACTCAGTCGCATCGAACCTCGCCTTTTCATATACGCTTTGAAGCACATGATTAGAAGATAGATTCTAATGGGCAAGGTGTCTAGTTCAATCCGAATAAAAAAATTCCACGACACTGATACGGATACAATATATAGTAGGTACTTTATACGTCATGCCCGTAAACTAACGCTTTGTCGGGCAAACTGATGATTTCAGTACGTCCGATCCAAAGGCCGGACGTGAGATGAAGTCGTGTTGAAATCATCGGTCTCGCCGAAAAATTGGTTTACGGGCGCGCCCGATAAATTGTTTTTCACGGAATCGGTAAGAAGAAGTCGCTCTGACGACTGTTTCATTCCGTGAGATGACACTTGTACGGCTAGCTCACAACCACGCAAGAAAGTTATTTTACGGCAGTTGTGAAGTCAGCTGTATAAAGTGTCACTTTATGAAATGAAAATAGGCGTCAAAAAGCGACTTTTTCGTACCTATGCAGTAAAAAAAAATTATGGTTTCTTTTCGAAATTAGACAAAAAAAAAAATTGTCAACGACCGAGATTCAAGATTTGAAAGATTCCAGGTTTCAGTATTTCCGTGATAAGACTGGATACCGAGTATTCCGAGATGTGACGTAATAATCTAGCAAGATTATTTGTTCTACAAGAAGTACCCGACAGAATGAAGGGGTCATGCTGTTGCAACGAGAGCGCTGAGCTGACGGTTGCTCGGTTATATTGTTTGGGTAGCCTAATTAGAGATTCAAGGCTTGTTGAATTAGTCTAGAGATAGTGGCGATAGGGAGAAAACAATCGTTGGAAAACACACGAATTCAAGTCAACCTCTGCGAACAGATGTTGGAAAGTTACAGACGTCATCACCACATATGCGGGTTGGTCCTTCGCTTCGTATAAATATTTGCTCGATGCTGCAGTCCAAGTGGCTAATTTATCAAAATTGAGAAGAAATGGGAATAAATGAATAATTTTTAGGAAAGATGCATGACTTACAATCGTCAAGTATACGAGAAGGTATCCGGGGTGTAGGTCGTCGCGTCGTCTCGTGTCGCGTCGCGTTCGGCCTGGGACTGATTCTAGAATCCGTTTGATGATACGTAGCGTGTGAAGAAGAAGCTCTTGCGCGAGTGTACGAGCGATTCGCTGCTCACCGTGCGTACGTGAGCGTGAACGAATTCCGCGTGCCTCTTCTATTCGGTAAGGACTGGTTTAAGTTTCGACTCGTACCTAGAGCTGATGTGAGCGCGTCAAACGTGGGCAGAGCCAATGAAGCATAGCGATTCCGTACTCCTCGAAAAAGTATTGGCTACCGCGAGGCTCTAATGAGATCCGCAAATAACCACGGGGAGGGGCATATCTTGGAGCAATTAAAAGTAGGGACGACCGACTCGCGGTAAGTAATCCTCACGCGGAGTCTCCAACTCTTGAGTGGGAAGTATTAATGCGTGCTTCTACGCAATTATAGGTAACCTATAGTTGTATGTACTGTGGTTGCAGGGCGCGTGACTTAACATGTCTAAATGCCCGTGTGAGTTGTAACACGTGACATAACTTCAGGGAAAACAGTTGCGATGAGCGTTTGTCACAGAGAGAATAGGTGGAAAAGAGATTCGAACAACTGATTGAGAAATATTAATGTAGGATTCAGGTGTTAGTGATTGGACGAGTAGATGAAGACGTGAGTATGAGAGAGAGGTGGATGGGACGAATGATAAAAGAAAGTTAGAGAAATAGTAAGAGAGTGCAGGAGTGCAACAGAGAGAGAATGAATGCAACCCGAGAATGAGACAAAGAGCGTAAGGCGTATGGTTAAGAGTGAGACAGAGTATGTTTGTGAGTGCTTGAGAGTCGAAGGTAGTGAGGGTGTAGGGTAGTGGAAAATTAGCGTGCGAAGAGTCAAGACGTGTAACGAGAAGTGTTCAATTGTTGATTGTATTATAATGTTTAAAGAAATCGTGCCTAACTGATTTTGATTCCCTAAACTCCACCAATATCCCAACAAACAACAAAAAAAAAAAAAACACTACAATATGAAGATATGGTAAACGGTTTCTAGAATTCTAAGGAGTTTCCACTGGTCTTTTCGTATTAAATCCCGCGTTCATTTGAAGGAAAAACTTTCTTTCCCTTGAACCGCAATGAGCTTAGTTTTATGTTCCTTCTTTGAATTGTTCTTGCGGCTTGGGTACTGACTGAGAGCCACAATAATGTAAGTTATGTTACCTAATAGAATTCTGATTACTAAAGAAATGTAGCGAAGTACCAGAAAAAATGAAATGAGTTTACTGCATAATATTAATTGAAAAACGTATATGGACGAGTATAGATGCCGCCCACAGATACGCCTGGCGCAATATAAGATAAAGGCCGTCAGTTTTAAGTCTGTACTTCCTATCAAGATATGATTTGACATGAATGATTTCGAGTACCTATTACGTCTATACAGGATGATTCAGGTTAGACGGATCATTTTAAGTGGGTGTATTCCCCTTGAAAATTTAATACTAAATTTCCTTCATCAAAACTTCAAGGGACTAATATTTTCGGAGCTACAGAAGATCTCAGTTGATCAATCACAGGGCTTATATGCATGACCAAGTTAGAGCCGATTCAAGAGTGTAAATCGAGCAGTGCCCGCGGCGGATCGATTCTTATCGTACGACGTTCCAGTTTGATTTCTAGACGAGTGTGTTGGCGTCGTCTCCTGGAGATGTCTTCGTATAGCATACGCTCCGTTCTCATGGTCCTGACCTTTGAATTCATAGTTTCAATAGTCCAGGTCCTCCACTCCATAATTCTTGTAGTTCAGGTCCTTCACTCCGTAACTCTCGAAGTCCAGGTCTTCCGCTTTGTAGTTTCAGTCCTCCAGGTCCTCGGCTTTGTAGTTTTAGTCGCCCAGGTCCGCCACCTCGTAGTTCGCCGTCTGAAACTACAAATCCAAAGCCCCGGACTATGAGAACTACGAGGTGGCGGACCTGAGCAGCCGAAACTAGGGAGCGGAGGACCTGGATGACTGAAACTTCGGAGCGGAGGAACTGAATGACTGAAACTATGGAGCAGAGGAGCTAGACTACGAGAACTACGTAGCCGAGGATCAAGACGACGAGAACGGAGGCGTATGCCGTACGAAGACATTTGTAGGACACAACGCCGTCATACTCATCTAGAAATTAATTGAACTGAACCGTCGTACAATAAGAATTGATGTGCCGTGAGCACTGCTCAATTTACGCTCTTGAACCGGCTCTGACTTGGTCAGTCATAAGCCCTGTGATTAGTCAACCGGTTTGTAGCTCCGAAAATATTAGTCTCTCGAAGTTTTAGTCAAGGAAATTGAGTCTGAAATTTTCAAGAGGAATAGGAACTGACTTAAAATGTTCCGTCCAGCCTGAATCACCCTGTATATTTTGGTAAGTAGGCAGATGCTGAACAAAGGTGTAACGAAGAGCTTTCAGATATCGCTATTCGAGTTTTTGCGACCAGAGATTGACCGAAGACGCCGAACTCTCGAAAGCAATAATAGCGATAAGATTTTATACAATGGCATGCCATAGCATTGCGATTAGCCGAAACTTTTCTTACTATGAAAATTTATGAAGTTGCAAGCCGTGTGATGTCGAACGGACTTAGTTACGTTGTCAACTGATTTTGAGAAGGGTATTCGATGGACAAAACGTAATTCGTACGATTTAAAGGGTAAACTCCAACATCAGGCATAGTGTGCAGACTACATACAGTGAAGAGATTATAGCGTTTCTACAACTGCGTATATAGTATATGAAGGATTCTTTGTCAACCCAGCCACCTTTTTTTTTCATGGTCTCAAATTTAATTGATTTTTATTCTGGGAAGTAACCTATTTTTGAAGACCTCTTGTGATTTTTTTCAGATTTTTAGCACTGCTCGTAGCCTACATATGAGAAACGTGTGCAATTTTTCATTCTCTATATCTATCTATTTGGCATGAAAAAAAAAAAATTATTAAAAATACATAAAAAACGTGTTTTTTTCTCAGCTTTTCGATGAAAATATTTTCGAATTTTTGCAATTAAGAAAAAGTGCTCAAAAACCAAAAAAACGCAAAAAAAATGAGTAAAATGGTGTTTTGAGATCTTCGGGCCGTTTTGATTTTGATGAAAAAATTCACAAATCATCCATCCAATTTCCCAACTTTGCTCTATAAATCTCGTTATGGGCCGACCATTTGTTCCTAGGGAAATGAATTTAAAAAGCACTATACAGCCGTTTTTTCTTCACATAATAGTGTTGAAACAATCTTTTCCGATCATCTTTCTTTCTTTTCGTAAACTTGTTGATTGTTTCAGGGGCGTTTAAGACTATTATGTGAAGAATAAACAGCTGTATAGTGCTTTTTAAATTTATTTCCCTAGGAACAAATGGTCGGCCCATAACGAGATTTATAGAGCAAAGTTGGGAAATTGGATGGATGATTTGTGAATTTTTTCAACAAAATCAAAACGGCCCGAAGATCTCAAAACACCACTTTACTCATTTTTTTTGCGTTTTTTTGGTTTTTGAGCACTTTTTCTTAATTGAAAAAATTCGAAAATATTTTCATCGAAAAGCTGAGGAAAAAACACGTTTTTTTTATGTATTTTTAATAATTTTTTTTTCATGCCAAATAGATAGATATAGAGAATGAAAAATTGCACACGTTTCTCATATGTAGGCAGCGAGCAGTGCTAAAAATCTGAAAAAAATCACAAGAGGTCCTGAAAAATAGGGTACTCCCCAGAATAAAAATCAATTAAATTTGAGACCATGAAAAAAAAAGGTGGCTGGGTTGACAAAGAATCCTTCATATACATATAGCCAAATATTACAGTTCTGTGGTTACAAGGTCTGCCGAACAGTGGTGCGTATCGATTAAACTGTTTCTAACACCGATTAAGAGGCTATGTAGATACGATGATAACTCGGTAATATAACGCGGTCTCATTTCATTTTATTTTATTTTTTTTGTCAAACTTGATTTTTCGCAAATATTTGATTTTAAAAATTAGTCACGACTAGCTCGAAGTTAAAATTTTTGAACAACGTCGGAAGCGAGTATCATGCATGTCAGAAGAACACAGGGCTCTTCAAACTGTAAATTCAACCACGCGGTCACACTGGAACATGTGATTCCCATTTAAAGTAAGAAAGCAAGTAACTATGATTCATACTCTTATTTTCATAAAGTGATGACATAATACCATGCAATATAATATGTTTGATATTTCTAGTGAAACAACCCTCGGCTATTTCAATTTAATAAATGAATACAGTGCGTAAATATTTTCCACTCAACTTCATCTAATCTCAGATCTATTCATTGCTTGTACTACAAATTAATCATTCGTTTACGCGTATAATAGCTAGTGGTTTAGCCATTATCTTAATCTCGGTACTTTTTTCAACACGCAGTTCTTCTATTCATCGTAGGATTTGACTTCTGGCGTTTAACTGGTTATCATATGCATATTCAGAATTATTACAGTATTTGCTGTTGGGTACGGTGTACTCTACGCTAGTATAGCAAATTCGGTACAGTAGGTGCGTTATGCGATATATGTAGAGCGCGAAGTGTTATCGTTCGTCACCAGATGGAAGCTGCTCCCGCAGACAAAATAGTACCAAGATTTGGTGAGGTAACGAGCAACGGTTGGCGTTGACATCCTTGTCTTTGGGGAGCATAGTGTTCAATGACCGTATAGTGAGAGCACTGATGCTGACACCATAAACAAAATATAATCGCATCCGTATGTTTCTTCGGCAACAATAAAGTGATGCAATTTTTGAACGCCTCTTTACTTTTACAAGAGGCTGCTAATCGATATACATATTATCAACAAAGTAATAAAACTTTTTTTGCGTCACCTTATATTATAATACATATTTTAAAATATGAAATGCTGCGGTAAAAGTTGCTGATAAAATAACACACACACACACACACACACACACACACACACACACACACACACACACAGCAAATATTTGCAAACGTTTGGTTGCCGCCTTACTCTTTTGTATGAAAATTGGTTCTACAGAACGGAGAGGACTGTCTGGGCTCGTATTTGCTTTGGTAAGCGGGATACCGCGATGCTTTTAAATCGTTTCGGATCAATTCTGTGCTGCAGCTAGAATTGCGCAACGTAGTTCTGTACGTGATTACAACTTACGTATGTACTACCATTCCACTACTACTAATACCCAGGTACTTGTTGCGTGCCATCGAATGTAGGACAGGCGCCTAGCCAGTACATCATATACACGTATCGGTGGCTGCGCAATTAGGTATGAGCAATAATACCTATATGACTGTATCATTCACTTGATCACAACCTGCGGTCATACACTCTTACGATCAGAGTTCATCATTCGGTACGTTTTTTTTCGCAAGCTTTTAAAGGCGTGTTACGCGTATCCGTACATGGTAAGTGTATACTACTATAATATTACACATACGGTTATGTACACGTGTTTAATAGCCATTTCCATTGTACACGTGCATTGGATGCTAATTGTTAGGAACGGAAAAGGTGCTGGGAGCGCAAGTGCAAAGGCATTAGAGAGTAATAAAATATAGATTCAAAAACAGAGCTCATAGATGATTGATGAGATATTTAAATAAATAACTGAATCGGATCGAAGATCTGGTACCTGAACCAGTAGCACGGGCACACACAACCGGCACACCTGGTATTATTCTCGCCGCGATATCAGAAGTTTGAAACGTTTTTGTCGTTATGCTTGATCGCATAGAGCTTCGAGTTATCGTCGCCGGTACGTGAATGAATAAATGAATATTTTTTTATCCCGATGTCGGTGTTGAAATTTAGTTTAAGCGTATTAGAATTGGTCACGACTCACTCGCCCGTTCGTTTTGCGTACACCTCGCATGTACGAAACAATTTATCATTGCAATAATCCAGCGAAGCGTTACTCAGTTTAAAAGTTCAAGAGCAAACTCACGGGTCGAACGGGCCGCTCCTCGACGTCGACGTGGGTCAAACGGCGAGCCTAATCTATTCGTTTTGCGGCTGCGGAAACGAGTGGGGGCAATTCAGGCAGCCAAGCGAGAACGACTAGAGGGGAAAAAAAAGAGAAAAAAAATAAGAAGCGGAGGCTCGCTGAATAAATTCGATGTGCATATTTCTGTACTTAAGTACAGTAGAGGCAGAATAAAACGGATTCTGGGATTATTAATACAGAGACAGATGTCACACGTAACTGCTACGTAAGGACTGTAAATAGACGTGTGAAAGTGCAGAGCGGTAATGTCAAGCTGTAAATGAATATAACGAGCGCGTTCAAATTACTCCTATATAATTCTGCGTCTTATATCCAGCGCGCTTTATCAGGTCATCAGTATATTTGCTCTCTGGGGAAGCCGAAATCTTTTTAATTCCAGTTGTAAATAAGTGGCCGCGAGTACCTATCTACCTACCTACCTCATAAACGTTCTCTTCGTTGTATCCTGTCGTATCTCTTATGCTCTTTCACTATTAATTTAATTACCCTTATCTTTCTTTCATATTTCGTCGCACGTCAAGGCGCCACCACAGTCTTTAGGTCCCATAACACATCATAAAGCACTGAGTTACGGATGGCGGGCGTACACTCACAATCGACGTTAGGAGGTCCAGACCAACAACACGCGGAACGTTATTAACCAAGGAACAAGAACCTTGAACAGCGTTGGTTGGCTGCCTACCGACAAGTGACCCTAATGACGCCACGGACGGACAGCTGCGGCGGTGCGTATGAACAAATGTATGTAGTACGTAGGTATTGTGCAGATTGTATGTACCTACGTACCCAATAATCGTCATTCGACTCTTCAGCATCACAGCGCTTGATTGCGATCTCTATTAGCCCGTTATCACACTGTTACAGCTCTACACTGTCCACAGCAGCATTCACAGCCGAAATCATTTGTCTCATCGTTGCGGAAGACGCACCTTCCACGATAAAAACGTAATCCCATTAAGTGTGATTCAATTATAGTCCAGCGTTACTTTCCCAATGACTTTAATGCGAGGGTACTTCTTCTTCTTAAACCTTAGGCATATCTCCAAAAAAGAATGTCGCCAATCACATAGAATGCATACATTAAGGGGCCATTCAAGTAATACGTTCGCCAGAATTGGCGATTTTGGACCCCCCCCCCCCCCCCCCTCCACCCCGCATGTAACAGTTGGTAACAATTTTTCAACCCCCCCTTCAATGAACGTACAAATTTAGACCCCCCCCCCCCCCCCCCATTCTAGAATTATTCAATTGATCTTATAGGTTAATATTCAATACTTTAATTATACAGGAAGTCTGGATTTTTCGTGATATAAAATGATTTCGATGCAAAATTTGTACTCTTCATCTAAAACATGTTGAATTTTATTTCTCTGGTTGGAATAATATGAGTTTTGCAAAATATATTAATTAATCCTGTCTGTTTTTTTTTTTTCAATAATTTTTCTTTTTTAGTAAAATAATATTTTCCAATAGAATGTAACATTTACACAGACCCCCCCCCCCCTCCCCCTAAGCAGTTCGTAACGTCACATGATTCGAAACTCCCCCCTCCCCCTTCAAGCGAACGTATTACTTGAATGGCCCCTTATACTAATTGTAAATCTGAATCTTCGAGATCGAATGACTTGGATGAAATTAGTATTACATTCGTATCCATACAACGAGCGACAACTGGGTGATATTTTAAATGATTTCACGTTTACGTCACATCACTCACCGTAAACTTAGCTGGTCACTCGTTCTGCCTCCCCCGTGCGAGTCTCACTAATTTCAATGATGCCATTGCATTTCTTGGGTCAAATCGTGGGGCCAGAACCGGTGACAAGTCTGAAAGCAGACGAAAATCCGTCTTGCAAATTGTCATTATTGTTACTACGGCTGTGAATCATCTTCCGTACAAAAGTCAACTGTTGTTTGTATATTCTTGGCGATATATGCGCATTTTGAGATAGGTAAGTAAGTATAGTCTAGAGCAAATATAGAGTTAAAGTTTCTATTAGAGCCACTTTTAAGTGCCAATGCAATTAGGTGTCCATGTCGGCTACTATATACCTGTGGTAGAAACTTGATGGAAATCAATAGTGCCTGCCTGTAATCCCGCTAGGGAATATAGGTAGGTATAATACTTAAAGTATACTTTGCTCGAAATGGCAACAACTGTATACATACCCGCCTACTTGTAATGCACCTATGCATGTTTTAGCTGTTCTGCTGCCACCACCTCACCAAGGGCTCAACAATTTTTAAATTATTAACTGTTGCCATTCAAGGTTGGTCGCGGAGCAAACAAAGGTCAAGGACTGACCTCATCGAACTGAATGAACATGCGAAGAATAATCTAGTACGCTTATATGTAATATAAGATAAGTAATATCGCTACAGTTAGTTGAAAGCATACTGTTAATGGTTTAGACTTCATTTTCGCTCTCAGAAAAGGCTTTACATGCTCCGCAACATGCTTTTTACATGTTTCGTCTTCCATGTAAGCAAATGAAAAGATAATTGAAAAAGGAGACGGGATATTATTATTTCAGTTATTGAGTAAGTTTTGTTTATTATTTCTGTTTATTATGTCAGGTTACGGACGAGGCATGTCATGTTTGAAGGCTGTGTCTGTATTTGTGTTATTAATAAACCGAGGAATGTAGGAAAGCTGAATAACTTAAAGATAAAATATGAATTACGAACGGAGAGATAACGCAGTTTTCTACTTAATACGTATACTAGAATACTTCTGATGCATATGCGTCTTTATCATTCTATATTCAAACTCACGATCGTCTAACAAGTGATAATATACATACCAATACGGCACTAGTTTCTTCCTCATGAATCTTGAGCCACTTTCAACATATGTATTCGAAGAATGACCAAGATTCTGACAAAAGAGGATTAAGTCTGACGGGCAGCAACGCAACGTCGTCAACGAAACGTGTTCCGCCACTGGCACGGAATTCCTAGACGTCTTTTGACGTGCCAGGGAGGTTAGGTTCATTTTCCTTGCAACAATGCCGGGAACATTCTAACCATGCTGATTTCTCGACCGCTGTTTCCGCTCTATTTTTCGCTACTTTTGCCGAACTTTGCACTTCACACTCTCGACAGTTTGTGGCGGGCTAGCTGATAAAAATCTTTTCAGAACTCAGAATTTATTATTAAGTTCTCTTTTCTCTGCCAATATGAGAATTAAATAATTGCCTCGACGGATCAGGTTTGTAAGTTATTCCCAGTAGTCTGAACTGCACTGTATAATATAACTCCACTGGCCCCGAAGCACATACATATGAATCAACCGATCAGCTCCGACGTTACTCGATGAATGAGCGTTATGAGTGGTAACTAAAATGCACAATATGAAATCCAAGCAATGCCCACAGACTAGTTCTTAGTTAACATAACATAACATAACATAAGACAACATACACACTCACAGGCGGTGGTATGCCCACAAAAAAACATTGAAGACTGGCATTCGATGCAACTATATTCCGTCTAACGAGAGAATGGACTCAACTCTCGCATCGGCGAGCGGAGTGGGGGAGAGTGAGAAATCCGTAACTAGTTACTCAGGACCGTTTACTTAAAAACTGCGAGTTAGGGCCCCGGTATATCACATTTACGCAGAAAATTAGAAAGATTAAATAATTTTCAAACCGAGATGTATAATATTAAATGCAAATTTTTGTACGATAAATCACTTGAATTTATTATTCATAATATTTAACGATAATATTAATTGGAGAAATGGAGATACGCATTCTTGCACGTTATTTAATAATTAATTAAAATAATCGCAATTATATATTGTGTTGTATTAATCGGTGTCGTCTGTCTCGAAATCAGTTTCAGTATCGACGTTAATTGCTAACGGTGAAATTTGGTCGACCATTCTGTCTGAAATATGGTCGATTTCCCAAAACTTCTTTTCTTTCTCGGCCACGTGTCCAATGAAATTATTCCAGTGTTTGGCTGTTACCCGCCCAACACCTTCTTCAAGCAATCTCTTTACGTCTGGTGATTCTAAGGTGTTGTTTGTTCTGACGTATCCTTTGACCATTGACCAAACTAGCCCTATTGGATTCAACTCACAATGATACGGTGGGAGTCTGAGCACGGTTTTATTTTGTCTTGTGGCCGCTTCGTCGACGACGTATTTATCGAATTTTTCCTTGTGCAGTCCGACGATATGAAGTAGTTCAGCCTTTACCATGGTATCACCGTCCACTTCTTTCCCCTTATTTTGTAGCCATTCAACGATGTCAGCTTTTTTCCACGAAGTATTTGGCATATTTTCGATTTTCACCGAATGATACGAAGCATTGTCCATGACAATCACGCAATTATCGTCTAACGATGGTAAAACATTTTCAAAGCAGTCGAGAAACGTCTCCCCGTTCATCTCGTTTTGGTAGTCGGCTGTATTTTTCTTGGATTCAAAGTATAACAGCGCACCAGGTACGAATCCGGCAGCGCTGCCAATGTGTAATACAATCAACGGTTTCCCTGTACTACCTGGACTAGTCGATCCCGTCGATAGGCCTCTGATTGTAAGAAATGCGTTCTTGTGTGACTTGGCGGTCTTATCCATCCGAACACTGCTTGGTGTATCACTTGTGTTGACCCACGTTTCGTCCAAGTAATAAATCGAGCGACCCTCTGCTCTGTGTCTTCGTCACGTTATAAGCTCTGCTTTCTCTGTCAGGATACTATTCCGTTGTCGTTTAGTAAATACAAAACCCAATTCATGCAACAATTTATGGAATGTCGATCGCTTGATTTGTGGCAGGTCCTTGTCATCATTTACTCTCTGCAGAACTTTGCCCATTGCCGGCAGCTCGTTATTTCGATAAAAGTTATGTATTGTTCTCCTTATGGCGCTTTTATCGAACTCGTCGATCTTTTCTTTGAAAGAAAGGCGACGTTTCTTCAAATCCGGCTCTTGTACCTGGCCTGTTTTATTGTATTCTGCTATAATTTTTTTAATAGTGGTTTTTCCAATACCCGTTTCTTCTGTCAATCGTAAGATCATCTTTTTGTACGTTATGTTCGGATTGTCTTCCTTCAATTTCTTATACACGTCCATGATGATTACTTTTTGATCTCGGTGCACCACCTGAAATTATGAATAAACAACAAATGCATTGAATCATAGTCAGGACCGCGGTCTTATACACAGGTCTGTGCACTTCGACGTGAAATCCGTGCCGGATCTGAGGCCACTACCACGTGAGGTCTTTAGTTACTAAGAGGCCTGTCATAGCGCATGCCTGGCCTGTCATACCAGCCGCTTCGATCGCAGCGCACCAGACTGTTGTTGAAAAAGTAACTACAATTGAACCCAGTTATGGCATGCAACATTCTATGGTAAAAGGTTTAGAGTGCTCAGACCTGTGTATAAGACCGTGGTCAGGACTGTCGGGAGTAAATACACTCTTAACAAAAATTAGCGCGCCACCCAATTTTTGCTTCAAAAAATGTTCGATTTCAAAGTCTCGTGATTCGGCGAAATATTGACTTAGCGAGTCGTTCGTCGAAGCTTTTTAAAGCTTGGAGCTTTATCTTTCAGATGCTTACTTTAGATTGGGTTTATGTTTTTGTTGTCTTGAGTTATGGTCCCTTGAACCATCTCGTATCAAATTTGTGTATCGATGTTCCAACTTCAAAACAACGCACAGGGCTTGGAATGTCCTCTTCAAAACCCTTTTTTTTTTAAATTGCTCTACGATTTTTTTTCATGGAGTTATGCGTTGCTGAAGCAAAAATGGTCAAATACAGCTCTTAAAATTGTATTGTACTGAAATTCACGAATACGGGGGTGGCTCTGTAATGGTCTGGGGTGCAATTTCCATGCATGGTCGTACCGATCTCCTGTTTATTCCACCACTTTAAGTAATGCTAATGCCGGAGGTACTGTTTCATCGAAATTTACGAAAAAAAATCGTAGAGCAAATTCCAAGATACGGTTTTGAAGGAAACATTTCAAAGTTGAAGTTGTAACCTTGGGCCACCTGTGTCGCTATTTTTGAGCGTGCTACCTGAGGTCAAAGTTCGGATTTCCATTTCGCGGTTCGGAGGGTCTCGTTTGGATGGTGATCATGGCTTGAAAACGTCACCGAATAAAAATTGCAATAAGGTTTCAGAGAGATGAAGATTTGAGCTTCAGAAGGCATTTTAGGGAACCTCGATACGAGAACTCGTTCGCCCAGGGCATGCGATCGAAAATTGAAAGACCATTGTTGTTTCAGCAACGCATAACTCCATGAAAAAAAATCGTAGAGCAATTTAAAAAAAAGGGTTTTGGAGAGGACATTCCAAGCTTCAAAATGACTATCTTGAAATTAAAACTTCGATCGTGACCGACCCCGTGCGTTGTTTTGAAATTGGAACATCGATACACAAATTTGACACGAGATGGTTCAAGGGACCATAACTCAGGACAACAAAAACATAAACGCAATCGTAATTAAGCATCTGAAAGATGAAGCTTCAAGCTTTGAAATGCTTCTATGAACGACTCGCTAAGTCAATTTTTCGCCGAATCAGGAGACTTTGAAATCGAACATTTTTCGAAGCAAAAATGGGTGGCCCGCTAATTTTTGTTAGGAGTGTAGTATGTACTATATGTATACAAACATTACATACTGAGGTATCAATGTTTGTTCATCTTTATTTACCTGGCCTTTTTTGTTTTTTTTAATTGGAGATAATCCAGATGTTTTCCCTTCTGCGGCCGTCATTATACCTATTTCACGTACTCAATGATCTTCACAAAACACTGCAGTGAAATATTTTTTTTGGGCTAGTGCTGATGATGAGTGAAATATTTTTTTTGGGCTAAAGCTGATGACCCAAAACTGCAGTGATAATGAAAACCTTTCAAGGGTTATTTGTGAAATATGCGAAATAACTGTTGACCGTTGCCACTGGGGCGCTATTGCCAATGACAGCCCTGGTTTGTTGCATATTTCCGATTGTGGCGTGAAGGGAAATAAAGCCAGGAGCACACAACCAGCAGTCTGCCGTGCAGTGCCGTGTGCGGTAAACGGAACACGTACATACAGGGCTTCTGTCGCTGTACGCATAGCTCCGACCAATCACACGGCGTCAGCTCGTACCCGTAAAACGAAAGAGAACCGATGATACCGACTTGACATTTTTGCCGCCAAAAATCTTATTGACACGCGAGTCCACACAACAAAAGTACATCAATGTCGCAAAATCACTTCGTACGGCACGTATCGCACGAGCGCCGAGGCGAACAGACGGGTGCGAGCTGATGCTACGTGATTGGTCGGGGGTATGTGTGCGGCAACGCAAGCCTGTACGTGTTCCAATTATCACATATAGTACACTGCTGTACGTGTGCTCCGAGCTTGAGTGGTTGGTCCGTGGGCGGAAACCTGACCAAAACGGACAACTTTTCGGTCGATCCTGAGTATATTCTCTCGTTGGACAAAGTAAAGCATGTTTACAGGGTGACCAGTGATTTTTGTTTGGTTGGTAGAGCTGCACTTATGCGTACTTTGTTTTGTTCCAGAGAATCGCGTGCTAATGCACTATATTTGCTTCACGGATGACCAGAAAAATATATTTTACAACTTCTAAACCGCTTGCTCAACACGTATGATTTATAAATCAAGCTGTCGTGAACCAGTTTTGCCTCTATAAGACAGATGTGACTATTCATGAGGGTATGCCGAATTGTATCTGAACAGGGTGGATCTTGAGGCAGTGAAATCTGAGGTAATTTATGGAGCTGATAGCTGATAGCTGCTCGTAGTCGATAGCTGCTAATGGATACACTTACGATTCGGTTATTTCAAATTATAAGATAAAGTATAGATAAGACACTTATGTCCCGAGGCGAAACTCGGTCAAAAAAAAAAAAAAAAAAACGTAGGCAATCACATAGAATACATGAGAATTGACAACACGAAATTGGAATAGTGAAGTGATGAAATTACGAATAAGAGACACAATGCGAGTGATCAGTCAAAAGATGCTGAAAATGATATAGTGTCCCAACGAAATCTCTGGGCGCAAATGCTAAAAGGAGTGAAAGAAAAGAAAATACTTTTTCGCCAGTTCACCGGTAATATGATTTTTTTTTTTAACTACATGGTTTTTCCTTGCCGGTTGGCAGTTATTTAATTGGCACAGCACCAACATTTCACATTGGATTATATTCACCATTAAGAATAGTTTTTTTTTTCTTTTGTTTACATGAAGTAACATGTGTCTAACATTCATACTGTATCCAAGTTAAGAGTGAGAGCATTGTTCCCCATCAAATTTTCTCTCATTATTAGTTCTCCACTTGCACCTGGTACGTCATGATATGGCTAGTCGTAACGGTAACAATGATTTCTACTTACAATAAACTAAAATTTACATAATTAATTAACAATTTGCGAAACGATAAGTATCTCATCTAATGACTATCTTTCATCAGATTATTACATACAATGTACAAAATGAAAAATTAGCGATTTTTCGAGACATGCGGGTTTAATAGTGAATATGTTCATAAAGTATCGAGGATCAAAGTACATTGACAGCGGTATGCGTGTGGAAAACCATCCACTAGTCAGGATGTTCACACACTCTCAGGACGAATAGTTTCCATAAGAGGTTCGATGTCCATGGACCAGAGCACCGGAGTATCGGTAGTGACTGTTACTTCAGAAGAATCGGAGTAGGTGTTGGACGTACTGACCATGCCTCCAAATTCGAGAGAACTACACTCTAAACATGAAACATTGGGGAAATACTGGATTTTTCACTGTCTTAGAATTGTTAAGAAATTTTATTGTATCATTACTTATAATAGTTGCCACCTGTAAATATCTTGCTCGTTTGAATAAAGATTTTTACCGAATCCTAAGGGAGTGAAAAGGGAAAAAGACCAATTACCTAAGTTCCATTTAAGCCCAGTTGTTGTAATGCTAGTAACACGACATCCAATTGGCATGAGAGCGCACCACGTCTTAAGGCGTAATAATGGTTCTGGTATTAATATTTTATGGGTTCCAGGACGCAGTAGCCATGTCAAGGAATCGCTGGAAATCTGTATTATCTGAAGGAGAAGAAATAAGAAAATTCATAACCAAAATGGAGCACCTGCATATAAACTGCAAATAATCTATCATTGGTCTGATAAAATTGTTATACACGCAGACCCCACTCATTTAACCAACCTGGGTTCGGGTACCTTCAGTTATTTGACAAAAGTAGTGGCCCCCACTTCCCGTCTTGAAATGGCAGCCGTTCTTGAGCAGTCGTACATGTGCTAGTTTCATGCTAGTTCAGACCCAAACGTCATTAACACTTTGTTTTCACTACATATGTGCTGAAATTATCACGTATTGCAAAAGTTTTGCACATATCCACATGTGAGTGGTATCCTGGCGCTAAGAAAATGGCACCAAGGCAATATAAAGGTGAGACTCCGTTATTTATGAATGCATATTTTAGATCGCATATGTGATAAATTGAATCTTGACCTGAAATGAGTTTACACATGGTTAGGGCCGTTAGATCGGCTTCGCTATCTAAACTGATTTAGTCTGCAGGTTCAAAATTAAATCATTTTTTTTCTCACAGCTGGAAATGCACAAAAGAAGACGAAAGTACCAAAGTACAGACAACTCTCGCTGGCAGATAAATGTCAAATTCTACAGCGCCTGGAGGCTGGCGAAACAAACAACGTAATCGCCAAAGATTACGGTGTAGTTCATTCTGCCGTGTCATATATAAAAAGGAATGAGGAGAACATCTATAAACAGCGAGATCAACTTGTAGCACAACAAGGGACTGAAAGGCGAACTCGCCTCACCAACTCAGTAGACAACTCAGCATTAGAACGGGGAGTGTATCGGTGGTTTTGCCAAAAAAGATCTTTAGGAGAACCAATATCAGGTAAACAATATAAAAGATATTATTGACATATAAAAGTAATAACGAAATAAATTATTGATAATTTAATGGCATGATATTATCTCTCATGTGTTTATCAGGTCCCATGCTTCAAGAAAAGGCATTACTTTACAATGAAAGACTTGGCGGAGCGAGCAACTTCCGGGCCAGTCATGGCTGGATACACAGGTTCAAGGCACGGCACGGGATTCGAGAGCTCTCTATGAAAGGTGGAAAGCTATCAGGCGACAGCGCAGCAGGCTCTGCATTTGTGGCAGAGTTCAACAAAATCATCGACGATGCTGGATACGACTTAGACAATATCTATAACGCACATGAGACTGGGCTTGCATGGAAGTCACTGCCAGGTAAAACATTGGCAGCAGGAAATGAGAAGGAAGTTGCAGGTAAAAAAGTGCTGAAGGACCGTGTGACTGTGATGGCGTGCGCCAATGCATCTGGTACTCATCGTATACCACTCTTGATTATTGGTAAATCTAAGAAGCCAAAATGTTTTAAAAATGTCCACACGCTACCAGTTAACTACCGAGGACAGCATAACGCTTGGATCGACTGTGAAATCTTTACTGATTGGTACAAGACAATTTTTTTACCAAGTATCAAGCGAAGAAAAAGTGGTGAGAACGAAAAATTTATATTGTTGCTGGATAATGCACCTTCTCACCCATCGGCAGAGTATCTCAACGCAATTGACGAATGCTGTACGATCATTTTTCTACCCCCCAATGTTACGGCACTGATCCAACCAATGGATCAAGGGGTAATTGAGGCTACCAAAAAGCATTATAAAAAAGCAATTCTGCGAAAACTCTTACTGGAAGAAGAATCCACTGAGGGGGATATTGTGACAAATTTTCTGGAAAAATGGAATATGCTAGATTGCTGTATATCAATCGCACAGGCATGGGACACTTTAGATAATGCAACACTGCGAAATGCCTGGAAAAAAATCTTGGACGTGAAAATGACAGCTGCAAATGTGGAGAGTGACTCTAAGCTTCGTCATTTGGTCAACAGGATTCCAGGCTATGTCAACTTTACGGAAGAAGAAACAAAAGCGTGGCTCGAAGAAGATACTTCACAGCCTGTCTGGCATATTTTAAATGATGATGAGCTTCTAAACCTCAGTCAGCAAACCGATAATCCACTAGATGATAGCGAAATAGATGATTTACAAGAAGAAGATGATAATAATCATGATGTATCCCAAGAGTTACCTGCGCTTCGGGAAGTATTGAACGGATTAAATACTGTCCTTCGATGGTATCGAAGCCGATGGGAAAGTGAGGAGACTGACTTCACTTCGCTGTACAAAATCTCTCAGTTGGTTGAAGATCTAATCCTGGATCCATAAACGTCACTCGATTTCTTTCTTATGTATGGAAACTACACGTATTCCCTATGTACCTGAAGCTGGACATTGTTTCAAATTCTAAGCCATATCTGTAATAATCTACTAATCTAATCTATTCGTATTACGTGTAGCATCACCTTGTCCATCAGTGATTCAAAGAATTATTCTACATACATGTATCTCTAATTGATCTACATATGAATAAAGCCTTAGATCGAGTAATTATGAGTATATACCCTGAAAGTGGAGACTGACTTCACTTCGCTGTACAAAATCTCTCAGTTGGTTGAAGATCTAATCCTGGATCCATAAACGTCACTCGATTTCTTTCTTATGTATGGAAACTACACGTATTCCCTATGTACCTGAAGCTGGACATTGTTTCAAATTCTAAGCCATATCTGTAATAATCTACTAATCTAATCTATTCGTATTACGTGTAGCATCACCTTGTCCATCAGTGATTCAAAGAATTATTCTACATACATGTATCTCTAATTGATCTACATATGAATAAAGCCTTAGATCGAGTAATTATGAGTATATACCCTGAAAACATCACGTATTTGTGGCTGATGCCATATTTCAGAAGTTTATTATCAAAAATGAAACAATGAAAATGAAAGATGAAAATGAAAAATTTGTACAAGACGCAAATATTTGAAGTCATAGGGGTCTGGTGATATCATGTTACGGCCCTGAGTAAAATTTCACCCGGCCCAAGAGTGGGGGTAGAGGGAGTCAAATAACTGATTCTGAACCCCGTCGAATAACTGGGGCTGTCAAATAACTGGTGGTCACATAAGTGGGGTCCGAGTGTACCCATAACAACTGATAGAGCGATTGATTACTTTACAAAAAATTTTCCATTTCCTTGTCGCTTGACCCCACAGTGGATCACAATACTACCTACCTGGATATCACCAACGAGCTTGTCCGACTTGAACAATGTGTTGATATTGGCTACTATGTGATCTAATCTGCCAGACGATTCTGATAATACGTAGATTCCGTCCAACTGTAAATGGAATAATTATGTTCGTTAGCTTTTGTCGGCTGATTGTTGTTCTAATCTCTATGATAAAAAGACTCATGTTTAAAGTGTCAGAGAAATTTGAGAAAAAATATCTTCGAACAGCACATGCGATGAGATACCATAGTGGCTAAAAGTGAAAGGAAACACTTTTCAAATCGGGGGTACACATGTTTGAGATAATTTCGTGAGATATTAAGAGTATCTGAAAATAAAACTTCCTCAAATGCCACTACATTATATTGAGCAATTCAAAATCTTGTGGAAAGCCTTGAATCAAGTGAAATCCCAAACATAAGTTCCGATCGAAAATTCCTAGTATACCCAAAAACTGATCAGTGATTGAAATAACTGGGTAAAATATTAAATCTGATCGTAAGAAAAATTATTAAGTCAGAATATTTATGTGGATTAAATATTGAAATTATTAAATTAAGAACTACATCTATTCTTTTTGATTTGGTGTAGACTCCAAGTTGAATGAGAGCCTTCGTATAGTCGGTTGCATTTTGATCGGGTGTGACAATAACATTGGCCCCTAGCCTGCGCAGCTTGTTGATTGTATCCGGTTCTATGCTGTCCATATCGCCAGTTATGAGATCAGGAAGAAACTGGCTGCTCTGTCCATTCACCATATCTTCTCCTTGAGTACCGAGGAAAGTTAACCATCGATCCGTCCCTCCATCAACAGTCACTGTTATACTAGCTATACATATTTTGAAAGGGGAATGAAAAAGAACAAATAATATTGATGATCATACTCTAAATGTTAGATAAAACTCTATCGGAATGAGTCTTATTTTGTGATAAAAATTAAGAAGCGCGAGAAAATAGTATATTGCGCAGTGAGTGCGAATAGTTGGCGATTCCTATAAACGTGAAAATCACGGCACGAGCCAAAGGCCAGTCCTGGATTCACATGAGTCAGGAATTGCAAACCCGCACTCGTTGCACACGATGATTTTTCCAATTACCGCGATGGGAATGCGGGTTCGGAACGAGTTAAAAGATTTGATAGACGACACTTCTCCCATTTACTTCTCCCACTTCTTCCACACATACGTCATCAATTGAGGAATGGCTCGCTTCGTCCTCTCTCAACGAGACTCCGAAGTCGCATTTCCCACGTAGGTATTGGAAAAACGAATTTTTCTACACCTGGATTAGATAATAAGAACAATAACTAACAATAAGAACAGTAATGTTTATAGAGATAGAACCTTTTTCCCAAACGTTGATCAGTAAACTCTGTCTCCAGCGAATGGGCCTGTTTAAGACGATCAGAGCATGTTTGTATGATGAGGGACAGTTGAATATATTCAGCGGATCCCACAGCGTACTGCATCGTCTTGATATATCGTTGCCCGCCAGGGTTGGCGCGTATTCTTGCGTAGCTAAAATTACGCGATAACAGCGAGGGTAGGTTAGGTTCAATTGGGTTCGATAGTAAACAAAGCGTAGAGCTTTGAGCACGGACTTAGGTATATGTAGAACTCGACAGCGCGTTCCGTATCTTACGAGTGAGAGATGGAACGTGTGACAACCAATGTCTATCTTTCTTCACAGAGTACAGTAATGTTCATGTATGGATGTCCAGTGGCTAACTTTTTTTTCCGGAAACGAGTCTCCTTTCTGGTCTTTTTTATGTGCCTATGATCGATGAAGCAGTCGACAGGAGAGCTTGGGAAACCACGACGAAGCCTCCCGCCGCTGTCATTCCGCATTCGCATAACCTCTAAGTTCGCGAGAGCACAAATAATTTTAATAATTAATCAAAATTAAATTCATTTTTCCCGCATATTGTTCCGCATTCAAGACTCGATGGATGTGAAATATTTTGTATAGTTTAACATATTACGGAAAGTCTAATGCCCGGAGCTTTTCCTAAACAATAAATAGAATGCCGCGAACGCTAATAAGGTTAACCTGTGCAGTAATTTAAACTGTTTTTAGATTCACTACAACGAACCAGTAATAACCTTATTACGTATAAAATTATAACGATGACACGTATTATAAAAAACGGGTTCATAATTTGTAAATTCATTCTGATTCTCATACTCGAAAATTTATTACCAATTCGTTTCATTTCACCACTCGCATACTAATCATCCATCCTTCTAGCATTTATGTCAATTAGGTTTATTTCGATCCCTCGACGATATGAAGTCGAAGTCGAAGTCTAAAGTCTGGTTTGAACAGGAGAATCTACCCTCTGTATCCATTATCAAGACCTGTGTCCAAATGTTGAAGTCATCTTACAGGCCCCTTGCCAGTTCAAGTCTAGTTCTGCGATGAGAATCTCCTCCATGTATCCATTAACAATATCTGTGTCTAAAGCACGATGTAAGAAGAATAGGTGGGTCGACGGCCGTATTTTCCCATATAACGCGCTGTGATTTTTAGGTGTTATTTCCCGAGTATTCCGCCAGGTTCGCCTCGACACAGATACCCGAAAAGTGGCAACTTCAAATTTCTACTTACACGTGCTTTTATCATTACACGCTAATATTCACGCGCTACTGCAGATATTAGGTAATCAGTGAACGAATACGTACAGTCATACACAAATGTAAGTAAAGTATCTGTAACAATACCATCTATACCTATAAACATACCTGAAGAAGTATATTTCCATCTGTATCGACGCTTTTATACTCCCTTCTAACGTCCTTTTCAGTAAAATGTTTTCACAAACAAAAGCGTTGCTTGAAACATTTTCTCTACCGTGTTTTTCCAAAAATGACAGCCACTTTTCGCGAGTAAGGGATCTACCATCATCGGACGGGAGTTTGAAAATTGAAACATTGGTTTCAACTTTACCCTGTGCAATCCGCCCGCTCCCGCGCTCCGACAATTTTTGACATCGTGTGTACTTCTTACCCATTGTTTGCGACCAACCAAAACGAGCGGTCGGCTGTGTCAGCTGAGACTAGGAGTACACGTGACTACGGCGACCGTTGTGATTGGCGTATCTGTGTTGCAGCGCCGCCTGTACGAAACTTAACGAAATGACACCTAAAAATCACAGCAATTGAAGTCTCGTCGACCCACCTATTCTTCTTACATCGTGGTCTAAAGCCTAAAGTCCGGTTTGAAAATGAGAATCTACCCCATGTATCGATTATCAAGATGATTAATGCGATATACTTCATTAAATGTGATTTGCAAATGAAAACATTCAGTCATTGATATTCAGAATTCTCATATATTTTTTTTCAGACATAAAAATTAAGAGGTATTTGTAAAGTGAGGTGAAATTATTTCAACGACTTAACTAGATTGATACCTTTAAAGTAGGTTCAATCAGAATCTAGAGGGATAGATGAAATTTAAGTAATGTATTACATTTGTTTGAAATAATTGAAATGTCTTGTCTTTGATATTCGATGAAGAAAAATTCGAATTATATAAAATATTTACTGAAATCTGAAACAAGCTAAATGGAAAATGCTTAATGAAAACATCAATCTAATTAGTTGAACCCGAGGCCACTTTCCAGCTTGAGTATAGTTCTACGATGAAAAAATACCCCACGTATAGATTATCAAGATCTGCGTCTGCAGCTAGAAGTCATTTGCGAGGCCACTTGCCAGTTCCAGTCTGATCCAACGATGGGAACTGCGTATGGATTCTCAAAAGCGTTACTCCTAACGTAGAATGAACCTTGCTGTAACTTCTGTCCTATAAATTGTGGGAATTTGTATAAGTCATATCGTCGGGGGATCGAAATAAACCTAATCGACATAAATGCTAGAAGGATGGATGATTAGTATGCGAGTAGTGAAATTAAACGAATTGATAAGAAATTTTCGAGTATGAGAATCAGAATGAATTTACAAATTATGAACCCGTTTTTTTTACTACGTGTCATCGTTATAATTTTATACCTAATGAGGTTATTATTGGTTCCTTGCAGTGAATCGAAAAACAGTTTAAATCACTGCACAGGTTAACCTTATCGGCGGCTTCTTGTTCCCGGCATTATATTTATTGGTTAGGAAAAGCTCCGGACATTAGGCTCTCCGTAATATGCTAAACTATATAAAATATTTCATATCCATCGAGTCTTAAATGCGGAAAAATATGCGGGAAAAATTAATTTAATTTCGATTAATTATTAAAATTATTTGTGCTCTCGCGAACTTAGAGGTTATGCGAATGCGGAATGACAGCGGCGGGAGGCTTTGTCGTGGTTTCCCAAGCTCTCCTGTCGACTGCTTCATCGATCATAGGCACATAAAAAAGACTAGAAAGAAGACTCGTTTCCGGAAAAAAAAGTTAGCCACTGGGCATTCATACACTTGGCGAGGTTGATTCTGACCCGGAAGTGATCGTTTGGAAATAGAATTATGTTGGTACCGTGAAGTAAACGCCAGCGCCCCTGCCGTGTGGCCGAGTTACAATCTCTGTTTGACTTTTTGACAGTTTTGACAGGCATAATTAATAACCGAATTCATAACCAATCACCTAACCTAGATATATTAGAACAGCGAAATATGTAGCCTCAAAAAATACGTGATTAACGAATTTGCTGTGAAACTTTGCGAAACGGATTTTATTCTATAGCAGATCTTTCGGTAAGTTCAATTTAATGATTCCAATCAACAAACGCAATGGTTGTGCAACAAGATTCTCTTTGGATTCTTTAACCGCTTTCAAAGGGTCGCGGTCGCAGCTGGTGGACGTATTGAATGTAATGATGTCACTGAATTGAGTCATAACTATGGGTTTCGATGCATCGCACAGCAGCCTATCGAGCCAGGACCATTGTCGAGCTGAAAACGATGAACTTGTAATGACGAACTACGACAGGTTAAGATTCATTGTGATTTACTTAATAGTTCTGAAATTTATTTACACCAGTCACAGACACTAGATCATTCGATCATTATGTTAGGGAAACAGTATCAGATGCTGTTAGTATCATATTTTTTGTTTATCGATTAGACGGAATACATAAATCAAATTGTAAAACGTGCAACGACTAGGCATACTTAACAAACATATTTCATCATTTTGCAGAGGTTGGGCGTAGACAGAAATTAAACCGTGAAACAACCAGCCATCGTCAACAGACATAATTTCTACAATCATACCTGATACATGTGCCAACTAGCTAAAGTCGACAAAAATAACTCATCATTTCGTTGGTGAAAGACGCAGACTGGAATGAAACTGTAATTTGTGCAACGAGCAGGCATAGTTAACAGGCTGTAATTAATTCCTTTATCAATCAATATACAAACTAACTGTAATGATTCGTCTTACTTAATTATGGGGGTTGTGTAATAGTAAAATAACTTATGTAAACAAACAGTTCTTATGATAATATACCACGGTATTAGGAATATATTTTATTTTCATCAATGTTTACTTAATTATGGCGGTTGGGTAATAGTAAAATAACTTATGTAAACAAACAATTCTTATGATAATATACCACAGTATTGAGAATATAATATTTTTATTTTCATCAATGTAAATTAAAACGTGCAAATTTCAGAACTATTAAATAAATCACAATGAATCTTAGCCTGTCGTAGTTCGTCATTACAAGTTCATCGTTTTCAGCTCGACAATGGTCCTGGCTCGATAGGCTGCTGTGCGATGCATCGAATCCCATCATTATGACTCGATTCAGTGACATCATTACATTCAATACGTCCACCAGTTGCGACCGCGACCCTTTGAAAGTGGTTAAAGAATCCACAAAGAATCTTATTGCACAACCATTGCGTTTGTTGATTGGAATCATTAAATTGAACTTACCGAAAGATCTGCGATAGAATAAAATCCGTTTCGCACAGTTTCACAGCAAATTCGTTAATCACGTATTTTTTGAGGCTACATATTTCGCTGTTCTAATATATCTAGGTTAGGTGATTGGTTATGAATTCGGTTATTAATTATGCCTGTCAAAACTGTCAAAAAGTCAAACAGAGATTGTAACTCGGCCACACGGCAGGGGCGCTGGCGTTTACTTCACGGTACCAACATAATTCTATTTCGAAACGATCACTTCCGGGTCAGAATCAACCTCGCCAAGTGTACATGAACATTACTGTACCGAGGGTTCGTCCTTAAGGTAATATTTCATGCACGCGGCTACGGCAACTGTCGCGCGACGAAACCACGCTGACGTCAAGAATTCCGTCGCGTCTATGAAATATGTCAACGATCTGCGAGTTGTAAAAAAAAATAAAAATGAACATAAAAAATTGAAATAGAAATAAAAACAAAATGAAATCATAAAATAAAATCTACTAACCTAGAAATAAATAATCTACTATCCATGACACATACGAACCTTGCTTTTCGCGGTTTATCGACTTCGCCGCGTCCAGAATGGAATTCTGTCGCATTGAAGTTGATCTCGGATCTACTTCAGTGCGACAGAAAGTACTCCACATGCGGCGAAAGTACACTCGCCCGCCGTCAATTTTCAACCAATCAGCGTAGTTTCGTCGCGCGACAGTTGCCGCAGCCGCGTGCATGAAATATTACCTTTAGAGCATATAGACATGGAGGGAGCCTTCTAGCTGAAAAGCGTGATGACAAAGACGGGAACAGTAAGGTGATAACCTTTCTCTCTCGAAGCCAGGAGCGTAGCGTGGTAAATTGAGTGCCCGCGTCGGTAACAAAAACAGGAAGAATTAAAGCACATAAGCACAGGGCTATGCGTTATACTGGGTATACCGTACCGCTAGGCACAGCTCTGACGTAGTCACGTGACTAGTTTAAATCGACCGATCACATTTTGCCAGAAAGAGAAAGGATATCACCTTGCTATGTCTATCCTTCCTGCGCTTGCCACTTATGGAACAAGATAGGACTGGCTCTCTCCATGTCTATATGCTCTAAGCCGTAGCTGCGTGCATGAAATATCACCTTAAGGGCCTTTGAGCGACTGTTTTTTTACCGACAGAGTAAGCATTTTCGGCATTTTCGGCCAGTTTTCACAACCGCTATTTAGTCCACGGATTACGTCTCTATCGGTCCACTAATCACTCTAGGATTTTGTAGGAATAATCCTTAGATTATTAGCGAGTGCGGGCTGGTTCCTAGAGATTAAATGAATGTAATTTCGATTAATCATTGATTTATTCATACGAAGCTGTGAAATCAGCTAACACTAATACATCGCCAATACACAGACAGTGTGAAATAATAACATTATTTTCTGCACTTTTGATGAAAAATCGGTGTTGAAATAGGCAGCCCGCAGTATAGGTTGATATTATCAATCTTTCGATATTATTCCGAGGTAGATTATAGGAGCAGGAGCGGCGTAATCCGTGGACTAAAATTCGAAGTGACAGCCAGCGTCGACACAAACACATGTAGAAACTGTTGTATAAAAGTAGTTGTTGCTTCCTACGTGCGCTTTCTGTGATATCAGCGCCATTCCGTTTCAAGATATTTTACTCATTTGTCAGTGGAGCTCAAACTCGTCACCATTGAAAACTGTTATTTAGGAGAAATATTTTATAAAATATAATTTATATCGTCAATTTTTTTCATGATTTTTGATTCTGTATTATGCTGCCCATTCGCACAATTGATACCGAAATGTAGAAAAAAATGAGGACCTGAATATGTATACACATAATTTTACAAATAGATTGAGCGCCTCTACTCCGAGGCTCCGCCCATACCAAGTTCTCGGGCTCGATGCTAGAGGCGCCGTAGACGCTATATTATTTCAACAGGGTTCATAATTTGCACGCCGATGGCGCGTTTCGGATGAGAAGTTGTCGGTGCTCGCTCAAAGGCCCTTAAGGGTCGAGTCGTTGCCTGAGGATGGGTGCTTTCCATTTACTGACTCAAGTCGACACAAGTCGACTTGTGTCGCCTAAAGTGCTTTCCATTTGATTTGTGTCGCCGTGGGTCGGCGACACAAGTCGACTCGGGAAGACTCTGCTAGAATGGTGAGTATGCAAGTTGAACGATGTTCCATTTATTCGTTTTCGAGAGTCGACACGAGTTGACACGAGTCGACACAAAAGTCATGTAAATGGAAAGCACCCGATACAGGAAGACAGTTTTCCTAATGGGAAAGCGTGAGCCGGCAAAGTAGGCTTGAAGTGGGCTTGGGGATGAAGGGTGCCCGAAGTTACCGACTGAAATAGCATTGCAGTATACCATAAATATACTGCAATGATCGTCTGGTCGGTAAGTTCGGGCACTCTTCAATGCTCAAGCCACTCCAAGCTCACTTGGTCTGCTCACAAAACAATCCAGGGTGAGCTGTCTTTAGAATACTCGGTCAACGACCGAATGCCTACTCCTTCTCTCCACCCTCCAGTTCCTTTTTGCCATGGACATAGGAATACTAGGGACGGAGTGTTTCGTCGAGGGGGGGAAGCCAGTGCGGGGAGGGTGCCGAGGTAAAGTGTGCCCACTTTTGATTGGCTGCAGGTCTGCGCAAGCGTAGTGTCCGAAGGCTGACACGCAGAGAGAGAGATAACCTATATCACGGTCGCATTCTAATTCAGTCAACGCGGGAATTAAACAATGCAATACTTTCGTAAAACACGGTACTGAGCATGCGTATTAAGTCGGCCAATCAAAAGTGGGCACACTATCATGGCGGACCCCCCTCATTCTGGCTTCCATCCCTCGCCTATCCGTCAAGCTTACGCTCCGTCCCTAGTATTCCTATGTCCATGCTTTTTGCCCACCATACGTATGGGTATTGCATAGGCATAGTTTTTGGATGAAATGAAAGAAATGAGTTCACTTAGAAGGATATTCTCGTGCACGACGCGTTTGGAGTTTGCCTCATTTCGGACTTGATGGAACAACAGCCCAAGCGGCGTTTTTCAGCGTAGTGTACTCGACTGCCGCGAATCGTCAGCTACAACGACAAGTGCTCCGACCGGGTTTATTACTACATCGTTGTCGATTAGCTTGGAAAGAGAGAGGCGCTGCCACGCGACATTCGTCGATATTAGATCGTAGACGTGATTGCGACATTACGCGTCCCGCTGGTAGAAATAGATAAATCACTCAATATACTTCCTACCGTTACCGTTGTCGTTCACTGCTTTCGAATGTCTGTTCATTTTCGGTGAATAAAAATATTAAGAACTTGTATAGTTACGGAAACTTGACCGCTTGAATAGTGTACTATATGAGCCTCGGGTATTTATCATGACACGTGTGCCGGCTAAACTTCTCAATGTTCTTGAAATTGCTACGCCTCGAAACACTGACCCCATATCTTTTTCATATCATGACCAGTTTCTTTTCACTCTTATGTAATCGTTGAAAATATCGATCTGCATTTCATGTCTCATTCTATCTTTACTGTAGGGTCAGACTCTAAGCAATAGCACCAGCTGCGAGCGTACCGGCTAACGATAAGACGTGATAGACTAGGAGCTCATGACAGATTTTTTACGTTTGTTGCCCGTCTGCCGCTCTGAAAACTCCTATACTTTATCATTTCAAAACAAAAAATGCAATCATAAAAACTCGGTCCTCGATAACCAATCCAGGGTTATAAATGGAAGAAAGTATCTCCAAAATGTGAGCGAAATAATTGACAGATGCCAGTCTGCCGTTGTGCGGACGGAAGTTCGTGAAAAAAAATCGATGGGAGCATAAGGGGGACTCTAGTCGAATGTTACCGACCCATCTAATTTCTCAAATATCTCCGAAACGGGGCTACTAATCAAATTGTCCTTTTGACAGCCAATGTTTGCCGATGAATGAGATCGAGTTAGCACGTGAAATTCAATAAAATCGTTTTTTTTTCTCTCTCTTGTAGGAAATGGATTGAAGTGAAAGATGTAAAAATAATTTATTCAGTCAATACAATATGATACTCGGCTTTATGCGTAGTTTGAGCACGTCTACTCTGCTCTAAGGCTCAATACCAAGTGTTCCTCCCTTTGCTATTAGTACCGATAATCTGGCCCTAGATGTTTATGTCTCCAGTTCTGTATTCGTTTACATTTCACATCGAAACATCTAGAGTATCGATGCTCTGTACTGAAGTCTATAGGACCACTGTGCGACTATAGGATCGTGCAACGCCACGAAAAGTTTCTCTTCACTCTCTTGTCAAAATTAGTATGCTGTAACGTCCCAAATTGTCCGTCCCTGGGATAGCTGGTGTAGAGCGCGTGTAATTTGGGAGTTACTTGTTATGTGTGTCTGAATTTGTGTCACCGAAATCCTACAGGAAACGATCACCGTACTATAATAGTCAGTAGAAATCGCCTGCAGAATCGGATTTGCATAAGTGTTTGTTACCGAAATCCCCCAGGAAACGATCACCGTACTGTAATAGTCGGTAGAAATCGCCTGTAGAACCGGGTTTGTATAAGAGCGGATCCACGTCACTTCACTCAAAAAAAAAACCGTCAAGTCACGAATTCTTGCGCCATTCAATACATCTGTAGTAGGGGAGAGCGGGGTTGAAAGTGCCGGGGGTAAATAGTGCCGACGGTCATATCTCAGAGACAGAAAGTGATAACTATATTGTCAAGCTTCATCGCGAGTCATGTATTAGCCGTGGTATCACGGCAGTAATTGCAGCCATTTCAATTGCTCATACGACGCGGTATGATGGGTTATGTGTTTCGAGGTTACTTAGAAGCATGTACGTAAATATTTGTATGTTTATACTTTTTGGTCTGTGTCTTATAATTTTCCAGTGATCGATATGAGTCTTTCACTAGATTGAAGGGTATTTATTTAAGAATTGAATGTTGTGTTAAAATTCTCAACTTGCCGAACATTTTTTTTTAGATTCATTAAAATGTTAGTCTTTGAGTAAAGGGGTTAAAAGTGCCTTATGGTTTTTATTTTTGCTTTTGTTACTTAAATATCATTTAATTATTAGTGTTGTTACTATAAATATCACAAGAACTGAGATATAAAGTTTAAAAGTCAAAAAGTTAGACTTAAGCTTGAGAGAAATGAAAATATATTATATTGTATAAGACTTCTCTAGATTCACTATGGTATGCTCCCTTTTACCTAGTGTATGATTATAATATTAATAAAAATTATAAGTTTTGTAACGCTTGGACAATAAAAACGGTTATTTGTATATAATGAGATATTATTTGAAGTTTAAATGGTTTTTAGTGAATGGCACAATCAACCTCAGCATCGGCACATTTCGCCCCAAGGCGGGGTCATTTGTGCCTTTGCATCTGACAGCATACACTGTAAAAAATGGGCGGTGTTGATTTGGTACGGTGTGAGTGGTTAAGGGATGCGGTGTTACGATCAGCACCATTTCGTTATTATAGTTAACCACATACACCGTTTTCGGTGTTGAGCAATATTATATCGAAATTTCAAAAAATTCAACACTAGGTTGAGTACCTGACCACATGTCACACAATTCCGTGAGGAACATACTCCTTTCGTGGAGTACTTATGGTGCGACATCAGTTCGGTGTCGTGATATTTCGAACTTGGTGTAATTTTCTTGTCCGAAGTTGCAGCAACGCACGATAGACACCGTCTGAGTGCTATTATTATTGATCGAATACCCCTGCGGTTTTGAATTGAACATTTTCTTGTGCACTTCTACATTACTTTGATGGTATTAGATGGTCTGTCAAACTCAAAAAATTTACAGTCTCAGAGAAAATTCAGAGAAAGAAACATTTTCATTAAAATCAGAGCGACTTTTCGCTGGAATTTTTATGGATTCCTCCAGAAATTTCTGAGATTAACTAAAATTTCTTACATTATCACTACTGAATAACGAATTTTTGGAATTTCCACAGAAATTATAATATAAATTGCTAAGTCAACACGTAGCATGTTGGCACTCTGTACTGTGTGAATATCACACGCAAAGTGTTATAAGTTAACTCCACTACACTTGTTCGTTTCATCGGTAACACCACTGGTATAGCACCCTAACACCAATCGCCTACGCTGATTTCATAGGCTAACACCGCATTGATATGCGAAAATCGTTGGATTCGAATTTCCTTCCGGACGATGTTACAGCAGCACGATGCGTTTATTTTGTCTTGACTCATGCACATGCAGACTGTAACCTACAGTGTACCATGCTTGCGCCCTACTTTACAATGAGTTTTTCTGTGCTTCCACATTCAGTATTAGTACTGGAATTTTTACGACGTGATCCTAATAAACGTCAAATGTATTTCACGTGAAAGAATTAATATGAAACTTTTTTCATCGGCGTTATGTTTTGCTATATTAATTTCAGATTAGCTCCTGAATATTAAGAAATAAACGTGTACGTAGGTAAACGAATGTCAAAACATATACAGAAAAGTTTCTCTATTCCGCAAGCGTTATCGTGGTGTAGTGGTTAGAGCGTCTGACTGAAAAGCGAGCGTCCCCGGTTCAAATCCCTCGACTAATATAGGTTTAGGAAATAAAAAAATTAGGCTAACACGGCGAAGTGGTTACATGCGAAGCAACCGTGCTTTCCGTTCGGTGTGGATACGGAAAAATTGAGCCACATATAGTGTTGGAAAATATCTCGGTTCTGTGCTATGATCTTGATGTTTCGAACACCAACCTCGTAACACCGAACCCTACTTTTGGACCACTATAGACTATATCTCGGTGTCAGATTGGAGTAACCACATTTTGGTGTCATTATAATTAACCACCGTCTGGTGTCAAACATTTATGCACCGAATGGAGTAACTAATGATGTGTGGCTTTTTAACACTATCTTAACACCGGACGATTAACACCACCAGGTTACACCGAACAGGGTGGACCACTATAGAATCTGTAAGCAGTGTTGAATCTGTGTTAAATTCAACACCGCATTTTTTACAGTGTAAAACCCTGTTGCATTTAAAATCTATTAAAAATTAATAAAAATGCATGAGGAATCTAAAATCTGTATTAAATTTTATACCCAAGGTTTTAAATTGAAACGATTACCTATTAATTTCACGATTTTATGTGAAAATTACGTAAAATCGGCACTTTCAACCCCGCTCTCCCCTACTATGGAAAAAAAAGTACAATTTGAAGGATTTTGAAAAATTCTCAAAAATGGCGGAGTTAGAGGCATGTGAATTTTTGTGCACCACTTTGTTTGAAAATTCATATCTCCGAAAGTGTTCATCGGAGCGGAAAGATCCTTGGATCGTTTTGTTCGTAAAAGAATGCGCTTTCATAAAAAAAATCATATTCAAAAAAAAAAATTCTTTCAATATTTTTTTGGCGTTTTAATTTTTGATTTCGCTGCCATTTCCGTGGGACTTACAGAAATTCATGGAGATAATTTTTTTTGGATACCTGGATCCTTCCTCTTTAATCCCAAAGAAAAAATTCATGGAGAAAATACCTGGGCCGGAGATAAAAAATAAAACGTGTCGTCGCGCGTCACCGCGCGCGCTGATCCACGTCCGCGCTACTCCCGCAAGCTCGCTGTGTTACGTAGTGGAGATGTCATATCGATACTGCCATTCTAATACGTCGTATCCCACATCTGGGAAATTTTTCAGGAGACGATAAAAACGTTTCACGGTCGCAAATTAAAGAAAACTAGTAACTTTTTTTTCTGACGCATGTTTTAATGCATAAGTAGTAATGATAGAAGTAAAAAAAAATTTTCGAAAATGGAAAATGAGAAATGAAAAAATTATTTGTATCATGTTTACATTGGTATAACCTTCAAATTTATTTTCATGTTTTTCATAAAATACAGGCATTCCTAGTGAATAAATAATTTTGAATTATATGCTATAAGGAAAGTAAAAAAATTATGCATAATTACCTTCTTACTCATGTCGTTAATTGCTTCCTCAAAATTAACTTAAAATTAATAATATTAAGCGTGACTGTCACATCGTGGAGCCGACTGAACATATACGAATGTGGGATACGACATATTAGAATGCGCGAAAGTCTGCATGTGGGATACGACATATTAGAATATTTTTTTAAAAATACTAAATAAACAATTTGACCTCTAAAATTTTTACATAAGCTGCACATTGATAAAATGATTCTATTTTTCAAAAAAAGTAAAAATGTCAAATTTTGTGGGATACGAAGTATTAGAATGGCAGTATCGATATGATGCTTCTTTGTTTACCCAGGTTATCCATTCTCCGAAAATAGTTATTTTACCACCTTAGCCCTTCCGTATCCGTCTACTGGTCATGTTTTCTTGGAGTTATACAATTGTATACGTGTATATATGCCTGTTCTGAAAATTCCAGTACGGTTATGGTTCGTTGAACATACTTGTGCTGGAATTAAGTTTGATTCCATTTCACTCGGTTTGTGCTATATGACTGATGGATCTTGTGCAATATTTTGGTGGCCCTGAAATGAGCCGATGTTTTTTGCGATCTTTCCGCTCCGATGAACACTTTCGGAGATATGAATTTTCAAACAAAGTGGTGCACAAAAATTCACATGCCTCTAACTCCGCCATTTTTGAGAATTTTTCAAAATCCTTCAAATTGTACTTTTTTTTCCATAGTACTACAGATGTATTGAATGGCGCAAAAATCCGTGACTTGACGGTTTTTTTTTGAGTGAAGTGACGTGGATCCGCTCATAAGTGTTTGTTACCGAAATCCTCCAGGAAACGATCACCGTACTGTAGTAGTCGGTAGAAATCGCCTGCAGAATCGGATTTAGAGTTTTCTGATTATTATCGATCTTATAGGGAACGATCAACGTGTCGCAATGACCGGAGAATCGCCTACAAGACCGTGTGTATGCTGTGTTTTGGAGTGGATGCAGTAATCTTTGCAAAACACTGAATATAAAAAAATATATAATTTTATTTATCAATAATAAATTCAAACAAAAATAAATGTCAATCATAGAAGTCTATATAATTCGAAATATCGTGACACAAGACTATTCGTTTTGAGAAAAATGCTAATTATGCTGAGTGGCGCTTTGCCGATTCGCGTAAGAATGAAAATATAGACCAGGCAATAGGGATTTTTACGTGACAAAAATATTATTAGAAAACGGCTTGCGCCATCATACGCGGAACAGTCCGTAGATTTAGTGTGCCATGTTTTCTACTCGGAAATTTCATTAATTATATTGTTTATTAACAAAAAACCTCTAAAAAAAGTGTTTTTTTTTCGTTTTTCGCATATAAAAGCTGAACCGATGGAGCAATCTTGATGCTTTCAATAGACGAATTGTAGAGAATCAAAAGACAAAGAGAATGAGCCCCTGACGGACTCGATCGGATCCATAGTAACGGAGAAAATTCGAAAAAACTCGAAAAAACGGCGTTTTTTCAAAAATTCACAACTCCGCACTTTTTAAAGCTGTAGCACGGTCTCTCCGCGAGAAAATAGCGATCGATGGGTACTTCATGTGTGCTAAATCCAGGCGCTGTCGTATCATTACTTTTTGCATAATTGCAATTTGAATTTTTCTATGCACTTTCTTGCAAAACGGCTGGATGCTCTTGAGGTGGTCCGATTTTAATTTTTAAGACGGATTTTGAAAGTCGAAGTATAGTACTTCAAAACGTCTATTCTGATTTTTCGTTAAAATGATGAAAAATACGTGAAAAATGCTTGCAAACATGACCAAAAACGGCCGAGCGCGCGAAAGCGGTCGAGTAGTGGGGGTAGGCGGCCGAAGCGGAGAAGTATATATAGTAATAGAAGCGCGTTTCCCCGCTTCGGCCGCCTACCCATTTTTCACCTATTTTTCATCATTTTAACGAAAAATCAGGATAGACGTTTTGAAGTACTATACTTCGACTTTCAAAATCCGTCTTAAAAATTAAAATCGGACCACCTCAAGAGCATCCAGCCGTTTTGCAAGAAAGTGCATAGAAAAATTCAAATTGCAATTATGCAAAAAATAATGATACGACAGCGCCTGGATTTAGCACACATGAAGTACCCATCGATCGCTACTTTCTCGCGGAGAGACCGTGCTACAGCTTTAAAAATGGCGGAGTTGTGAATTTTTGAAAAAACGCCGTTTTTTCGAGTTTTTTCGAATTTTCTCCGTTACTATTGATCCGATCGAGTCCGTCAGGAGCTCATTCTCTTTGTCTTTTGATTCTCTACAATTCGTCTGTTGAAAGCATCAAGATTGCTCCATCGGTTCAGCTTTTATATGCGAAAAATGAAAAAAAACACTTTTTTTAGAGGTTTGTTGTTAATAAACAATCTAAGTAATGAAATTTCCGAGTAGAAAACATGGCACACTAAATCTACGGACTGTTCCGCGTATGATGGCGCAAGCCGTTTTCTAATAATATTTTTGTCACAGAATCACTAATTATCTGCTCTATTGCCTGGTCTAACTGAACTTTCTATTCTTATTACCAAGTAATATACGTATATTTGGTATATATATATAGGTATAGGTAAGATATTTGTTTATTTTAATTTATTTATTCGGAATAAATACATAGACTTAACATGCAATTACAGGTTTAGTCAGTGGAATATTGCTTGAAATAGAATACGTAACAACAAAATTACCATTACTAATAATTAATGATAATTACTACTAATCAAAACAACAAGAATAATTATAATAGTAATAATATAAATAATAATAATATCTCAATAGAATCTTAGAATGCATTCGGATTGCGAAAAACTGAATTTTCACTGAAATATGAGTGTTTTTGCAAAACTTTTTCAGGGAATTCGTAGAGATTATATCACTGAGTATACCAAACCCTGAAATTTCGAAATCGGATCAAAAATGAACAATTTTCATCGTTGTGAGCAAAATGTTTTTACAACTTTTCATGATTGTTGGTATTTTCGGAATACTGTCACTAAATTGAGTTTTTTCTATTTTCTGAGGTTATGGGAATATCCGCTCCTCGATATTATCCAATCGTTTTTCCCATTAATCTCATCAAAAATTATCAAATTCCCCTATGTCCCTATTCTTCAGCATTGTGCAATCCATGTCTCAGTCTGTTGGTCTTCTCGTTAAGCATAGTGTTCCGGTTATTCCTGCACACAATCCACACAATGATTTGGCAGCATTAAACACCTTCACACCCTATGCTAGTACGGGTCTAGCCGAGGATCTAGCTATGAAGCTGCCTGGTCAAGTAAAATCCGAAGCTGCTGCACACTCTCTGAAATAATAATTAATAAGTGTATAATGAATAAGAATAGTAGCCGTGAGTTGTTTAAGGTCTTTCTGAAGCCAATAAAACCCTGAAACCCTGACTGTTCCATAAAAGACGCAGTTTCTCGAAAAATATAGCGTGCAAATTGAGGGTTAATACCGCTTTGAGGTTATGCTCTTACAGATGCACTCGTAATTATGAAAAACAGTTTTACTTACCCATCCGTCGACACGCCAATCAGTCGCAATCCCCTGGATAACGATCATCCGGTACACAAAGAACATTTTGTGGGTGTAATAATTATTTTCAATAATAATTTATCACACTCACCTCGTTGTAGCTGTCAAAATTCAAGATCGCCGGCGATCGGCTTGTTTGTTTGGGCGGCCATATTGATCGGGACTATAGAATTTTGCGGCTACGATCACGGGTAAGAAACTATACCTGACAGTCCGCTACCGGACATACTGCGACGTCAGCGAGGAATCACCCGGTAGTCGCGGCGCGCTAATCCGCATTGTTCTATGGCCTTCTATGATGTCTAAAATTGCAACGATGCATTTTTTGATATTAGTGTAATATATCTTTTCGGCTTCTAATTTTACGACCTTTCGTTTTATGCAAGCGGATTTACAATCCGATGACCTTGAGATTTGATGGTAATGTTCCATGAGTTTCTATGGTGTCTATTTTTGGTATTTCTCGTAGTAGAAATTCCACAAATAGCTTACGTACGTTAACCCTTCAGACGATACGTCTCCCGTACCACAGTCATTACTATCGTGATGAGAGAATATCTCACGCCTATTGCGCAAGCGCCAAGCGCGAAATTTAAAACCTACTAAAATAGTTTTAGGTTACATAGATGTTTAAAACAGAAAAACACATTGATACATAACTTTACTTACTTTTTAACGCACTAAATAAATAATAACACTTAGTAGGGGAGAGTGGTCCTGAGTCGGCACTACGGGTTGAGCCGGCACCATGGTGTTTCTCAGAGATGGCTTGCATGTCGGCTCAAATATTTTGTCGCATGACATGTTGGTAATCACTGACGTAAATTATACTCACAGTCATCAGTATGGATTGTGCTGCGTAGCGTGAGCGCACTTGTTACAAAAGTCTTACTGTGCCGACTCAGGACCACTCTCCCCTATATATGACAATAACAAAGAAATATATTTTAATTAATTATTACATTTTGTTATTAATTAAAAATACTGGTTAGTACACTTGTAAACACAGATTTTAGAATATTGTCTATTTGTATATCTATACAGGGTGAGTTTTCTCCGGGTCCAAATGAGGAGGAGCTTATCACTGCCGATGCTCCGCCCTCTTTATCCCACTTTATTACACTTTATTCGCTTTATCCCACTATTATCAAAATCCAACTTTACATCAAGCTGTCGATACTTTGCTTGGTCGAGTAAAGTATTGTTGACTGTCGAATGAAAACAATGAGCAGATTAGGACTTTTGACAGTCAACAATACCTTACTAGACCAGACAAGGTATCGACAGCTTGATGTAAAGTTAGATTTTGATAGCAGTGGGATAAAGCGGATAAAGTGGGATAAAGTGGGCGGAGCATCGGCGGTGATAAGCTCCTCCTCGTTTGGACCCGGAGAAAACTCATCTTGTATATATTGCAAATGGCGGCTAGAAACTACGGAGGCAGCCGAAATAAAACGAAACTATCCGAATAGCGATTTCTTTTGTACCTGACTTTACTTAGGCGATGAGAAAAACTCTCACAGTTGATAAATAAATAATTATTTTTCTCTATTTTTCGAGTTAAAAAAAATTTTTTTGTTCAGTATCCTGTAAAACATTAAATTTTCGGAAGGTAAAAAAATTTTCAAGGGGTCATTCCATTTGAAAATAGAAAGAAAAAAAAGTTTTAAGAGAAGTGTGAGAGAATCTCTCTACACGATAGCTCTGAAGGGTTAAGCGTGGGCTCACACTGTACATGTATATACTCGGTGACTCTAAGTTTCGCACACATCGTTGATTTTCTACTTGCGCGTTTTTGAACGTCACAGTACATATTTTGAAATATGATTGATTCACATCTGTCTTTCTAGTATCGAATCAAACATGTTCTCTAAATATGTTCACCATATTGTCAGATGATAATTTAATTTGAAAAAATATGAGGCTTTCAAGAACCGAAATCTATCAAAGTCCCGCAACGTTAATGTATCGTTGTACAGTCGGGGAACCGGATTCTGAAGCTCCTTATCCCGCGCCAAACGCAACTGAACATACACCTTTAATTTAATTGATGTTTAAGTTGGCATGAGATTACAACGACATTAGCTCAACTGATAAGTTAGCGATCTGCTCTGCTTTTTTTCAGAGAATGTCAATTCGCATAACCTCTTGAATGCACAAGTGGTTGAAAAATAACCTAGTTCTCGTAAAGTGTTCATAGGGTCAAGGGACGGCCCTAATGAAACTTAATGTTGTATTCTTTCATGAAACCGGACCGATTTTTAATCATTTTCAAGTGCTCTTGAAAAATCTGTCACATCGGTTAACCCCAAAATGCGCATACGTTTTTTCGAATTCGGTTGCTCCTAAAATAACCTAGTTCTCGTAAAGTATTCATAGGGTCAAGGGAGGGCCCTAATAAAAGCTAATGTTATATCCTTTCATGAAACCGAGACGATTTTTACCGATCATCAGAATGCAATTTACTGACATAGATTTTTAGCAACGCCGTTTGCTCCTTGCATATAATTCGTATTCCAATTAGCTTCCCAAACGGAGCATACCCTTCACACACATGTTAAGCACGAAGTGCGGTATAGATATTACTGTCATATGAAACCTATGTTCCGAATCACTTATGACAATGAACTGTAGAGACTTTGAAATAAAAAATGTTAACTATGCTTTCTGAGTAACGAGACGACCGATATTAGATCCGATAATTGGGATTCTTTGCCTAAGTGTTCTGAATACATTGCCAAATTTTGAATAGCCTGCGATTCATGGTTGGTGCGTAATCCTCCTATATTTAAGATTGAATTTAAAATTTCGCAGGCTGATTTTATTAATTTCAGCTAGCACTTTAAAATGATTAAAATTCGATCCGGTTTCATGAAAGAATATAATATGAGGTTCATTAGGGCCCTCCCTCAACGATATGAACACTTTACGAGCACTAGTTCATTTTGGGAGCAACCTAATTCGAAAAAACGTACGCGCATTTTGGGGTTATCCGATGTGACAGATTTTTCAATCACTTGTGCATTCAAGAGGTTATGCGAATTGACATTCTCTGAAAAAAAGCAGAGCAGATCGCTAACTTATCAGTTGAGCTAATGTCGTTGTAATCTCATGCCAACTTAAACATCAATTAAATTAAAGGTGTATGTTCAGTTGCGTTCGGCGCGGGATAAGGAGCTTCAGAATCCGGTTCCCCGACTGTACCTATCCGGAACTCATATATCTATTCCGTCTCACTGAAATCGAACAGCCCTGTTTAAAAAGTCAGATAGAATCTTATAAGGACGGATATGAAATCTGACACAGCATTCCGGACAGATTTCGAATTGGTTTCTATTCCGTCGTCACACGTAAAATCATAAGATTATTACTTCAAGGTACGAAATAAATTTATAATACACGACATTACAGAAACAGTTTACAACAGACCCGAAATTAGTTTCTTTCTCACCTTAATTTGCAAGACAAGATTTTACGGCCCCAGACCAATAGAGTCCATACGTATATAAACTTTACTAACACGAATAGTAAAAATTGACTTTTTGACTTGCAATTTTTTCACCAGATGTGAAATAATATTTCTCAACTTTTTATGGATGGATTTTGTGATACTCAAATTATTTCGAAAAAAAATTCAAAAGTGGTCAAAACATTTTTGGACTGTTTTCATTTTACGACCATAGGATTCATCGCAAAAAACTACAACAAAAACGAATTTATCATCCCCTTTGCACTATTAATCATTGAGCTAAAAAGTTGTGTGTATACTCTCCTTTACAAAGCTCTTCGTGATGAACCTGCCTTTATCATATAACAGTCATCTACAAAATGGTCTGAACACATCGACTATGCACAGTTAGCATCCAATTCTCAACCACTTCTCACCTAGTAAACCAGGATCATTCAGAGGAAAGCTGTTAAATATCATCATATTTTTAGCCCTCCCAAATCTGTCCAATAATTTGCCATATTATAGTATCGCATAAAAGCACTCTCTGCAAATTATTTCAGATTTTTTTGAAAAGAAGTTTTTAAAAAAGTCTAAAATATTTTTTTTAATTCACACACACGTATCTTAAAAGGGTGAAAGCGGACAAAAAAAGTGTCAGGAATTTTTTTTTTAGTTTTTAATGAAGTATTCAACGCAATATTTTTCACATTTTCTGCTATTGCGCAAAAGTGCTTTTCAGCCCAAAAAAGTAGAGTAGCATCGACAGAAGTGGGCCACCGTGAGAAGTGGGCCACCCACCAGTTTTAACTTCACAAGTGGCATATTTGTCAATCGAATTTTTTTTTTTGTTTGTTATCGATAGGAGCTCAGTTTTCAGTAGGTCATTAAAGTTTGTAGTCGTACATTGTGTTCTCCAGCAATTAGTGTCAAAAATATCCAACTGATTTCTTCTTTCTCATTGTGAAAGTTATCGTGATTTGCATAAGTTATTCATTGAATTCAATCGGGTAAGTAGCTTTTATTATAGTATTAGACCTAACCTCCCAAAATGTATAGAGCTTTTAGCATATTGTTGCGTGGTATTCTCGCCACATCATTTTGCGTCAAATTGTGCTTGTGGACAGAAGTGGGCCATTTTTTGCAGACAGAAGTGGGCCACTGCAGTGACGTTGTGTTTCGACATTTAGTGTTTTTGTATAAACTAATCAAGTGGTTCTATGAAGTAATCTGAATGTTTTAGCGATCATGCCACCAAAAAAAGGTAAACCGAATGGCTATGAACCCATCGACTACGACAAAATGCTTGGTGCTATAAAGCGATTAAAAATCGATAAAATTTCCGAACGCGCTGCTTGTGTTGCTGCCGGTATGAGCCGATCAACTTTTCAACGTCAGCTGAAACGCGTTGATACCGAATTTGAGGATTTCGCCAAGGCCACCGATGAACAATTGTTAGATTTCCTCAAAGAAAGACCAAGACACGGTGGAAAAACGGTATTTTTTTATAAGTCTTTTAGCTTCATTTGATGAAGCAGGCATCATGATAACTTTCACAATGAGAAAAAAGAAATCAGTTGGATATTTTTTACACTAATTGCTGGAGAACACAATGTACGTCTTCATTCGATTTTTTGTAGATCTTGACAAATGTTCAAGAAAAAGAGTTTGGCCAATACATCATCAAATGTGCCCAAATCAATTATGGTCTCACCATCGATGACCTGTGCAAGTTGGCGTTCCAATTTGCACTGAAAGTTCAAGCTGATTACCCGGCCAATTGGGATGATGCCGGAAAAGCCACCAGAGATTGGTATTACGCTTTTGTGAAACGTCACGGCCGTCTTTCTCTGCTGAAACCAACGCCAACCAGTGCAAATAGAGCCAAAGCATTCAATAAACCAAATGTTGATTCTTTCTTCAATCTTTTGAAATCAGTATTGGATGAACATCCGTATCTTCCCAATAGAATTTGGAATGCAGATGAAACCGGTTTTCCAACTGTGCCGACCAAACCCGTAAAAATCGTTGCTGAAAAAGGTTCTCGTGCTAGTTCGTATGCTTCAGCCGAACGCGGTACTAATGTCACAATGACCATCGCTGTTAGTGCTGCTGGTGATACAATTGCGCCATTTTATTTATACCCGCGCAAAAAGATGCAGTCGGCATACCTTTATAATTCCACCCCAAATGCTGTCGGTTTTGCAAATGGCAGTAGTTGGATGACGTCGATCGACTTTATCGAGTTCATGAAGCATTTCATAAAGCTTGCACACGCGTCGAAGGAAAACCCAATTTTGCTGTTAATGGATAATCATCGATCTCATGTTACAATTGAAGTTATAGTTATATCGATATAGCCATCGCACACGGCATTACGATTTTGACATTGCCGCCGCATTGCAGCCATAAGCTACAGCCGTTAGACGTCGGTGTTTTTGGTCCACTGAAAAAGTCATATGCTGTGCAATGCGATGCTTGGACAAAAAACCATATCGGTTTATTACTTGAAATCGCACATGTTGCTGAAATCGCTGCCACTTCTATTCAAAATACCGTTAATTCCCGTAACATCGCAAGTGGTTTCCAACGAACCGGAATCTTTCCGTGGAATCCAGAAATATTTGCAGAAAAGGATTTTATTGCTGCAGACGGCGGTAATGAAGTTACCTTTCAAGATACCCTTTTGATTGAACGCGTTGTTTTTGAAAAAGAGCCGGCTGTGCATAAAGAGGTCAGCACTGTTCGATGTTCGGCTGTTGCATCCACGTCTCAGTCTACACTGGATAAAGTCAGTCCACTTCGTCGCGTTACACCGAAGAAAAAATCGAACCGTGGACGAAAACCAATGCGAAGCGCCATCATAACATCGTCCGAAAACAGGAAAGTGGCAGAAGAGGCAGCTGCAAAGCGACGCAAATCGAATACCCCTCCTCCAAAAAAACGTCCTACCAAACGTCTACCAAAAACGTCTACCAAAAAGGTGACAGGTTCAGAACCTTCGTCATCCTCAGAAGAAGATTGTGACTTTTGTTTGATTTGCACTAAATTGATGCCACACAAAATGACAAAGAACAATTCAATTGAATGCAACACGTACGAGCGTCCGTTTCATCTCAAGTGCGTCGACATGGGAAATAGAAGCTATTTCACGTGCCAAAATTGTGACTCTGATTCAGATTTGACCGACGAGGAATAATTTTTCTGGCTTTTTCTTCACATTTTTTTCATCATTAATTTTTTCACTTTTTTTGTATCTTTGAGGCAATATAATAAAAAATATTGCACATGAAAATTGGAAAAATTAATCATTTAACATGAGAAAGCATAATGCTTGATCCTTTTACTTGTTTTAGATGAAAAACTTGGGTGGCCCACTTCTGTCTGCAAAATCGTGAAATCGCAAATTTCGCAAATTTCGCAAATTTTTTTAAAAAAATATGTTAAAATTAAAAATTTTAAAACATGTGTTTGCCGAAAGTTAGGTAATCCCTTTCCCTACAAATAGACGCAAATAGTGTTCAAGAATATCAATTTTTGAACATTCTATAGCATGAAAACCAAAGTGTGGCCCACTTCTGTCGATGCTACTCTACATATAATTTTTTTCGAACAACGCAACACCTTCAATTTTCTTGTAATTTTTACAGGATGTTCTTGAATATGTCAGGAATTTGTAAAAAAATTGGCATCGTGGAACTCGTTAATTATGACCTGAAATTTTTTTTTTATAGGTGTATACATGATCGTAACGTTAATTAAGATTTTACGTGTCGTCATATTTTATTATTTAAACAATAGTATAAATATCACCGCAAATTTTAAAATATTATACATATCTCAATGATAATACACCAAACAATACTACATTTGATATTGTCATCATATAGTGTGCTAAAAAACAAACAGACACAATTTTTTGCACAGCCTAGTTCACCGAGTTCCACGATGCCAATTTTTTTACAAGTTCCTGACATATTCAAGAACATCCTGTAAAAATTACAAGAAGGTTGAAGGTGTCGCGTTGTTCGAAAAAAAATAATTTGTACTTTTTTGGGCTGAAAAGCACCTCTGCGCAATAGCAAAAAATGTGAAAATTGCGTTGAATACTTCAATAAAAACTAAAACTTTTTTTCTTACACTTTTTTTGTCCGCTTTCACCCTTTTAAGATACGTGTGTTTGAATTGAAAAGAAAATTTTGACTTTTTTCAAAAACTTCTTTTTTTCAAAAACTTCTTTTTTCAAAAAAATCTGAAATAATTTTCAGAGAGTGCTTTTATGTGATACTATAATATGGCAAATTATTGGACAGATTTGAAACGGCCGAAAATCAAGTGGCTGAGTTGACAGAATGCCCCATTTCCGATTTTGTGCAAAGCAGGACCGATCTCTATTTATGCAGTTAAGTATTCTCTCTCCTTCGAGTGTACGTAACTGAACAATCTGAAATAATTCAGCAATTTTTTTCTCATGTCAGGTGACATACTCGAATTATTTCAGAATTTTCGGAGATATCGAAAAACGTAGGTGGCCCACTTGACAAAAAAGCCTTCCTATAACTCTCGAACCTTTGGACAGCCCAGAATTTGTATTGGAGGGTGAATAGAACACAGGAAGAGGGTAATTTACGGCATTTTTTGAAATTTTTCAGCCTGGATTTAAGTGCCTAAAAATGCAAAATTCTACATTTTTGGGGTATGGTTCAAATTTTTTACATTTCCATAATAAGTATTATAAAGTTCACGAATTTACGGACAAATGGCTTGTTTAACATTTGTATTCGGTTGAATCGTTCCGGAGATATCGGCTGTGAAGTGTAGCGCTGCGACCTCTGCCAGCGTAGCGGTGAATGGGTCAGCAAGACGAAAGTCCCCACCTGAGATCCAAGGTCAAAACGGACGACAACATATGTGAAAATCATTGAAATCTGACACTCCGTTTCTGGTGTGACCATTTTCGCGTGGAAAGCCCCACATATGATGATTATTAAAACGAACTTTATACAGAGGTGCCTATTGTGCGGGTGGCAACCGACTGACCGTTTTTTTTTTTGTAATTTGCTATGAACTTTGTAACCTCTGGTTCATGAGATAGACACAATGGAGGTTTCATTCAAAGGGGATGGTTTCAATCCCCCACATGCTATAGCAAATGATTAAGATTGATTAATTGGTTAATAAATGATCAATTATTAATGATAATTGACTTTTATTATTAACAGTGCATATGTACATTTCAGCTTACACTTATTGTAATTATATACACCATCGTACTTATTATTTACTCTTCCATGAAAACGATATAGTACATACACGATAGTACACAGTTACCGTATTGAAATGACGCGACTGATAGAATTATTTTAGAAATTGTGACTGAATGAAAATGCCAAGATAGATATTACGGCGACAAAAATGATATTAGTGCTTGACGTTACACCCCCATTGTCTGGATTCGGAGTCGTTGCTGCTTCAGCTTCTGTCGTCGCTCCAGCTTCTGTCGTCGCTCCAGCTTCTGTCGTCGCTCCAGCTTCTGTCGTCGCTCCAGCTTCTGTCGTCGCTCCAGCTTCTGTCGTCGCTCCAGCTTCTGTCGTCGCTCCAGCTTCTGTCGTCGCTCCAGCTTCTGTTGTTGCTTCAGGTTCTGTTGTTTCACCCTTCAACCAAGCCGTTATTGCCGGAGAGTTGGCTTCGTACCATTCAAGGTTTGCCCTTGCACTAGTGACGTATGAAGTGAGTGCAGTCAAGTTAGCCGCAACAACGTCAGGGTTCTCAGCGATGAAGGTCTCGAGCTACACAAATCGTGAATCGTTAATGTTATATCAATACTTGACTAATTTATAACCTTTACTAGGTGTGATGACACAAGTTCAACGACAGTACCGATAGTTATGACATTTATTACGAATGCATATCGGAAGGTAGTGATCAAGTGCGAACGTACTCACTCTTAAAAAATGTTCGTATTCGTCTCTAATGCTACTGACATGCATCTAACATTCCCGAAAAGTCACCTTCTGATAATTTTTTTTTGAAGATGACTCCTCTGGATGTTTAGATGTCTAACAGATACGTTATTGGCAGATTAGGCGGAGTACTTTTCCCTTTTGGAGTGAAACTATCATTTTTGTTCGTGCGCGCGCATAGAAGCGTTATACACGTAGGTGTATACAGGACCTGAACTTTATTTCCAGACCTTGCATCGGTGACAGTCGTATCATATGGTACACCATCATACCGAATAATAATATTATCAACCCGGCGTGACTTCCCTCAAATTGTATCATACGCTTCAATGTAATATTCATTTATCCAAAGATGTAATACGTACGGTCGCGATCTGCTCCTCGGTTGACAGCCGAGTTGCTACAGCCGAGAAGATAGATAGGACGTTGCTCCAGCTTCGGTAACTTGGGAAATAATTAGATCAAATTAACAAATGTGGCAAATGAGTGCGATATTGTGAAGAGAATGTAACAAATCTTAAAAGTACTTACTATTCGAACATGTCGTTATAGTAATTGATCAGGAAATTCAAGGTTTGTTCTAAGCCGATTTGACCCGCACCGTATGCAGATGAGAATACAGTTGAACTGTCCTGTCTTCGAATGCCTTGATCCGTTGATATTCCCAATTGAAGGAAGCTGTGAATTATAATAAATTCATTATTTTTGTGCACAGAAACAGTAATAGATAAAGACATACATGGAAATTACTGAGTCCGATTCGATTTCATTGATTATCTGATTTGTGGGGATCGGAATTACGTGGAACGTATAAAATTACGGGTATGAAGAATCGAGCGTATTTTATAAACCTGATTAGTTTAAAAATGTCATGAAACCAGTCCTCACTCCTTAGCACACGTAAAACATCGAAAATATAACGGATTCTGGCAGCCCAGTAAATTGTTGTTTCCCTGCGAGGCAACGTAACAAATAATTATAAGAATAGTAGATTGTGATGGAATTCCCTGTTTGGGCGTTAACTAACGCCGAAAAATCGAGAATCGCTACCCAGGGATGAGAAGAGATTAGATTTCAGCCCGCTAAAGCTAAATTCATGTTCATCTCAACCTTATCAGCATGTCGATTTTCTATTGCAAATTTCAGACTCTTCAATTATAATTTAACCGTAAAAATAACTGACTGCTCATATTCATACGTAAATGATTTTTCGCAAATGGACAGAAATAAAGAGAATAATTGTTATATGTAATTATCAAGTACTCCATACCATTAATCTCAAATTAGCTGTTTCGACTGGCCTCAAACATTGAAAGTTGAAGTTAGAGCAGATGTCATGAGAAATATTACGAGTGACATGAGATGAAACATGAATACAGGCACCGGTGATGTAAGCCTTCGCCTTCACCTCGGGCGGATAATTTTACCCTGGCTTGCATTCACCTTTTTCCGTTCCTAGTCATTCACTCTACTATTTCATGAAAAATGCATAGCAACCTCGACTTTCGACATCATGATAGTATACCTATACCTAAAAGCTTCCTTATACTCCTCAACAAAGACTCATTTTTTCCCACTGTTTAAACGAAGAGAAAGTGAAGGTTGCCATGCATGTGCTTTGAAAATTATGTCATTGTTGCACGCACTTATATAGTGTAGTTGTATTCGTCGTGCATCCGAGGGCGTTCAAAATAACCAACTGTTCGGACGCAAAGTTTGTAGTTCCATACTCTTCCCACAAGAATTGCCAGTCCTCATAAGTTCCATACTTGAGGGCTGTACAGTAAACAGCTGGTCGAATGTTTGGCGTGATCCTGAAACATACATGCGATTCGCCGTAAGTAGATGACGCTCATAGATCGCATATTATGTCAACTATACCAAAAGTCCCAAAACTAACTATGTCAACAAAAAAATTTGGTCAACGGGGTTGTCCTGGACTTTTCATCATCATTTATTTTCGAATATGGAATTCAATGATTTTTTCCGGCCTGACCAGTTGGCCGATCTTCATCGGATATAGCAATTTTTCATCATCAAAATACAGGCGATAACCCAAGTAACAATTTCAGAGGTAATGTGACAATGATGTAATAGCTGTGCTGAAATGTCCGCATATTCTGACAATGAGATCAGCTACATATCTGGTACTTTGACGTCTCAGTGACATCCCTGTGATGTCCAAGTACCAGATATGTACCTGAACTCTGAATGTGCAGACATTTCAGCATGGCCGTTATATCCTTGTTACATTACCTCTGAAATTTTTACCCGGGAATCCTGTTAACGATTCAAATTTTTCCGTCCAGCCGTGTTCCAGATCACTATTGGCTTATTTATATTTGGGACAGATCGACAGACCGATCAACCTATGTTCAGAATCTGTCATTGTGATTGAAAAAGAAGTAAATGTTCAGCCAGTTCTGCGTGTTATTTCAACACATCAACGATCTTTGATACTTGCCACTGTGAGGTGTCGTTCCGCCAGTTTGCAAATAGACTTTGCGCTTGTGAGATGCAGCCTGCATGTCCGTAATTGCACGCTGAGCTAACGATCAGCTGTCTGTTGAGCTCGTTCAATTGGCCTTCGCCTACGACGTCACTCAAACCAATATTTTCGTAGACGTCATCTATGATGTCGAGTACATACTTGTCCAACAGCTCCTTGTCACTTTGACCTTCGAAACGTCGGTTCAAATACGCTAACCCGTTGAAGAACGCCCTCCAAGGAAGATGGTTTGATTCCCGCTTCAAGTACTCAGTGCCATTCAGTGCGAGGCTGTACTCTATGTATCCGGAACGTGCCAAGTTTAACAGGTCATCAATGACCTGTGCACGATTTATTTCATGAATTGTTTCGAATTCACTACTTTGAAGAGTGGCAATGATCCGTGACCACGTAACTGCATCGTAGTTCACACGATAATAGCCTACTTCTTGTACATTCAAGATAAACCACTCATCGCCAATTCCCAAGTTTATTGACGCAGAAGTTTCCCCAAACCAAAGTCTGGGTGAGGTTGATTCAAAATCTGGATCTGACTGTGTTGTGTATGTAACGGGTATCCAGAAGGTATAGTTATTCACAGAGGAGGCTGTCCTTGTGAGTAAAAATCGTTCCTGTTGAGAAAACACTCGATTAATCATTCGGTTGTGTACGTTCGCTCTAATGTGCCAAATCACTCCTCAAACATTTGAACAAATGTATGCGGTAGCCGAAAAATATGAAAAAATTGTGTGCCTCGGTTTCGAAACAGGAACCCTTTTCTGAGCATTTTACAAAGATCGAAATTTTTAACTCAAAGTAAATTTCCATAAAATCGTAATCAAAACTGAAATCGAAATTGAAACCATATTCCCATTAATCTTTTATCCCTAGATATACTTGATACAACTGTTGCGATCGAGACGCTTAAATTCAGAATAGAAGGCTAACAATAAAGACTCATCGCAAGTGGAATTCGCCGTACGTGCCTGCGAAAGAGTAACGACGCCAGATGTCAGACTTGCGGTGATTACGGGGTATCCCGATTGCGTTGCCCAGCTGTTCATTACTGTTTCCACGCTTTGATCCAAGCCACCGAGTGTACCGTTTTGATCCACTTGGGTTTGAATGGCAGCCCACAGCTTCTCGGGAGTCACTGTGCTGTACTGATTTTCTTCGAGGTAGTTGTGTAAGGCATTGGCAAAAATTGTCGCGCCAAAACTGTGCTGCATCATGCGGATGACGCTGGCAGCTGTATTCAAACAATACATTTAATAACAGCTGTTGATTAAAAAGTGATGTTGAAATGTTATCTCGACCGTTTGGAATAATTTTATTTGAATCTTACATTTAGCGTAAGCGACTGTATCAAAGCCACTGCTGATTTCGCTTGGGGATTTAACGTTATTATTCATAGCACGGATTGAGGCTGATGCATCGGTTTCCATGGCTACTTGAAGTCCATAAAGGACGAACTGTTGCAGCAGTTTCGATTCGGGTTCGACCTAGAAAGACGCAACGGAGATAAACGAGAGTCATTAAGACGTGAAAAACGGATTGGTTTCTTCCACATAATCGATCATGTCATTGCAATTGTTTTCTTTCAGCCTTTTACTCTAGGCTTCGTCCACTGATCTCTATACTAACTGGATGGCTGGTCCTTATGGGCCCAGCACGCCGAAAATGAACGCAATTGAAGGCTCACCCAGCGCTACCTATTACCGGGAATGGTACTAACAACGGCCTCAATGCGCATGCGTCATCGTCATCGTAAGTAGTGGGATGGTAATTTTACCATTCCGACTCTGCACCTCTACAGCCACGCATGCGCATTAACGTCAACTCTAGTACCGTTGGCGGTAACAGGGGCGCTGGATGAGCCATCAATTTGGTTCACCCGCGCTCAAGGCGACCAGCCATCCAGTTAGTATAGAGATCAGTGGTTGCGTCACATTTCGATGAGCGTCAATTCGTGATCATGGACTATCAAGAAGTACAATGGCTTACTTGGCTTACTTCCATTATACATCTGTCGTCAAGTTTGAAACTTACCGCATCACCGGCAACGAATTGATAGTATTGTGCGAATCCTTCGTTAAGCCAGGTGAAGTCCCACCAATCGCAGGTAACCAAATTTCCGAACCACATGTGTACGAGTTCATGTGCGACGATGGTGTTGATGTATTTTTTATATGTTACTGTAGTCACGTTGTCGCTTGCTAGTAAACCATATTCCCTACAAAGCGAACACCCAATGAGCAATTATTACTTCATGATAAGATGAGATAGGATCTTATGGGATAATTGTAAGTAGCCCCATATTAACCCCATGACTATCGGCTTTAGGCCTTCAAGGAAACTTTAAATTGATGTTTATGTTTTGAACGTGATCGTTGGGGCAGCAAGGATAATTGCAAGCTATCCGCAATACTGACCTGTACGTAACAAGACCCCAGTTTTCCATAGCACCGGCAGAAAAGTCCGGAATTGCCGCCATGTCCATTTTTGACAGAGGATAAGGTATATTGGTATATTCAGCAAGGAAGTCTAGAATTTGTGGCCCTATGGTTAGAGCGTATTCGCTGTGTTCAACAGCATTTGGTCGTGCCCAGACTTTGAAGTCTTCATTTTCATTCGATCTTGAATCGAAGTCAGAGACGATGAAGGCAAGTAGGTAAGATGACATCTTGACGGTTGGTTCGAACGAAATTTGTGTGCGATTGGGGGTACTGAAATACGACGATGTGAATAAACATTGAGGTGGATATTTGGTAGCAGTTCGATTCTTAATTTGCTTGAATGAGCCCACTCCTAGTCAGATGTGAAATGTCTGCATATATAACAAATACTTACTCTGACGGCACTGAAGTGCTTACAGGCATGTTACTAATGGCATGGTAACCGTTCGGCGTCTCAATATTCACGGTGAATTTGGCCTTAAACGACGGTTCGTCGAAGCATGGGAAAGCACGCCGGGCGTGGGTCGGCTGAAACTGGGTTGATGCTATCCAGCTATAATTTAATTGACAGATACATTAGCACGACGGATAATTGTGATCGTCAGCCCTAAAATTTAACGTGGTCAAAAACCCCAAAACCGAAAAAACAGAATACCATCGTTTATATGAACAGATCAAAGATTTTTTGGATTATACTGAATTTACACGACTTCACATTACTCATCAATCGTTCTTCCTAATCTTACAATGGTATTCAATCAACGTCTAGAGATGTTCGCAAGAAAAATAGGCATTTGAGTGATCGACTCACTGTGTAGTTCCGTCAGCGGCTTTATAGGAACTGCGATAAAATCCTTGCATCGCATCATTCAGGATTCCAGTGTACCTGATGTACACTGTGAGGGAAGTGCCTGCTGTGAAGGTGATATTGAAAGAAAGTGTCAGTTTGTGGGTATCCGGGTTATAGTCCTGGCCGGACAGCGTTAAAACTTCTCCAATGTTTCGGGTTACTGAGATTTCATCGATTTCAAGTTCGTTCGCTTGTAACACGATTTGCGAAGTTTCGTTGACAACCGTCATGCCGATGGACACTTCTCCCGAGAATGTAAAGTTGCCTTCGTCAAGGTAAGGTGTAAGATATAATTCGTAAGTGTCGGGGAGGATATTCGTCGGAAGTCGGTAGTCTAACGTCGAGTTCGTATCCTCTTCGTAAGTTTCAGACAACCACGCAATTATAGCCGGCGAATTTTCAGCAAACCAATTTAATTCGTAGTTTGCAAGATTGAGATACGATCTGAGAGAGGACAAAATCGAGGAAAGAGCTTCGCCATTGTTTTCAATAAACAGTTCAAATTTATCGACAAGTTCCTGCGTAGATAATCGGACAGCAACTCCTGAAAGTATCGTCGCGACGCTGGAGTAGCTTCCGTAGCTGCAACAATTAGTCATACGGTGATGACACGATTCTTCGAAGAATCTCTAGTCTCCAATTATAGTATGACAAAATATATGTCTTACGAGAATTACTTACTATTCGTACATGTCTTCGTAATGGCCTTCAACGAAATCCAAAACGTATTCCGCTCCAAACAGACCTGCGCTGTAAACCGAAGAAAATACTGTTGTGCTGTCTTGAGTGCGGATGCCGCTCTCAGTGAAATTAGAAATTCCGTAGTTCAAGTAGCTGTAAGAAAAATTGCGCCAGTTTAATGTTTAAAGTTCGATTTTTCATTTCAATAATCCAGGATATTTTTCTGCGAGTAAATTAATTATTCTTCGCGTAAAGCCGAACCCTTACTTGTGAAGGATAGTCGTGTTTTGTGAACATCCAAGAGCAGTTAAGATCACAATGTGTTCCGTAGCGACGTTAGATTCTTGGTACTGTTGCCACAGGAATTCCCAGTCCTCCGATGTGCCGTATTTAATGGCTGTGCAGTAGATCACACTTCTTTGATTTACAGGGATACTGTACACGGAAATTCGAAAAGTTGTTGTAACGATTTATATACTGTGTCTGAATTTTTCATCTCTGATGTATTAAAGTAAAAAGAAGCATTACGCTGCAGAAGAGTCAGCCCTCCACGCTGCAAATAATTCTCTGGATGTAGCTATACAGCCTTCATGTCCAAAGGTACAGGCCCAATTCAAAACGTATCGTCTGAGGAGAGTGTCGAAGTAATCTTCTCCGTCAGCGTTATTGAATCCCAGATTTGCGTAAACGGTATCCAGAATGGTGAGAATATGTTTCTGAGAAATGGTACAAAATTCATCATCAATTAAGGCAGCCTTTGCATAGTCTGACCAATTTCATCCGGATAAATTGTCATGATCGAATTTATAGAACTAACTATACGGTCTGTTAAAACATTCACCTTGTACAAATCATAAGCGTCTGTTCCGGCAAATCGTCGATTCAAATAAGCCAGTTCGTTGAAGGCGGATCTCCACGGAATATAATTGGTTTCATTTTTTAGATATTGCGTTGCCTCGAACACTGTAGCATAGTCAACGTAGCCTATCCTCCCCAGGTTGAATAAGTCGTCGATTATGGAGGCACGATTCAGCTCATGGATTGTTGTGGACTCGTCAGATTTCAATGCGTTGATAATGCGTAGCCAGGACTGGGCATCATAGTTGACTCGGTGATAGCCTGCAAGCAAGTTAACACGTGAATAGACTATTGAATAACGCGAAACACCGTGCAGTTACATTTGTCATTACTGAAGAGGAATCATTGGACATATTTTTGTAAGCTCAAAGGAACTTTGATTGTGTCGAATTTTAAAGTATGATGTATTATCCTGTACCGCTAAAGGTATTGTAAAGCCATTTGTCAAAACCGATGAGACTTTCAACAATTTATTGTTTCAATTCCACGACCGGTTCATTGCATTACTAGAGAAGGTCGTCTATGATATACGTGACTCATGGCATTTTCATGAGTTAGCGAAAGGATATAAACCCACCCGTTTCCTGAAGGTTGAAAATTATCCACTCGTCTGTTCCATCGTTTACAGTGATATTTGCACTTTGGGTACTCAGCCAGTACTCCGGAGTTGTATTGGTGAATTGAGCATCACTCTGAGTCGTCCATGTAACGGGTATCCACCACGTGTGTTCTGTACTAGCGTTTACGGTATTTCTGAGTATGAATTTTTCCTGCGAGAGTGTTGCAACACCGTTAGATATCGTGACATTAAGAACCGGGAAGCCAGCCTGGGTGACCCACGTGTCCATGATAGTCTTTATACTCGCATCGAGCGCAAAATTCGACGCGTCTATTTGCCCCTGGAATGCCTCCCAGAGATGCTCAGGTGTAGCATAATTGTATTGCCTAGAATCATTCACACGATTAGCAGAGAATCGTGCGTTCCAAAGGATAGTGATAGAAATGTGCGAGAATCTCAATGTCAGGAATTGGAATACATGTATGAAATGTGTCTGAAACATGTTACGGATAATTTGTCATTCTTGCAATTGTTGCCACCGTGGTTACTAAGCAGGATGGGATCACATTTACACTTACCGAGCTTCCAGGTAATCGTGCAGAGCATTGTGGAACAGTGTGGCTCCAAAAGTTTTGTGCATCATACGAAGAACGCTAGCTGCTTTTGCGTAGGAGATTGTATCAAAAATTCCACGAACTTGGGTTGGATTCCAAACATCGTAGCTCATTGCATGCGTCGATGTCAAGCCATCGGTGGCGAACGATACTTGAAGCTGCTCGACAACGAACTGCGACTCCAAACCCCACGTAGGTTCAACCTGCGTTTGAACAGTCGTTCTCAATAAGCGTGGGCATGTATAAAAATATAGTCTGCAGTAGTTTCATGTAACACTTTTCCGCCGTGTGATTGCGATTGAATAGATTTGATGGAAAGCTTGTGAATTGGTAGAAAATATTTAATGAACCCTTCGACCACACGACCGGGCTTGTGTGTAAACCAATACGTACACTTGAGGTAGCATGGTATTGATAGTATCTAGCGAATCCTTCGTTTAGCCACAAGTACTTCCACCATTCTGGACTGACGAGATCTCCAAACCACTGGTGCGTTATTTCGTGAGAGATAACATTGGCTATGACTTGCTTGTCCGGGGCTGATGTGTGTTCCTCGTCGACAAGCATCCGCGTTTCTCTGTACGTCAGAAGACCCCAGTTCTCCATGGCACCCGACGTAAAATCTGGTAGAGCAGTCATGTCCAGTTTCGGCAATTGGTACTCGTGGTCGATCAAGTTTTCTAAGTGCGTGACCAGTGGTGGTCCCACGGACAAAGCGTATGCTGCCTGATTGATGGCGTTTGGTCTAGCCCAAACGCTGAAGTTGGCGGTCTCGTTAGTCAGGCTTTCAAAGTCAGACACGATCACTGCGACCAGGTACGTTGACATGGTCACGCTCTGTTGGAAGTGATCCCAAACACGACCATCACTAGAATAATGTCTTGTTGTAACATTTACACCGAACTGCATGCATGCATGTATCTTTTAACCCTAGCAAACCACACTTGGTCTCTCAGGCCCAAGAAGTGTTGATGTGTGACCTACTGTATTGAAAAAAAAGTAGCCTAATGGAGACATAACATGTCGTAGGCAACCAGAAGATACGTCATGATCGTATGGATGTGCGATTTACGCGAATGCAAAAATTTACTGTAGGTATACCAGACCAAGGTATGGTCTGCTAGGGTTAATGTAAAAAGATGGTTACTCCGAAGCTATGTCATGATAATTTGCATAAAGTGATGATGACTTAAGATTGACACAAGCGAAGAATGGACAAGTTAATGAGTCGATTATATAGAAGCCGAAGGAAAGCTTGAAAGATACAATGCAGATGCGTCGTCCTGAGTATAGAGTGGTAACTTACGCAGTGGGAGTTGAGTTATTTAGTGGCATGTTACTGAGGACGTGATAGTCTTCTGGTCTGTTCACGTGAATTGTGAATTTCGCCTTAAGAGCCGGTTCGTCGAAGCATGGGAATGTCCGTCTAGCCGCAACTGGTTCTAAATGAGTCGCAGCTAACCACCTACGAAGATACAAAATGGATGCTAACGTTCTTATGTGTTAGTTAATACTATTTTTATAACGTTGGCACTTACAATTAGTCGTTGGAATCATGAGAACGTGTATGCAACAGAGTTATGGATTTGATCGTCTATTACTGACCTTATCTCGTTCTCGTCGTTAATGTATGAGCTCCTATAAAACCCACGCATCTCAGTGTTAAGGGTGCCTACGTATTCGATGTGAATATTCAAAATGGAGCCAACGGAGATCGTGGAGTTGAGCTCGATGTTGAGGAAGTGATAGGTCGAGCTGTAAGTGTGGTTAAGAATTCCAATTTCTGTCGCATCGCTAGTTACGGTTATTTTGTCCCACGTGATCTGATCGGCGTGAAGAACGATCTGATTCGTAGCCGTGACTACATTTGCTACAATGTCGACAATGCCATCGAAAGTGAAGTTATCGACGACGAGATACGGAGTAAGATATATATCGTAGGTTTCTGGAACGATGTTTGTGGGAAGTCTGTAGGCGGTCGTCGAGCTCGTATCATCGTCATACTCTTCAGAGAGCCAGTTCACAATGGCTGGTGCATTATCGTTGTACCAATTCAGTTCGTAATTCGCCAAGGTGAGGTACGAGTTAAGGGAAGACGTGATCGAACTGAGATTAGTACTGTGATTTTCTATCAGAAATTCAAACTTGTTGATCAGCTCCTGAGTTGAAAGCCGAAGAGAGATCCCTGAAAGGATAGATGCAACACTGCTGTAGCCTCCGTAGCTGCAAAATATCAAATATTATAATCCCGGTATTTTTTTTGCTCAGTCCCTCATCCATGCTTGCATTGACAAAGAGGCAAGTAGGGATTAGAACATTTTTGATAATGAATCACTCACTATTCGGCCATGGATTCGTAGTTCTCGGTAACATAATCGAGCGCATATTCGACGCCGAATAAGCCTGCACCGTAAACGGCAGCGAACACAGATGTACTGTCTTGGCGACGAATTCCATTGCTGGCAAAACCAGAGGTCGCGTAATTGAGGTAGCTGAAAAAATTAGTGTCTCGTTATAAGGGCTCGATCGACATACATTAAAAGTGAGAGATTGAAATCGCTATGGACAGTGTAATATACTATATGGTATAACAGCGTACGTGTTAAGAACGGTTGCATTCTGACTGCAGCCAAGGGCAGTTATGATTACTGTTTGTTTTGCGGCGACGTTGGAATTTAAGTACGCCTCGTATAGATAAGACCAGTCTTGGGACGTGCCGTATTTGATGGCTGTGCAGTACACGGCGGGTCTCAGATTTTTGGGAACGCTGTGAATGAAAACTATTATTAGAAAACTATATGGAAACAGACGAAGAATATAGGTATATAAATCCAGCATCATTCATTTTGAAAAGGAAACCACAGAGTTTATTTTTAATCCAGACTTAGAAGTTATTACGAGACTCACATATTCGAAGAGTTAGCTCTCCAATTGGCGAAATACTCGAGGGATTTAGATATGCATTCGGTATGGCCAAAGTCGCACGCCAAACTAAGGACCCCACTTCTTAAAAGGATTGTGAATCTATCGTCTCCGTCTCGGTCATCAAAGCCGAGTTCATCGTAGATATTATCAATGATAGCCAGTACGTGAGTCTTGAAAGCATAGATGAATTCGTGAAGGTTATAAGGCAAGTGATACATATTATCGAGGCATACCTTGCGCACGAAATTCAACTCACTTTATATAATGATTCGCCATCCTGTCCAGCAAAACGCCGAGTAAGGTATGCCAATGAAGTGAATGCGGCTTTGAAAGGTAAATAGTTAGTCTCTCGAGTCAAGTATTTCAGGCCATCCAGTGTAGTCTCATAGTCCAAGTAGCCAGCTCTTGCAAGATGGAATAGATCGTCCACAATTGCAGCTCGATTTAACTCATGAATATCTTCGTAACCATCGCTGTTCAATAAGTTGATGATGCGCGACCAAGATTCAGCGTCATAATTGACGCGATAGAATCCTAAAAACGGGAAAATTTGTACAAACGATCACGATACGAAACTGACGGCGAATAACAAGTTCTTGAGATTTATTTGCAACTAATTTCACAAAGTTTTACGGAAATTACAAATTGCGGCAATGAAATGACTGACCTCAAATGAATCATGGTTCAGCTATCGCTTGCTTGTAATCCTGCAATAATACTAACCGGATTCTTGAACATTGAAGACGATCCACTCTGGGGTTGCAGCAGCTACTTCGTAGGTCGCATTTTCGTCGCTCAGCCAATATTTGACCGTTGTGTTTTCGAAATTGAGATCTGTGTCCGTCGCCCACGTGATTGGCACCCACCATGTGATGTTGGTTACAGAAGTATTGGTTTTTCTTAGCAAAAATCGCTCCTGGGTGAACGTCGCGGTGCCATTAGCCATAGAAACACTGACCACTGGGAAGCCAGACTGCTCAGTCCACGTCTTTAGGATATTTTCAATGGAACTTCCCAGTTCTACCCCGTGACTGTCAACTTGCTCTTGTAATGCTTCCCACAGGTCTTCAGGATTTGCCGTAGAATATTGTCTGAATAAATACGATGGCGATGATATGGAGTGAGCCCTAACTCTTGCGAAGCACTAACGACAAAGGAGAATTTTTTTCAGTCTGTACCTTGCCTCCAAGTAATTGTGAAGCGCCGCGCGGAAAACAGCAGTTCCAAGGAAGTTCTCCGTCATTCGGACAATGCTGGCTCCTTTGGCATATGAGATCGTGCCGAAGTTCGCGCTGATTTGTGCTGGAGTGGACACGTCATTGGTCATGGGAATTGAAGATTCGAGGCCGTCGGTTGCAAATACAACTTGCAGCTGTTCCACGACAAACTGCTGATCGAATTTCCAAGTTGGCTCGAGCTATAATATGATAAGAAATTCTCATAGATTGACGGATGATCAGTTTTTAAATTCACGCACACCTACCTCAGCTGTAGCAAAATATTGATAGTATCTAGCGAAGGCCTCGTTTAGCCAAACAACGTTCCACCAGCTGGGGCTGACCAGGTTTCCAAAATACGAGTGCAGAAGCTCGTGGCTAATAACTGGTGATGTTGTCTGCTGCGCGGTTGCAGATGAATGGTCTTCATCGTAGAGCACTCTAGTTTCTCTGTATGTGACCATACCCCAGTTTTCCATAGCGCCAGCAGAGAAGTCAGGAATCGCTGCCATGTCCAGTTTTGGTAATTGGTATTTCAGGCCGAAGATATCCTCGAAATACGTTAGCGCCTTGGGGCCAAAGTCCAAGGCATATTCAGTCTGCGAAATAGCCTCTGGCCTCGCCCATACACTGAAGTTTCCTGTTTCGGTAGTTGCAACGGCGAAATCGGACACGAGGAACGCCACCAAGTAAGTGGACATGGTGATGCTCTCTCCAAATGAATCCCAAACATAGCCATTCCTGAGAATAATGTGTGACTGTAGACCTTGACAAGACGAAGATGGGCAATTTTCTGATCGTGATTTTTTTTTTATTGAATAAGCACACACTCGTTAACGGCTAGTGCTACTCTAGAATTTTCCAAGAGTCAACATTCTTTTTTGGCTTGAATGATGCCTTAGGACATCAGGAATAAGGTACAAAAGGTTTTATAGGTGGAACGAAATTTCTGATACTACTTTTCGGACGTTTAGTAAACCTTTTACTGCGCGACCAAATCCCGATGAATAGAGCAAACGTCACGCAGGTATAAAGGTAGTACTTCTGACTCAAAAAAGTTCCGAGTATTCTGAATTGAAGGCAAAGTAACAAAGGCTTGATAAATATTGAGTCATAGAAGGCCGATTGTATGGTGCAGGTATTGCAGATTAAAGGTAAATCAAAAATTTTAACAAAATAATAAGATATAAAACTTTAAACACGTTTAACTCAAAACTACGTTCTTCGAACTGACCGGACACATCACTTTGATAGATCTTAGTCGATTGTCTTGAAATTTTCAATGTATCTTTATAAATATATTACCTAGAGAAGTACGTACGGATTCTACGATACTTTGTCAATTTTTTTTAATTTTTTTATATACAATTTTATCGTTATTTTTAGCATCAAAAACAAAAGTTTGACTTCGAACGGGCGCCATTTTCAGAAAACACGTTATATTTCAATTTTCGCACGTACTTTGCTACCTATTCTTATATAAAATTGAAAAAATTGTTTTTTTTTTTGTTCTACGTAAAACCGCCAAAGAGTAATTAGTCCGGCCGCAGAAGGCTATTCTGAAAAGAGGTCTTATTAGTCAAGCTGTGAGGCCGACAGTTTGAAAAAAAATTAAATTTTGCTTTTTTTTTAATACTCTTCAAGTAATAAATAATAAACTACAAACAAAAATATTTTGTGTAACGTTTGTTATTTTTTAATAATAATTGCCTAGAGTTTGTTTTCCTGAGCTGCTAGAGTGGCATTACCCCTTAAAAGCTTAATACTTACTCCGAGTCGGACGAATTGACCAGAGGCATGTTACTGATGCTCGTATAATTTTCTGGTCTCCGAATGTGGATTGTAAACTTTGCCTTGAATGCTGGCTCGTCAAAGCAGGGGAACGCCTGTCTTGCGTACGTTGCTTCGAATTGAGTGGCAGCGAGCCACCTGAAAAATAGATTGATGATGAATCAATTTTCGAACGCAGACAAGGCATTTTTATGTACAGTACCTTGTTTCTCCAGCCGCGTTGATGTATGAGCTCCTATAAAAACCTTGCATATCTTCATCCAGAGTTCCAATATAATCGATGTTAATGATAATAGATGTTCCCGCCGCGAGTACAGTTCCAAGGTCAATCGTATACTTGTTGGTAGTCGTATCGTAAGTGGTACTCAAATTTATACTTGTGGAGTTCGCAGTAATAGAAATATTGCTCACAGTAATTTCGTTGTAGTGTAATACGATCTGGTTCGTTTGCTCGACCACATTTGCCGCGATCTTCACCTGTCCATCGAAGGTGAAGTTACCTATTTCAAGATATGGTGACAAAAAGATTTCGTAGGTTTCGGGATAGATCGTTGTTGGCAAGCGATAATCGACCGTGGATTCATACTGTTCGGTGAGCCATCCGGATATCTCATTGAAGTGTTCCGTATACCAATTCCTTTCGTATTGAGCTAGAGTAAGCTGAGACGATAGGCTGCTCGATATCGAAGACAGCTCGGCGGAGTGGGTATCAATGATGGTTGCAAACTAAAAAGTTGAATCGTGATTGGTTATTGGACTCCTGCATCAATATGTACCATAAATACACTCGTCTGAGTGTATTGAAATATGAGTCTGGGGAAAACTTCAAGATTTACCTGTGTCAGAAGCTCTTCGGTTGACAGTCTCAGAGATGCTCCAGACAGAATACTCGAAACGTAGCTTAGGCTGCCATAGCTGCAACAAATTAATGCGGGATCTGATAATCGTGTCATTGATTCTGCCGAAATTAGTAAACAATTCAAAAATATTCAAAACAATTTTATGCAGTATTTTGCATAGTTATAACTTATAATAGATGCGAAAAAAATTTTTTGTGCTAAAGAACTCACTAAGACTCGACGTCCGCATAGTAATCTACAATAAAGTCCAACGTAGCCCTGACTCCTACTAGCCCACCGTAGGTGTATACGGCAGCGTACACGGTGGACATATCTTGAGGTCTAATACCGCGTTCTTCTTCGATGAGGTAGTGCAAGTAATCGTAGAGGATGGTGTGGTTCCGGGAGCAACCAAGAGTTTGAAGTATGACTATTTGTTCCGCGGCGACATTTGCCAAGGCATATTGGCTCCACAAAAAGTACCAGTCGTCTGAGGTACCGTGCTTGATGGCGGTGCAGTAAACGGCGATGCGTTGGTTCGGTGAAACTCTGAGAAACAAGGACACGTGATAGGAGGAAGCCATGCAGTGTTTTATTCACAGATACCGTCTTTTCGTCGAAAAAAATAGTCTACTGATAGTCCAGGCAGGCTAGAATTCACCTGACTATGCGGATCCTGCACGGATTTTGATGGAACTTTGGTAATTCCTTTGATATCGAATTAATATTAAAGTTTATCTCCTGAGAATATGTACTTTTTTTTTTTAATTTCACCCAGAAAAATGTGCATTTTTTAGAATCTAAAAATCTGAAATAATTCAGGGCTATAAAGTGAATCAAGACGAATAAAAAACTATCATAACTTTTTTCTCTGCCACGTCCTCTTCGAGAGATAAGCGACGATACACAGAAAACGAATAAAATAATAAAATAATTTTTTCGGAATCTAGAGAACGCGGTATATTATATACAGAGATGATCTATGGAAAGTTATAAGCCTGATGGTCGGCAATCTGTTTTTTATCCTAAAATTGCAACTCTGTCATAGGGACAGTTGAAAGACTACATTTACAGACGTCGTAGCGGCAGCTGTCACGTCGTTGGGTCAGAATTAAGTGACAGAGTGACATATGTATTTAAGGTTGATCGTAATATAACTAATAAAACAACGGAAATCGATATTCGTTCGTAAAGAAGTGGTAATTTGAATTAGTAAATTGATCGCAGATGTCAATTTCTGTTTATTTGTAACATTATTTGGATATTAAGTGACTGTCGGGGTGAAATTTACGAATCCGATTGTAATAAAGGTAACCAATAAATGTCAAACGATATTAATTCGTAATAAAGTCGTGATCAAGTTACGAATTGATCGCAGATTCTAATTTATATTTATCTACAAAATCATTTACTTCTCAGGCGGTGAATGAATTTGGGTTTTTTTCTGCTTCGTCGGAGATGTCTCGTAGATTACTCGTTGAATCAAATCTACATCCCCGTGTTTCTGACCGTGGTTATCGAAGTGATGGAACGAGTCAGTCTGTCACCGAGGAACTACTAGCTTGTAAGTAATTTCGCGAATAAACATAAAGTAACATCTGCGATCAATTCGTAGCTTTATCACGACTTTTCTACAAATTGATATCGTTTAACATATGTTGGTTACCTTTATTACAATTAGATTCGTAAATTTCACCCAGACAATTATTTATACCCAAATAATGTTGCAAACAAACAGAAATCGACATCTGTAATCAATTCACGGATTCATTAGCACTTTTTTACGAACGAATATCGATTCCCGTTGTCTTATTAGTTATATTACGATCAACCTTAAATATGTGACTCTGTCACTTAGTTCTGACCCAACGACGTGACAATCAAACTATCTGTTTTCTCTCTCTCTCCTACTTCTTTTTTAATGAGGTTATACAATTCGCAAGGTGATGGTGCAAAAATTTCGAAACTACATCCCTGAACACATTTCAGTCGAAATCTTTTATAGGGAAAGATCATTTGCTCTGAAAAATGCGTTTGGGATTTCAGCCCTGTGTCTTTGTACCTTGGATTCATTAAATTTTGAAAATACGACGCGTGATTTAAGAAATACATTAGCTGATGAACTTTGGTTTTCACATGTAATAGGAATAGTATTTTTTACGTGTTGGAAGTGTTCGCTCTATATGCGGCGAAGTATTCCTGGGATTTTAAAATGCAATCCGCATGCCCGTATTTGCAGGCCCAGTCTAGAAGTACTCGGCGGTTGAGGGTATCCAGCCAATCCTCTCCGGCCACGTCATCGAAGCCAAGTTTGTTATAAATATCATCGATAAGAGTTAAAACGTGAGTCTGTAACAGAGTTATTTCGAAAGGCGGTTGTGAACATTCCACTTTATACTTTGCAAGATCGCGGCAATGACTAAATTACAAACATTCCCACCTTAAATAAGGCGTAAATTTCATCGTGTCCCTGTAAACGACGGTCTATGTAGTCCAGCCCATTGAACAGCGCCTTCCACGGAATGTAGTTACTTTCTCGCGTGAGGTAGCTTGTGGCAGTCAGGGCAATTTCGTAACTGACGTAGTCAGCTCTAGCGAGATTGAGGAGGTCATCGATGATCTGTGCCCTGTTCAGGACATGAATCGTCTCGAATTCTTCGCTGTTAAGGATGTCGATAATCTTTGTCCATGACTCGGAATCGTAGTTGACTCTGTAGTAGCCGTTTTCTTGAACGTTGAATAACACCCAGTCTTCAGATCCATTGTTTACGAGAACGTTCGCGGTCGGGTCGCCTACCCAGTACTTTATACTCGTGTCGTTAAAGTTTGGGTCGCTTTCAGTGACGAAACTTATCGGTACCCACCAGGTTAAATTGGTAACCGAATCTTCGGTTCCACGGAGCAAAAAGCGCTCCTGGGATACCTCGGCGATCCCCGTTGTCCGGTCAAGATTTACGCTTACAACGGGGTAGCCTGCCTGCAATACCCAAGTATCTAACACAGTCTTCACGTTCTGACCTCCTAGATCGATCGCGTTGATCGCCACTTGGTTCTGAATTGCCACCCAAAGGTCATCAGGCTCGACATTTCCATACAAGCTGTTGTCCAGATGATGATAAAAAATACAAAATCATTCAAAATTACAATAGATAGTTGAAGTGTCGATCTCAACAGAAAAAGATTCCTGTATGCTTTTGATTAAGGATGTTCTCCAGGAAATCGAATTAATAATGAGAATTTAATGAAACTTGGCAAAAAGGTAGCCAAGCATGTAAATAAAGCTAGTTTCAATTTTTGTGTACCAGGGGTACCTGTGAACCAAGATATAAATAATTATATTTATGCTTTCTTTACATGAGCTCTTACGGGAAACAGTTACATTTCTGTATTCTTTCAGTCATAACTTTTTAATCGACGATGAGAATTGGTTATAAGTATGCACGTTCGAAAGAGTAAGAACTGAGGATCATTTTCCGTCCTTAAAAATATTCCAAGGGTACCTATGAAAGATGTATACAAGCAATAAACATGAAAAAATATGCATAAGCTCACGAAGCGTAGAAGCGCTGACAACGTCGCAGGTTATACACCGGTCTGTAGTCGGCACGCGTGGCTGTGGCTCGCACACTGACATGCAGCCTATCGGTGCAACATTGCCAAGCGTTCACGCGTATTCTCTGTCTTTCTCTTGCAGAGCTACCTTTCTCTGTCGCACCGAAGAGAACATCCTTAAGTGCGTTAATCAGTGATGTGCTTACTTAGCCTCAATATATTCGTGTAGTACTGTATGCCACACTGATTCCCCAAGGATATTTTCAATCATCCTGATGATGCTGGCACCTTTATTGTACGAGATCGTGCTGAAGTGACTGCTGATTTCGGAGGGGGTCAATACGGGGGCAACTAACGCGTGTGCTGACTCCAGTGCATCATTTGCAAATACCACTTGATGTTGTTCAACCAAGAACTGGTATCGCAGATTCCAGGACGTTTCAATCTGCAACCGACCACGAAGTCTCACAATATGCAGCGGTACGTGGGCTCCATAACTCCGCAATAAGAGTCGAAAAAAAGCTTAGAACTCCTAAAAATCAGTCATCATTATATCCGAGATAGCTCACCGCATCAGTCGCCAGGTATTGGAATCTCCTAGCAAATCCCTCGTTGAGCCAAGCGTAATCCCACCACTTTAGGGTGATAATGTTACCGAACCACATGTGAGCTAACTCGTGAGCTACGACAGTGGCTACTCTGGCCTTGGCCGCAGCCGAAGAGTGATCTTCATCATAAAGCATAGCGGTCTCCCGGTACGTCACCAGGCCCCAGTTTTCCATAGCACCCCACGAGAAGTCGCTTAGAGCTGCCATGTCCATTTTAGGAAGGGGGTAATCATGGCCAGTTACTTCGGTGAAGTACGCCAGAAGCGGGGGACCTAAACTCAGAGCATATTCGCCTTGGTAAATCGCGTTCGACCTTGCCCAGACGCTGAAGTCCCCGTCTGAGGTCATCAAATTCTTGAAGTCGGAGACGATGAATGCCAAGAGGTAAGTGGAAGTTATCGGAGTTTCCTCAAAGACATCTGTGATTCGGCCATCGCTGAAACGCAAGAAAGGTATACATTCATTGAGGCTGTGGAACACCAAGATATCCGACACGGATGAAAATCTCCCAATCTGTCCAGGTCAACGATATCCTAAGCCACGTGTTGGATCGTCCACTTACCTCGGCTCTAAGGTGTTCGCTAGTGGCATATTGCTGATGGCGTGTAGGTCCTCGGGTCTGTTGATGAGGATATTGAATTTTGCCTTGAAAGCAGGTTCATCAAAACACGGAAATGCTTGTCTTGCGTAAGTCGGTTGAAACTGGGTGGTAGCGAGCCACCTCGTATTTCCCTCGGCATCGGTATATGAGCTCCTATAAAATCCAGACATATCGTCGCCGAGAATTCCGACATATCTCATCTCCAGATTGACTGTTGAATTCGCAGGCAATGTGCTTTCGAGGGTCAGGGTCAGGATGTCAGTAACCTCGTTCAAGATTTCATCTACAATGACTACGGTGCTGTTCGACAAGGTGACTTCGATCGACGAAATGTTCAAGTTCTTCGCATGTAGGGAGATGATTCTCGTCTCCTCGACGACAGTCATCACTATGTGGACAGACCCATCGAACGTGAAGTTACCTTCCTCTATAAAAGGGGCTAGAATAACCGTGTAAGTTTCTGGAGCCAAGGTCGTTGGTAGCCGATAGTCTTCATCGACGCGGGTCTGGATTTGCCTGTCTTCAATTTCGGGTACATTTTCGTCGAAACTTGGATACGCCTGTGCGAATGCTAATAAAGCTGCTGCGACGAGCACCGCGAGCTGGGCGGTGTTCATCCTGTAAAGACCACAGTAGATAACGGATTTATCGTGAAACCGCTGTTGATTTCTTGGCGTCTTCACGTAACATTTTCATGTCATTTCTAATTTAATCACTCGAGAATCGCTAGACTATTGCTTAATGGTGAAGGTTTGATACCGTAATCGGATTATGACACAGTTGATTAATTTATAACATGGAATTAGAGAGTGACAGTCAGAACATGTCGTGTAAGAAGGCTTATCGATTCACGACAGGGGATTTTCTTAGCTCTTATTACTGATCTTAGATTATGAAATGACTGGCTATATATCAACACTCGATGGCAATTCGGTAATTCGTCGATAAAGAAGGCATAAACATTTATGCGAACGATCTACCGTGGGTTGTGAACGGAGCTGGACACTAATTCATCGTTTGGTATCGTTAAAAACTCACGATATGTGATAGAATTATGTTACCGCCTGTTGTTGGCAGACGTCTCTTTTGCGTAATCTTGCATAATGAAGTGAAGCTGATGGTTATTGCTACTATTATTTTGCTTAGTGCTCTTTACGTCATGACTGTTACGAAGAAGACAGTGTCGCGAATCTACGCGCAAGTACAGTACGGATTTCATCTTCTTAACTTGCAGGATAATTTCCGGACATTAATCATTGTAATTGGATATGAATTATTTCTTAAGTGAGCTTTTAATACGCTTGTTAATTAAATCGCATTAAAGAGCACTGTATAAGACTGGGTATATTGAACAGTTCATTGATAACTACGCGCAACGTTGTTGACTCGGTTCACTTAAACCCGGACTTTAGACCGGTGGCGAGAACGGAAGAATAGTGGCCGAAATCAACGGGTAAAGAAAAATATACGTAAAATGCAAAGCAATGCAATACGGAAAGACGTACCTGTCAGTTCCGAGGTCTCTTCTCAGTCCTCGGACCGGAGCTCTTGTCTGACGGTTTTATAACGATCCCAACTATCTTATCTCGACAAAAGGCTGTTTTCTCTCACTGAAAGATTGTATAGCTGCAATATTTTGATTATCGCCTCAAACGTGAATTGTTTTTCTTATTGACTTATGCGGTATCCTAACTCGTTGTACAACGTTGTCAGATTTATTTCCTCATAATTTACAAATTATCAATCACTATTCCTTCACTTACCAGGCTACAAGCGCCCCGTACCAGCTCTAGCTATTATTTTATGCAACCCAACTTGAATAAGATAACAATAAGCTCAATCAATAAAAAAACTTTGATTCTTCTATGATTTACTGAAGTAGCATTCGAGAATAGAACTTAACAAAGATCGGTACGTCCAAAAGCAGTATTGACATGGTGTGATGAATTACATTTCCATTACAAATTACAGCTGTAATTTGTAATTAAAAAAAAAAGCAATTACTAATTACAACTGTAATTTGTAATTGAACCGAAATCCATTACTAATTACAATTGTAATTTGTAATTGAACCGAAATCCATTACCCATTACAATTGTAATTTGTAATTGAACCAAAATCCATTACCCATTACAATCGTAATTTGTAATGAAACGAAATCCATTACCCGTTAAAATTGTAATTAGTAATTAAACCGAAATCCATTAACCATTACAATTGTAATTTGTAATTAAACCGAAATCCATTACACATTACAATTGTAATTAGTAATTAAACCGGAATCCATTAACCATTACAATTGTAATTAGTAACTAAACCGAAATCCATTACCCATTATAATTGTCATTTGTAATTGAACCGGAATCCATTAACCATTACAATTGTAATTTGTAATTGAAGCAAAATCCATCACCCATTACAATCGTAATTCGTAATGAAACCGCAATCCATTACCCATTACAATTGTATTTGTAATCGAACCGGAATCCATTAACCATTACAATTGTAATTTGTAATTGAACCAAAATCCATCATCCATTACAATTGTAATTTGTAATTAACCCGAAATCCACTAATCATTACGATTTAAAAATATAATTAAACCCAGATCCATCAACCATTACAAATTTCAATTGTAATTAAACCGAAATGCATCAACCATTACAATTTTAAACTGTGAGTGATGAGCAATGCGGTCTCGCCCGGTGAAGAGTAGCAGATGTGTGTGAAATTTTTAATAAAATGAGTTAGTTGGTTGGCAAGAAAAGCGTCATGGCAAACGACAGCCGCCTTGCATTTTCAGTAATTTGTTCAGTAATTCAATAATACTCTTCACCGGGCGAGACCGCATTGCTCACCACTCGCAGTTTAAAATTGTAATGGTTAATGGATTTCGATTTAATTACATTCGATGTAATTTGTAATTAATTAATTACAAATTCGCCCAAATCTGTCCAGAAGTGATGAAAAATCCAACGTTAATCTCGATCAAACACTCGATCGAAATTTGAAGGCATCTGGATAATTATTCTGCTCGAAGAATGACAACAGAAAGAAAAAAAACATTGGAGATTCAACTTAAGTATTGAGAGGGGGCTCTAGTCGAATTTTACCGACCCATATAATTTCTCAAGTATCTCCGAAACGGGGCTGTCAATCGGATAGCCCTTTTGGCAGCCGATGTTTGACGAGGAATGAGATCGAGTGCCTCTTATTTCGACTTATATCAAAGCCTACGCATCGAAAATGCAAAATCGGCTGCCTGAGTCCGATTCTATATGGAATTTCGAACACAGCCATCCGAAATCATCGTTGCTATCGAAGACGATGAAGGCGCAATATGTATTCTACGAATTTGTACTAATTACCGATTGTCAACGGCCGGAAGACGCCATGATGTTAATCCGGATTCCCATGTGACGCATACGACAGGAAATCTAGCCAATCAAAAGCGTTGGCACAGCCGTCTTGTCGCGTCGCAACGTTATTATATATATATAATTGGTTTTTGAATATACCATATAGAAACGAGTCACCCAAATCGAACTACTATTAAGACGACAAAACTTTCGAATTTCAAATCTAGAAAATTCTGAAAAATGTGTTTTGGTAGCCAAGGTTTGCATTCCGAAATTCATTTAATCATCTTTATAGATATGTTTATAATTTTCATTTCATGTTTTCAACATCAAGATTTGTAGGTGATATTGCGTAGAACCAGGGTCGGCACACCCATTAGGCGAAGGAGCCAACACTGTAAATCCACTTAATCCTTTTATCGGTACTAATCCTTTTAACGCCATTTCTTGAATTTTGGTAGGCATAGGTGGGAATATGCAGTTATGAAATGTCAAACGCAGCTGTTGCCGTCTCAAAAGCACGACCCTTAGTTTTTTTTATTTTTTCTGATTGCACCCTACCCTTACCATCGAACTTTCTGGTAAGGACAAGTGACCGTTTTCAGATAGGCCGAGGGGCTTCACGGTCGTAGTAATTTCGACTTAGAGCCAGGTTGACTCTGAGAGCCTGAGCGTTCCGACCCTGGGCGAAGAATAAAGGCCTAGGCCAGGTTATCTCTATATCATTCACCTAAGTTGCCCCAATCCCGAAAATATGTTTAATTTTTATATCCTACACATATTATAGGTATATGTGCATACATAATCATCAAGCTTCTACAAATATGCACTTTTTTCAGATATGGAAGATTTTCGCCGATTACGCAACCATACTTTTGAAAGGTCATAATCCTCCGAATGTTCTACAGATTTTCCGAAACCTACAGTCATTCCCATCTGCACATCCGAAGGTGTAATAAATCTATATAAAGCGAAATGGAAGAATCCTTATCTCTTGAAGGATTGAATCTCTTGATCTTGAATCTCTATATCCCATAGGCGAAAGTGTGATCTTTAAATGTTAGATACTAGACACAGACTTATATCAGTGCAGTGTGATATTCTTTTTTTTAAAGATTATGTTTACGTCAATACCAACTCTATTTATCTCATAAGATAGCCATTCCAAGTGCATTAACCCTAGTCGGTCATATCTATATTTTCTCATCCATCGATCCACCAAGATAGATTGATTTTTTGAACACTTTTCCACGTATGAACTGTATGTAATTGTTAGGCAATTTTAAGCGCTCTGACCTACTCCCAACCCTTGTGTGGCCTGCTGTAAAGTTCAGCGTAGGCTTATCAGAGGAAAATAATAGATAAGAGACGTCGATTTTGAAGAACACATTTTGAGCAATAGAAATAATACGTGGCTGTAGCGGCATACAGTCAACTCTCTCCATAGGGCCTCTCGCAATAATGCCGCTTCCCTTCAACCAAGCTCAGCTGCTTCCTCCACTACTCCAGCTGACTTGAACAGCGCTATGATTTTACCGATTACCATATAATTTTCAGTTTAGCATAGAGAAATGAAAAGTGATGATTTCAGAAAAATCAGGGAAAATTCTTTTCTTTAAAAACTTCATCCAGATTTATGAAAAGAAAGTGTTTCCTTGCTGTAATTTCTATCAGAAAGCGGCGATGCATTCAGTTTGTCTAATGAATCCATTACGTCAACTTGTTCAATCGCATATGTGTAGATTAACTCTTTTTCCCTACTAGAAAATTGATAATATATACCTTTTTAAATACGCGAAACCATTTTAAAATATTGACGACGAATGCTTTCGAAAATGAAATAAAAAATAAATAAATAATATGAATAAATAACATTTCTCAAAGAGAGAAATACGAAAAAGTTATATTCCATGAAGTTCTAAAATACGCAGACGAAAGTAAATGAAGTTATCTTCAAACTTATCGATATGCTTTAATATTATGAAGTTGAATATGTAGTATGATGTTATTTAAATATGAGGAAAGTTTGAATAATAGGATTAAAGGCTTACAACCCTTTCAGCTTCTCTCTTTGGCTAATGAATCTAGTGTATGGTCTTTCACACTATTTCCGATAAAACATTCAAAAAAGTGAACTCGTCGATTTCTTTCCCTGCAAAGTTCGCAATCAAAATGTTTTGATTAAAATTTTTCATCTGTGAGATACAGTCGCGGTACAATTGATATATCTTTATATAAAAAAACGGTGCTAATCCAAATTAATTCATTTGGCGAGAATCTGGAAAATGTGGCATCGATTCCAATACAAAATGAGAAAAAATGCGTACGAAACCTTAAGGTAGTACTATCGATACCACAAGTGTCAAATGTGTGCTTAATGTAATTTGACTTCCGTAGTCTTTATATTTGGCAACGCCGCGTAAAGGAAAAAGAGATAGAAATAGGTATACAGTAACTCTGTTTCACTCGAAATATGAGATCATGCGCAAAAATCTATTGCGCAGACATCTATTTATTTATACTAGTTACGGGCTATACATCTTTTTTTATTAAAATGTCGGAGTCAAATTTATTAAATGACAAAAACAAAATATTTTACCACAATACCGCATTCGATGATGCGTTTGAATTTTGCACGCGTCATAACCTTTTTGGCGGCGTTGCCAAATGTAAGTAACATAGCACATTTTTCTTAATTATTTACTAATTACTCTTATCACAAGCTCTGAAGCTCGGATTCTGATGGGCCAAAATGTTCGAAAAAAATTTTTCTTTCCGTTGATACCACTTTCATTGAAATCTGAACTTCACGTTTTGTGAAATTAAATAAACACTGTGATTTCCCATAAGGATCAATGGTAAAGGCTAAAATTTGTTAATATTAATATCTTTTTTTCAGTTCTCTGTAGACCTTTGAAAATTTAACTGGTTCATTATCTTATTATAATATACCAATATGCCAAGTTTCATTAAATTCTGAACGTCAATTCTAGAATCGATAGTACCACCCTAATGTGAAATAAATTATTCATCATTGACATCTTAGAATCGACATATTTGGAAATTCAACATCCGCGCCAACATTTCTGGCTCATACTCACGTTCAAACACTTCAACGAATTTCGCCAAGCCCTATTGTTCATTTCTCGTTAACGCTAATATGCTCTGCGCTCTTTTTTACTTCGCGTCAAGATGACTGACATATTCAACTGTTATATAAACACTGAAAGTTAAAGTTGAAACAAAAGACGAAACTCACAGCGTTGCTAACAGAAATGAATCGTAGGAGAAACAAAATTGCTTTGATTTTCCGTTCATTTGCCGTTATAATGCTTAAACTCGTAATATTAGACAAAAATGTGGTAAAATCTTTCCATATAACTCGAAATGTTCCTTACAAAGCTTACAAAGTTAAACATCATGAAAAAAAAAAAGAGCTATATCTTTTAATAAATTTCTAAAATATACGATCAAAGTTAACCCAGCATTCGAAACCACGGTAATACCCACATTTACCCTACCAGTGATTTGGAAAAAAAAACATGTTTTCCCTTTTCTCGACACGATGGCATAGCGGAGTGCCTATTAATTTCGTCATCGTGAAAAATGTCGGACGTAACAAAAAATTCTTTTCAACTTAGAAGCCCATTCATCAGAAACCCGTTTCATCGCTCACACAATCGTTTTCTAGCATTTTTCAACATGCCGTTTGTGCCTGTGTGTGTACGCCAAAAATTTTGCATCCTGAATTGCGGGAGAATTACTTGACCGATTCGAATGTGATTTGGGGAGAAAATCAAGTGTTCGATGAATATGATCCGCGGAACTTTCGAAGGTTGGACCACTACTGGTCAAGGAATGGCGAGTATTGGAATATTGTGATACTTCATCAGAATTTTCTATGGGTAGTATGATCAACAATTAGAAGAATGTCAGTACGAAAAATAAGTCTGCGGTCGTGCCTATTGCAAAAAAGCGGGGGTTTTTCGTTCATACTGTTGGTTAATATTATACGATATGATATGAAGATGGTAAGTTTAAACAATACTCTGTGCAATGACGTCATATCTCATTAATCTCCTAACATGAAGAGTGTGAAGTATAGAAATGTGTTTAGATAGGAGTCTATCTTGTTGGAACATCTGATTATTCGGTTTATGTAGACAAATTCTAAGTATTGTAGAATCTGATCCAGCAGATTATATTTAACGGTGGAAAAAATCACAGATTAATTGATAAGTAATTGACAAATAACAAAATTCCATGACATATTCAGCCTGTTGACAAGTCTGTCATAAGAAATGCATGTTGAAGAGACACTGAAATATCGTTCGAGACTACCATGATTTGTTTCGTAATTCTTGTGCGGTAGCAATATGAACAATATGAGGTAACAACTATAGAGTAGACATATGTATTGTCTGCTTTCACTACCTACATTCTCATCTAGTTTATCATACTAAGGTGACAATTTCGAATGGAATTAGTGAGTCTGTATAAGAACATTGAATCATTGCTAGATAACACTATGTACATACAATATGGTTGTCGTTGATAACTGAAGTGAAGGGATAATCTGAAGGAAATAAGGTACTAATAAAACTGGTAACTTTTTAATTATTATACTTTAATCTATGTTGTTTGATTAGGAAGTACATAGTAACATATGTTTTTTTTAATCTCTTAATCGCGGTGAAATGATCCCGGTATCAATAAAATACTCCCGGTAACCTAGTTGTCTACATGTTACATACGTACTTGTATTACTGTTTAATCTACCATAAAAAGCGTATTTTGATAATGCCAATATCTTAATCTCTAATCTACAGTCTAGCATTATATGATATAAATTGCGTACTTCCCGAGTGATTAATTGATTTATGAGTACAATCAGATTCTATACAATATATGTATGTGTATAATCTCTATTTTACTAACTGAGTGCGCGAATTAGTAATATCCCGCAATCATTAGGGTGCACAAAATCGATTTTGCACACTCATTTAGGAAAAGTGGTATAACTCGCTACGCTTGGGCGACAAACTCGACTCGTGCGGGAATCAAATCGCCTATTTTGTTAACTAGTTGAGTAATGTATTATTTTGTAATCACAATTACTGAACAGAAGGAAGAATGGTGCGGAAAAATTATACCGCGTCAATAAAACCTTTCGATCTTTCAAAACAATTTTTCCAATGAATTATCAACGCGAAAATATGTTAAACTTTTTATTATATAATTGGCAACACTAAATATATCAAGGGTTTAAGACCACATTTTTTTATTGTTAACGAATTGGCTGCCAGAAGGGTGTGAGCGTCCGAAAATAATAGAATTAAAGTTACGCCCTTTTGGTAAATAGATCCGCTAGATTTTTACGAAATTAAGTCTAATCACAGTTGATAATCACAGAAATCAGACTAAAATTCCATTGGGATCTCACCATTATAACGACTACCCGACGTGAGTTGTTTTCGTCAAACCAAATTCCTGGATGACCATTATGGTTTCGCATAGACTTTTCAATCATTCATCCCTTTACTGCAGGTTTCACAACTAGTTTATCTCGACAAGACAGACGGAAACCAGGATGACTGCAAAGAAGCTGAGATATGCGGTGGTAGCGGAATTCTCGTCAGTTGTTGTTGTTTCGTAAGTTGCCGTGGTAGTGGGTTCCAAGGTTGTCGTTTGGTCATTGACAGTCTCATCAAGCCAGCTGCTAATTGCCGGTGCGTTAGCTTCAATCCAAGCTAAATTCTGCTGGGCACTGGAAATGGCCGTATTCGCTGCGGTTCCTAAGAGGGTGGCTTGAGCAGTGGCAAAATTTTGCAACTGCGAATACGAAGTAACATATAAATTCGTTCAATCTTCATTTTCAGAAAAACAAATGATCCAAAAGTCTGTTTACCACAATTCTTGTTGGTCGAGTTAAGAGTTTAGAGTAGAGAATTGCATATACATGTGTGTAATTAAATTCGCAGTTCTCTATCGAGGAATAGTTTGCCTGGTTTCTCCCCGGTTAACATTTCTTTCTCCCCACTTAACCGTCCAACACAATCGTACAGAACTAACAAAAGCTGTTACCTTTTCGAGTTGTGCAGTCGTAGTTATTCTGAGGCCGATACCAGAAAGTAAAGTTGTCACTGACGAGGTGCCGCCATAGCTATGTACAGATACATGAATTTGTTAGGTACTTATATAAAATTGAGTAATGCTAGCCGTCCGATTTGCAATACTGACTATTCGATTATGGCTTCTAAGTTATTGATGATGTAGTCCAAAGCTGGCTCAACATTCTGCGCACCTCCGTAGGTATACACAGCTGCAAAAGCCGTAGTTGAATCCTGAGAGCGGATGCCGGAATCTGATGTTGTAGCGAGAGCCATGTAGCTGAAACATCATCAATGCTTGCATTGTCATCACAATTCCGTAATACGTTGTAGAGGCTTTGAAATACATTGTAGTATATGATACCCGGTGGCATAAACGTAGGGTGCCCTTCGATCACGGGGCAAATTCTGCCCAGAGAGTTATCTGTCAAATATTTCACAGCAATTGTGTCCGCTCTATGGTAGCAGAACTGCGCCTATGTTCAATGGTTAACACGGATACTACAAAAACAACGTTGAATTAACATATACCCACATTTTACTTGGAATATCATCAAACAAATAGTTGGGAATAAAGATTTATTCATAAATCTCAATAAGCCGGTCAACCGTGGTGAAAATAATACCCCGGAGAACAATGCACCCCACGTTTATGCAACCGGGCATAAGAGTAGCTCGGATTATAATCGAAGGGAAAAGTTACTCCACTGCAAATTCTAACGGCTATATTTTATCTGTTGTGTACCATATCTTTGTCACGACACACGATGAATTTCTTTTTCTATTCTGTGCTCAATATCTGCGATCGAATGTCAATATAGAAAATGATCAATGAAACAGCAATGAAATAGCAAAGAAACTGGACTGTGCTCTGCTGTAATGTGCGTTTGGAAATGAAATGGGTCACTTATAGTAAAAATGTTAATTTTGCGTAAGTTTAAGACTGAAAATTAGGTTTTCGATGTAGTGGACGTAAAACTGGAATTTCACGCCCGCAAAAGAGGCGTAAAGTAAAACTGCCATTCTCAGACCACAAAGGAAGTCATAGAGTAGACATTTTTACTCCCACTATATCAAAAATTACGTCGTACTTTCCAGGCAAGGTGGACGAAAAGTACTATTTTATTGGGATAGCCATAATTACGAGTTGAGAATGTTCGTGTCTGACGAGCATCCGAGTCCCCGTAGTATCAGAATTTGTTCGGAGGAAAGATCAGTGGCCAGGTACTTCTCCCACAATAGTTCCCATATTGTGGCATTTGCAGTGCGAATCCCCGCGCAGTAGACGACGCTTTTCAGATTCGGAGTTATTCTGAATTCAAGAGAAGAAAGCGTGAGAAAACCTTAGCAGTTGCATAACCAATGTTTAGTTTTGTTACAATATCGCTGAACCTTACGCAGTCTCGCTCCCGTCGACCAGCCAACTAACAAGTCGTTCGTTCGAAAACTGCAGACAGGCTTCCTGCTCCAGATTGCAAGCCCACGTCAAACCGTTGATCCTGAGGAATTTGTGAACATGTTCATCAGCATCTGATTCCTCGTAGCCAACCGTTCCCAGCATATTCGCTAACAGACTTGTGAGGTAGGTCTGAAAGTGTAGGTAAGCAAAAATTAGGAATTCTTTGGAATCTGTGCTCAGTCGAATCTGTCTGTCGAGGGTATCAAATTGCTTATAACAAAGGTCGAGAGATCATGAATTTGAATAACTTCAAGTTCAATTAATCGTTGAACTTTATCTGGATAAGATACTGGTTATTAACAAGATGACAACTTTTGATCTGGAATCAACGAACACGACAGTTATCAGCTCATGGACGTTGAGAGTTATTAAAGATAAAATGAACGAGTGTTGATGGTTCTTTGAATGCAAGGGTTGAAGTATTGTGGCGAGCTTAAAAAATGATTGGGATCTGATCTAGTTGACACTGGATATTGACAATATATTTTGTTAAATCCCTCGGCTCATGGCACGTAATCCCGGATTATCGCCTTATCGAATAGACTATGAGAATATGTAAAGGAATGTCATAGGGGGAAATATATAGTTATATAGCTTTGAGTGCTGTTTACTTTAAAATTATCGTAGGAATCAGTTTCAGCTAAAAGTCTGTTGATGTAGGTAAAACCGGTGAATGCTGAGTACCACGGGATGTAATCCGTTTCTTGGGCCAAATATTTTGTCACGTTCAGAGCTGTAGCGTAGTCCAAATAACCGCCTCTTGCCAGATTAAGAGAGTCGTCAATCAGTTGTGCTCGATTTACCGGCGATATTCGTGTATAATTTGAACTACTGAGATAAGATATCAGCAGATTCCAATTAGTCTGGTCGTAGTTGACACGGTAATACCCTGCATGACGAAATTTAAGTAAGGCGTAATTTCATTTTATGCATAGTAACCTAAGCCGTGTTATGAGGACATGAGTCAAATCTCTTGTAGAGAACTCGATCATGTCCGAACAAGAATTGTAACGAATCATCTAACTTGACCTGTTGGTACGCGTCGAAAAGATACTCTATCGACTCAGTTCTTTCACACCTGATAAGTTGTATTTTGCGACATAATAGAGAATTATTTCAGATCTTATAGAATTGGCCTTGCAAAGATTGTATCTACCGAAACAAGTGGTTGTCGTAGGGATAAGGTCTCATCTTTCATGGAACTTTTTGAAATTTGGACGAAATATTGTAGAAATATGTCATTGCAGAGTAAAACAATAACATACCGAATTGAATTCATTCAATATTCACTAGTGTGCTCCGTAATGACATGTTAGAATATCTCTCAAGAGAAAGTTTTTGACATATCAAATAATTTCGAATTGAATATTTCCTCACAGCGTACCAGTGAAATACCTATTATATTGTTTCTTGAACTCTGGCTTCATTTAACACAGTTTAATGATACTCGAGTTGAAGCTGATTAAATCAAATCATCATCTATTCTCGACAATCGAACTTATCAATTGAAATGTAAAATTGGTCTGTCATTTTTCGGTGAAGCATTGGTGACTACATTGATTATCAACCAACTCAGCAGACCGATATTTCCATTTGAGAATGCCTGACATTGTAGGTGGTGATAAGCTTTTAATCGTATACTATTAGTGCTAAATGTTGAGATAAGTCAATCTTAGGCGTTTTAAATTAGTGCCTCTATTCAAATAATTCTGAGAACAATACATTGAAATTCTGTAACCGAGGGTGACGTTGTGTCTTCGTTAAGAAACATTTTCGCGGATTTTTCTCCTACGAACTTCGGGTTTCAGTCTCTACTGGTAGATCAATAGAAAAGACATGTGTGTAATATCTAAGATGAAAATATTAGAGTTTAAAATCACGACATTACACTTGCGATATTTTCATTTAACCCTGATATTGCCAATAGTCAAACATCGCAAGCTCTGTTGCCAATGAATTCTAATGGCAATGCCCATTGTCCTTGAACACGATAATGATCAGCACTGAATAGTGATGGCGGCAAGACTTTTCTGATAAGAAATCTCATAGAGAACTCTGAATCTTAGATCTATGATCTTTGTATGATTCTTATAGATAAGGAAGTATTTCGTACCAGTTTGTTGTTTGTTCAGTAAAATCCAGTCAGACGAGGCAGGTGAGGTGATGGCGATGCTTTCATTGCCTGGAATCCACGTCGTAGCGGTAGTCACAGAGTAATCAGGCTCGGACGCAGTTGCCCAGTTGATTGGTACCCACCAATACACATCAGGGTCATATGAGCTCGCGTCCCTCAAGAAAAACCGTTCCTGAAAAGATCAAGTCAGTCAGACATCTCGAGCTTGCGTGATGGCTTCTTGTCCATTCAGGGTTGGTGGTTCGTGACGAAACTTACCTGGCTCAAAACTGCCGTGTTTGCCGCGTAATCGCGAGTCACCGTAACAACAGGGAATCCCGCCTGGGTTACCCACGTGTCCATCACTTCTTTGACATTAAGTGACTGTCCGGCGCTGTCTACGACTTCTTGGATCGCTTCCCACAAACGATCGGAAGTCCCGTAATCGAATGCACTGAAGTAATTGAAAATTGATATAAATTTGATGTTCATAGTACATCATGCACATGGAAATTGACGAATCAATAGATGTAACTTACTTATTAGTGAGATATTTCGTCAGACCAGCCTTGAACACAGAGTTTGTGATAATGTGCTCCATCATACGTATTACACTTCCAGCTGCGAGAAAAGCATCGATTTCATGTTAATGTTGATCGTACGTATTGTGCATTGAGGGTCAACTGGACTGGAATAGACTGACCTTTTGCGTAAGAAATGGAGTCAAAGATAGCTTGAATTTCTGTGATAATCTCGACCTCAGCATTCATTGGGTGCGACGTTCCTAGACCATCAGCAGCAAAGGCACTAGCCTGGATTTCTACAACAGGGAACTGTTCATCGAGACGCCACTCTGGCTCGAGTTCGTCAGGTATGAAGTACTCAAAGTATGTAGCAAAGCCTTCGTTTAACCAAAGGTAACGCCACCATTCTGGGCTGACTAGATTCCCAAACCATTGGTGAGCAAATTCGTGACTGATGACAGTGGCGATGTTCTGTTTGTCTGAAGTCGTCGAGACGCCTTCTTCGTAGAGCAAGTATCTCTCCCTTGATAGGGGAAAGGTAGGGAAAATCAAAAAACGTGTTCTGCGGTATTAAGTCCAGGGAATGGGTGAGCACAACTCTCACCTGTATGTTACAAGACCCCAATTTTCCATGGCGCCAGAAGCGAAGTCCGGAATCGCGATTTGATCCATTTTTTCTAACGCGTAGTTGTAGTAATCAATGCTTGTGTAAGCTTCCAACGACTCTAATGACTGGATGCCAAAATCGAAAGCATATTGCCCGGTAGCAATAGACGAAGATCTCGCCCAAACTCCAAATGTATTATCGAGAGTTGAAATGTTCGCAAAGTCGGAAGCTATGAAAGCTATCAAATACGTAGAGGTCAGCGGTGTAGTTTCGAACACGCTCCATACCTTTCCGTCCGTGCTGAAAATTGAAAAATGAGAATAGCATTCGTCCACTTATTTTGAATCAAAATTTCGAATATCAATCATCACAGGATGATGTACTCAAGTTGCTGTTAATTAACTTAGCTCAGATTACGCTCGAAGTCTTTTTTAAGCTGAGCTTGTGTAATAGAAATTTTATGAAAATGATGACGAGTGATTGGGCATGACATTCCCCAAGTCGTAAATCGACACCAATCATCAACGTAGGTGTGTGAAGCTGACGGCGTTTATTACCGGCTAATATCAGGTCATAATAATTCACGCGCATTAAAAGTTAATCTGAAAAGCTACTACTATTTAGATTAGATCTGCCGACGATCGTCAGTGTCTTAAATAACGCGTAGCATTAACTTACGCGAAACAATATCAACTTTTCGATTTTTGAGCAATTTCTGAATAATTTACTCAACAACATATAAGAATCGACCGCGCAAGTTATTGGCTACCGAGTAAGTGGCTGCGATAGAGGAATAGGAAGAAAGTGCTGCATATGGAGTCCTTCTATCCTTATCACGCACGCGCGATTCGATATATGCAGCTCTCTCCCTTTATTCTGCTAGCAGCCAATTGACTGCCTCGCGTGGTTTATTCTTAACTGTCTATGGATTTAGATTGCGTAAATCTCACCTGTCCACGGTCTCGTTACGGATCGGCGTATTGGCTAAAGAATGTTGCCACGCTTCTCGTTTCAGCCAAATGTCCACAGTAGCTTTTAAAGCTGGTTCATCATAGCAAGGAAACGCGTACCTCGCATGAGTCGGCTCAAATTTGCTAGTTGCGATCCATCTGATAACAAAGTATTAATAGTTTCATAGGCATACTATCCATAAAATTACTACAAGCTATAGTATTCTCCATGTGGTATAAATAGAAATAAATAAAATGAGCCTTCACACAGGGAGAAATGTAATTGCAATACGTATCATATCTATAGGGTAAGGGTGGGCAAAACGGGATACCAGCGTTGAGTTCAGGAAAATCCATTATTTTCTCAGGTACCCCGTTTTGCCCGCCCTTACAATCAATATTTTTTAAATATGTTCAACAGGTCATTAAATTTCATGCTACGCTAGCATACGTTTATTTGGGGTTGAAATAATCGAGTTGGATTCATTTTCTCTGCGTCCTGACCCTAGCCTCATTTTCATTTGGACTGACGGATTTCGGACTGCAGTTGATGCCATTAATTGTGTGTGTCGCATGCATCTAACTCTTGGACTATAAAGTCTTGAGATCGATACAAATCCGGGGTCGTGGAGAAAATTGATCCAAACAGCAATTTCAAGGGTGTCATTTTTTATACCAAAATATTGAATAGTTTCTGCGCTTGTGCGTATTAGGAATAATCGACTCACATCGTCGCGCCAGTGCTGTTGGTGTATGAACTCTTGTAAAATCCGATCATGTCATCTCTCAGTATACCCGTGTAGTATAACGCAAGTGTGTAGTTTCCAACAGGTAATGTTTCCGCCGTGGTTAGCATCAAAAAGTCTCTGGCAGTATCGTACGTATGATTCACAGTATACGAAATGGTGGTGTTCGCAAAATTTGTCAAGGTTGTCGCACTTTCATCGATCGTCTGCTCCTTGGAGTGGATTGTGATCGTGTTCGTGGCCAGCAGGATTTCGAGAGTAATGGTGTTGCTTCCAGTGAATGTGAAGTTATCATCCTGGAGATGAGGGTCCAACTTGATGACGTAGTGGATAGGTCGCGATGTGTTTGGAAGTCTGTAGTCGCCATCGACTCTCGACAGAGTATTGCTCAGACCATCAGTGTTTTGGATCAGTACGTCTTCCGGTGGAAATAAGGGGCTAGCTTGCAGTATCACAAAGCCTGAGGGACAATGTGAATACGTGCACGTCATCGATCCAGAATATAATTTTGCGTGATTTTAAATTTTAAATTTATATGACATTGGTTGTGTAAACGAAACGTTCATTCTTCGACATGATTGAATGCCTGACAAATGGATTTTTGTAAATGTCTACTGAATCATTTCAGTCACAATGTATAAGTTCCCGACGTGAGAAATGGATTGACGTGATTACATTCTATGTTAAGACTGCGAAAAGTGCGAAAATATATTTTTGCATTTGCACCATTTTATTTTTCAACGTTTCATATCGTACACAGTATGGGGTATTTTTAGTTCATGAAATAAATCTCAAATTCCACGTACCCGACAATAAGCATGTGAACAGCAGAAGTTTCGGTCCCATGATGGTCTCTTTTGATCCAAGTCATCCCCCAGCACAAGCATCGATTGCCCGGGTCGCACATATTATATCGCAGGGCGATTTGTCCCACCAATACCTTGTTATCTTATCGTTGGTCTTTCGATAATCGTATTACTGTTCCACATCACCTGAAATGCGGAATTACTATATTGTTTCGAAACCTACTCCAGTAAACGCGCATTTGCGATCTCACTCTGTGATTGGTCTAGCAAAGGTCAAGTTATTTCATTTCCTGCAAAGTTTCGAAATTTTTGTGAGGACAGAAGTTTGTCAAATCATTTTTCCAGCATACTTATCTAGTTATTCTGCCTGTGTGTTCATATTTCTTTCTGAGAAATGAGAAGACATCTTTGTATGTAGTGAAGGACATACTAGATGCAGCCATGTAATGTAGATTCATTTTGAATGACTAAAGATTACTTCATTCCGAAGATTCCAGGATTATATGGCTTTTGTGGCTACTAGTGCATTCTTGCCGAACGTTCGCAAAAATTGCACTTTGATAATGCAAAATTGTGTCTTTTATTTTTTGATAAAGTTGCCTGAGCAAATACAATTGTTTATGACAATTTCCTCTTGAAGAGAAGGCAACTGCTGAGTTGTGTCGACCTATTCTGTCCCAGTCCGAAAATCCTGTTGAGTGCATAATACTTGTATTCATTTAAATTAAATTATGTTTATGTTGGCCTAGTGGGTTGGCACATCAATTGCTGTTCGTTTAATTTGTCTTGGGCGTAAAAATGACTATCTCACGATTACATTGATAAAGATGAATGATCTACGGACTCCGCATCGATAAGATAATAACAATACAATTAATATTGCTAATAACATTTGGAAAAAAAAAAGAAAATAATAACTATACACATTGATCTGTATCTTAAGTAGTGCTTTGAAGCAAATATATGTTCGTATTAAAGCCAAATTTTTTCTAGTCGGCCGTATCCTATCGCGGTTAATGCTGCGCCAGTCAGGACTACAGATAGCGCTTACTTTTACTCACTTTTACTTACTTTTACTTTGACTTTCTCTTAGATCGTCATGGTAATGTTTCAATCACTTGTTCAATTATTTGCTGATAACAGTACTCTTATAATCGCATCGTATTGCGATATAATTTAATATGTCATGCCATGCACAGCACAATCTGGTGCACACATGTCAAGATTCTTATCATGGTCAGTCTCGACTGGACTTTTAGTATAAAATTTCAGCTCTCATTATAGACATAATTATAAGGACCGTGTCTCAAGAAGGTGAGAAGGATTCATTACGTAGCGGAAATTGGCGGGTAAAATATGAAATATGCCGCATGTGATAAAGTATAATGCCATAATGGATTTTGCTTAGACAGGCCTACAAGTATCAGGCTGAATAGCCATGAATTTCCGAGATTCGACCTTTCCATGCTTGATTTCGCAATTCTACTACATAAATTTGGCCGAAATTTTAGTCGATTTGCATATGAACAAAGATATTGCAGAATAATTTTCCATTCATGAACAATGATGAAATGATGTCAACATTCAAGGATAAGACTACCAAGACTAAATTTTGTATTCATTTTGTTGAGCTGAAATATTTGTAATTTCTCGGATTACTTATAATGACGGTCTTCGATCAGTTCGACCATGGTTACAAAAATTCAAAAAATATACTAACGTTATAATATATTGTGCACCTATGGAGCAAAAGACGGTGTGAAAACGAGATTCCGTGGTTAACACGATATTTGTTTGCACCTGAACTGGAGGCTCGATTGAGTTTGTGCAACAAATCAATAGAATTTGAGGAATCTGGCCAAGTAATGTTATCAACGTATGTTGGTTGAAGTACGGCAAATGGTGTCACGTCGAAGCTTCGGTGGGGGAAAATATTAAGGGGAGGTATCTGAGTAAAGGGAAAGAAGAACGGGTAAACTTCGGGAATTTTTATCTCAAAAATTAATGTTTCGATTGGATCCGGGTTTTATTTTATTGAAAAATATGTACATCGAGGTATGTTTAGGGAATTTTTTAAAAATAAATTCGTTGACTGGAAGCGCCGTTGTTGTGGTCAGCGTCACACGTGTTGTTCGTTGATATGGCTTGTGGTACCAAGTATTCCGGGCAGTCGGTTGATCTGAGACATGAAAACTCAACGGATTCTTGGAATATAATGTACAAAGGAGTCTCGCCTCGTAAAATCGTATTTACCCGCTTTGTATTTAGGGAGACGTTAAATACCGAGTTCCAAAATGTTTTCCCCAGCCAAAAACTCAAGAACATCACACTGATCTTTTTCAACGTCAGATTACAAACATAATTTCGTTACACAAATAGTACAAAATAATACGTGAAATCAGGCATCGAAGCCGAGCGTTCCCTTAGTTAAGGGGGAATATCAGTGTGACAGGCTGAAAAATGAGGTATTTTTTGTGAATTTTTTTTGAAAAAACGGCTCGATCAAATTATTTGGGATTTTGTGTATTACTTATTGAAGCATTGAAGTATACGAGGCAATTTTTTATTTTATTTTTAGTACATTTTATGAAGCATAGGAGCAGTCGCAAAGTAGCAGGCGGTTGACAACATAAGTGCCACAGCAGACATCAAAAATCGAAAATTCAAAAAGATTATTAAATTATAATAGTATAGCTATCGCAGCATCGTAGGAAATTTGAAAATTTTTATTGGAAAAAAATGGCGGCCATTTAAAAAAAAAATCGAATTTTACACATAAATTTTGCAGTAAATTGTGAATAAAAAAAAAGTAAATAATTTAAAAAAAACTCTACGATGCTACGATAGCGATAAGTTTTCTGAAGAGAATCCTTTTTGAATGAAGTCGATTGGACAAAATTTGACAAAGTTATGCTGTCAACCAGGTCAAAAAACGTGGTTTCGAGAAAAACGCGTTTAAAGTTTCGAGAGGATAAAATTGAATGATGTTATAACTTGAATAATATGAAACAAGTTCTTACCGATTAGTCTGCTATGCCTGGACCATATAGGAGCTCATTTGCATCCAGCAATAACATTTCCTCATCCTCAAGCGTCCCTCGTGCGTGTTTGCTGCTGAGTAGCGCTCGGCGTCCTCGATACGTTTTCGGTCGATTTCGTGGCAATAATTGAAGAGTTTCTCGCCTATGGAGATGCCCAAGTCCTCAACAACATCCTACAAAGCCACGTGACCATCGTTGAATATTATAGCAGCCAAATTAGCGGCTGTTTTGACTATTCGGGAGCCACAAAAATGAGTTTTCGGAGCAAACTTCCAAATCACAGCATTAAAACTTTCGTTGTTGTTTTGATTGAACGCTCCCAAACACCTTTCGAGCAAATCGTCACGACTAAGGTCTTCATAAATTGGCTTGATTGCCTTCGCAACATTTGCTGGTAGTGCTACTTCGTGTTTGTACGAGTCAAGAGCACCGAGCGCGCGAGCCTTTTGCCAAGTACACCACGATTCGACGCCCTCCGGACAATAATGGTGTTGTGGATTCTCGTGTGTGGAGCACTTGTGGTAAAAAGTGGCCCATATTGCTTTATTCATGTTGTCCTGTGAATCATTGTTGCGTCGAATGGCGAGTCCATAGTATACAGTTAAATCTTTTATCAACTTATCCGTGAGCTTCCCTCTACCTCCGAGTCCTCTATTTGCCTTTTTGCAATTTCGCAGCCGCGTGCCCATTCTCTTTCGAACGTGGTTGACACACTCCTTCTTTTTTACTTCATATGAAATATTCTCAACAATCTTATTAAATGTTTTTGAGTCGCCGTTGCCAATGTAATTTACGTATTGAGCATCGTGTAATTCTTCGGCTCGTTGAAAAATTTTAACCATGGCTGCAGGTTCCATATTACCTGCAGGGCCTGTATGATTTGCGCTGCATTTATCAGCGTGCTCGTCGTACCATAAGTCATACTCCGGCGTATTAATTCTCGTTTTCCATTGGGTACACTCGTTACAAAAAGAAGATTGCACTTCGATGTCCAGAATCTTTTTCGAATAGTATCCTATAACAGACGAGACACCGTGCAAGGAGCTGAAACCTCGTTTTTGCCAAGTTCCATCACCTGACACCGTTAAACCAAGCGAGTCTTCACACTTTTCTTTTGTTTTTTCTTTTTCGATAATTCCTGCTTGTGTTATTGATTTTTTTTCTACACACTCACTGGCTGAAAGTATCATCCGTGTCAAATCATCGAAGGCTGTTTGGAATACAGGTCTCGGTAAATCCATAAACGCACAAAATTTTTCCAAACCTCGCAATCCAATTCCAAGCAATCTCATGGAAAATGCGAGCCGCCGATTTACTTCATAGGCATTGTTGTTGACAAGCGGACATGAATTAATTTTTTTTCAACACATGATTTGCATTTTAAAACTAATTTAAATCCCAATCCACGTATGCTCGTTTCTGCAAAGTCAATTTCACTCCCACATTCTTTACACTTCACAAGTTTTTTCAGTTCGGAAAAAATACTAGAGAAATCAATTAAGCGGTAAGAAACACTTGGATCCACTGTAACTGAAGTCTCGCCAAACACGCTTAGTTTGGCCGAGGAGGTACTTGTATTTCCTACTTCTTTTTTCAAAACATATCGATTTTTCGGAGTGGCGAAATTCGTTCTTTTTCTATCAGGCCTTACCGCATTGTCACGCGGAACGTGTCTTTTACTTTTTCTGTCCATTTTGTTTATCTGCACTTTTACGATGTATAAATTCTACAAGAAACCGTCGAGACGCACGCTACTCGAAATATGGCTTGTAACTAAGCAACCACCTTCTAATAAACAAATATATGTAGGCCTGAATAGACGAAAAAGTCGGGCTGGACGCGTCCCGTATAAAAGGCTCTGACAGTGTCGACGCTTGGCGCCAATTTCGAATACTTCTAAGCCGAATATTGTTTTGAAAATTTGTAGGCATATTCTTTAAGGTCAAAACTATCTATTAAAGCAAAAAAAAAAATCGATTTTTTTTTTCACACTGATACTCCCCCTTAATTTTCATACTTCAAATTATGTTCTTCAAAGGCTATTCAATGGAAATGAATGGAAAACCAACAGGATCATTGATAAAACCTGTGATAAAACAGCATATTGGCGACGGAAAATATTGCTGAAGGAAGTTAGCTCGTATGATGATACGAACTGGGCGGGCATACATTGTTCTGAAAATTATCAATTGCACTTTGTTTTTAAATTATTCCTGCCGTTCAATGTGTAACGATCACACCCACTAAATTGTCGGGAGCATGATTAAATACTGTTTGGACATTTTTGGCATTGATAACATATTTATTATTGTAGACTGAAACTGCGACATAATAGTGGTCTATATGACAAGGGCGCGGAAAGATCTCATCTTCAAATCGTGTGACAGTATCACACTCGTCATGAAGTCCTTTTGAGTGCCCGTGCCCTACATCCTATCCTTTTTTTTTCAAATTTAAAAACTAGAAAATATTTTCCACACACTAGTGCTTGGAAAGTTCAACGAAAATCGTGGTTTTCGCAAGAGGTGGTGTTGAAACAAATGAATGAAACGAATGAGTAATCCGTTGAAAATTGAAGTTAAATTAAAAAAATCCCTATAGTGTGTTCATAGCAAGAACTAATGGTCCAGGTACGGTGATCTCAGTAATTTAAATTTAAATTCAAGTTTTGAAGTCGAGTTCAATTTTATTGTGCATCTATCGTTCACTGACTTTCGACTATGGTTATAACGCCATACTACAAACATGTCACAGCCATAAAACGATACATACTTATCCTGGACGTACCCATCATCGGTACACTTCGGTGATGCTTTTTTGACGTCTCTCTTTCTATTCGACTTACAATAGATACACATCGAAGCGAAAGTATATTCTGCTTTCAAAGACGCACTAATTGCTGATCTTACCTCACACTTCAGCAATTGATAATTTTCAGAACAATCTATGCCCGCCGAGTTCGTATCATCATACGAGCTAACTTCCTTCAGCAATATTTTCCGTCGCCAATATGCTGTTTTATCACAGGTTTTTTCAATGATCCTATTGGTTTTCCGTTCATTTCCATTGATTAGCATTTGAAGAACATAATTTGAAGTATGAAAATCAACTAAGGGAACGCTCGGCTTCGATGCCTGATTTCACGTATTATTTTGTACTATTCGTGTAACGAAATTATGTTTGTAATCTGACGCTGAAAAAGAGTATGATGTTCTTGAGTTTTTGGCTGGCGAAACCATCTTGGAACTCGGCTGTAATTTTTTACATTTACAACGTTCTTGCCGTTATTTCATTACTTTTCGTATGTGCAAGCGGGTCAGCCCTAAACTGACTTTAAGGGGACCCGGTGATCTAGCGGCCTAACATTTGAGCCATTAAAAAAAAAAATTATTTTAATTATAAAAATGGCACTGAAGTCTCCCTCTCGAAAAAAATGGATCTGGCCGGTGCGGGGTGATTTATCTCTCCCTCTTATCTGAAATAAAAAAGAAATGACGGATTCTTAATTAGTATGAGTATAGTTATCACAGGCACTAGAATGAAAAAAAAAAAACAACAAATTTGACAAAATGGCGCGTAGTTAAAATTACGAGTCTGAAAACGACCCGTTTTCTACAAAGTTTTGTTGATGTAAAAAATATAAATATTTTAGGGAAACTATTTCTTTTAGTGCCAGGGAGAGCCAATCAACAATAAAGTAGTTTCGAGATACCCGTGTAGAAATTTGTCAAGGCATGCCAGGATACCGAAATGGGCCACATTAGGCATAATCGTGGCTTGCCACGATTTTGCAAAATACTCGATTATGTTTGTTAAATGCACTTTTTTCGATGGGAAATGTTTTCAAACAATAATTTTAAGAACAAATTTGAGTTTTCAGTAACGAAGGATTCAATTGAAGACAATGACAATTGATGTGGCTTTCTCTCGAATTTGTTGTGGCTGCCACACTTGCGTTACTGCCGGGGTTCTCACGTGGCGCTGCTGTGTCATTTGCCTTTAGACTCCGTAGGGCTGACATATGGAATGCCTGTTTACGGCCAGCTTACCGTTTGTAGCCATGACCGAAAATATGAAGCTAGTGTAGCCATCAGCTGACGAAATAAGTGATTGAAATAATAATTATTATACAGTCGTGTAGAGGAAACTTGGAGGTGTGTTGACATACAGTAATCTGTACGTAATATATAGACATCAATGACTGGGCCGTAAATGACAGCCAACGGTTTCCCGATGGATCATTGAAAGGTTATTTATATACTTAAAATATTTTTTCACTCAAATAACATATATAATATATAAAATAACATATTAAATGTCTTCGATAGTTGAAAGTACAGATTAAGAGTATGTGATAGTACTATTCAGTAAACAGCTATCAAAAATGTACTCAGCTGTCTCACTTTCTCCAAAGCGACGCTGTTAAAAAATGGAAGAAATTGAAAAAAAAAATTAAATTAATAATTGGATAATTTTTTTAGCCATTTATCAGAACGATAAATAATCGTAGTAAAAAAAAACATTCTCACAAAAATAGGTGTTGCAAAAATTATTCGATTTTTTAACAATTCTCAGAAAAAAACGTTATTTTGATTATACAATAGAAATTCATCTCGTAAAATTCTGAATAGACTGATATATAAAAGTTTTGGTCGAATTTTTTTTTTACTTTGAAATATTTCGACTTTAGCGCGAAAAGATATTGAAAGTAAATACGAAGAAATGATACAAGATTTCAGCGAATAGTTTAGCGTAGTCGGTAGAGCGTGCGACTAGTGATGCGAGCGAATGTGTAGGTCCTGGTTCGAATCCCGGTCAAAATAGCGAGATGTTTTTCCAATCAAAAAATCCCTACTATGTATCAAACTGCGGTCGGTTACAATTGTGGGTGTTGCTCAACACATCACACATTGTAATAAATTCATTGTAACCATCTAAATTTGTTTTTTCTCACATTATAATATGCTTGGCCGATCATAGTTTGCCATGTCTGGGCCATTCTATTTGAGTTTAGGCACGGTCGTGGAAGAAATTATGGCGCGAGTAGGGCGCGATCATTGCTAGCCTGTCTAGTCCCATATCGGGCACTGTATCTGAAACGGGGACATCTAGCCAGGGCCCTAACAGGTTGCCACAGCTCAGCCAGACCTGGGCCCCATCTGTATTCTGGCAAACTATTCTGGGTCCGGCTTGAGCCACAGTACAATTTCTACACGGGTTATACCGTTTTGCCGTGCCACCCTTCAACTATGGTCGAAACAAGCTATTTAGACCGAGAGCCAGCAAGAAAAATGACGTATGATTTGCGAAATCCTGACACTTTTAGAGACGTTGCGCTGCGCAATTTTTTGAATGTGTCAAAAAAAGCTGTGTCCTTGGAGAATGAGCGAAAATGTAATTCTTGTTTTATATCATAGATTCGATAGCCCGATTATGACGGAGTCGTATGCCATACCGATACGGCGTCTTAAACTGTCCGCCATACTGAATTAAACGTGTCATTTTTTTATGTTCTCTCGAAATACTTGCGAAAAGATGATTTTTTAATCCAGCCTTACAAAAAGATGTCTCATCACCGATTATGACCATGCCATACCGTTTCGGTGTCTCTAAGTACACGCCATACTGATTCAAAGATGTCGAATTTTTGACCAGTCCATGTATCATAGGCGAAAACCTGGAAAAGACAAGTATCCATTGATTTTAATGTCTAGAAGACAAGTCTGTATGTGCCATACCGATTGGATGTCTCGAACGTGAGAAATTAACCGTTAAAGTTGTCAAATTTTTACAAGTGTCATGTATAACAGGCGAAAATGCCATACTCATGTTTTTGAGACATATTTAATGTCTGGAATACGAATAAATATGTGCCATACCGATACCATGTCTCTAAAGCGAGGAACAAACCTGTAAAGTTGTAAAATTTTTACAAGTGTCATGTATAACAGGCGAAAATGCCATACTCATGTTTTTGAGACATATTTAATGTCTGGAATACGAATAAATATGTGCCATACCGATACCATGTCTCTAAAGCGAGGAACAAACCTGTAAAGTTGTAAAATTTTTACAAGTGTCATGTATAACAGGCGAAAATGCCATACTCATGTTTTTGAGACATATTTAATGTCTGGAATACGAATAAATATGTGCCATACCGATACCATGTCTCTAAAGCGAGGAACAAACCTGTAAAGTTGTACAATTTTTACAAGTGTCATGTATAACAGGCGAAAATGCCATACTCATGTTTTTGAGACATATTTAATGTCTGGAATACGAATAAATATGTGCCATACCGATACCATGTCTCTAAGGCGAGGAACAAACCTGTAGAGTTGTAAAATTTTTGACGCGCACAAGGCCGGGGATTATCGTTGGGATTACGGGACGAGAGGGACGCGCGGTGAGGGTTCAACAGGAAGGGGGACGAAACTGCAAAGCCAGGCAGCCGGCACCTAATCTAATGAGAATGAATAATGCGAAACATAATCCAAATTTAATGTATTTCATTTCTTTTAATAAATTACAAGCTGTTAATTGTCCTCGTTCGCTCGCTTCGCTCGCTCACTCGTTTGGTTTTGCGTTATTCCTCACTCGCTACGCTCGCTCGGTTATTGGTGGTTTTTGCGTTATTCAAATTTTGGGATGTGTGTGTATGTGTACGTGGCTATCCAGTGTGAAGTCCGAAAACGGATAGCACACTAAGAACAAATATCATGAATATACAATTGTAGCTATAAATTGATTTATTCACACAGCACCTAGTATTTCCTTGTAGACAATATTTCTTGTATATAATTTAAATAAGAAACCCTTATATACAGTACAGTGCGTACAGTAAAGTATACAGTAAGAAACACACAACACGTATCTACGATCTGTGACGTCATTTGTGACATCCGGACATCCGACTTGTACTTTAATATATACAGAGATGATCTGTGGAAAGTTATAAGCCGTGTGGGTAGGCAACCGGTATTACACTACGATATGGCAACGCTGTCGATGCGAGAGTCGAATAAGTCGAATGACCGTATCTACAGACGACGTAACGGCAGCTGTCATTCTGCGGGCTATAACCTAATAATGTTAGGTTATAACCTAATAATGTTCGAAATAAACCGATATTGACATCCGCAATTACCTGAATAACCCATTACACTTTCTTAAGAAAGAATATTTACCGTTGTATTGAGAAACTGTAGTTACAAAATCTAAATTATTTATAACCCTGACAATTATTTATAACCCTCATTCTAACCTAACGACATGACAGCCGCAGAATGACAGCTGCCGTTACGTCGTCTGTAGATACGGTCATTCGACTCATTCGACTCTCGCATCGACAGCGTTGCCATTTCGGAGTGAAACCAAGTGAAACTCCGGTTGCATACCCACACGGCTTATAACTTTCCACAGATCATCTCTGTAGATGTTAGTCCTAATTTTTCTTGAAACCATTCATTTCATATCACTTCTTCATTAATGTAACGATTAGAGAATTATCTTCCAACAATTACCAATGATTTTAGGAATATTTAAAAAAAAAAAATAGTTTTTTCATCATGGCAGCCATTATATACCTCCTATCAGTATGGCATTGCATACATTCTTCAAAATGGACCACGAGGGTCATAAAAACGGACCGCCATACTTTCGCCTATGATACATGGACTGGTCAAAAATTCGACATCTTTGAATCAGTATGGCGTGTACTTAGAGACACCGAAACGGTATGGCATGGTCATAATCGGTGATGAGACATCTTTTTGTAAGGCTGGATAAAAAAATCATCTTTTCGCAAGTATTTCGAGAGAACATAAAAAAATGACATGCTTAATTCAGTATGGCGGACAGTTTGAGACGCCGTATCGGTATGGCATACGACTCCGTCATAATCGGGCTATCGAATCTATGATATAAAACAAGAATTACATTTTCGCTCATTCTCCAAGGACACAGCTTTTTTTTGACACATTCAAAAAATTGCGCAGCGCAACGTCGACACCGAAGGGCCGCCATACTTGCGTTTCCCTGTTCTTTATAACACTGGCTAACTTCTCTAAAAGTGTCAGGATTTCGCAAATCATATGTCATTTTTCTTGCTGGCTCTCGGTCTAAATAGCTTGTTTCGACCATAGTTGAAGGGTGGCACGGCAAAACGGTATAAGTGCCAAAGAATCGAAAATACGTTTTATTTTTGATAATATTTTTGAAAATTCATACGCATGTCCTCGCCAAATGATATGGCTGACAAAAATTTATTTGCGAAGATATAAAAAGTTGGCACGGCAAAACGGTGTGAGTACCACCGTGATGACTTTTTAGTAGAGCAAAAAAACTGTCCCAAAATTCTAAAACCTGATTTAAAAAAAAAAAACGAGGAAGTACTTCGTAGAGTTTTTCGAGCTCTTCGAAATGGCGCAAACTCCAATTCAATACAGCTATCTACTTCCGAGAAAATCGTTCGCGAAAGTCGATTTTTTTCGTTTCAGCGTATAAGTTCCACGTTTCGTGCCAACTTTTTTTTTTTACTTTGGATGCTGATTACGAACGCAATTACGATGCTAAAATTATGAAAAAAATATGAATCGAAAGCTTGAACCGTAACGAATGAGATTCGCTTATAGATTTCCAAATTCCCTCACGGATATGTTCCGGTTCATGCCTCCACACCCCAGACGCTACTATCAGGAATTACTCAAATAACACTGTTCCACCTTTTTTTCATTAAAATTTCAAGATTTTGTATGAAAATTATGTTCATTTCGGCACTTACACCGTTTCCGATCCCTCCCTCGCTCGCCATTTTGCCCCGTATTAGTTGAAAATTTGTTCGAATTTGTAAATCTATAAGCGAATCTCATTCATTACGGTTCAAGCTTTCGATTCATATTTTTTTCATAATTTTAGCATCGTAATTGCGTTCGTAATCAGCATCCAAAGTAAAAAAAAAAGTTGGCACGAAACGTGGCACTCACGCTGGCACGAAAAAAATCGACTTTCGCGAACGATTTTCTCGGAAGTAGATAGCTGTATTGAATCGGGGCTTGCGCCATTTCAAAGAGCTCGAAAAACTCTACGAAGTACTTTCTCATTTTTTTTAAAAATCGGTTTTTAAAATTTTGGGACAGTTTTTTTGCTCTACTGAAAAGTCATCACGGTGGTACTTACACCGTTTTGCCGTGCCACCCTTCAGTTTATGGTACCCATGATCCCATTTTATCTAGACAGTGCAAGATATTCAGATGTCGTACGAACATAGAATACGGAAAATGTTTTACAATTGTTCGATTGTGAAACGCTTAAGTACAATAACCATGTCCAATCGAAACAGACCATCATGAGATTCTATAATATTTTTCAAGTTGATCTAAAAAATATATACATTAGATTGTGTCATAAAAAAAATTCTATATTTTTGTTCGAATAAATGTATCTCAAAAGTTTGTCACGAAAAAAAAATTCCCTCAAAATTTCAGCTCGATATCTCGAAAATTTAGTTGGCGCAAGTGGGGGTCCCCTTTCCCATTTGAAATTCATGTGAAATTTGTTTTTTTATTTATAAAATAAATGGGTGTAAAATTTTTTTTCCGGATTTTCGTTTTCATAATCTTGTAGGAAATTAAATTCTCTACAAAATTGGTTCTTCAATTATATGAAAAAAAATTTATAATAATTTTATCATATGAAATTATATCAAATTATACGTAATTATATATGATTATATAAAAAAAATTTCACGGGTGAATGTTATTATATCTCAGGAACCATTCGGCAGATTTTGTCGAAAGTTCGCGAACAAGATCAAGTGGGCAGAGCCTTACGCCCCTTATACATTTTATAAAAAGACTACGGAGCGGTGGACTTAGACACCGAAAACTACGGAGTGAAGGACCTGGATACCGAAAACTACGGAGCGAAAGATCTGGACACCGAAAACTACGGAGCGAAGGACCTGGATAACGAAAACTACGGAGCGAAGGACCTGGACACCGAAAACTACGGAGCGAAGGACCTGGATACCGAAAACTACGGAGCCGAAGGACCTGGACACCGAAAACTGCGGTGCGAACACATAACTGAGCACAAATTTTTTTAGAGAGTACGAGTAGACGTGACGCATCAATAATAATAATGATAATGATAAATGAAATATGATTATAAATAATAGATACTATAATAATATAATATAACTACATTGAACTGACTACTGATACTATACTATATACTACTACTATACTACTGATACTATAATAATATAATATGATTATAATATAATAATATTATATTATAATCATACTGGCACGCCTGCACCGGCCTACAGGTACTTGGCCGCGATTTGCTGCTGCGCATGCGCATTTTGTAAAATAATCATTCTGCACATGCGAATTTTGTAAAATAATAATAATTATTAATGACTCAGTTATGCGTGGTCGATTATTGCTTAAAAACAATAGGGGGCGAGATTTCTTGATATTCAATCGGTGGGAGAAAATTATCATCGAAAGCCTACGAGTTAAAAGTTGTCGTTAAGTTCACAATATTGTACAATCAGTTTTACTGCAGTTTTACTCCAATATATTGATTCAATTATTCGCTCTCTTTCTTTCTTTTCATTTCTTCGGTTTATCCTTGTGGTACATGTGGAACACATGCATGTATGTATATCAAATGTAAGTGGGCCTCGCGTTTGTTACGACTCGCGGGCGGACAGAGCTCACAGCGCCACCGTACGTCGGTAGTATTTACTGTACCGACCTACTCGAAACGAGCGTCGAGTGCTCCTCAGCCGAACGCTCCTCAGCCGACCAACGGCCTCCGCTGAGTTAGCGGAGTTAGCGGAGTTAGCGGAGATTTTAGAATCACAACCCTGGTAGCCTTAGGTTGTTTGTTTGTAGGGAAAACTTTTCTCTGATATGCTCAATAAGCACAAGGCGCATTAACCCTTAGTGTGCACACCTTCGCAGCGAAACATTTAGTGCACATAGGATCAATTTGACCCCTGGCTATTTTTGACCTCGAATATCTCGGTAACTATGCGCTTTTGGGAAAAAAAGGTTCAGTCACTTTTTGCAGTGAATTGATCAAACTTTAAGGCTGCGAAGTTAGATTTTCAAAAAAATCCTTTATATTGTTCAAAAACGTGCTTAAAGTTGATGGTACGCAAAAAAAAGCACTGTTTCGGTAAAAATGCTCGTAAAAACTTCAATTTTGAGTTTGGAAAAAAAACCTTTCAGGGTTTTACAGACAAGGGTCCACGTTCTAAGGTAAAAATAGTCCGCTTTGCGGTCGCTCCAAAAAGTATATTTATTTTGGAGTATGAATTTGGCCGATTTTCAGGTTTTGTAAAAGAGGGAAAATGAGAGATTGCAACAACTATTTCAAAAATAATCATCTTAAATCTGCTTTATTTTCGATACATAGCTTGTATTTTGTGCATTTTGTTAAAAATGTGGCATAATTATTACTCCTTTGCGCCGCAGTCATTTTCCCGCTCCTCCAGAATCGCGTCCCCAACGCTCCGCGGCCGTAAATTATACGCCATTTCTATATACAACTTATATTAGATTGAAGAAAAAAACAATTCTGGACACATTTCACGTTTGCATTTGCTTACCTGTAGTGCAAGATGATATAATTTACGTGGAACCAAAAATCACTAAACCACCTTAGCTGTGCACACTGGGGGTCAATTGGACCCCACGTCTGTTTCGTACGGCTGCCACGCATACACAGAAGCAGCAGCTAGACTGGCTATGCTTCTCACTTTTAGGGGAGGGATGACGGTTCCTTAGTATTAGGTATTTAATCCCGGAGACGCTTACCTGTGAACGCTATTCACGTGAGAAAAAAATTTTGGGGTCAGCCTGACCCCGGGTGCGCACTAAGGGTTAATTTCTGGCGCCCCAAAAGGCAGTTTCTGGTAGGTTAGTTTTGTTGGTTAGTCAACGGTTCGTATCCCTGATATATAGGTATAATAGACCTATATACTTGCTCGCAGTCGACTAGTAAGCACACTCATATAACAAAGCATGTAAACGGTCAAATTCAGTGCCAGAATCCTATAATAAAAAAAGGATAATTGCTCGTAATGAGCAATAATAAGATCTCCTTTTATTTTCTATTGACACGTGAACCCGCGACACTAGGATATTACCGTTACGTCACTGCTGCATGTACCTGATACGTAACTATGTGATGTATCCGCGTGATTCTGACTCATAGCTATGATCTGTAACTTTGATCTGTAACTGTGACATATTAGTCATGGCGGCCTGAGGTGGACATTTAGATATCCATGGGCTATGATTTTTACAGTCCAAATGACGTAGCAGTGATTTAGGAAAGAACAGGGTTACTTATTTATTATGTCACGGCTACATAATTTTGTTGCCTGGGTGTCTTTCTAGAAGTTTCCACCTAACTACCTAAATACCCTTTCGGAGGAATTATAATAATGTCTATGAAATTCCTACTCCTACAACCAGCATATCCTGTACAAATTTTCGACCAATCACCTAACGGAAGATCGTCCTGCTCCTAGACCTTTTACTTCTTCGAAAATCTTCGAAATTCTTTCTCCAACCATTAACAAAAGGTCAGTACACGTTAAATCTTTCAAACTGTGAACAACCATCAACGATTATATTTATTTAAAGTATGGAAAACTATATCAACTTATCTATCGATAATTATTTATTATCAAACAATGAAAAACTGTATATCGATCGATTCACCAATATCTATAGTCTGAAAGTCAAAACTTTCATTGATACGTAATCATTTTTAGTGTTTTAGTTTTAGTTTTTAGTTTAGTTTTTCATTATTCTATATAAGTTCAAGTGTGATTATTGTTATCTGAGCTATGACTAGTCTGTAGTGCGGGACAAGCCGCCAGTTATATGTATTAACTTCAGAAGCAATAAAAATAGCGATGGGAAAGTATCACGAAAACAATTATTATAGCATTTTTTATCAAGTTATATTTTTCGTACACAACAACGTTGGATGCTGATTAATGCTCAAGAAATCAACTACTCATGATACATTTTGAGAAAAATCCACGCTTAGAGCTAGTTCAAATAATATTATTATTATTATCCTTCGACTTTGTGCTGTTGGGGTATATGTCAAGGATCAATCAAACGCGCTGTAATTAAAATCATTCAATCTTTAGAATGCTGCGATTTATATTTATAGTATGTACAAACGAAGGAATGGTAGAAATCAGACACGAACAGATTGCAGAAGGTTGTCACTCATTTATTGCATGATTTCGTAGACGCAGCGTTGGGCTCTGTTAACTTTCGGATAATCACATAAATTGAATAAAAATTTCAGCGGAATCTCTCCATCATAACAGCCACCCGACATGAATTGTTTTTGCCGAACTGGACCCCTCAATTCGATTACTCGGTCGTATACACTCTTCAATCATTCAGTCGTTTCCTGCAGGGATTGCGACTAGTTTATCTTGACAAGGCAGACGGAAACCAGTATTACTGCAAATAAACTGAGATGTGTAGTCGCAGCAGAAGTGTCAACTGTCGTTGTTTCGTAAGTGTCCGCAGTAGTTGTAGTCACAGAGGTGGTTTCCGTTTGGGAGGCTTCTGTGGTAGTGGACATGGGGGTGGTTGTCGGTTGCGAGGTTTCTGTGGTAGTGACCAAGGGAGTGGTTGTCGGTTGCGAGGCTTCCGTGGTAGTGACCAAAGGAGTGGTTGTCGGTTGCGAGGCTTCTGTGGTAGTGACCAAGGGAGTGGTTGTCGGTTGCGAGGCTTCCGTGGTAGTGACCAAAGGAGTGGTTGTCGGTTGCGAGGCTTCCGTGGTAGTGACCAAAGGAGTGGTTGTCGGTTGCGAGGCTTCCGTGGTAGTGGCTAAGGGAGTGGTTGTCGGTTGGGAGTCTTCCTCCAACCAAGCACGAGTCCACGTATTGATCTCCTCGCCATAGGCTGTATTCCACGCGATGTTCGACTCAACGTAGCCGACGGCAGTCGTTGCAATATTGCCAAGGATCGTAGATTGGGCTGCGATGAACTCATTCAACTGTAATAGATCATGACATGGTGTGTTTAATATTGCCACGGAGTCTATCGATGTTGAGGGATCTGTGAAAGAATGCGTTCACCGTCAGCGAATAACTGTTACCTTCTGTAGCTGAGCCGCAGTCGTAAATCGGTTGGAGATTCCAAGGACGAATGTTTGAACCTCTGTGTAACCAGCAAAACTGTAAAGTGAATTCATGTAAATTGGGTTTCCAATAGCGAAATAGTATTTGAAAAGCGGCTCAAGCTGAAAAACTTACTATGAGACTATACTGTCCAAGTTATTGACGATGAAGTCAAAGGCACGATCTACATTGTATGTACTTCCTTGGTAAACGTATATGAAAGCTGACGAGGAAACTGAAGTGGTCAAACCAGTTGTTGAATTGATGATAGCACTCAACCAATTATCGATGATGGCTTCGTCCTCTGAACATCCGAGACCAGCCAGCAAGGCCGTTCGTTCGGTGGTTGATTCCGAAGTCAGGTATTTATCCAGTGCTCTGTTCCACGTTGTGGCATCAGCACCGCGAAGTCCCGCACAAATTGTGTTGGTTTGCAAATTCGCAGATAATCTAAGAAATCGATGTAGTTAAAAGCGCAAAACTTGAAACAGTTGCCTTCAACGTTTGATCAAGTTCAAGCCGCATTTAACTTACGGATTAACCGTAGAATCATCCAGCCAGGCGATAAGTTTAGCTTCAGCTCTGGACCTGCAGCTTTCCAGCCCATAGTTACAAGCGTAACTTATTGCGTTAGCTCTGTTAAAACGTGTCACATGATCGTCGCTATCAGTCTCTTCGATGCCAACTGACTCGAAAACGTTGGTCAACAGGAAAGCAAGGTAAGTCTGAAAAGCCCCTAGTATTAAGCAACAATTTTCAAATTTTCGAATAATGTAAGTTATAGGCGTTCTAGATTACCCTGAACGTTTCCCATTCCTCTGTATTTGCCAGTAGTTTTTGCAGGTAGCTGAAACCAGTAAACGCTGGGTACCACGGGATGTAATCAATTTCACGCTGCAGATAGAGAGTGAGGTCTAGCACGATGGTATAAGACAACCTATCTGCCCGGGCTAAGTTGAAAGCGTCGTCGATGAGTGCTGCTCGGTTCAACACATGGATATTCTGATAGTCAACGCTGTTTAGGTAATTTGCGATCAAACCCCAGTTTTTGTCGTCGTAGTTGACGCGGTAGTAGCCTAGTTATGGAGTTGAAGGTCGATCATTGGTCGAAAGTCTATTTAACGCAATGATGTTTGTCAAAAAGAAAGAGCCTTAGCTTACCTGTTTGCTGCTTGTTGAAGATAACCCATCCGTCGACGTCGAAACCGCTAAGCATTATGCTCGAATCCTGGCTACGGATCCAATCCGCGGCAACAGTCGAGGTGAAGTCTGGGTTTGCCTGTGACGCCCAGTTTATCGGAATCCACCATTTGTAATCGTGGTCATCGGTGGCGTCGGCATCTCCAAGCAAGAAGCGCTCTTGGGTGATCTCCGTGGTGGCAGTGGTGTAGTTCCTCGTGAGTGTCACCACTGGATACCCCATCTGTTCTACCCAAGTGTCTAAGATATCCTTGACATAGACGTGTGACGGAAGTATGTAAGCCTCAGACTCGGCCTCCTGCAGAGCCTCGAAGAGATCATCTGAGGTTGCCCCACTGTATGCTCTGAAAACAGATATGTATGTCACTTTGATTTACAACTAACAGTTCCTCATCTCAGGAATTGCAGTTGAAGACTCACTTGGCATTCAAGTACTTGGTCAGTCCAGCTTTGAAAACGTCCTCGGTTAAAAAATGCGATGTCATTCGGATCACAGAGGCGGCTAGCACACAAAATTCATACAGAGTTATTAGCCAACTTATTAATAACCGTCAAAAAATGGATGCTGCCACTGAGAATGATTCTCACCTTTCTGGTATGATATAGAGTCAAAAATTGAGCTGATTTCGCTCGGGCTAGCCACATCTTGGTTCATGGGATGAGAATACGCCGAAGAATCATAAGTAAATGCAGTTGCTTGCTGAACTCTGATTACGAACTGTTCCATCAACCGCCAGTTGTCCTCCGCCTAAGGTTGCGAAAGAAGACCCGTTGGAAAATATACGAGGGGCATATGAGTATTGGTGCAGGGTGAATGATAGGTACATACCGCATCTGTTGTCAGATATTGGAAGTAAGTTGCGAATCCTTCGTTCAGCCAGAGATATTTCCACCAGGCCGGACCAACGAGATTTCCGAACCATTGATGAGCAAACTCGTGAGAGATTACTGTAGCTATACCCTGTTTTGAGGAAAGTGTAGAGTAGCTTTCATTATAGTGGAAATAGCTCTCCCTGAAACCATCAATAAACATTTTTAGTAATCAGCCTGCAATTTTGTTTCGTAACTAATTCAGGTAGAATTAAAAGGCGTGGTTTCACCTGTATGTGACTAAACCCCAGTTCTCCATAGCACCAGCTGAGAAGTCAGGAATCGAGATCTGGTCCATCTTCGGAAGGCTGTAGGCGACGCTGGTGAAATTTTCGAGTTCTTCAAGTTCTATCATTCCTATGTCGTAGGTGTACTGAGACTCACTAATAGCGTTCGGTCTGCTCCAAACGCCGTACGATTGATCGTCATTTTGTATAGCGACATAATCCGAAACAACAAAAGCAACTAAATAGGTCGACATGATCGGGGTGGTCTCGAATGTGGTCCATACTTTCCCATCCGTTGGGTCCACAGTTGTATGATTAATAGGCATGTTGGAAAGGGCGTGAAGCTCCGGTTCGTGTTTGATTGAGATGTCAAAGGTTGCTTTTAGCCCTGGTTCGTCATAGCATGGAAAAGCCCGACGAGCACTTGTCGATTCAAACTGCGTAGTGGCAAGCCATCTGCGTGAGTGTGAAATAAATGTCTCAATAATTGCCAGACGGAGATAAAATTTGTTCAACGTAAAGTTTGAGTTTATAACATAATTGACAAGAGGGGAATAGTAGAGAAGAATACTGCATTTTCCAAGAGAGGTTATTTATCAGGAAGGTTGGAGCTTTCTGTAGAGAATTTCCGATACGACTAATCTAAATTGAAATTTCAGAAAAATAATTTGTAGCAAATTTTACTAAATTTCGCATAAATCGCAAAGGTGCTTCCAATTTCTTGCCTATTTTTCTTCAACACTTGTTGAGATTAATTCTAAGTTTGTCATCGATCTCCGAATTTGACCTAATTTGTAAGCGCTCTGTACAATATTTAAGAGCTCATCATGACTTACAAATTGGTCGAGTGCTTTTAGATATGAAAATATTGTTCAATAATGTACACGTATGCCACTTCTACAAAAAGATAGTCGCTTATCTAGAGAGTGGTAGGTAATACCCAGAAATAAATAGAATCTGTAACAGCGAGGTTTTTCTGAATTCCTTAGCGTGGAATCAGTCTACTCGATATCAAACTGAAGATAAGGTACTTGTCCGAATGAAATAAATTATCATCCGCAATGTTTCAAGATGATTATAAGCCTTTGTATAATCCCATTATCAACGGGATTGATTAATCCGTGAACTGTCAGGAAATAATATCGCCCCTTTTGACGGATAGATAATATTTCGGATATATAATTTAATATTATAGCGAGATAATATTTCACAAATTAATCCCACAATCGGAATGTTACGAAATCGGTTCGGAGACTGAGCATCAACAGTTTTCTCGGAATGTCATCACTCTTAAATTCTTGTACCGTACAGCGCGGACTCTATGTACAGAACTAAGAAATGTTATGAAAAAAGCCATTAATGCTCAAATTTGTACCTTCAAGGAAAAGAACTGTTGCGATTGAGTATGCAGTCTCGCAAATAAAACCAAATAAAAAAGGGAGCCTTACTTCTCTGGACGATTCTCGCAGAATGAATCGCGTGTCTAATGGTATAAGGTCGTATGTGTCAAAAAGGTGCCTGTAATGATAAAAGGGGGTATGTTTGGCTAACATGCCCTTTAAATTCTACATTGTTTTCGATTATATTTATAAAGGTCAGCGGTCGTAGAATTCTTTTATCTGTAGTATTCGTTATGAAAATACCCAAAATGCAATTTGAATTTCGAAATACAAAACAAAAGCTATAAACTTTTCTTCGTTGACACGTCAAATGAAGTGGGCACTTACACCGTATCTCCTGCTGCGTTGACGTAGGAACTTCTGTAAAATCCAGCCATGTCAGCCGCCAAAATCCCGACGTATGATAAGCTCAACATGTAGTTTCCAACCGGAAGTTCATCTTGAACTCCAATGATTAGGAACTGTTCGGCCGTGTCGTTGGTATGACTTATGATAGTCTGGGATACGCCATCTTCGGATACGAGCGTGGTAAGAGTTTCATCGTAGGTCAAAGCGTTAGTGTGCAGAGTTATAGTGCGGGTTGGTTCTAAGACTTGCAAAAATATCTCAGCTTCCCCATCAAAGGTGAAATTGTCGACAACGATGTATGGGATTAACCTTATTACGTAGGAAATTGGTGCAGTATTGTTCGGAAGACGATAGTCGCCATCTACGCGACTAGTAGGGTCAATTTTAGCCAATTCCTTTCGAATCAAAGGACTGGCAGAGGCAGATGCTGCCAAAAGGGTCAATAGCAGAACAACCCTCATCACGGTCATTCTGATTTCTCTGCAGGAAAACATTTCGAATTATCGTTAAAAGATTCACGAGAAATTCGTCAATAGCAGGGAATGGCGGGCCGATTATTGAACTATTTCGACTCGTGAGTGATTTTGTACATTTGATGTTTCTGATGTCAAGTCTTTGAGGAATCTTCGATATTTTAGAGAGTTAAGAGGGTATATAATGTAAAAATTAGACACATTTTCGACTAAAGTAAATAATATACAGGTGTCCCATTCAGACCTTTCTCATACGTAACGTCACCTATATATCTTGATATTAAAAACCCTGGTATTTTACATGAATTGGTCGCTAGCATCGATTGAAGTGAGCTCTGTAAGATAACATAGGTTAATTATGGATTCAATTTCAGAGTCAATTCTAGTCCAAACTGGATCCAGCTTCTTGAATCCATTCATTATTGATATCATTTTGGCGTGGATTAGGATTATTGGAAGATATTCAACTTTTTATACATTTTCAGATTTCTGAACTGCGAGTACTAAAAAAATATGCATGTTTTGAAACGAATATTTCTAAAACGTACCAGTCCACGCCATCACTACGTGCAAGGACTATATGTACAAAAAATTAAGGCCAATCAGAATTGTATGGTGTCTATAGAGGTTCAAGAAACATGTCTGGTGCACTTGTCAAAGTCAAAAGTAAAAATTTCACAAAGCTACGCTTTTTTTTCCAATTTGGATTTTTTAACCAATTTAGATTTTTGAATAATTCTGTCGCCGATAATTAAATTATTTAACACATGTATTCTAAAGCGTGCTTTCCCTACTTTTACGTGAAAGTATCCATTTCATTCGGAACAGAGCCCATGACCGTGAAAATTCGATTAAAAATTTCAATTTGACGTACTCCCCATGGATTTTCCTGCCCCGGCATATATCATGCACCCAGTTTCTTTTTTTGGGCTGCTTGCTCTCGGCTGCAGCTTCCTCAAACAGGAGAGCTAACAAAAAATCTTCCTCGTCAGAACTGTTTATTGTATGACTTAATGTAAACAGTTCATTCCTGTACTAATATGTATAAATAAAATTAAAATTAAAATTAAAAACAGAATGCATCGGTTGCGCGACTCGAAAATTTCGCCGCGTATCGCCTCGCTTCGGCGTCGTTCGTCGTAGTGTGCATACAGTCAAAATACTTCGGCGCGCTTCGCCGACGGTCGGTGCCGTGCGGTTCAGTGCGTTTCGGCGCGGTTCCTCATAGTGTGAATTGGCCTTTATACACCGATCAGACTGATAGTTAGTTATCAAATCAATAGTTAACCTACATCGCGTTTACAGAGCTCACTTCAATCTATGCCGGCGGCGAAATCATGTTAGATGAGAGGATTTCCAATATCCAGAACTGTAGGTGACATTACGTATAAGGAAGGCTTGAGAGAAAATATCTCTGTATTATTTATACACCGGGAGCCCATAACATTTTTTTCGAATATTGTAAGTTATCGCTCATAAGTATTTCAAATTGCATAAAGTTGTGTCCCACATCACGAACATCGTGTTACTAATCGAAATCCGTGGTTACAACATCTTGCATCAACGCGATCAAAGTATTTTGAAAACTCAGATTTTGGAATCATCAACTACCGTTCGGCCTGCGTTGCAAATTACTACTAAAAAAAAAGTTTGGGCGGACGCCAATGCCGAATGCGTAGGCTGGCTATGGAATCCATTAGCAGGCCATGCTTTTGTGAAAAAAACCAAAAAGAATACGATCGCCGAACATTTTAGTTGGACAGGAGCCTAGCCGCACCCGCGCACTTCCGTATTTCCGATGTCATTATGTGACATCGTAGCCTCCTGTTCGGCGTTAATATTATAAGATATATGAAATGAATTGAAAGTAACAAATATGTCATTCGCAATTACTAAAAAAAAAGATTGCATCCATTTGAAGACTGACTACTGCCTACTGTTTCACGTTCGGCAAGTTTCAGTAATCTTTTTTTTAGTAATTACGAATAAGATAGCTAATGCGCAGATGCAGCTAGGCTCTTAGCCAACCAAAATGTTCGGTGATCGTATTGTTTTAAATTTTAGTGAACAATTAGAGTTATCAACGAAATGCAGGACAGTAAGTTACAATAATATTTAGTATTTTTTTTACAAAAGTTTAGGGTGCTAGTACCCTCGATAGCCACGCTACACGTTCAGCATTGGTCCACCCAAACTTTTTTTCAGTAGTAATTTGCAACGCAAGCCGAACGGTATCTGATGGTTCCAAAATCTGAGTTTTCGAAACACTATGATCGCACCGGTGCAGCAAGTTGTAACCACGGATTATGATCCGCAATGCGATGTTCGTGAAGTACGTAGGACACAGTTTTATGGAATTTGAGATACTTATGAGCGGTAACTTATAATATTCGAAAAAAAAAGTTATGGGCTTCTGGTCTCTTACCTTGTTCACCACAATCTTTGAAAATGTATATAATTTTTATATCCTGCACATATAGGTATGTACGCTCTCAACCCGTCGCGGTCACCACGCATGGGTGAATCTTACCCAGTCCTTTTGAGTGAAAATTTGTTTTTCTGACAAATTGACCTATTTACGACTTTTTTTTGAAATATGTTGTCCTTTGAATTTTGATATACCGACTTTTGCTACATGGTCTAGAATGTTGAGTGTATTTTTTAGTATTTTTTCGACCCCGCTCGAACTGATAGTTTTCACACAGCAACAATTTGAAACTTTGCTGGGTAATTTTCACTCATGTGTGACTACCGTGTTATTCTACAGAAGTGCGACTACGAAGGGTTGAGCTTCTATGCTTCTATAAATAGGGATGAGAAAATTTTTGGCCGATCGCGTAATGATATTTTTTAAAGGTGACGATCTTCTGAATGTTCACCGGATTTTTCGAAATCTAGTGTTCAATCTTCATATCCGAAAGTGTAATAAATCAACGCAACGAAATGGCAGAATTTTTATTTTTCGAAGAAGTATCCTGGGCACGAAAATGCTGATCTTTGAATGTTCAACCGTCTAGCATTCTTGAAAGCTTGATATAAGCCGATAGACAATCAGCAATGATTTAGCTCTCTTGGTCTTTATCCAAATGAGAAGCTATAAAATTTGGTTAGTAGCAAATTAGTCGATTTCACTTGGCGAAGATCAAAAGCAATAAGATTATAAATGGTACCTAACGAGAATGACACTCACTGATTATAGTTTACGGATGGTAGAACTAGTCCACGTATAGAGTTCAGTTCTCGCTTTTATACGGGGCACAAGTCATCACCTCTTAGCAAATAATTAGGTGATCATAATCTTATCGCTTACCAATCATGGGCTCCTAAAGTACTTGCGAAGCTGCTACCGCCCACCAAGTACGTGATTAGTGGTTAAAAGTAGGCGCAATGTAACGCACGAACAATGAATGTAAAAGTAGCTTGATGCATTATCGCAGTTTGTCTTATCTTCAACGTCTTGTCAAATCAGCCCAAGTACCACACCAAGTTTGATAGTATCTCAAAGTCTAGACTCCGAATCGCCATAATTTCACCTACATAACTTCTCATATCGAGGCAAGACTTTTACAACTCGGGATTAAGGGATCATCTCAGTGCGACCGCCCGAAAAATCACTGATTTTTTTTTTCATGGTTAGGGTATCCTAATCGGTCTGGGTTTTTTTTAATAAATTAAAGCAGCGATGAAGAATACAAAATGATTTTTGTTGCAGTGATTTTTAAGTTTTTTATTATTGTTATTAATTATCAAAAATGTTGTGAAAAAAAAAACGGTGTCCGCTGCCGAGAGAAAAGTTTTCAAGCTATCGATTTCAAACTTCTACAGAACATTTTTCTTGTCATTCTCTATCGTCCTATGGAAGCTTTTTTTTTTTTAATTTTTTTTGACAAAATGGCGGCGATTTGAACAAAAAGTAGTGAATTTGGCCTTTTTTTTCGACAGTTTTTCGAGAAAAAAAATAGGAAGTTTTTTTTTAAAAAAAAAAAGCTTCCATAGGAGGATAGAGAATGACAAGAAGAATGTTCTGTAGAAGTTTGAAATCGATAGCTTGAAAACTCTTCTCTCGGCAGCGGACACCGTTGTTTTTTTCACAACATTTTTGATAATTAATAACAATAATAAAAAACTAAAAAATCACTGCAACAAAAATCATTTTGTATTCTTCATCGCTGCTTTAATTTATTAAAAAAAAACCCAAACCGATTAGGATATCCTAACCATGAAAAAAAAAATCGCGAAAATCAGTGATTTTTCGGGCGGTCACACTGAGATGATCCCTTAATGAAACCGAACTTTCAATGAATTCAGAATGATAAAAATGTCAACATTCCCTGATGGAAATTCAGAAGCGATTTACCAACAAAAAAATGCAATCAACAGTCGCAACTGGATGATTCAAATTCCTGTACATAATAATAATCGAGCCATAATTTACGTGCTGACCACGACAAATATTCACCCATTGTGAGCCATTGACGGAGCATAGTTGTTTCATCATTTGAAGCAATATATAATAGTAATAATAATATAATAACTAAATGTCTCATCACCATTATCATATCTGTACCAGGTTGATAAAAAACAATGATCGCATAGATTTCTATACATGTTATAAGTTACTATTTCCACAGTTGCGTCGTCTTGGATAAAAAAGAAATATTATTGCGTTATGAAAATTTACTCAGTGATTCGAGAAATAAAATAACATAATCCCTTGGTCACCTAAGTACATTCCACAGTCGACATCAGCTGCTTGATAAACTATCACTTACATATTGTACTGTCGATAGTGTAATATATCAACTTTGCCAATACGCTCAGGCCATTCCTACATATCTTCGGATTCGTCAAAAAACATAAATTTGCCTTTTTGAAAATTACGGCAGCTTTCACATGTAGGGTAAATGTAATAAAATACGAATAGAAGTATACAGTGAGGTTCAGTGGAAACTAAACAAGTCTAATTTTAGGCCACCGCGAAGACACTGATCCAAACAATTCAAACATTAACGATTCCGTTTTATTTCTCACATAGCCAATGAGCATGTGATGAAAAGAATCGGTGATGTTTGAGTCGCTTGTATGCAGGCGTTTTCACTGTAGGGCTTGTTTAGTTTCCACTGAACCTCAGTCTATACAAAGGAACGTCTGAAGTCCACTCAAGTCTTGGCATTCAAGTGAAGGAATTCTTATCAGGGATTTCCGGTATTATGCTTAGAAAATCCCTAGATAACTATAATCAATGCTGCTCAAGATGCGAGCCACCAGTCGCGCCGGAGAGCGTTTATCTCTGCAGTGGATCAAAAAGTTTCAGCTGTGAAATGATAAGTACGATTGTGTTAGCAAAACAAATTCTACAGTCTGTAAGATTTTTTTAACCCAATTAGGAAAGTGTAGGGACATTACACTCGATGAGTTGCAATTAAGCATCTGAGAGATCTTCAGAGAGGATAGAGAGGAGAGAAAGAGTAATTATTCAGTTAATAAATCAGTACAAGCGTAAATGATAAAATTGAATCGAGTTTTTGAGTATAATTGTGATTTTCCAATTTTATAATGAACCTACACTAGCTAATATTCGGTTCGAGTTGAATTGTGCTAGTTTTCGAGTAAGTCTGAAATGTGCTCTTTTTTCATTCTCAATCTGAAACGTGTTCTTTTCCACCCGCAATCTGAAACGTGCTCTTTTCCACCGGAATCTGAAATGTGTTGTTCTTTGTATCGGGTGTCGAAATATTTGTCTACGAAAACAATGAAAGTATTATTTCATTTACAGCCGATCTTGCAACGAAGCTTTTTTGGCATTCGTCGATAAATTTTCATCGATATTTCTAACTGCAGATTCTATCGTAGACGTGGATATAGGTACTAGAATATTTTTTCTGGGTAGGTTCATTTATTATCAAGACAGTTGTGTTATTTATCAGAACTTGTTGATATAATGTTAAATAAAAGTCACCAAGTATCAAATTTATATCCGTAGTATCGCACTGGGGATGAGCGTCAGAAAGAAAGTTGTACCGCACACCAGCTTTTTTCATTTATTCGTTCGAAGTACACCAAATTCTAAAAAACTATGTGCACTCGATTGGAAGAACTCAACCTCAATTAATGTCAAAGGGAAGAAACCCAGATAACCATATGGGTGCAATATGAGACGCATTATGCATGCATTAATCCGCACGAAGTGCGTGCAGTTGAGCAGACAGATGCGCTCGCAATTGATCGACAAATCGCAGCACGTCGTGCTAGTTGCACGCGTACGGGCATTTTGCGATCATGTAGCGCGGCTGGAATATATATTCATTTTGAATTATGATAATAATTGAAGAGCTAGAAATTAACAGACATATTCTTTTGAAAATATTTATTACACATTAGCTGAATGTGAATACTGCAGTAGCGGGATTCTGTACACCACTTTCGTTAGCTAGCGATATCGCTAACTGTCTTTAACGACAAGTGTCGCTACGAGCGATTCTGTACGCCCGAGGTAGCGACATTTGTCGCTAGAGAGCGTCGTTACTTAACGAAAAGCTTCGTTAACGTACCGAGGGGTCCGCGAGGCCTCGCTAACGCTTAGCGACGTTCGTTAGCTCATGCATCACGGGTGAAGATTTCGAAAAAGTTATAACAGCCATAATCACAAACATAACAAACTCCTGATTGTATAGCAGTCTTTATTTAAACAGTATAAATATAATATACCCGATATATCTGTAGGTAAGTACAATATTTTTGTTATTAATTGCTTGTTATTTTAGTCGATGCATGTGTGGAAGTACGTGTATCTTTTTGGTTATGTACTTGTTTTGTTATTTATATTCGGAGTAAAAGCGTACATCCTTTTTATAATCTTGCAGAATGCTTTAGATGTCTGTTTATTTAAAATAATCTAGCTGTATTATGGAATTTTTAAAAACCTTATATTTTATTTTTCTAATAAGTTGGTGTTGAGACGCTGCCACATCTCTTGGTTAGCCTCTTAATATTGCAGTATGGCAGAGGGGTACCTTGCGTGGAATTTACAAAATTTGGAGGCTCGTGTACGGAATGTTGAAAGAAGACTTGAGCGGAGAGAATTGCGCGAAGTTCAAGATCCATTCGAACTCCCAGATAATGCATTCATTGAATTATACCGCATATCTCCAGCACTTATGTCTGATTTGATAGACGTATTATACCCCCAACTACAGCGAGATAGGCCTACAGGGTTGTCTGTAGAAAAACAGGTACATACCTTTCAGTTAATTTCACAATTTGCTTGTTAGCTTAATACGTTTAACCGATATGCTAAGTATTCGATTGGTACAGGTATTGGCAGCAGTCAGATTTTATGCAACAGGATGTTATCAGCGACCAGTCGGTGAGCAATGGGGTATATCTATGAGTTAGTCATCGATTTCTCGCTCCATTCGAGACGTGACAAATGCGATCAATGAATTACTTTTGCGACCTTGGGTAAGGTTTCCAATGACACACTTGGAAAGGCAAATCGCACGACAAGAATTCGCAACTGCAAGTCAGCCTTTCGAAGGTGCAATTGGCGCTATTGATTGTTCGCATATTGCCATACTTGCGCCAACAGAGCATGAAGAAGGATATGTTAACCATCACGGCTATCATTCGCTAAACGTACAAATGGTGAGTAAAAATCATCATTGCAAAATTATTGTAATTTTGAGTAACACGTGTTTTTTTTTCTCCAGATTTGCGATCCAAATCTAAAAATACTGAATGTGAATGCACGGTATCCTGGAGCAAGAAACGATTCGTACATTTGGAGTGCGTCTCCAGTACGCCGAATAATGGAGCAGTGGTATAATCGTGGTGAACGTGGCACATTTCTCATTGGTTAGTTTCTATGTAATATTCATGTTTTTAAGATGTTTCATTTTTCTTCACTCACATAGTACATACATTTTGAATTGCAGGTGATCAAGGGTACCCCCTTGAACAATGGCTTATGACTCCTCTACCAAATGAAGCTATCGGAACACCAAGATTTCAGTACAATCAGGAACTTTGCAGTGCGAGAAATTGTGTGGAACGTCTCTTCGGAGTAATAAAATCAACATGGAGGTGCCTGTCGAAACACAGAGTCTTGCAGTATGAGCCCGGTATGGCAGGAAAAGTTGTGAATGCGTGTGCAGTTTTACATAATATGCGTATTGAAAACGGCATGCAAATGGAAATGGTTGATGACGGCGAAATGGCAGACAACAACTTGCCGCTCCTTGAAAACGATGACAATGAAAATATTCGACCACTCGCTGTAGCACGCCGCATTCAAGACCGATTGATAATGCAGCGATATGGCGTTTAATTACTGTAGTTCTTGCGAGACAGGCTTTTCTTAAGAATTTCTCCAAACTCTGTATACCTAAGGATTATCGTGAAATTGTAATAAATGCGAAAAGATTAATATGAAATGAATATGATTTTGGCAGCGTGTAAAATGTTTTATTTTTTAAAAAATATATAAGTATGAAAATAGAAAAGGATTATTGTTTTATGTGGAGTACTGCGGCAAAAGTTCCGATAAAACTTGTGTCAGCTGCCTAAACACTTCTACTCTCGCAGCATCGTTAGCAGCTTGCTGCACCGCAACATCGGCCTGTTGCTGCGCTGCTTTGGCAGTAATGAGGGATGCTTCCGCTTGCATTTTTATAGCATCTGCTACTTTCTATGAGTAATTGCATATAAAAGTTAAAAACTGAATTTACTTGTACATGTGTGGAGTTAAATGATCGTTATTTTCGGATAAAATTATATTGATATTTATACGTCTCAACTACTGTACCTCCATTGCGGTAGCGTGTTGACGTGAAATCTGTGCGAACTCTTCTTTGGAGTTGTGAAGCTGAGTGCTGATTCTCGTTCGATTGCCTATTTTAATACAATCGTATCCAAACTTAGATTTTTAAATGTGAAAGAAACATTATTCATTGACAATTTATCCTACTTATGTATATACATACACAGTCGTTTTTCTGCACGTGCTCCAATCTGCGCTTTTGCTACTCGCTTCTGAACGTGCGGAACCTCGATAGCACCTGACGATGTTCCACCAGCAAGTTCATTGTGACGTTCACTTGACTCTGTGTCGACCTGTATATCCTGTACATCATAATTTAGGTATTTATGCGTACTTTCCAATAGAACGACTTCCCTAACGGTCCAGATTAACTTTCACGTCATTTTTGACAAAATTAAAACATAGGATGTTTTTTCATTCAGAGGGACTGTTCCAAAGAACTCAAAGTTTCAGAGGATGTTCTGTTTCCTGTCTAAAAATAGTATATATAGTGTAATCATAGTATAATAGTATACGTTGTCCTGATTAAAATATAATATCTATCTGAACTATTGATCTCATCTAGATCATTTACCTCGTTGCTGGTTCCGCTGGTTGCAAACAATGACAGCGTTGCTGGTTGCTCTAGTAACGCTGTATCATCACCAGCAATAAGGCGGTCAATCAATCCCTGTAGAAATTTATTTATTATTCTTCACGTTGTGATGGATTGATGTCTCATTTTGCATACTGCAAGGGGAGTTCTTTAAATGCTTATTCAGCCGGGGAATAAATATAAAGTAATATAAACATCCAACTTACTTGTTCTTCCGGCGTACTATCCAGACAGTCTTGACTTCCCTCGACGTATGAGTTTCCAATCAAGCCTACAACTCGTTCATCGATACTTGTTAGCTCTGTCTCAGATATTTGCTTGTTCCCCGTTGCAGCCCTACCATTTCGCAAATTTCGAATCTTTACCGATGTACGGCTCTTAAGGTCTCTCCATGTCTACACAAAAAAAAGCTAAAAATGACAACATAGTAAATGTAAACGGTTTTCCAGAAAATGAAGACACAAATTCGGAATTTGTGCACAAGGGATACATACCACTTGCCACTGCGCACTAGTCTTTTCTGCACCCCTAATCGTGTTAAGATGATCTGATAAAGCCGTCCATTTTCTTCGCAGCTCATCTCTGCCGTTGATTCCAGGAAACTTCCCCGTGGCCAGGCTGCGGTTCAGCTCCATATAATCAAGCATGGCACTAATTTGTGCCTCCGTCACGCGTTGGCCTCTCAATTTCTTTGTGACTAAATTAGATATGTTATTATTCTTTACTTCTTAGGTCGCTCTTTTTATGATTATGTATTATTTTTTATGGTCAAGTTTTGAATTGTTTTTTTTCCAATAGTTAAAAATGAAATAGTATACGTACGCTGTGGTGTATTCATTGTATATGAAATGTTTTTAAGTACTTATTGCCTTTTATAAACAGAAATTCAAAATTATCTTTCATAAACCAAACAATATACATAGATGGAAATACAGATTTTTATTACATTACGTCGAAACATTTCCACTGATAAAATAACTAGTATTATGTTGGCTATGCTTCGCGATGTTGCCACTTTTCGTTACAATTATAACGATTGTCGCTACCGCCTTGTGCAACGATAAGTCTCGTTAAGTCATTCGAACAGAATCGCACGTGTCGATACCGCAAGCGAAAACTGTCGCTAGTTACCGACGTCGTTAGCTAACGATAGTGTTGTACAGAATCTCGCTACAGGGCTGTATGTACATACACTTATTATCTATATGGAACCTATAATAAAAGTAATATCCAAACCATTATTATTATACAGCTTATCGTAGTGACAATATATTAAAAACTGTATAGTATTTACGACGAACCTCTATCAAACATTCAATTTTTTGAAAAATATAGCCGATGCTCTTGCTTCGAAAATATTGAATCATATTTTTTTTCAAACTTAACGGTGAACACGTATTGTATCGCACTCCAATAATATATCAATACACCAGTAATTAAGATACGCAATATTATTCTTGAACAGACTCAAAAGTAATAGTTCTACACGGAAAAAATGTTGGGCAAACGGCTGCACTATCGCATGTTCATGCAACGCCTCCGCACGTTCGGTGCGGCGGCATTGCGATACGCAAGAGGGCAGGTCCTCCGCATGTCGGGCGAGCTAGTCGCCTACGTTTGCGGGAACGCTGCTGCACCGAAAAAAAAGAACGGAGTCGCCCCGAATTAATTACTTTCTCGGAGAGGCATATTATCGGTGACTCCGTTCTCTTTTTTCGGTGCAGCAGCGTTCCCGCAAACGTAGGCGACTAGCTCGCCCGACATGCGGAGGACCTGCCCTCTCGCATATATCGCAATGCCACCGCACCAAACTTGGTCGCGCAACGCTCCGTGCTTTCGGGTGTGCGGCCGTAGCTGTTGGGCGTGCGGCTCACCCGACATTTTTTCCGTGTACCCAAATTGTACAAACTTTGGTTCAAGCTACACCTATAGGAACATGAATATAATGAGTACACGGAGAGAAATTTTGACTCATTTTAGGTAGGTTACTTCGACCTATAATACACTGAATCTTCATTGACGTAATAAGAGTAGAGAAAATGGCATATTTTACTCCAAAACTCAACTTGTAATGAGTCAAATATCAAACAACGTATAGTAAGACTAAGATTGACTTAAAACAAGTCGATAAACGATGTATAATATGCCGGCCAAGCGTCGAGGCGTTGCGAGTCAAACTTTGTTCTAAAATACCTTGTCGGAACGGCACAAAACACACCGTTCGGTAGAGAGACTCAGAAACAAGAGCGCGTGCAGGAGAGGTACGTGAAGGAGGAAGAAAAAAGCCATATACATGTCCACGCACTCTTGTTTCTGAGTCTCTTGACCGAACGGTGTGTTTTGTGCCGTTCGGACGAGGTATTTTAGAACAAAGTTTGACTCGCAACGCCTCGACGCTTGGCCGGCATATTATACATCGTTTATCGACTTGTTTTAAGTCAATCTTCACCTTAGAATTCGTCAATGAGCCTTCGAGCTCTTTTACACTGACAATTGACTTATAATACCTCAATCTACGACTTAAAATAACTCGAGAGCAATCAGCATATTTTATATCGACTTCGAACGGTTCAAAAAGAGTCAAAATTTATCTCCGTGTACCTACTAGCAGACTCGGTGAACTTCGTATCGCCTTAGAATCAATAATGTTGTGTAACTTATTAGCTAAATTAAATTAAGGGTTTTTATTAAGATAAGATGAATACTCAAAATGAAGTAAGATCAATAGTTTATTAAGGTAAAACAAATATTAGAATTTTAATGTCACTGAAAATTGTCGTTGAAAATTAATGTCTATGCGCGCACAATGACGAACGACATAACCTTACGTTAATTGTTTTTTTTCATTCACCCATTCTAGGGAGGCAAAGAATACTAAGCCCATACAGCTAAGTCTTCGGTAATATTCTCTTCGTTAAAAAAGCTTGTTTCTTTATTCAAACTATTCAAAATGAAAACTATCCTAACCTTAACCTAACTCATTAAAATGTGAGGGTAAATCACGCATTTTAACGTACTATATGAACTTTTACGGAGGACATCAATCGGAATCGTTAAAGTTAGCGCCTTTCCTTATTTCTCACTTCTACTACACTGTTTTAATGGTACATTATTATACATAGAAGCCACGAAAAACTAATGTAGAAAATCAAATGTATGGAAAAATGAATTTTCTTTATAACTTTTTTTCTCATGAATTTTTCAGATGTTTTAATAGTTATTCTGCTATTCGGGGCGGAGACAAATCCAACAAATCAAAGATCATCAAAATCGGTCTAGCCGTTCGCGAGTTATAATTGGTGTAACTAACCTGACTTTGTTTTATGTATTTGGATATATTCCCAAAAAGCACCGCTGGTGCAAAAACCTTTCGCCAAGTACATTAATGTGACAGCCACCTACAAAAATTTCATTCAATTAGATACTACTGCCAAGTACAATTCATTTTGATATACTATAACAAATGAAGACACAAAAAAATAGAAATTAAAATTGAAATCTTTCAGCTAGAATTTTTTTTCAGCTAGAATATGTTCAATATATTTCGCTGAAGACGCATTCATTAATCGTGATAGCGCGACCATAAAGAAGTCAGACCGTCAAACACATATCGTCGGTGATACTGCAATACCGCGTAACTTCATTTGTCAATACCGCGTAACTGCTAAAAATACAATTTTACAGGAGCAAGAAAAAACGTCATATTAAATAAATTAGTGAAATAATTTCCTTCCAATCGAACGTATGAGCACAAAATATGGTTATTTATCATGAAAGGACCCGATCTATTAATTTAATTGAATAAACAATATGAAATATGACTAATAAATGTTCATAATATTATTCATCTGGACTATGACGGCAGCTAATCTGCAACGATACAACTGGTGTGAAATTTTTAATGATCCTTTTAGTCAACATGACTAAAAGGATACACTGCAATAGACGTGAGATGATAATATTTCAAATTTCCATGCATTGTAATATAGGTATATGAATTTCAATCACATAGAATCAAACTAGGAACTGAGTCAACTTATCATCACTAAACACACGGGGATCTGCGACTGAAACTTTTACAAAAGCCATTTAATTGTTTGTGAATTATTAGAAACGGTCTAGTGAAGAAATGCTTTCTACAATTTTTAGATTATGGTAGTACTGGGACATAATTTTCAAGTTTCTGTGATGCATCTGGATGCGCAGGTAACCTTTTGCAGGTCTGTTATGTATTGCTGTGAAGGTCCCAGCGCTAAAATTTCATCGCAGAAGATTGATCAATTTTTTCCATACTAATGCACCGCAAGGTAATAATTGTGGTAACTGTTTTTATATCGATTCTTTTATATTCAGTTGCAAAAATGGAAAATGACTTTTTTTGAAGTTTTAGTAGCGTTTGCCCTTGCATGATGAAAAATCAAGATGCAGAGTCTTTTATCCGAATGAAGATATCTAACCAGCCTATGTTACATAAAATTATGTAAAAAATGTGCAACGCAGTCTATGCATGTTGACATTGCTGAGCACAAATAATTGTCTACAATTATGATTTAGTACAGCTAACCGTACAAATTAATTAATAAATAGTGTAATTGCTTCAGCGTTGATCTCATAATCCTGAGTCACCACAAGTCAGGTCATCTTGTATCGACAGCGAGAGCGACAGGTACCTGTGAACAAAAATGGTTAAATTAGTTTTGACAAAGACAATTGGTGTGGCTTACCATGCGATCAATTCATATATTGGTGCATAGTATATCTGGACAACTGTTTCAAATTTCATTCCATCGAATCAATTCTTTTTGATAAGACCATTGTACAAACAGCTTTTGGAATTGTTTTTTTTTTGTAAAAGCATGCCCACTCAAAAGTCTATCATTCTTACTTAGTGGCACAAGTAATTCGGAGTAATATGAAAATCTCGTTGCTGTACAGGGTGTATAAAAAAGTTTGGTCACCGCTTCACCAGGTGATTCTCCAGCTCGAGATCGGTGAAGATCTTGAAAAACATGTAGCCGCAAAACTGACCTTGACCTTTTATTGAAGGTCAAATTTTTTTATCATTTCAAAAAATCTTACTTTCCGAGGTGAACAAAAGTCTCTTAGGAACCATGGGTCGCAACCGAATCCTTTTTATCGAAAAGGACATCTGAACCTCAGAATAAACCTTTAAAATATTGAGCGAGTCTAAACTCGATTTTGCGGTCGGATTCAGCGGAAATAAATAAAATTTCACTTTCAGACCATCAAAAACTGTCGCATGCATTTTCCACTTCCGAGATGACGCACCTAGTCTCAGAAACACTTGATTTCTTATTTGGTTCGTGTAAAATTCTTATAACATCACGAGACTCCCCCAGAAAACGTTGGTTCTATGCGACAAGCTTGCCGGAAAAGAACGAGTTGAATATCATGGATTGGCACACTCTACCATGCCGACCGCGGTTGGTAGCAGCGTGAGTTACTTGAATCATACTTATATTCTCTTAGTCCTCATTGCTATTACCCGGGCGCCAATCACATGTTATCTCTCTCACATGCAATGTTGAGTCCTGAGCACCCTAGCATATGATAGCCCATGCTTCATAAGCGCCTTCAGATTATCATAAAGCGATGAAAGAAATGGAAAAACAATCTGTCACTTTTCGTTAGTCTGTCTAATACGAATAATATTTCATTAGACTCGCTCAATATTTTAAAGGTTTATTCTGAGGTTCAGATGCCCTTTTCGATAAAAAGGATTCGGTTGCGACCCATGGTTCCTCAGAGACTTTTGTTCATCTCGGAAAGTAAGATTTTTTGAAACGATAAAAAAATTTGACCTTCAATAAAAGGTCAAGGTCAGTTTTGCGGCTACATGTTTTTCAAGATCTTCACCGATCTCGAGCTGGAGAATCACCTGGTGAAGCGGTGACCAAACTTTTTTATACACCCTGTACATGATTCTGCTCTGCTGCGGATCAACTTATTTGCAATCCCTCTTGTTGTCCGGTTCAGTTGTAGTTTCACCAACCATTTGAGTTTCTGTAATAAAAGCATAACTCATTAATTATCGAATATAGAGTCTACTTATACATGGTACTTCACTTAGACTTGTTTCGTGCATCGAGTATGTACTGTGGTTCTCTAAGTTCCATATTTCTCAGATGTCTACCATCTATCATTTCTGGGAGCATGCAAAACTCATAGAATCTAGATAGATAAGGCAACATTTTGTTTTGCCAAAAGTTATCAGCTCTAAAGACTTTGATTGTTTTCATACTTTTTGGTGTCCACAGAACGAAGGGACAATATTCTTTTTGTGTGATATGCAGTTGATCTTGAACCTGGTAGAAGTAAAGATGATTTTCGTTCATCCTGTCGGGGTCGCTTTTGTGGTAGATCCTTTGCACGTCTCCAAGCTTCTGTTCGATTGCGTGCTCCGGAGTAACATCTCTCGCGCTGAGAGGGCATTTGATCTCGATAATGCTGTCGTTGCCCTTCAATCCATCAGGAGTCGCTGCCAAGTAGGAGTGTGAGGAGTGGAAAGGCCACACTCTGAAACTTGTATCCCATTAGCTTCTTCAAATTGCTTCTGCGCTTTTACGTCGCTCTGCCTGCCATACCCCAGAGCAAGTAAAGGTCGCTCTTGTGGATACACAATAGTTTTTACTGAGTTTGCCGAAGGTGTAGTTGGCCTCATGCGGCGAACCTGGCTAAAATTGGAAGTTGTGAGTAGCTTTCTCCATAACGATTTCCATTCTCCGCTATCACTTTGACCTCTCGTACGCGCTTTCATGAGGTCTCGTTTTGCCTTACTGTTCGGCTAGTTTTCGATAGTGCAACTCGACTTGCAGTTCATATTCATCCTCATAGAGATCTGGCTTGTTGCAATTCCGACCATAGTCTGGGTCCGACTTAGGTTTCTTGCGAGAGGATCCCGCAGACGACCATGACTATCTAAGCTCCTTCTTCTGGTCTTTGGCCTTTGTCAGCCGTTTTAGGTTGCGTTCTTTTTGTTTTTTCTGCAACTCGTGGACCATTGCAGTGGGCGCCTTACCCATCGCAGCACTCAACTTCTGATACGACTCCTGTGAGTTGAATTGCACAACGGAGCAAGCAGCTCGGACATTATATGAGTTTCTTTTCTCGGAGTGAACACGTTTTCCACTGATAAATTTGCTTACGATAGCATTGTAGTTTTCAACGGAGTTGCTAGTGAAGTTGAAGAGTAGACTCTCGGCTTTCCAACTTAGTTGAGTGATGGCTACGCAGATCATGTCGTATAGATCCAACTCCATCAATATTGGCACTGCATTTTCTTCTTCATCTTTTGAAGTACCATCGCAAAAGTAGCCTGATTCGGCACACTTCTTGTGTTCGCCAAACACATGACTTTAAACACTTTTTCGGATTCAGGAACTTCTTCAGCCCTGCGGTGTTCGCCTGCTTTCACCACAAGAAAAGTGTAGTTTAAGCTCAAAAAACCGAGAACAAATTCGCGATTCTCTTCTACCAAACGTGAATAAAACTGGAATTGTATTTTCGTGTATCATTGATTGCACTTAGAATTATTTATTATTCATCATCACGTTACATCATGTTGGTTTTAGAACTTATAGTTAGACATATTTCGAACTGGCAGCTAATTATGCCTGCAATTCGAGTACACTACTTTTGATGCCTATTCCGTATTTACTATCTGATCTTCCGTGTTTATTAATTAATAATTAATTCGAATTAATTCTGACAATCTCTGAGCAAGTTACCGATGCTAACAAACGTGAAACAAATTCCAATCTGTAGCATATTCACGTAGCGCACTGATCCAGCCGCGCGCCGTAGTATACGTTTCGTATAACATGTAAATGCGAGTGATTGTGTGAGTGAAACGGACGAGGCCCTCGGAAATTTGTATTCGGCTATGGGTCCTGACGGCTCGAGTAGATTTGGGTCAACGAGTCAATAGAGGCGCCATCTATTGACTAGAAATTTTCGCCCAGTAAATTCACCAAATGTAGACTGCTTTACAACGTGGGATGGTGATTTAACTATTTCTAATGTGATATTGTTGTGCGTGAAATAGTGCTCAGTACACGTCGAGTGCGAAAAATCGTTAAATCGCCAAAATTTAATGTCACTCACCTCACGCGGCAGCCATGTTTACTGTGTCAGTGTGTGTGTCCGTGTGCCAGCTGTCACAAGGTTATTCTATTAACATCTCAACAGAATTTCAGGCTACTTTGTGTCTAACCACCACTATTTCACGCAAAACAATTTTGAGTAAGGAACATTTCGTCCACATCAGATTGTCGAAATAATTTTTCATACTCGAGAATTTACTGGGCGAAATTCACTCGTAGGTGTGTACATGTGTAGGTGCGTTACCCCCACCATACCCGACCCTATCCAACAGCCTTAAGACACCAAAAAAAGGTCGGCACCCGGTATTTAGTAAAGATCAAGAGGATCAATTAGAAAAATACATACTTGATTGCTGCAAGTCTTTTTATGGCATAACACCAAATTCATTACGTAGACTTGCTTTTCGATTTGCTGAAGCTAGCAAATTGCAACACAATTTTAACAAAGAAGCCCAACTTGCAGGCAAAGACTGGTACTATGGCTTTATGTCTCGACATCCTTCCATCAGCTTACGGATTCCAGAAGCTACTTCACTTAATAGAATAACAGCTTTTAATGCCATCGAAGTAAATCTGTTTTTTGATCAACTAAAAACGATCCAAGAAAAACACAATATACCTGGTCATCGTATTTTTAATATTGGTAAAACCGGCATTAGCACAGTTCAAAAAAATTACAAGATTTTGGCTCCAAAAGGTGTAAAACAGATAGCAAAAGCGACAAGCGGAGAACGCGATGTAACAACAACGGTAGTTTGTGCTGTCAGCGCTAGTGGCATATATGTACCTCCAATGTTTATCTTCAAACGAAAAAGAATGAACGGACTGTTAATTAAAGACTGTAACAACGACATGACTGCCACGGTTTCTGATTCCGGTTGGATAAATGAATCCATATTTCTTGACTACTTGCAACACTTCATTTCTTTTGTGAAACCTACCAAAGAGGAACCAGTATTATTAATACTCGATAATCACGAAAGTCATATCAGCCTGGGAGCATACGAGCTTTTCCGAAAACACAACCTGCAAGTTCTTTCTTTGCCGCCCCATGTATCTCACAAAATGCAGCCACTGGACCTTACAATTTTCAGTTCATTGAAGATGGCATACAATAAGGAATGTGAACTCTACATGGTTAACAACCCTGGCAAACGAATAACCCAATATGAGGTTGGAGAACTTTTTACAAAGGCGTACAACAAAACTGCTAACATAAGCAAGGCTATCAGTGGATTTAGGGCTGCTGGAATTTATCCTATTGATCCTGATAAATTTAAAGACAGCTTTGAGGATAGGGTATCTGATCGATCCCATACCAGTCAGACTCAAGAATGCACTGTTCATGAAACTGCAGCTGAGCAAATTTTAGATGAGTCCATCAACACTGTCATCAACTCATCAACTCCATCAACTCCTCCATTCACTCCTGTGCCTCTTGCCGAAATCGTCGATGTGCCTTGCATTCCTAAAACAGGAACCACTTCTAACCGACAAAATAAGAAGCACTCTCAGATTTTATCCAGCTCCCCAATAAAAATTCAATTAGAGGAAAAACAGAGAAGACGAATTGATAGAAACGCTAAAAAATCAGATAAGAACACCAAAAGATCATCAGAAATCATACCAAAGAAGCCACGAGTCAAGGGTAGAGAAGTAAAAAATTTGAAGAAAACTTCACAAAAAAAAGAAAACGAAGAAGAGTTTTACTGCATAATATGCTACGACCTATGTGAAGTTGGCCCCCCCACCTTGGATTTTTAAACTTTTTTATTTTGGAATCGTTTGGTGGTCGTTTGGTGGTGTTTGGTAGTCCATTTTTGAGGTTTGGTGGCGAATAGTTTTTTCGAAATTCGAGAATTTGTTTCCCAGCGTGAAGTTAGCCCCCCCACTTTGACTTTTCGCAAATTTTTCTTTGGGAATCATTTGGTGGTCGTTTGGTGGTGTTTGGTAGTCCAATCTCGAGATTTGGTAGTGCATAGTTTTTTCGAAATTCGAGAAACAAAATTTTCAGCGTGAAGTTAGCCCCCCCACTTTGAGTTTTCGCAATTTTTTGGGGGGGGATCGTTTGGTGGTCGTTTGGTGGTGTTTGGTAGTCCAATTCCAAGGTTTGGTGGTGCATAGTTTTACTTTTAAGAAAGTTCGATACCTTGAAATCAGTAAATTTATAATCAATGTTGTAGATAATGGGCTTCTGAACAAAAGTACTCGACGTGAAATGAAATCAAGCGAATCTGATAGATTTTTAAGCACTTTCAAACGCTTGGAAATGAAAAATCCATATCTAAAAATTTGTTCATAATTTTTATATTTTTTTCACGGAAGTTCAAAGAGAAATAAAAGTAGCTTACAAGTAAATGAATCGGATAAATATTCAAGGAGAGATTATCACCTGATGAAATTAATTACAAATTCACTAATTTCAAGGTATTGAACCTCCTCTAGGCATTTTGAGGACGGCGTGAGGGGTAAGTAAAATCTGAGATCCGTACATATTTCAGGAAGTTATTTTCACTTTTTGTCTGGACACGTTACGTGCAGGGACGTTGCTCTTAAAAAAATTCGGTATCATAAATTTTGCGAATCTGACTTCAGATTCGTGATCAGGGACTCAAAAAACCCTCTGATACCAATTTCTATCTAAATCCGGACATCTGTTCTCAAGTTACAACCACTTTCATTCAATTTTTTAGAATTTTGTTATTTGAATAATTCGAAAACTACTGAACCGATCAAAGCCAAAAATCTAACCAGTTTTAAGTTTCAAAGAGACGCGTCGATTGAGACCAAGTTGATCAAAATCCGACCACTCGTTCTTGAGATACATATCGTCGGACAAAAAGTTGATCACAATCCGTACATATGGGGTATTCTCGCTCATCCGGGACACTTTTCTGCGCATAAATTTTCGATTTTCGGGTCACACGAGATTTTGGTTCTTGGCCAATCCCTAACAACAAATCCAGAGTCATACCCCCTGATTTCAACTAGTTCAGAAGTTATTAAATTTACAAAATATGAGAAAATCAGTTTTCGAGCGCACCGCACTATGTTCAAACGTACGTATCTTTGGTTCGGGGGGTCTGAAATCTATTTTCAACCAGTGCTCTAGAATCAGAAAACTCTCACCTTGCATACTGGGATATCCAAAATTTTTGAAAAATATTTTTGCCCACGAATTTCACAATTTATTTTTGTTTTTCGTGCTTTGACCAAAGGGCATAAATTTTTTTGATGAAAATTGGACTGTAGGTAGATCTCCATGTACTTAAAAGACCCTGCAATTTTCAAGAGGGTGTTATTATTTTTTTTTTTTTTTTAAATAATTTTTTACGGCTTTTTTTTATAGGCTTTTTTTTCTGAAAGAAATCGAAACGAATGATTTCTTTCTTTTCAGGGGACAGGCATATTTCTTTCACGTGAGGTTAAGACGTACGGAAAATTCTTTTTCTATGAAAAGGAAAATAAAAAAAAAGCCTATAAAAAAAAGCCGTAAAAAATTATTAAAAAAAAAAAAAAAAAAATAACACCCTCTTGAAAATTGCAGGGTCTTTTAAGTACATGGAGATCTACCTACAGTCCAATTTTCATCAAAAAAATTTATGCCCTTTGGTCAAAGCACGAAAAACAAAAATAAATTGTGAAATTCGTGGGCAAAAATATTTTTCAAAAATTTTGGATATCCCAGTATGCAAGGTGAGAGTTTTCTGATTCTAGAGCACTGGTTGAAAATAGATTTCAGACCCCCCGAACCAAAGATACGTACGTTTGAACATAGTGCGGTGCGCTCGAAAACTGATTTTCTCATATTTTGTAAATTTAATAACTTCTGAACTAGTTGAAATCAGGGGGTATGACTCTGGATTTGTTGTTAGGGATTGGCCAAGAACCAAAATCTCGTGTGACCCGAAAATCGAAAATTTATGCGCAGAAAAGTGTCCCGGATGAGCGAGAATACCCCATATGTACGGATTGTGATCAACTTTTTGTCCGACGATATGTATCTCAAGAACGAGTGGTCGGATTTTGATCAACTTGGTCTCAATCGACGCGTCTCTTTGAAACTTAAAACTGGTTAGATTTCTGGCTTTGATCGGTTCAGTAGTTTTCGAATTATTCAAATAACAAAATTCTAAAAAATTGAATGAAAGTGGTTGTAACTTGAGAACAGATGTCCGGATTTAGATAGAAATTGGTATCAGAGGGTTTTTTGAGTCCCTGATCACGAATCTGAAGTCAGATTCGCAAAATTTATGATACCGAATTTTTTTAAGAGCAACGTCCCTGCACGTAACGTGTCCAGACAAAAAGTGAAAATAACTTCCTGAAATATGTACGGATCTCAGATTTTACTTACCCCTCACGCCGTCCTCAAAATGCCTAGAGGAGGTTCAATACCTTGAAATTAGTGAATTTGTAATTAATTTCATCAGGTGATAATCTCTCCTTGAATATTTATCCGATTCATTTACTTGTAAGCTACTTTTATTTCTCTTTGAACTTCCGTGAAAAAAATATAAAAATTATGAACAAATTTTTAGATATGGATTTTTCATTTCCAAGCGTTTGAAAGTGCTTAAAAATCTATCAGATTCGCTTGATTTCATTTCACGTCGAGTACTTTTGTTCAGAAGCCCATTATCTACAACATTGATTATAAATTTACTGATTTCAAGGTATCGAACTTTCTTAAAAGTAAAACTATGCACCACCAAACCTTGGAATTGGACTACCAAACACCACCAAACGACCACCAAACGATCCCCCCCCAAAAAATTGCGAAAACTCAAAGTGGGGGGGCTAACTTCACGCTGAAAATTTTGTTTCTCGAATTTCGAAAAAACTATGCACTACCAAATCTCGAGATTGGACTACCAAACACCACCAAACGACCACCAAATGATTCCCAAAGAAAAATTTGCGAAAAGTCAAAGTGGGGGGGCTAACTTCACGCTGGGAAACAAATTCTCGAATTTCGAAAAAACTATTCGCCACCAAACCTCAAAAATGGACTACCAAACACCACCAAACGACCACCAAACGATTCCAAAATAAAAAAGTTTAAAAATCCAAGGTGGGGGGGCCAACTTCACATAGGTTATGCTACGAGCAGTATCAATCTCCACCGAAAGAAGATTGGATCCAGTGCGCCGCTTGCCAACTCTGGGCACATGAACAATGTACTTCCGGTCACACTAGTAGAGGTTATATTTGTGATATATGTCGTGATTAACCATCGTTCCTAATTACCCCATACCGTCCCCATTTCCCCCGCGGGATGATCTCAATTACCCCATAGGGTATCGGGTAAATAAGAACGGCAATGTTTTTTGTGTTTGTTTATAATTTTATGGAAACTTAAATTTTAAGAATATTTTTATGATTACTTAGTACATAGATAACTAAAGTTTATGTAGCAATAAAATTTGATTTAGTTTATAACTTTTCTCTATTATTCTTAAGCGTTAGAAGTTAAGTGTTCCCAATTCCTCCACCCTCCCCTACGTACTATGTAAATATCTTATGAAATCTGATTAATTTCATAAACTTTATCGATATAACAACATATATTTGAACAGCTCAAATATGGGATCTTATAATATAATAAGAGTTTCTAAGATAAAATAAGAAATTGATAGAAAATATATTTTTATTCATAGCGTTATGTTATGCTTGAATTTAGAGGTGAATATGTTGAATAACTGTCTAAAAAATTTTTTTTTTATTTAAATTAAATTTCTATCAGTATGAATAATATTGAAAACTTTTAATAAATAATTTAATATATTTACTTTAAAACATTCAGGTCCGACACTGTTATTTGCTCCTCTTATTCTGTTTGACGCGCCGTACGCGGTATTGTATAAAATAGTTTTTAAAATTGAAAAAAAAATTTTTTTCAATTCATGCAAATACCAATAGATGCAGAACAAAAAATACGTAATTTGAGTAGAAAATCTCATTTTTGCTATTTTTATAGTTACGTGGTATTGCAATTTTTAGTTACGCGGTATTGAAATTTTTAGTTACGCGGTATTGAAATTTTTAGTTACGCGGTATTGAAATTTTTAGTTACGCGGTATTGCAGTATCGCCGACGATATAACACTAATAGATGATTATTCAAAAAAAGGAATGAATATTTATATAACGAAAAAGAATGATGTTAGTATCACATCCTTACGCGCTTTATGCAGCCGCGAGCGCTCGAAATTCTCGCTTCGCATGGGTGCTGACTGGCCATGGCCCATAAAATTGGGGTCTAACTGTTTTTTCCATAAAATATAAATGAAAAAGGAGCCTCATACAAATTTTCAGCCATTACAAAGCTCTTGCATCGATATCGCTATCGCTACAACTTATGCGGCTTGTTGACTCACCGCGATCCTTAAATGACCGGTCTGACCACTTTCCCACGATTTTTTATAATTCAATCAAGCTTTAAACAAATTTCTAGACATTACAAAACTCTTACAGTGTATGTCCTGATTCTACATGTTTAAAGTTGTGCCACCACTAGGTGCACCGCTACCTGACCGTGCGAGTGGCTGCTGACTCATGTACACCCAGTACCAAGTATATTGTAAACCATGTACCCATGGACGTAGGAATTATAGGGACGGAGCATAAACTAAGGATATAGACGAGGGGAGTGAAGCCACAGAGATGGGGAATAGAGTATTGTATCAAGAGGAGGACCGCCATCTTTTGGGGCCCACTTCTGATTGGTTACCTTTTAGAGTCCTTTTTCGAAAAGCGTCTGTCCGTTCTGTTTTCACAAGAGACACAAAACACAACTGCATTTTAAAAACAATTTTTTTTCGTTAGGTTTTGAACTATTCTATTCTGTTTACGAAGTCTTCGCTGGCAATCTAACCTAGCTAATTCAGGCAATAGCCTCTTAAAAGCATGCGCAATGGAACAGCGAATCAGAAGCTGGGCCCCAAATGATGGCAGATACCTCCGTACCCTCCCCGCAGCGGCTCCCCCCCCCCCCAGCGTTATGCTCCGTCCCTATAATTCCTACGTCCATGCATGTACCCGGTACAACAGTATATTGTAAAATCAGCTTTTACAAAACTCTTGCCGAATTTTGCTGCCAGCTTTCCGACTATATGAGGCAAGCCGTATAGCCAGCAGCCCGGATCTGGTCACGATCTGTCGCTAAAGCGATTGAATGAATCGGCAATTGAAATTTCCTAACCTTTAAAGATTATGAAAAACTTAGTGATTTGTTCTTGGCTGTGAATAATTGGTTCGATGTTCACAATTCTCAGGTGCAATATAGAAAACATGCAGGTGTTAACGGATATGGGGTTGATGAAGATGTTCAACATCTGAAATTGGTACTAATGATGTCATACATGGAGTTGATGAGAATGGGTTCACGAACTAAGCTAATGCCATTTCAGGAAGGTGTGACAATTATAGTAACGCTTCTTTGCGAGGATTGCATTTGTCTATGAAAGATTAATTCCCTGGTGACTATAGGTACAGGCCTGCACATTAATGGTGTATTCAAAAAAGTCAGCGTCATGTAACATGAACTAAACTCCACTAGCGTCACCATGCGTCCACAGTCGATATTTAGCAGACGTCATGCGCCATCTGCTAGGGATGCAAGAAACAAACGAATTGTTGTCATTGTTGCGTTGTGTGTTGGGCACGCATATGCTTGTTTAGCGAAATAGCGTGTGCTTGTCGTCTGCTCCGTGGTGCGAGTTGAAACCACGATACACGAGGCGAAAATCTAACCGCAGCTATGTTCTGTAACGTGGCAGATTTTAATATCCGCCACGGACATCGACTCCACCCGATAACGCGAACGACCGTGCCGCTGCCGTACCGGTCCATCTCTCGCCAGAGCTACGAGGTCCAATTTTATTTTTGTAAGTTCAGTGTCTGCCGTAAGTTTTTGTTGTAAATGCAGGTACCTCGTCGCACTCGGACGTCGAGGGATAGATCTGCCGCCGCTGGAGCACCCGGGGGAATGTCCAGGATGCCTCGGTACTAGTAGCCGCATCTACGACATCATCCAGCCTCCGCAGCCTCGCCAACTGCAAGCCGGGAGAGGGCTGTAGCCGCCAGCCTGACGTTCAGCTCCGCGTCTATTTACCTCCCGGCCGAAGATTTTGAATACGTCCGCCGATAGATGCGGCGAATCTACCGTGTGCGGAAAGGCTTCCCCCTCCCCGCCGATCATCCAGCTAATCACTCCAGTGCTGACCGCCGCTGTGTAGAGTCCCTTCAGTGCCGTAGCTTTAATTCCGTTCCGTTTTCTTATATTCAGTTTATTTTTGCCGTATCTTTTTCTTACGTTTAAGTTTCTTTTTTTGATTAGTGAGTTTAAGTTTTCATACGTTCCGTGCCGCCTTTGCTGGGCTACGCCCCGATTAAAAGGTAGGCCTTTTCCTGTACAGATCACGACCATCCGTCTCCAAGCGCATTTCTTGCCTTGTTGCCGCCTAACGGCTGATTTCAAACTCCGCGTCTGACGGATTGCCGTGGTCACCTCTTTATTTTATGATCTAGGCTTCTTAAGATTAAGTTAGCATTTTCCTGGCCCCGTAACGCTCTGGGGAGATCTTTAGTATCGTACCGCTTTCGTTCCGTTTACTTCCGTTATTATTTTGCTTTATTTTACCGAGTAAAAATAGTGTGTAAGCTACCTAGTCGTGATCGCGGCTAGCGCATTTATCGGTTAAGTAATTTTATCTCGACCTTTTTGGTATTGTTAGTAGCTTCTCATACCTTAAGTTACCGATTTGATACTCTTTTTGTATTATTTTTCTCTGGTTTATCGAGATTATATCGAGTTTTGTTAATTATCGTATCTTGCCGTGTTAAAGTGTGTTATTTCTACGCCCCCATGTTCCCCTCTCCGTCTAACTAGCTGGTCATCTGCTCAGTTTTGCGTTTTGTTTGTGGCTTATTTTGATCTTTCTTTGAGTTCCGTCTCGCTTTCTCTTATCTGGTACATTCGTGTACCTGGCGCCCAACATTACCTTCTCTGTCTATTTATTTGATTTTGGCGTGAGATTCACGTTGGTGCTCTTTGTGCGGGATTTATTTTTCTATCTAGTTCCTCCGGGTAGGAAAATTGCTCGTTACAGTTGATGTGTGAAGAATACCTTCTTCATCCTTAATGTTAACATTAATTTGTTCCTATGTGTTACCCGTTATCATTCTTTAATTAGAAATTTAGAAAATCTGTTTGAATAAGACACACACCAATTCGTTTGTTTTCAATGAGGAGTTTTACTGCTCAGACAGCCGTCACTTGGACGAGAGAAAGAAAACTTCCCTGTCAAACTCATAGGACGATTTCTTTCACCCCATATGGAAAAAGAAGAAAGTCGAGGAAACTTCTAGAAGCTTTTTATACCAAATGAAATTTGTAAAATGCTAGTTCTTTTTTTATAAATAACAAGAATTGTACAAAAACAAAGAGAAGGCAGTCTCAAATAAACCAGAGTAGAGTATAGACGTTTCGTTTGAATTACAAATTTATTTATAAATTATACTTGCACTCGACCGTTCTTAATCTACAATATAAAAGGTTTATTTCAACATAAAAAGAAAGGCATTACATCCGCCGATTATCCCTGAGATTCGGGAGAAATCAACGACACAAAATTTAGTGGAAGCATTGAGCAGGAGAAGTCGCGAGACGAACTTTGCGCAAACTCATTCAAAATCATACAAAATTAACACTTCGTCTGCAAAGGTTTTTTCCGCACCTCTCGTCTGCAAACGTGGGTCTTTCGCGTCCGGCCATTAATTCACCCCCTTAATGCATTCAGAAAATTCTGAAAAAATTTACGCTACTTCTTTAACTATTCCTTTTGAAGTGCCAATTGTAAAATTTTTGAAAATTAAATTTTTTCACACATTTTTTGTTAAATATATGAAGAAATTTGTAAAAAAATCTTGATTTACAAAAAAAATTGTAACTCAGAGACTTCTAAAGATAGCGCAATTTTTCAAAATGGAAATTAAAGGTCAATAGTGTAGCTTTAAGAAAAAAAATAGTTTGTTTCGTTTATCCAAAGCTAAGTGCTTAAGTTTTGGACATGAAAACAGGCAATAAATTACGTACGATGCATATTGGTTTTCACACATTTTATTAGCAAAAAATTTTTTTTTTCTTTTTTCACAATGAAAAGTCTTTATAATTGCATATTATTATGATTCTCAACCTAACAGTGCATTGTAGTTGATAATTTTGTTGAGGCCGATCGCTGCTCCATTTTCAAAAATACTAAAAAAAAAAATTCCAAATTTTTTTTTAGGCATACTGACTAATGTCAAATGCCTTTGGCATACTACTGATGCCAAAAATACCATAAAACACGAAAAAAAAATTTTCACGAACTCACCTGTTTACTACACGCCGTCTGCAAACCTGGGTCTTTCGTGTCCTCTGCAAAGTTCGTGTGCTCGTTACCACTACCTGGAAGGTACTAAAATTTTGAAACTTGGGCATTAGTTCCCCTTCCTATATAACTTTTTTTACAGATAAGGAGGAGCCTCCGCCCTTCCCCTATTTTCCCGGTACAAACCAAAACTGTTTTCGCTCGGACACGAACGACCCAGGTTTGCAGACGAAGGGTTAATTAATTCGGAAGAATCATAAATCTAAAGATAATATAACTCAAGGACATAACTATTAACTAATGGGGATGATAAGAACTTTAAGTGCCGATCGGATATAACGTTCAAGACCTGCCTGAAACATAGTCCTTTTTGAATAACGAAAAACACTCATGAATAAAAATAAAACTGTACGAGTAGATCTGGATTAGCCCCACAAGGAAATACCGTCACACATGTATACACCATTAATGTGCAGGCCTGTACCTACTCACAAGAAGATTGCCACAAGATGTGCTCGAAAGTTTCTTTTCTTATATCCGAGCAATGGGCAAACTTTGATGATGATGTTCATGACAATCTCCATGAGTTGGACGAAATTGCTGAAATTCAGCAGCTCGGAACCATGTGTGAGAAGATTGTACAGGATTGTAGTGCTATGATTGCGGACGAAGGAGTCACACACGTAGCTGGATATGTAGCACATAGGTTCCTGCACGTTCACATAGTCCGACACATTATGCTTGCACCAAGTGCATATCACATTGTGCTGGCAAAAGTGATGAATTTTCGCAAGCACGACGCGCCTTTCACGACGTGCGCTTAACGTGCGTGACACGTTTGTTATCTGGGAAGAAGCGTGGCTGTAGTTAGGATTCAGCTAATTCTGGCAGGTATACCGTTACCCGTGTAGAAATTGTACTGTGGCTCAAGCCGGACCCAGAATAGTTTGCCAGAATACAGATGGGGCCCAGGTCTGGCTGAGCTGTGGCAACCTGTTAGGGCCCTGGCTAGATGTCCCCGTTTTAGATACAGTGCCCGATATGGGACTAGACAGGCTAGCAATGATCGCGCCCTACTCGCGCCATAATTTCTTCCACGACCGTGCCTAAACTCAAATAGAATGGCCCAGACATGGCAAACTATGATCGGCCAAGCATATTATAATGTGAGAAAAAATAAATTTAGATGGATACAATGAATTTATTACAATGTGTGATGTGTTGAGCAACACCCACAATTGTAACCGACCGCAGTTTGATACATAGTAGGGATTTTTTGATTGGAAAAACATCTCGCTATTTTGACCGGGATTCGAACCGGGACCTACACATTCGCTCGCATTACTAGTCGCACGCTCTACCGACTACGCTAAACTATTCGCTGAAATCTTGTATCATTTTTTCGTATTTACTTTCAATATCTTTTCGCGCTAAAGTCGAAATATTTCAAAGTAAAAAAAAAATTCGACCAAAACTTTTATATATCAGTCTATTCAGAATTTTACGAGATGAATTTCTATTGTATAATCAAAATAACGTTTTTTTCTGAGAATTGTTAAAAAATCGAATAATTTTTGCAACAGCTATTTTTGTGAGAATGTTTTTTTTTACTACGATTATTTAGCGTTCTGATAAATGGCTAAAAAAATTATCCAATTATTAATTTAATTTTTTTTTTCAATTTCTTCCATTTTTTAACAGCGTCGCTTTGGAGAAAGTGAGACAGCTGAGTACATTTTTGATAGCTGTTTACTAAATAGTACTATCACATACTCTTAATCTGTACTTTCAACTATCGAAGACATTTAATATGTTATTTTATATATTATATATGTTATTTGAGTGAAAAAATATTTTAAGTATATAAATAACCTTTCAATGATCCATCGGGAAACCGTTGGCTGTCATTTACGGCCCAGTCATTGATGTCTATATATTACGTACAGATTACTATATGTCAACACACCTCCAAGTTTCCTCTACACGACTGTATAATAATTATTATTTCAATCACTTATTTCGTCAGCTGATGGCTACACTAGCTTCATATTTTCGGTCATGGCTACAAACGGTAAGCTGGCCGTAAACAGGCATTCCATATGTCAGCCCTACGGAGTCTAAAGGCAAATGACACAGCAGCGCCACGTGAGAACCCCGACAGTAACGCAAGTGTGGCAGCCACAACAAATTCGAGAGAAAGCCACATCAATTGTCATTGTCTTTAATTGAATCCTTCGTTACTGAAAACTCAAATTTGTTCTTAAAATTATTGTTTGAAAACATTTCCCATCGAAAAAAGTGCATTTAACAAACATAATCGAGTATTTTGCAAAATCGTGGCAAGCCACGATTATGCCTAATGTGGCCCATTTCGGTATCCTGGCATGCCTTGACAAATTTCTACACGGGTAGAGAAGAAACCTAACATAAGAAGCATATTATGTATTGTAAGAAATAGGATACGGTTTGTCGAACCAAAGATAAAATATAATTATAATTTACAATGTTATAACTCCAGAATATGAAATGCTATACGTGGCATTTTAACTAATAACATATCATTTGTCAGATATAACAGATAAGATTTGTGAATACATTTTACCATCTCACAAACTGCTGTACTATTATGTGCATTGCAGTTCGCTCGAAATTACTTATACTCTCATCATACTTATACATACTAATGTATACTAACAATAAAAAAATTTCGGGAACACTTTTGTAGCGTGTTATACTACCCTACCGACTCTCGAACTCATAGTGCGCAATATCGGACTATACCATTAGAATATAGTAGTTTAGATCACAATTTTTTTTACTGTCACACAAAGAAAGATGAGCCTCTCTCGAAGTTAGATTTCTGAACGAAACTGTGTACAAGAGACATAAGAGTACTGAAAATAAAAATTAGAAGAGTGCCAGCCATTCTCGTTTCTTTCGATACTGTATGAGGACGTTTGTCCCAATTTATGTCCACTGCACTTATCTGCAATGATACCCAGGTGTCATTAATCTTGAGTAGATAGCACTTGGTTTGTTTAATAAATGTCACTGATTATACTGTTTTGTAATACATCTCCGGCTTACAATAAGTGAATCTTTCTTTTTCCAAATTCAAATTTGCAGCAGATACACCTCGTGCCGCAAAGCGCTTGAAATTCAATAATCCTTGTGGGAATGGCTCCTGTATCGTCATTTTTTGATATTTGTTGATGATAATTTTTTGGTCAATACAGTAGAAGCTGTGAGTAGTGCCGTTTTTGGGGGAGTAGGGGAGTTGGATTCGGAGAAGTCGGTAACCCCCTCCATTCCACGCTCGCTCCGCTTCGCTTGTCGCGGACAAAAAGAAACGCTCACTGTGAGATGTGCCGCAAGCACTAGAGCGATTCAGAGTAGGGGTCACGCTCAAGCCAGCTCGATCGTAAAACTAGGGGAACGGCACTACTCACAGCGGCATTGTTCGCAGCTTCTACTCTACTTAAATATATGCTTGATAACTTTCTCGAATATCATTATTCTCTTATCTTTTCTTCCATCCGAAGAAATTGTCAAAAAAACACTTTTTTTAGGCCGTTACAGTAGTAATACCCCTTAATACAATTACAAATAGCGGACAGTTTCTTTGATGCTATATATCCCCTTTCGTCCAATATGTAATCGATCATTGTCTCCGGGATTAAACTGAAATCAAAGCAACCCTTCGATAATGAGAAAAAAAATGTAAGAAATTTTACAAGAATGCTGGCCAGAGATTAAACATTTTTCCGATTTCAATTCACGTTATGTTGCGTAACAAGAGTACAGGACTGCACATTAATGGTTTGTAGCATGAACCATATGAACCATAAGATTGATGGTTTCAGTGTTTTTGATAATTCGTCAAAATATGCCACTAGTACAGCTTCCGCAAATTAGGTTGTTCCTTGTTTTTTTTTTCTTATTCCCATTCCAAAAACTTCTCGTACTTCTCTTTGGACTTTTCTGGCAGTGCGTTATTCATCACACGACTAGCTGTTGCGACAATATGTGGCGACAACTGTTTCTCTTTACAAGCGCTCGATGTCATTTCGTTATTGGTTCTTTGCGTTGATAATTTTCGGGTGAACCGTGCATGGCAGAGAAACCCGATTGTAAAACTAAACACGAGGTAGTTATTTTAGGTTATGTTCAATGGGTTTGAAGGTATTCGACTATACCGCCCGAGCCAGGAAATTTTTGCTACTACAGTAGAACACTAGTCTTACCTACCGGAGAGGCTTCTCTCGCGGTCTCTTCTCACCGACAGTCCCGCCTTTTTTCTCTAGAAAAGTCTTTCCACACGGCGTTTCCTATCTAGGGACGCAAAACTTCTTTTTGATCCCTCTCCGCAGGTACCGAAATAGACCTTTTCGTTCGTGTGTGAAGAAAAAATATATATCGCCATTTTTCAAATGTGTGGTTATTGCAATTTTTCGTGTATGAGTGTGTCTAAGCGGTTATCCGAATTACTGGAATTTTTTTGGGTGGAGCGTGAAAGCGATTTCTTAGACAACAATGTTGCAACGACTATTGCAAGTATTTACGAATTCTAATGAGATTCGGCTTTGTAAAAGCATTGCATAGCCAATGGGAAAAAATTCATCTCTCGAAATATTTCGTTTGGGCCGTGCATCGAGAAGAATTGACGACGTATAGTAAATTGAATAGGTAACAACAAACTGCTATATATACAAATATGAGACCATTAAGTCGATACATCGACATTTGCCAAGAGATAGTAATTATGGCAACGAAATGCTTCTCATTCGTGGTGGATGAAAACTGACTTTTCACGGATAAATACGCCTCTTGGATAATTCTAGTAGCGCGGCGTCGGCAGATTCAGGCAACACGCAGACGTTAGAGTGCGATCAGGTGTACGGTTTACGTTACTAATTCAGTTAAAAACGTTAAAAGTGCTCTTTAAAAAAAAAAAAAATAATAAATAAATAAATAAAAATGGGTAGTACGAGGTACGAGGTGCAAAAATTCCCATTCTCGAAATCGGGAATTGACTTTTTATTCGTTTCCAATATGTATAAAGTTGGGAAAGTAACAAGAGATTTCGACGACTTCCTCAACATGATGGCTTTGGAATCAAAATGGCTTTTGGTTGTCAAAATTGTAATTAAATTTTTTTCAATTACCCATTACTTTCAACAGGTGTAATTAAATTTTTAGTTAATTACCAATTATATTTGTAATATGTGATTGAATTGGGTATAATCACATATTACCAAAGTAATGGATGATTAAATAAAAACTTAACTAGCCATTAAATAAAAATTTAATTACACGTTACCAAAATAACCATGTATTGGGATAGAAGTTTCATTGCCTAAATATTATTAGTTCTCCTATATACTAATTATTTTGCTAACGTATGATTAATTTTTCATTTACTGGGTAGTTAAATTTTTATTTAAATTAAATCAAATTGAATTTTCATTTAAATTGAATTTTCATTTAATTACCTATTACTTTAGTAATGTGAGATTAAACTCGATTCAATTACAAATTACTTTGGTAATGTGTAATTGAATGGGTAATTTAATTAAAAAAGAAATTAGTGACTCGCATCACTGGTTGTTATAGTAATACGATAATAATTCTGGAAATGAATACGGAACGAAAATTAGATTGAATTTGGCAGAATATCTCATGTTAGCTGTATTTACTTATCTTTAGACAGAGATTTTCCGCGACAGAAGCCCACATGAATATTTCGGAAGCCACACCTGATAACGGTGTGACTCATAATTTTACTTTAATTAATTTGTATTGCACTGAATAAATAAATAATGTTCAACGTGCACTGATTTGCATGCGAATCATATGCCTAGCGATATGTCAAAAACGTCCTCGTGTTGGCGCCGTTAGCCAACAGTTGGCGTTTCCGTCGCTCTGCCATGATATCCAAAAGGCGTATTGTTTAATAGGTTTTTTTCAGAAAAGAACAAATCATTGTTTTCGTTATGGTGCTGGAGGGAAGAAACATTCACAAACAATAAGGCAGGAAATGGAGTAGTAAAATTTCAGGAATTCTGTATTCATGTGTGTCTTTTATTATCTAACTTCTGATTGAATTTTCTGGATCGAAAACATACAAGCTATAAATAAATATAAGTAATCGGGTCGAGAATGCTGTGTGGTCGCCAAAACTTGGTTGTCGTCTCCGTTGAGAGCCCATAAATATCCCGTAAATTTTATTTATTTCCGGTATTGGGCGGGCTGTTTTCGTATACAAGGAATCATGTCTGAAAATCACGAATACTCTAGAACAAGGCGGGTTGAAGACCTATACATTTGACTCATGATTAAAATTTTTTTGAATTCATTTTGAGGTTGTGGGCATCCATTAATTTTGTTTTACACAACGCAAGCAGGATTTACACGTCTTTTCTGAGTGGGGCGTATGCGCAGAGTACGTATTTGGGCACTTAATAGTCCTAGAACTATATACAGGGTGAATCCTTTAACTCTGTCAACACGTCACGGGTATGTTGGGGCTGCTCAGACAAGCATTTTGAGGTAACACACTTATGGTCGGAAACTCCTCCTAACGGCTGTGGAAGGCTTTGAAGATTTATTTATTTATTGATTTATTTATTTATTTTTTCTGGCACCCAGGGGTTGCTCGTAGTGTAATGAATCAGAGGTAATTATTGATGAATTCAAGGTGGCGGACACTTTGAACACCTACTGTAAAAGATCAGTTTGATGACGTGAAATTTCCGTACCACAAGAATTGTTTTTGTTAGTTTTTTCATTGTTCTAAGAGTTCTTCAAAGTTTATCGTTTTGTTGATATTACATAACAAATTTGTAAGTCGTCCACGCCTGAATAAAATGTTGGGTCGTGAGTAATCACCTCTGATTCATTGAACTACGAGCAACCCCTGGGTACCAGAAAAAAATAAAAAAATAAACCATCAAAGCCCTCCACAGCCGTTAGGAGGAGTTTCCGACCATAAGTGTGTCACCTCAAAATGCTTGTCTGAGCAGCCCCAACATACCCGTGACGTGTTGACAGAGTTAAAGGCTTCACCCTGTATACGGTTCCTAGGATTATAAAGTACTCAAATACGTCTTCGCGCAAGCGCATTCACTCTTGGCTCGTGCGTATCGTTGTACTCCGTACGATGTCAACATAACCTCTTCATGAAAAGACGCGTAAAAAATGCTTTTGTTATATAAAAGATCGTGCGGACCATGGAGGCGAGGTCTTTCTACGCATCGCATAGTTGCAATACTCGTCTTCGACTCATTTACGACTTGTATTGCGAACTTACGCTTAGCGTAAAAATCCCTACTTTGCCTCTGTGGTAGACAATATAATATTACAGTACCTCCACTTCCAAATTGATTTGTTTAATGCATTGTCTCTCAACTTGGGGGTCATGGCTTCAAGGGTGTTACGACGCATACGAATTAACTATAGTATGTTTAGATTATTTTATTCAATCATGCATCACATCAAACTTCTTACCTCTAGATTTAACTTTACAAGAATAAGGTCATAAAACCCTCCGAACCAACGGTCAATGTAATACCAAAGGGAAAATCTTTCCATTATTTTGTCTAGTTTGAAGCTAACATTTGGCGACCAAATGTGTCGTCGTAAACGCTCAAACTAACCAGTACGTTTATAACTTTTTAAGCATTTCACTCCATTGTTTCCTCACGTCCAACTTTCTATCATAAAAACTACCCTCTACCTACTCGTACCTATCCTTCCAAGAATCCTAATGTTTAAACAAAACTAAGTCCAGCCCCACGACCTCCTTCCTCAATGTCTTGACCAATCCTAACATTTAAACAATTTCCCTACTTAACACTCTCTACCAATCACTGTGATTTAACAAACTCCTACCCTTATTCAAAAATCCCTTCCACTCCTCTTCAAGCTCACAACTCAGTCCTCCGAAAAAACTAGAGTCAGTTAACTTAGATCCACACGGTAGTACACTGATGCACCGTCTTCTCTCTATCTCAAACCTCTGTTAAAAGATCTATAACTCCGGGAGTACTTAAACTATTTGCAAACCTCGCACTCTCGTCATCGCTTAACCTTATATCAATTCACTTCATTCATCAACAACCTTGTACATATTTGAACTGTAAAATATATATTACTTACTAGTACAAGGTGTCTCACTATTCACCCAAATCATTTACAATCTTTTAATTAAAATTGTAAAAGTTCACCAACAACGGCGTGGTAGACCGATCCAAGGAAGTGTACCGCGCTAACGTGAAAATTTTATGGTCCTTCGAGCCGGATATAACAAATATCCAAACGTCACCAGTGCAAGTGTGCAGTGGCCACTATTCAAAACAGTGATCCGCGGTGCGGCCCCTATCAACGCAAGTATCCACCCTCGAGATACTTCCAAACAGGACCGACGGAGAACACAACGCCCATCTACAGGGAAACAAACTGGAACCAGATCGTCTGCGTCAGGACATCTTCCAGGACAACACTCAACAAAGGGTAGGTTCGTTAGATTCGAATCGTCAAATTCCTTTTCCATCCACTCATTACTCTCACACTCAGTATGGCTGAAGTCAAATTGCTACACGGTAAACGCGGCGCAATCCAAGCTGCGATTACAAATTTCACTAAAGTCTTAGACAATTGGGCTAATCTCGACGTAAACGATCGAGATCCCGACTTTCTTCAAGTCTCTCTCGAAACGATGCAAGAATCTTTTCGCAAACTTGACAATATACAAGAGAAGCTAGAAAGTATCGATGCAAACGAAATCAGCAAACGTGCGGAACTCATACAAAGATATAACGTAGCGGTAGCCAGAACTAGAAAGGCATTACGCGAATACCACAACGCGACGTCGAGGGCATCAACCCCAGCGTCAGAGCAAACCTCAATCCCGGGATCAACTTCAGGATTGACCAATGCAACACTCTCGATTGCATTACCGAAGGTCGAACTTCCGAAATTCGACGGATCACCCGAAAATTGGGCTACTTTCCACGATCTATTCATTTCACTAATCGACAAGAATGAAAATTTACCTGCAGTGCAGAAATTACAATACCTGCGACTCTCGCTAACGGGTCGAGCGGCCAGCGCAATAGACTCACTCGAAACAACCGCGTCAAACTACCACATCGCGTTAGCCACGTTAAAAAAGAAATTCGAATGCGAACGTCGAACATTACGACGCCACTGGGCCATCCTTCGTGACTATCCGCGTTTGCAAAGGGATACATCAAGCGCGCTAACTCAGCTGGTCGACACCTTCTATCAACATACCCGTGCCTTAGAAAACTTGAAGGCACCGGTAGCGAATTGGGACATCCCATTGAATGACCTGATCATAACAAAGATCAGCCAAAACACTGCGTGGCAATGGGAGCTAACGTTAACGGACGATAGAATGCCTAGTTATAAGTCGCTATTAGCTTTTCTCGAAAAACGGGCGAGCTGTTCGGACTTCAGCTCGCAAAACGAAGCACATAACGGGAACAAGCATACTACGCGAAATCAAGACGGAGGGAAAAGCCGAAGCAACAAGGCATCTCAGCAGGCGCCTAAAGCTCAAGCCTTTGCTACGAACGCCAACATTTCATGCAATTTTTGTGGCGAAGAGCATCGTATTTACACGTGCGACCGATTTCGCGCATTATCGATAGACGAAAGACAGAAGGCTGCGAATAGCAAATCTCTCTGCGGCAACTGCCTCGGAAAGGGACATACCGTACAAACCTGTAAATCAGGGCCTTGCTATCGCTGTCAAAAACCTCATCACACCCTTCTTCATCGACCACCGGGCAATAAAAAACTTACTACAGAACCAACCCCTACCACGAGCCAAGCCGCACAGAATACTTCGTCTGAGCAAGCATGACTAGGCTGCACAGACTCCTCGGAAACCAACCACAAGGCCGTCACCCTCGTGGTCAACTCGGCGACCAGCGATATCATGGTTACGGCCCTGATTGACATTCTAAATCATAGGAAACAAGAAATCCGTTGTCGAAGCCTACTCGACACCTGTTCGACCGCAAATTTTATGACGGAAGAACTAGCAGGTACCTTAGGTCTCGAGAAAAGGACCTGCTCTATACCGATCGGTGCGGTTAATACTTTAACCACATTCTCAAAAAACATTGTGTCAGCAACCATTCGTTCACCAATTAACGGCTACGAACGAAAATTAACGTTCTTAATAGTTCCTAGCATTTCACGCAGGGTACCGGATCAACGGATCAATCGCGACGTAATTAAAATTCCCACGAATTTGAAACTCGCTGACCCACAATTTCATATACCTGCACCGGTCGACCTACTACTGGGCGCAGGCACCACCCTCTCTCTATTGTGCGTCGGTCAACTGAACCTGTCGCCACCCGAAGGCCCCGATCTTTACCTGCAAAAGACGGGACTAGGTTGGGTAATCGGAGGAAGTGCACCTTCCACTCGACTATCAAACAAAGGCACCTGCCACGCCACGAACATCAGCCCGCAATTCGACATGACTAAGTTTTGGGAGATCGAAGAGGGACCTCCTATCCGCTTCCTTACGGACGAAGAAGAGAGATGCGAGCAGCATTTCAACCGAAACACCACACGTTTGGAAGAAGAAGGTCGTTACTGCGTAGCATTGCCATTTAACGAAAAGGTAAAAAACTTGGGCGAATCGAAAGGCATGGCCCTCAAGCGACTGAGAGCCATCGAAAGGAAATTAGACGGTAAGCCCGATCTCAAACTGAATTACCATTCAGTCTTACAAGAATATCTGACGCTCGGCCACATGTCTCCAGTCGACGATACCCAGCTGAACGAGGAAGGGTATTATTTACCACATCACGCAGTGATAAAACAGAGTAGTCTCACGACAAAGGTCCGCGTCGTCTTTGACGGATCCGCCAAAACCACGACGGGGATCTCCTTGAACGACACGCTCCTGGTTGGTCCTACTATTCAACCAGACATTTTCGTATTACTCATTCGATTCAGAAGACACGCATACGTACTGACCGGAGACATAGAGAAAATGTACCGGCAAATTCGCGTCAGACCAAATGACAGAAAATATCAACGGATATTGTGGAGAACGTCATCAGGCAAAATACAAACCTACGAACTCAACACAGTCACTTTCGGCTTATCTTCTGCACCGTACCTCGCCATTCGGAGTCTGCATCAGCTGGCAGAAGATGAAAAACATCGGTTTCCCAAGGCAGCCAAGGTCCTCAAGGAGGATTTCTATGTCGATGACGTACTTACCGGAGCATCGACGAAGGAAGAAGTCATCGCCTTGCGGGAAGATATCACCCAGCTATTAAAACGCGCTGGATTTACTATAGGTCAATGGGCTTCAAACGATCCCGAAATTCAAGATCAGATTCCCAAGGAGAGCGTGAATCTACATTTAAACTTCGAAGAATCAGCCACGCTGAAAACACTCGGAGTACACTGGAACTCTACTACGGATTCTATTGTCTACACTGTGAAACCTGCGGTAGAAGGGCACAGAATCACCAAACGATTTATTCTGTCAGAGACTGCAAGAATCTTTGACCCACTAGGACTCCTAGCTCCGATCATCATCACCGCTAAGATTCTTATGCAACGGTTATGGAGCCTGAAACTGGATTGGGACGAATCTTTGCCTTCCAGCATCCATACCGAATGGATGTCTTATTATCAACAACTGCAAACTTTAAATGATCTTTCATTCAAGCGAGCAGCAATTTCAGCTGACGCTCAAACAATACAACTCCACGGATTCAGTGACGCTAGTGAGAAGGCCTATGGAGCCTGCATCTATCTACGAACAATCGGAAGGGATGGACAGATCCAGGTCGAACTCCTATGCGCTAAATCGCGCGTCGCACCTCTCAAAACGGTCACAATCCCAAGACTCGAATTGTGCGCCGCCGTACTATTAACCTCTCTAGCAGCAAGAGTGAAACAGGAGATTCAATTGAATATCGATCAAACGCTTCTCTGGACCGATTCAACAATCGTATTACATTGGATTCACACATCACCTCATCAGTTGAAGACTTTTATAGCGAATCGAGTCTCCGAGATACAATCCAAGTCTAACCTGGACGACTGGCGTCATGTACGCACACATGACAACCCGGCAGATCTAGCATCTCGAGGCCAAACACCAGACGAATTTCTGCAACCATCCAATTGGCAACACGGCCCACCGTGGCTCCGCCAAGGGGAAGAAACCTGGCCACCATCAACTCTACCTCAACTCGACGAGCTTCCGGAGCAACGACGTGCTACCTGCTTAATCGCGACGAAACCTATCGAGTCTCCAATACTGACACGCTACTCGTCAATTACGAAATTGCAACGAGTAATCGCATATTGCATACGATTCGGAAGAAAATCCAAAAACAAGGGTCCGCTCACCGTTCTCGAACTGCGAACCGCACTTCAAGCCATTTTAAAAATGGTGCAAAGGAATGCTTTCTCCGAAGAAATAGATAACCTCATCGGGGGGAGATCTTTACGACTCAAAAACAAACTCACAAGGTTGAACCCTTTCATCGACGAAGACGGGATCCTGAGAGTCGGAGGAAGACTCCAACATTCAACGCTGCCCTTCTCGGCAAGACATCCGGTAATTCTACCAAAGAATCATCATATCACCGCTCTAATCATACTCAACGATCATCGTCTTCACCTTCATGCCGGGACTCAAGCGACGCTTTATGCAGTTCGTCGACGTTACTGGCCACTGGACGGCCGCAGCCAAGTATGGAAGACCATTAAACCATGCCTAATCTGTAACAGAGCAAAGCCGCCCTCTACTAATTACATAATGGGAAATCTTCCCAAACACCGAGTCACGGAAGCCAGACCATTCGCACACGTCGGTGTGGATTACTGCGGTCCATTTTCTCTAAAGGAAAAGAAATACCGCAACCGAAATAAAATCAAGACATACGTAGCCGTCTTCGTTTGTCTATCGACAAAGGCTGTCCACCTGGAAGTAGTCAGCGACCTCAGCAGCGACGGATTCATCGCCGCACTTCGACGCTTCATCGGACGACGAGGACTATGCACCGATATCTACTCTGATAACGGCACTAATTTCGTCGGCGCCAATAACGAGCTCCGCGAAATTGTAAAATTCTTGAGAGACACCGAGCAGGCAGATAAAATTCAGAATCATCTAGCCGCAAAAGGCATACAATGGCATTTCATACCCCCACAGTCACCAAACTTTGGTGGGCTGTGGGAAGCCGCGGTCAAATCTTTCAAATTACACCTCAAACGTACCGCCGGCGCGGAATTACTCTTCACGTTCGAAGAATTTAATACTTTAATCATAGAAATAGAAGCCATATTGAATTCTCGTCCGCTAACCCCCATCTCTTCCGATCCCAACGACCCCCTAGTCCTTACTCCTGGCCATTTTCTGATTGGCGATTCGCTAACGAGCCTGCGTGAGCGGGATTACAGGGACGTCACAAATAACCGTTTGTCCACTTGGCAACATATCCAGAAGGTCAAACAAGATTTTTGGACCCGATGGAGACAAGACTACCTCAATGAGTTGACGGTCCGCAGCAAGTGGGCCCAAGGTCAACCCAACATCCAGACGGGAACAATCGTTCTTCTCAAGGAAGATCACCTTCCGCCCTTACGATGGTCCATGGGCAGGGTAATTGAGTGTCACCCAGGCGCTGACGGAATCATCCGCACCGTCACGGTAAAAACAGCTCACAATACCTTAAAACGGAATGTGAGAAAACTCGCACCGCTACCGATCGAACAAACAGACGATCAAAACACTACCCCTTCCTCTAGTGCAAACACAAGTGCTAAAAACTAATTTAAATCGTGACTCTTTGTGCTAGTGCGAATATAGTGTTAAATAACAGTGCCATTAAGCAAAGTACAGACTTTCAATTAACGGACACTAAGATATCAAAATCATAGGATAATACTCATATATTGCAGAAACTCTATATATAACCCTCACCATAATCTAATTGTACACTAGTCTTAACGTAGACATAACACTTAGATTTAAACTCTAGGATAATGCTCGTAACACCGGTTTTCCTACTACCATTAATTGATCGGATACCTCTCAACGGGGGGAGTATGTTACGACGCATACGAATTAACTATAGTATGTTTAGATTATTTTATTCAATCATGCATCACATCAAACTTCTTACCTCTAGATTTAACTTTACAAGGATAAGGTCATAAAACCCTCCGAACCAACGGTCAATGTAATACCAAAGGGAAAATCTTTCCATTATTTTGTCTAGTTTGAAGCTAACATTTGGCGACCAAATGTGTCGTCGTAAACGCTCAAACTAACCAGTACGTTTATAACTTTTTAAGCATTTCACTCCATTGTTTCCTCACGTCCAACTTTCTATCATAAAAACTACCCTCTACCTACTCGTACCTATCCTTCCAAGAATCCTAATGTTTAAACAAAACTAAGTCCAGCCCCACGACCTCCTTCCTCAATGTCTTGACCAATCCTAACATTTAAACAATTTCCCTACTTAACACTCTCTACCAATCACTGTGATTTAACAAACTCCTACCCTTATTCAAAAATCCCTTCCACTCCTCTTCAAGCTCACAACTCAGTCCTCCGAAAAAACTAGAGTCAGTTAACTTAGATCCACACGGTAGTACACTGATGCACCGTCTTCTCTCTATCTCAAACCTCTGTTAAAAGATCTATAACTCCGGGAGTACTTAAACTATTTGCAAACCTCGCACTCTCGTCATCGCTTAACCTTATATCAATTCACTTCATTCATCAACAACCTTGTACATATTTGAACTGTAAAATATATATTACTTACTAGTACAAGGTGTCTCACTATTCACCCAAATCATTTACAATCTTTTAATTAAAATTGTAAAAGTTCACCAACAACGGCGTGGTAGACCGATCCAAGGAAGTGTACCGCGCTAACGTGAAAAAAGGGGGGTCGCATTCTGGAATATGGGCGGTCGCAACGTGTTCAATAAATCAGACCCGTATACGAAATATCCTTTTATTCAAATATTTTCAATTTAAAAACAAGTGTTATAAAATTAAATATTACCATATATTGTAGTGAGGGAGTCGCAACATTTTTCACTCAACTTTTTGGGTATTTACTAGGTCGCGACACTATATTGTTTGAGAAACGGTGATTTAATGAAAAGGCTTTGCCTGCAGAATTGCCTGTAACACGCACATAATTTCGATGTGGGTCACTTCTCTGGGGTTCCAGCTTTACGTCGTTTCACAATCCATCATACACATGGAGACTTGTTCAGATCAGTCTGTATGTGGTTAAGATTTAAAGATTTAGGGTCTACTTGAATCAAGATTTCTGATGGCCAACAGGCACGGCTCTCCAGTTTTGCGTCCAAAAATTGTGTTGAGCAAGAATACATCGTTAGCTAACAAACATGTGATATGGTTGTGTTGAGACATCTATGACTCGGAGGTATCTTGTATCGGTCGAGGTATTTTACTTGCAGGAGGGCCACGCTAGTATCACCGCCTGGTGGTGGTCGCGTGAAGCGCAGTCACCACGGTCTATAGATGCAGGACGTGAACATAAGATTAATAACTGGATGTATGTGTAACATATCTACTACATGTTGTGTATGTATACATTATTCAATGTAAATTTAAAAAATATATGGATATAGTTACGTATTTGAAACAATATATTTGAGATGAGATGTAAATGCGACACTGATACGCTTCTGATACGTTATTGCAATGCAAAGCGCTGGGTGGGGAATGTGGAATAACTTTTTTTTATTCACTATACGCTACAAAGAAAATCGTCGGATATCGAGAGTCTGCGAGTCTAAGTGTAAGCTTTTCATACCCAGGATATAAAGGAAGAAAAGTTTATTTCATAGGCGGGCAGCCTGTGTGGTTCTTTTGTAATTATCTGTAATAGTTTTCAGATATGACATGCAAGCATGAAATATAGTGAGACTAAAAATAACATCGTTAACAATGTTCGTAACAATGCACATAATTAAGGTTCGCAGTATGTGTGTGATATGCAAAGCCGATACACAGCATAATTATACGTAAAATTTGGGATACCTATTTGCAATATTCGTCAGAAATAAATATCCCCAATAGGAAGAAAACATCCAATTCATATTATAGATATTATTGCAACATATTGTCTTTTTCTTCAATGTGACCCGAATATCTCATGCTGTGTGGAACTGTGCATCGTAAAGCTCATCGGACATTATAAGCTCACTAGAGTCATCCATTCTTAATCTGCAGAATTGAGCATTACGGAAATAATGAGTAGAAGAATCGGGCTGAAAGCAATTAGTGAATTTCCCGCTCCTACTACAAGTGGTGCCTCTGCTATCCACCGTGTGATCTCATCTTCGTGGATTCCTAGCCAGGCAATGTTTTCTTCAGCGATACTCACAGCACGTTGAGCAGCGGGTAAGACCTCGCCCAGTTCTTCATTTTGAGCAGAGCTAATGAACTCTCGTAGCTGTAAGACCAAAGGATTGATTTATCGATCAGGAATGAATCTAGTCCATTTGCACAGTCAGAATGATCGAAATAAGGCCTCACCGAAACTAGCTGATGCTCAGAAACTAGGTGAGAGGCAAGATTTTCCAGGAGATTTCCGATTGCACTGAATCCTCCGTAGCTGAATAACAGTGTAAAGATGCACGTGTGGGACTCCAAATTTTTTAGTTATTATGACTCACTACAAATGATACTTACGCAATTGATGTTTCATTGATATGGTTAAGTAGGTATTCAAGAGCCACCTCTACGTTGAACGGACTACCTAAATAAACAGAGTTGAAAGCAGCCAGCCTCTGATGAGAGCGAATTCCAGAAACTGAAGAGGTTGATAAATCCAGATATCTAAAACATTTTCATTATCATCAGACAAGAATCCACGTCTATAACGTTGCACTAAAATTTTATTGGATTTCAGAAAACACAACAGTCACCCATTGTTGCGTTTCAGAAATATATAGTATTTTAGTAGTAAATGTAACAATTCCACCCCTATGCTGGCTGCCGTCACGACCACGGGAACCAAGAACTCGCAATCCACCGCCTGCAATAACGATGCAACATGGATGCATCAATTCTTGCATTGACAATGAGTTCGCTCTCAGAAATAAGAGATGCTCAATACCACCTTGTGCTTCGTCCGCTATCTTGGAAAACACTTAATCCTTGATATCTGAGCTCCCATTGGTCGGATCGCGATGATTTGTTTTAGTTTTGCGGGGGAAAATATTATCTAAAACTTTGGTTTGAAGCATTTTTCGACATCTGTCAAGGCTTAACTGTTTTTCCAGATGGCGGACGAAGCACAAGAAAATTTTGATGGAAGAACGTGGTTTTGGGCATCTCTTATGACCATCAAATTGTAAAAAAAAATTTGGCACTACAATCCGTTTTGCCATTTTCAAGTCTAATTTTACTGGACTACTATGAAAATTATGAAAACGCATAAACAATTGGAAATTAAGAATTTCAAAACGTAAAAGCAGAAGGTCGTATGTGATACACTGAGAGAAGAATTCGTTGAATTAAAGATACTGATTTTGTTGATTAAAAAATAGTTGCTTTGACCATTATTTTCTATGAATGAATAAGCCGTGAATACTATAATAAATCTTGGCCATTTGAATCGAAAAAAAAAGTTAGTCAGAACATATATTTAATTCGAAAATATTTTCTCATTAAAACAACTATAGTTTAGTTGTTTCGATTAAAACCATTTGGTTGAAGTAGAGAGGCAATGTGTTTGGATGCACGTAATTGCATCAACTACACACGTCGTTGACTTGAATAAATATAGTGATTGGATCAACCAAAGAATGCGGGTTGAAACGATTGATATGTATCGTTTAGTAAAACAAATAGTTGAGTCGACTCAGGTCACCTCATTTAATCAATCCAAAAGCACACTCTATTCAATACACACGGTTGAATTGACTAAATATTCATTTTATTCCAAATATGTGATGATTGCGAAGAACAATTAAATTGTTTAATGGGATCACTGCCTGTGCATTTCGAACAATGCATGAATTATTTGAATCAACTAAATTAATACTTTGCACGCGAGTATGTGGATCAACTATGAATTCATTTTTAACTGATGGATTACGGTTTTTGAAGCAATTAAATGTATAAAGTTATTAATATGTACACTGAGAAAAAAATTTGGTTGATTTGAACAAAATCTGGTTGACTAAACTAAACCCGGCTGTTACGGACGGGGAAACGCCGCTTCAGTTGACTCAACTAAAAATGTAATCACTTCTCGACGCTGACTACGATTGAACGAAACAATTAATCATTTAGACCAACAATAGATTGGTTTGATTAACTAAGTATACGATTCGACATGTTGAATTACAATACCAACCATGCGAATAATATGTTGATTCAACTATACAATCGTTGTGATAAATAAATGTGCTACAGAACGAAACTGTCACACGTATGCTCCAAAAACGATGTACTCGGATTGATTGATGATGTAATTGAAATAACTTTAAGGTGGAGCAGAATCAACACAGAACTGATTGAGGCTAAAAAACGAGTGTTCTAATCAAAATTCTAACTGGTAATTTTGACCCGACTGATATTCCCATCAAATAAGTACGTAACGAAAATAAAAATATTTTCAATTGAATTAGAGAAGTGTTCATTTCAATGGACTTAATATGTTCTTAGACTGACGAGAAATTATTAGATTGAAATATTTCTTTATTCCGATAATCGACATGATTCATTGGAACGGGTTGACTTTTAGATTAGAAAAACATCCCTTTATTTTGTCCGGGATTCGATCCGGGACCTACGCATTCGCTCGCATTACTAGTCGGACGCTCTACGGGTTGATTTTTAGATTAGAAAAACATCGCATTATTTTGGCCGGGATTCGATCCGGGACCTACGCATTCGCTCGTATTACTAGTCGGACGCTCTACCGACTACGCTAAACTATTCGCTGAAATGCTTCATCATTTTTTCGCATTTATTTTGAACTTGGTGTTTGTCTTGATGATATCAGCGTTATAATGCAGCTGTGGACGTCTTAACTGACCATCCGAATCCCAAATATCTTCTTAATGCAATTTTTCCCTAAAGTTCCGACAGTTCCGAAGGACCGCGCCATCTCTCAGAACTACGTATTATTTCGGCTCAAACAAATATTATGTTACGCTGACAAATCTTGTACTATCAAGTTTTGATTTGGCATAGAATGAACCGCAATGAAGATCCAAATATTAAAGTATTCGTTTGACTGAAACAGTATTTAATTGCATCAAGTGCAAAGTTATTTCACGTAAACTTCGAATGAGTATTGTCCTGCCAATTCCATGAGATTAAGATGTTTGATTCAATCCGCTCAAGTAATCGCACGAACCATACCTTCATTCTTCGGAAACGATATTATGTCATTCGTGAACACATATATATTTGAACACTCTTCCGACTTTCATCACTAGTTACTCGCGATGAACGGCTTGTTATTCAAATTGCACTCATTCTCATTTAAAGCAATGCCTCATTTGTTTGAATTCGATAATAGATAATGCAAAATTTGAACATATGTCGTGTATCACTTTAACCAAGGATTCAGTTCATTCAATCATTCAGATTATCACACAAAAATGGAAAAAACATTTGGATCAACTGTAGATCGGAAAAATGGTAAAGTATTCTCGAAAAAATGGAATATTTCCATCAACTGAGCGGTGATCCAATAAATCAAATGTATAATCATGCCAACTAATTGTTGTTCATCGAATTCAACTATACAATGTTGTCGCTGCAACTGAACATGCAGTCGGATTGACTGTTGCTCAGTCACGTCAACTGAATATCCGTCAACCAAATTGATAATGTAGATTCAACCATATTTTTTTCTCAGTGTAAGAGCTCCAAACAAATAGGAAAAAATTTAGTTATTAGCATTCGGTAGTTTGGCGTAGTGGATAGAGCGTGCGACTAATAGTAATAAAAGCGAATAGGACCGAGCGTGAGTTCAATTCTTGGTGAGGATAAAAATTTCGGTCCCATTTTTCCGTGTAACAAACGCGTTTTAGGCATCCAACTCAGACTTCCTCGCACTGTGCGGGCAAGCAGTGCGCAAAATTACTGTATCAGTACGCAAAACGGTTTCACCGCTAAGCAAAGGTCTGATTTGCTACTGACGCCATCTATGCCATGAGCAGAAAACGTTTTCACCGGTGCGCAATCTTCTGATTTGCTACGAGCGCCATCTATGCCATGAGGGCAAACGAGGGCTGTGCACGCAAGTGTAACAAAAAATAGTCTTCGATACTCGAAGCCTAACGGGCGGCTTGCACACTACAGTGTGAAGGCCCAGCACTCGTGCCTGGTAGAAACCGCCCGTTTGGCCTCTCGTATCGAAAAGTACTATTTCATCTACGAGCATTCCATAATGAATTTATCTACATGCGTTCAATTATATGTTAGTGAATTGAATGTTGTAATAGTACTTTTCGATATGATTTTCAGTGAAAGTTCAATTTTCACCGAGGGCACATTCACCGTTCTCATCCGTGCAGGGAGAAAAAAAAATGGGAGATTCTCCCATTTTCGCATAGGGAAAATTCCTATGTTGACATAGGAATTTCTACTATGTCAACATAGGAAATATTCCAATGCAACATAGTAGAATTTCCTATGTTAACATAGGAATTTTTCCTATGTTGGCATGGTAATTTTTACCATAGCAACATTGGAAAAACAACTATGGTAACATAGGAAAATTTCCTATGTTATTATAGGAATTTTTACTATGTCAACATAGTAATTTTTCCTATGCATACAAAAATTCAATTTTGTAAAATTTGGCATTGTTTAAGGGATTCGGGGTATATAATGTCACACTTTTTGTAAAAAAAAAAAAAAACTCAACTAATCAATAATTAACGATTTTATCTAAAAACGGTATTATTGATCAGTAAATTAAAACACTCTCATTTTCAATGGACGTGACGTATTATTAGTTAATGTATATACAGTAACAATGATAAATCTATTATATCCACCGCTTAGGAACATATATTTTCCCATTGGTGTTTAACAATAAAGATGTGACGGTACAAATTTCGAGATCCGAAACGGCGAATCTATGCCAATTGTCACAATGGTGCAACACTTCAAATGCTTGGTAATGTCGGTCAACGGTGCGAGAGCAAAAATTGACTCCGAATTGACTCCCGATTTTTTACAATCTATGTTTTTAAATTAACATTACTGTGTTACTCAAATTAACCGCACATCATCGTTTCACTTATATGTAATGATTCAAATCCAACCGTTAGATCAAATATTGGGTAGTTTGTAGATTTTAGTTACATGTGAATTTCTCCTATGTAACATAAGAATTTTTCCTATGCTGACATAGGAATTTTTACTATGTTGCTATGGTAAAAATTACCATGCCAACATAGGAAAAATTCCTATGTTAACATAGGAAATTCTACTATGTTGCATTGGAATATTTCCTATGTTGACATAGTAAAAATTCCTATGTTAACATAGTAAAAATTCCGATGTCAGCATAGTAAAAATTGCTATTTTAACATAGTAAAAATTCCTATGTCACCATAGGAAAAGTTGCTATTGTAACATAGGAAAAATTGCGATGTCAACATAAGAAAAATTCCTATGTTGACATAGTAAAAATTCCTATGTGATTATAGGAGAAATTACTATGTTACATGGGAGAAATTCCTATAAATTATAGGTATTTTTACCATTTTCTCATGGGAAAAACTCCCATTTTTTTTTCTCCGTGTGGCTATACCATTTTGGCAGATCCACTTTCTTACAGATTGCATCGGATAATCATGAAGTAAATTTGACCAAAAATAATCGATTTTTGATTACATCGATTATGTATTTCTCTCCGATTAATCGAGTATAATCAATTAGTCTTTTCACTTGATTAATCAGCTGCATCGATTATTTTTTCTCGCAATCGAGTCACCGATAGGGTTCACCCGAATGAAACATTTATACGAATATATTTATGAGTTTTGAATTATTACGACCCAAATTCAACTACAAATGAAAATATAATTCTAAATGAACCTTAGATTTTGAGAAAAGTTTGCAACGATTGTGTAAAATGAAGAATACATGACAAAATTTAAACGTTTTGGCGTTACAATTTTTGAAATTCTTGTACCGGGCGTACACTTTTTAAAAAATTGTCAATGATCGACTAATCGATTATATTGGGTCAATCAGATCGAGTTATGTCCGAGTATATTTTTATAATCTATGATTCATGACGGGTTGACCATTCTTATCATGAAGGAACGACGAAAGTTATCGCGTTTGATGGATTGCGGTAAATAACAATGTTCTTGTAGAACATTGCTCGCATTCAGTTGGCTATCTCATACCTGTTTAATATATCCCTGTTCAGGCTACACCCCAGACCGGTAAGAATCAGGGTTTGTTCCCCGGCGACGTTCGCTTGTAAATATCTATTCCACATGAAGTTCCAGATGTCGATAGAAGCATTGCGCAGACCTTCACAATACGCCCAGCCTCTGAGATCAACAGGAACACTATAAAATAACGATATGGAGACATGAGCCACTATTAAAGAAGATTGGCCTATTAATATAACCATTAGATATTGAACATCTTACGGGGATTCGCCAGAGCTATTATAATAGTTCTGTATGAACTGATGGGCTTGGGTAAAGCACCCAGGGCAGCCCATCTTACAAGCCAAGGAGTGCGAGTCTGCCCTGAGAAAGCTCGTCACGTGTTGGTCACTGTTCTGAACCGCATAACCAAGACTTGAGTGGATGCGAGAGACGCGAGAGAATACGTAGCTCTGATGAATTAGTGAAAGAAAATTATTTAGATATTCGGCTTCGAACTTAAGATCTCAACGACCCAGAGTTTAGCATTTCAAGCCACGAGTTGGATTACAGAAATGCAGCTGTTTTTATTAGGCAAACGAGCTATCTCACCTGCAAAGATTCATAGGTAGTTGAATATGCCAGCATCCTTTGCAGGTAGGCGAAGACATTGAAGGCCGCGGACCAAGGGACGTAGTCCGTCTCTCGCCACAGGTACTTAGTCAGATTCAAGGCGACAGTGTAGTCGAGATACCCAGCTCGTGCAAAGTTGAAGGCATCGTCGAGCAGCTGTGCACGTGTTACCGGAGGAATATTGTCGAATTCCGAACTTTCCAGGTACTCGGAGATCATATTCCAATTCTGCACATCGTAGTTGACGCGGTAATAACCTAAAATCGTTTTTCAAACACCACACTTACTCTGCTGATAATGAAAATAAGCACAAGCAATGACAATGCTATAACATCAGAAAATAGTCATCATGCATCAACAGAGTTCAGGCGAGAAATGAGAATGCCATTCCATGCCATTATTTTTTAAATTGTTTTTAGCTTTTGACTTTTTGAAAAAATCCGTATTGTTTGTAATTTGACTTTTGTAAATTGAATTTCTTCTGACCTTTTTGTATTTTCTTAATAAATAGCCTCTGATGAGGGCAGCATACCACTGCCGAAACGTCAGGCCATCACTTTGAAATAACTGACTCGACTTGATTGATTGAGACCTTTCTCTGAGAATGCCATTCCTTGTTGTATTCATTCATTCCAGGAGTTCACTTCATATTAGGTTATTTTAATGACAAAGAGCATTTCCGCTTAGGAATCCGTTTGAGGATTTCTGAGGGGTTTCCATAGTGGAGGTAATGGCACATATAGGCGAAAGTAGGGCAAAACGGGGGTTCTAAGGAAAACCGGGTACCTTAAGAAATAATGAATTTTCCTGAACTCAACGCTTGGTACCCCGTTATTCCCGCCCGGTCCCGATAGTCTGTTCCCTGGACAATACGAGAACGGGATGGCGAAACGAGGCAACAGCGTTAGATTCACAAAATCCATTATTCCCTCAAGTACTCCGTTTTCCCGCTCGTCCTTATTTTGCTTTACCTTCCCTTACATGTATATACGTACGAGTGAATTTTGCACGCTAAATTCTTGAAAATATAGAATAATTGGTGTGCGTAAAATGGTCCTTGATTCAAATTGTTTTGGGTAAAATAGTGGATGTTAACCAGTTAGCTTAAAGCTGTGATAAAATATTGTTTAAATCTGGTCACAACAGCTGACACACGGATATACAAACTGACACAATAAACAAGGCTGTCACTTCAGACGCATGGAATCACATTTCGAGAATATAATGATTTTTGCACGCGCTGGTTACTGAAGACCATTTCACCCACAACAATATCACAGCCGGAATAGTTCGAAGTCTTTTATATTGACAGTCAGCCGGCTTCTATCTACAATGATGGCCGAGTCCCATCGACCGCGCGCCAAAATCACCCTAGAGATTTTTCAACGCAACGAGTGTTCATCCCCCATAAAATATGAATTAAACGCCGGGTGGGCGCCGGGTGGTTTCACCCGAGTCTCACTCTATATGGGGCTTTCCACGTCAACTTAGCAGCTCATGCACCTCATCCGCTTCAATTCTGATCGTTTTTTAGTATGATGTTGTTATCGACCCAAGAAGGTCTCTACATTTTTTTCAAATTTTTTCGATCACCATTGAAAAAAAAAAAAAAAATAAGTAAAAGAACCAATTTTTAAAACCCCATGCTTGAAAATCTGAAAAAATTCACAAAGATTCTACGATTTAAGAGATAGTTTTGTAAGCACCAAACTAGAATGGGATGTCAACATTTACTATTTTTTCCCGCAGTTTTTCAGTTTTGTCATGTCGGAATTGGAATTTATTTTTGCGATCAGTCATATAACTTTCTCAAATACCAATAGATTAAAATTATCCTGAAGTTCAGAGAAATGCCAGGAAGCCTGAATACTGTTAACCTTTTAATGCCTGGTGCCAAATTTGGCACATCCACTTTGAAAGGCTCCAAGAGGTTTTCTTTTGATAAGACAAAGGCAGAATATACGTACTAACCTCCCAAAGCTAATGTACCAAATTTGGCACACCGAGTCCTAAAGAATTAATATCAAAAATAAAAATTCCAATTCGGACATGAAAAAACTAGAAAATTGCGAAAAAATAGTTAATGTTGTAAAATTGACGTTTTCAAAACTGGTTTGTTGAATTTTTTCAATTTTCCTGGTGATCGAACAAATCTGAAAGAAATTCAGAGGCCTCTTTGGGTCGGTAACAACATCATAATAAAAAATGATCAAAATCAACGGGAGTGCCGTACATAGGCTGCTAAGTTGACGTAGAATGCCCCATATACGTTGCTGCGTGTAATATTGGAATTACCGGTCTGCTGCACGTTTAAAATCACCCAATCAGTAGGCAGTAGACCACTTATTATAACGCTCTCGTCTTGTGCGCGAATCCAGTTGTTAGATCCGGTAAAGTAGAAGTTCAAGTTTGACTGAGATGCAAAGTTGATGGGGATCCACCAGCGATATTCAGTGGTATCGTTCGACGATCCGCGGCCATTGAGTAGAAACCGTTCCTGGACAAAAATGCGCAGCTCAAAGTGTATGATCAACTGATGTGCCGCAGACAGGATCATCAAGGATCCACAGAACTCAGACGATGATTATATACCATCTCGCCCTTACCTGGGAAATCACTTGGGTTGAGCTGGTGTAATTTCTGATGACAGTGACGACTGGATAACCTTTCTGGTTCGTCCACGTGTCCATGACAGTCTTGATGTCAACGTGTGGGAGAAGAATGCCGCCAGATGTGCTGTTGTTGGCAATCGTTAGAGCATTCCATAATTGGTCAGGATTGCCGGTACCGTACGAACTAAAATCATTCTGTATCAAATCTTGGAGAATTTTTACGCATGGGACTAGGAACAAGAAAGAATAAATACTTACTTTTCAGCTAGATAGATCTGCACGCCTGCTTGAAAGACGGGTTCTCCTATGACGTTCGACAACATCCAAAGTATGCAAGCACCTTAAGTAGAAAATATAATTTTCAATTCAAATAGGTCTGTCGTTTGGTTGATCTGCAGTCGAGTCTCAAGGCTAGGCTTTTCTCTTCGTTCTTTGTATTCCCATTACAATGGTTTCATGTAGTCCTATTCCAAGTCTATATGATGAAATATGATGAAAGTCTAGGACATAGTTTCGGTTTTGAAAATCCGAAAATTCTATCCAAGGAATCCAACCACCATTATATATTAATTAAAGAAATGCTGTAATGCTATGTATCACTAGAAACGTAGCATGTAACAAGAGAACAGACATTGATAAATTGAGTATTTTTTACGCTTCTTTACTATAATATTTTATGTCGAGTCTAACCATAACCAGTTTCGAAGGGTAAAGAGGAGGAGTATGCATTCCCATGCTGAATGCATGGAGATGGTTGCGGCCGAAATTTCTACAAATGCAGTTGTAATTTTAGCCATTAGCCGCGCTGGTGCTGCGCTTTCCAGTATTTTGAAAACAAAGGGGGTCTTCGGTGGCTAAAGACGCATATATATCTGCGCAGGAAATTGCATCCGGTGTGCCGCCTAACGGAGGTTTAAGCAGTCACTAGTTTGAGAGACTTTGGCGCGTGTAAAGGCCGAGTGCATACTCCTTCTCTCTACCCTCCATAACTCGGTCACTTCAGCGCTTGATTGCCAAATATCAACATCTACGGTGCGAACACCTTCGAAGTGCCTTCTCGGTATGGTTATTAATCAAACTCTACGTAAATCCCGAATTTAATAAGCTTGTATATTTATGTCTTGTTAATTGTCATTTTCATACGGCGATTCATTGCTCCGCCTGGTTTTTTGCGTCTCTTACCGGCCATGCTTTGGTCCGCCTTTGGTCGAAACGTTATCAACAGAAAAAAATCTCAATGTCATACACTGACTGGTATGCTCACGATTTCTTTTTAACGAGAACCAAACCAGTCAAATAAAACTTCACATTCTTATAGCTTTATTGCCAAGAACCCGATTTCATTATCAAAAATTCTTGAATCAATAACTTATCTTGGTCATGAAACGTGAACCATATTCTTGTTATCGATACGTCAAATTCAAATAATTTCCACTTTGCGTCATGCTCATCAATAAAGATTATGGTATATGGATTTGAAATGCAGTCTCATCGAATAAATAATATTATCGCATATTCAGAAGCACCAATTGATAAAATTGAAGCCTGATTAGGTTGTCTAGTTCATTCTCCAAGTCAATTCTAATCCATCACAAGATTACGAACGTGAATTGCCATATTTCACGGACTAGGATTGTATTAGACCTTTGGATCATATCGGGGGTTCCCTCGCCATACCTCGGGAATGCGGGTCTTGGACCGTCAAGTCAGCAAACACATGCCGTGAAATTATCGGTGTTACGCAAGGTTCAGCGCTTGACTATTAGGTTTTTCTTCGTTTTATTGAAAACAAATGAGGACTACCTTATTATACCTATACCTACCTAATAGTCGAGCGGTGAACTTTGTGCGAAACCGATAATTTCGCGGCATGTAACGCCGATTTGTATAGTATGTTTTGATGAATTGATAGAATAAAGGCTCTTTCCAGGAGGTTATATAGCGCTTGCTTCATATTTTGGTATAAAAAAACACCCCTAGGAGTTTGGGGAGGATCCATGATCCAGAGGGCTGATATACTCCTAGTAAGCATTACGACGAACAGAAATAGAACTTGACCTTTCTGGTAACTGATTATGTCAAACATTGACTTAATTTCATCCGGGGTAAAGACGTCTTGATTTATCGGGCGACTCGTGTCCAAACTATCGGCTAGCAATGCGCGGTGGCACATGTCCACAGTGAATTGCTCCATCAGTCGCCAGCCAGGGTTGATTTGACCGGTTGTGTAGTATTCGAAAAATGAGGCAAATCCCTCGCTCAACCAGACATATGACCACCACTCTGGGGTAACCAGATTCCCAAACCACTGGTGGGCATACTCGTGGCCTACGACGGTTTGTATATCCTGTTCATTTCGCGTGGTGGATGTCCCGGCCTCCCACAAGAGCCAACGTTCGCTAAAATGAAATTCTCATTTAATTGGCACCATTTTATTTGCTGTTTGTTACCGCTGGTAAGTTTATCGAGCATATCTTAGTTGCAAGAGAATAGTAGCAAGAGAAATGTTCACTTATTGCAAGGGCGATTGCTTTCTGTAACGCCCACTTTTCGGCCTATTCTACAGAGGGTCTCTTTCACTAAAAGCTATGCACAATACGCTTGAACTGTACGATAAGTGGGGCCTCCCTTATATCTTGCAATAAGCGTGGTTCAACTGTATAAGACCGAGTGATGCCGGGTTTATGATCACAATCCACGTGCAATGCTCACTCATACCAGTGCACATCCTCTTCTGCCAGGCTCCATGTTCAAACTTAGGAACTGCTCTTCCGAAAAGCTTTGATACACGCTCTATACCACACAATCGATCGGAATGAAACTTTGGAATTACGGCGTAATTTCAAAAAAAGTACTAAAGTAGTCCGATTTAAAATTAACAAAAATTTGTTTCGATTTAGCATCTTGTAATGATGATCTTGTGGAATCGACATTTTGTAATAACATAATCACGTAGTAAAAGTGGCCTGTATCGGATTTTTCATGCGAGTATCAAAGCCCCTTAAGCATTATTTCTGCATTCGTTATGCGAACCTGTAAGTGATTAGACCCCAGTTTTCCATGGCGACTGACGCGCTGATTGGCAAAGCGATTTGTTCCATTTTTGGAATCGACGACGCGTAGTCGATCCCGGTGTACGTGCTTAGTTGGTTCAGGAGTGTCATGCTGCCTAGCGAATACCATCCACCTTCATGGGCTTCTGGACGAGCCCAGGTCTTGAAGAGTTCATCAGGGGTTGCGACGTGCCAAAAATCTGACACCATGAATGCGACTAGATACGTGGACATCACGGGAGTGGTGTAGAACTTGGTCCACATTCGGTTTCCGATCGTTGAACTGAAAGCCATGCCGTCTGATTAAGCAACATCTCATTTTGTTTCTTCGCAAATTCATGTGCATTGTGAAAATCATCACTCACTCGAGCGCGGAATAGGACTCGGGTAGCGCGTTGGAGAGGGCGCTCTGGTTTGGCCAGTGGGCAATGCTGATGTCAAATGTGGCTTTCAAAGCCGGTTCGTCAAAGCATGGAAATGCACGGCGAGCGTAAGAGGTTGCAAAGAAAGTGCTAGCATACCACCTGCAATAGAGGAAGAAAAACGACTCCATAAATAAACAGCATGACCGATAGGTCAATGAAATTCGAATTTCAGTCCACGTAGGTTCAAAACTATATGGTTTTTCACGAGAATTTCTCTTTTCGCTCTTTTTCAATTTTTGCAGTAAAGAAGACTATCGGTGTCTGCAACGTGACAATTCAAGAATCACTGCCTTCCCATTAGATCATTCCAACGATGCGACAAAGGCTTGAATAGTTGTACAGGGTGGTCTTTTTTGATCGCCCCAGGCAAATATCTCAAAAACTAAATGTGATACAAGAAAACGTTTCATCACAACTTCAAAGATTTCGTGGGGGAAAGATAATACTGGTATCTGTGGACTTGGGGGTCTCGCCACTTCCGAGATTTCGCAAGCAGCTCTGGATTTTAGATAGGGAACACATATTTTGATTAGTAGCAGTTGATAGCGAGTTCGAAGACTAATTGAAATACGAAAAAAAATTAATTTGTGTTTTTAAAAAATTACGAAAAAAAATTTTTTTTTGCGTATTTGAATTAGTCTTTGATTCCGCTATCGACTGCTATCAATTAAAATATGTGTTCCCTATCTAAAATCCGGAGCTGCTTGCAAAATTTCGGAAGTGACGAGACCCGCAAGTCCACAGATACAGGTATTATCTTTTCCCCTGAAAACCCTTCAAGTTTTGTGTGAAAGTTTTTCTTGTATCACTTTTAGTTTTTTCAGATGTTTGCCTGGGGCGATTAAAAAAGACCACCCTGTATAGCTAATGTAGTACAATGAGTCAATTACAGTAAAAATTTCTTCTATTCATTATTTTCCCAATTTATTTGCTCGTATCTACCAAAATAAATGCGCGCCTATCTTCGCTATAGGTTCACGCTGATCACTTCGAAAACGCGATTCGTAGCTTCTTCTATATCACACAATCGATTATAATGAAACTTAGGGGATTACTGCTTAATTTTAGTAGGAAGTGGCTAAGTATTCAGATTTTTCAAAATTTCGAACTAATTTTTACAGATTCAGTTACCTTCTGAGAAATCATAGAATTACTCAGATGGCAGTGGCAGACCACACATTTTGAGCACTGTCTCATCTTCTTTGATGAAGAAATGACCAACAAACTACGATTTTGCGTCTGATAAAAAAAAATACCGACATCTTACAGAGGCAACACTTTCTAGCGACATAAAAGTAGGCCAAAGTTACATTGTAGCGCTAACAAGGGAACATCGCCAAGTGCCCCCCTCCGATTTCAACAAAACTTCAGGAGATTGAAGGGGGGGTGAGAATATTCGACACTAATTTTTTTATATTTGCGGAATTCCACCCTAAGCGGGTGTAATCAACCCCTGAAATTGCTGCCTCCGTCGGAGTTCCCACGCGACTAAGAAGCCCCTTAATTAAGCGATTACTGAAAACACGATGTACAAAGTAACCTAAACAGTTGCAAATCTTATTTTTCTGTTACGTCCAACAGTACGCTAACCAGGATAAAAATGTTTGAATATTAGGGGTCACGGTCAGGTCAAGATGCTCTGGAATGCCCCATATGTTAACTTTTCAAATCGTAAAAATATTAAATACACCTATCTATGCTATTCACCGACTTTTGGACGCTAAAGCATCAACTTCGTGATTTACCTTGTTATACCCAAGCTGCTATTATAGTAACTCCTATAAAAGCCTCTCAAATCATCGTGTAATGGACCTGAGTATTTGATATGAATCGAGTAACTGCCTGGGTTGAGTACTGATACGAATGTCAGTGTGTAGAACTGCAGCTCCTCGTTGTAGGTTGTGTTATCTATGAGAGGAACAGAATTTGCAGATGTAACTATGGTCTCCTTGATTTCTAGCCGATCCACATGTAAAGTGATCGTGGATGTGGCTTGGATGACTTCCACGTCGATGTCGACCTCGCCATCGAAAGTGAAAACGTCATCGTCTAAATATGGAATCACTTTGATTTCGTATCGGAGAGGGCGAGTGTTGTTCGGAAGCCGGTACTCCTCGGTGCCAATGATTCGTACTGCTGGCGTATTGCCCTCATATTTGAGCGAAAATGGTGTGGCCGAGGTCACGGTGATCGCAATTGCAGCGAAAATTAGTTGCACAGCTCTCATCTGTGCGAAAATCTGTGGAAAAGGAAGAGTCGCAATCAGCAATAATGTATTGTAAGGATGGATGCGCGGGGTCTTCACTATCTACAAATTGTGTAAAGCGATTACATACGCTATATCACGAGATCACAATTTGATTACCAAATAAAATTACAAATATTACAAAGATTACAACTTGATTATAAGTTAATTAGAACAATCACATGGCTTGCAAATATTACCGAAATCATAGGGATTACAAGAATATACTGCAAGGATTGCAGCAAGGTTACAAAGATTCAAGAGGAAACATGGGGATTGCAAATACTGGTAGATAAGCATATTCGGATTGCCTTCGCCCGTATTTCATATCTAGGCTTTGTCATCAATGGGTATCAACGAAATACGAATTCCTAAAAAATTTCAGTTTTCGATACCTTTTTGACTCCGATGGTCATAAGAAAGTGAATTCAACTACTTCAGGTATCTCTGTTATTTAAGGTGTAACCTCATGGTGACGCTTGACGCTGGCTTCGAGCGTCAAATTAAGGCTCCACCTAGCTGAAATAAGTAGAATCATCTCTGGTGTTAAGCGTCAGCGTCAAATTTGAAAAATGAACCACAAAAAGTTATTGTACTAAAAGCTAAACTGTGTTTAGCTTTTTGTGATTTAACGCTAATAAGTTTTTTCTAGGTGGCAGCACAGCCTAATTCAGCCACGTGACCTAATTTTGACGCTCGAAGCCAGCGTCAAGCGTCACCATGAGGTTACACCTTTAGTTAAGGGCTTTTGAGCGATGGTCTGTCCTACCGACAGAGTAAGCATTTTCGGCATCTTCGGCCAGTTTTCGCAACCGCTATTTAGTGCACAGATTAAATCTATCGGTCCACTGATCAATCTTAGATTCCGCAGGTATATTCCTTAGATCATCAGCTAGCGCGTGCTGACGTCCGACAAGTAAATGAATGTAATTGCAATTAATAATTGATTTGTTTATACGAAGCTGTCAAATCAGCCGATACTAATGCATCGCCGATACATGGACAGTGGAAAATAATAACATTATTTTCTGCATTTCTGATGATAAATCAGTGTTGAGCCAGGCAGTGCGCGGTATAGGCTGCTGGCTGATGTTAGCAATCTTCTGATATTATCCCGAAGTAGGTCCAAGAAGCAGGAGCAGTATGATCCGAGGACTAAAATTAGAAGTGACAGTCAGCGTCGACACGAACACATGCATAAACTGGTCTATAAAATTACTTAATTCGACAGGGTTCTTGAGCTGGCCACTAGAGGCGCTTTACCAAACGCGAAGTTACCGGGGCTCGCTCAAAGGCCCTTAAGGGGAGGTTTCGGTGAAATTTCGATGAAAATGATTTTTCCATTTCGTTAATTACTAATAAAAATATTATCAAAAATTCCCTGCACCAGAATTTAGATTATGTTACTATGTGGGTTGAAAAATAAAATTCAATCTTCTGCGATGAAAGTGTATGTGCAAGGAAATCTTCTACCAAAAATTTCGATTTCAAAATTAATTTTGAAAAACAAAATTCTCGGAATTCTTTTTTTTTAGATGCAGGAATGCACTTTCAAGATCTTTACAGTATTGGCAGATGATGTAAAAAAATAAAATTATGTAGGTTCTCATTTCAAATATTCTGCTCTTCTCCGAGTGCCAAAATCCATACCAGGTATATAAATTTAAAAAGCTGAAGAGCATATTCGATCCGTAACGATTCGATCGGTAACCTCTGCATAACTTCCCATCGTCGGGGCTGGAAGAGCGGAGAATTCTTAGAAATGGGAAGTTACGCGGAGCTCCCTCTCTGAATGCGCTGTCGCAATAACCTCGCCCAAACCCCGCCGACCGACCAATGCAGTGCCTAGTGGAAGTTTAGAATCTGAGCGCGCTGTTTAAATTTAATGACATCGCCCAGATTTATTTCAATTGTTTTACACTACATACACTTGGCGAGGCTGATTCTGACCCGGAAGTGATCGTTTGGAAATAGAATTATGTTGGTACCGTGAAGTAAACGCCAGCGCCCCTGCCGTGTGGCCGAGTTACAATCTTTGTTTGACTTTTTGACACTTTTGACAGGCATAATTAATAACCAAATTCATAATCAATAACCTAATCTAGATATATTAGAACAGCGAAATAGCCTCAAAAAATACGTGATTATCGAATTTGCTGTGAAACTGTGCGAAACGGATTTTGTTCTATCGCAGATCTTTCGGTAAGTTCAATTTAATCATTCCAACGAACAAACGCAATGGTTGTGCAACAAGATTCTTTGTGGATTCTTTAACCGCTTTCAAAGGGTCGCGGTCGCAGCTGGTGGACGTATTAAGGGGAGGCACCAGTCGAATTTGACCGATCGATCTAGAGAATTCTAAATTCTCGAATATCTCCGAAACGGGGGTATCAATCGGATTGTCCTTGCGGCAGCCGATGTTTGAGGAGTAATGACATCGAGTTTTCTTGTAAAATGCATGAAACCTTTATTTTTTTTTTTTTTATGCGTCGAAAAATGCGGGCGGGTGACTTATTTCGACTAGCATCAGTGCCCACGCATCATTGACGCGGACAAAAGTATGTAACAACAAGTCTATACGGTATGACGAGCACACCCATTACAAAACATCGTCGTTTCATGCAGTAATAAAGTGGAAAAGTGCAATTCAGATTTCGTTTTAATTAGCGATTGAAAGTTGTTGGGCCGCCATGGTAAATGGTTGGGTTGTCATGGCAATCCTTAGTTTCCGAGATGCAACAATGTAGTCCACCGTCTGCAGTACCGACGAAACGACTCTGCGCTGTCCTTTCTTTCTCGGGCATCTCGGAAACTAAGGATTGCCATGACAACCCAACCATTTACCATGGCGGCCCAACAACTTTCAATCGCTAATTACAACGAAATCTGAATTGCACTTTTCCACTTTATTACTGCATGGAACAAAGATGTTTTGTAATGGGTGTGCTCGTCATACCGTGTAGACTTGTTGTTACATACTTTTGTCCGCGTCAATGATGCGTGGGCACTGATGCTAGTCGAAATAAGTCACCCGCCCGCATTTTTCGACGCAGAAAAAAAAAAAAAATAAAGATTTCATGCATTTTACCAGAAAACTCGACGTCATTACTCCTCAAACATCGGCTGCCGCAAGGACAATCCGATTGATACCCCCGTTTCGGAGATATTCGAGAATTTAGAATTCTCTAGATCGATCGGTCAAATTCGACTGGTGCCTCCCCTTAAATGTAATGATTTCACTGAATTGAGTCATAATGATGGGATTCGATGCATCGCACAGCAGCCTATCAAACCAGGACCATTGTCGAGCTGAAAACGATGAACTTGTAATGACGAACTACGACAGGTTAAGATTTATTGTGATTTATTTAATAGTTCTGAAATTCGCACGTTTTAATTTACATTGATGAAAATAAAATATATTCTTGATACTGTGGTATATTATCTTATGAATTGTTTGTTCACATAAGTTAGTTTACTATTACTCAACCCCCATAATTAAGTAAGACGAATCATTACAGTTAGTTTGTATATTAATTGATAAAGGAATTGATCACAGCCCGTTAACTATGCCTCCTCGTTGGACAAATTACAGTTTCATTCCAGTCTGCATCTTTCACCAACAAAATGATGAGTTATTTTTGTCGACTTTAGCTAGTCGCCACATGTATCAGGTATGATTGTAGAAATTATGTCTGTTGACGATGGCTGGTTGTTTCACGGTTTAATTTGTGTCGATGCCCAACCTCTGCAAAGTAATGAAATATGTTTGTTAAGTATGCCTAGTCATTGCACGTTTCACAGTTTGATTTATGTATTCCGTCTAATCGATAAACAAAAAATATGATACTAACAGCATCTGATACTGTTTCCGTAACATAATGATCGAATGGTCTAGTGTCTGTTACTGCCTACTGGTGTAAATAAATTCCAGAACTATTAAGTAAATCACAATGAATCTTAACCTGTCGTAGTTAGTCATTACAAGTTCATCGTTTTCAGCTCGACAATGGCCCTGGTTTGATAGGCTGCTGTGCGATGCATCGAATCCCATCATTATGACTCAATTCAGTGAAATCATTACATTTAATACGTCCACCAGCTACGACCGCGACTCTTTGAAAGCGGTTAAAGAATCCACAAAGAATCTTGTTGCACAACCATTGCGTTTGTTCGTTGGAATCATTAAATTGAACTCACCGAAAGATCTGCGATAGAACAAAATCCGTTTCGCACAGTTTCACAGCAAATTCGATAATCACGTATTTTTTGAGGCTACATATTTCGCTGTTCTAATATATCTAGGTTAGGTTATTGGTTATGAATTTGATTATTAATTATGCCTGTCAAAAGTGTCAAAAAGTCAAACAGAGATTGTAACTCGGCCACACGGCAAGGGCGCTGGCGTTTACTTCACGGTACCAACATAATTCTATTTCTAAACGATCACTTCCGGGTCAGAATCAGCCTCGCCAAGTGTACGTAATTATTTTTCATTGGATAACAAAATACATTCAAAAGTCGTACTTATCGCTATATACTAATATTAACCCTTATTGCGCCCCCGGGGTCAGGCTGACCACAATATTTTTTTCTCACGTGAATAGCGTTCACAGGTAAGCGTCTCCGGGATTGAATACCTAATACTAAGAAACCGTCATCCCTCCCCTAAAAGTGAGAAGCATAGCCAGTCTAGCTGGTGCTTCTGTGCATGCGTGGCAGCCGTACGAAACAGACATGGGGTCAAATTGACCCCCAGTGTGCACAGCTAAGGTGTTTTAGTGATTTTTGGTTCCACGTAAATTATATCATCTTGCACTACAGGTAAGCAGATGCAAACGTGAAATGTGTCCGGAATTGTTTTTTCTTTAATCTAATATAAGTTGTATATAGAAATGGCGTATAATTTACGGCCGTGGAGCGTCGGGGACACGATTCGGGTGGAGCGGGAAAATGACTGCGGCACAAAGGAGTAATAATTATACCACATTTTCAAGAAAATGCACAAAGTACAAGCTATGTATCGAAAATAAAGCAGATTTAAGATGATTATTTTTGAAATAGTTGTTGCAATCTCTTATTTTCCCTCTTTCACGAAACCTGAAAATCGACCAAATTCATACTCCAAAATAAATATACTTTTTGGAGCGGCCGCAAAGCGGACTATTTTTACCTTAGAACATGGACCCTTGTCTGTAAAACCCTGGAAGGTTTTTTTTCAAAACTCAAAATTGAAGTTTTTACGAGCATTTTTACCGAAACAGTGCTTTTTTTGCGTACCATCAACTTTAAAAATGTTTTTGAACAATTATAAAGGATTTTTTTGGAAATCTAACTTCACAGCCTTAAAGTTTGATCAATTCACTGCAAAAAGTGACTGAACTTTTTTTTCCAAAAAGCGCATAGTTGCCGAGATATTGGAGGTCAAAAATGGCCAGGGGTCAAATTGACCCCATGTGCACTAAATGTTTTGCTGCGGAGGTGTGCACACTAAGGGTTAATATTTTTACAATACTAATATCTTTTCATGTTGAGCACGTACTCATAGGAGACAGTTCTAATTAGGATATTGTGATGAGATTTGTAGATTTTTATCTAATGCCTTCCTGAGTAATGATCCAAGGGCTGTCATTTCACTTAAAGATGAATCCCCCGTCTATTTAAAAAACCGAACTAACGCGTTTTCTGCGTGTATTGCATCGCTAGGTGTCACCTCGTTTTTATTTAGATGAATATGTTCTGATTCATCTTCGCTTTTCGAGTGACATGTTCCCAAACATCGGATATCCAGTACATCACATCTTTTACGGTTATTGATTTTAATGAATCAATCAAACTCTGCTCCTCTTGGTGTGCATTTAGGAGTGTAGTTAATAACGTCATTCTGTACCGATTTTTGACAGCTTCGCTAATCCCTTGGTCCATTGGGTGCATCAAGGAAGTAGTATTGGCGGGTAAGAAACTGGCTCGGATGTTTCTAACGGTTATATATCTTCTATGGATGGATGACAGGGTGCATTATCAATTAGCAACACTACTTTGATGGGTAGTCTGTCACGTTTCAAGAATTCCGTAACACGCGGCACGAATCCCTTCGTAAACCAAGTCTTGAATATTTTCCGACTCATCCAAGCACTCTTTTGATTGGTGTAAGAGCATGGAAGAGATTCTGGACGAAACTTTTTCAAGGCCCTTGGTTTTGCGGATTTGCCAATAACAACTGGTGGCAATTTCAATGAACCGTCAGCATTGCTGCAAAGCATAACAGTTAAGCGCTCTTTATTTGTTTCAAAGCCAAATGCCTGATGGTCTGCTTTTACCACGAGAGTTTTGTCGGGTAATAATTTTTAATTAAATCCTGATTCATCCGCATTAAATACTTGGCACACCAATAAGTCTATCTTTCATCACTTCCGTCAATTTTGCTACATAATTGGCAGCTCCTTCGTTGTTCGCAGATAATCATTTTCCTGTTATAGAAATTTGTCAAACAACACATTGCTGTTTTCGACGGCTCAACCAACCCTCACTGGCGGTGAAGTTTTGAATGTTGTCCAACTTTTTATTTAGCTCGATAGATTTTCCTTTTATCATAGTTCCTGGTACTGGCAACCCTCGTATTCTCATTTCCCTGAACCAAGTGTGTAATGCGTCATTTAAATTAGTATATTGAGATGCTGTTATTTTTTTCTTGGAGCAACAAATTTTTTAACTCTCTTCTAGAACCGAATGTTTTCTTCTCCACTTTCGAATTGTACTGGGATCCAATGAGTAATTCAAAACTATATGTATATATATATATATAAAGAGAAGAGCCTGAATCAACCATGGCACTTACTTCATCTAGTGTATACGGGCTTTTGTGATCTCATGTAATCTCATGTAATGTTTGTAATCTCTGTGGAAGCTGCGTGTAATCTTTGTAATCTTTATAATCTTCGCGTACGCTATTAAGTACTCGTAGCCCATCGAGCGCCAGCCCGAATCATATACCTGAGGAAATGCTTTTGTTGTTTAGAGAAACCTGTTGTATTTTTCTGGAATAATCTGATGTTTTTGAGTAAAATGTATAAGAATGTAAGTCTTAGTCCAGTCCACACGAGCTTGTTTTCCAAATTATAATAGCTACAAATCGACAAAATACATATAGCTACACCTTTTCTACAACTTTGTAATTTTCTATAGAATTCTATTTCTGATTCCCATGTCCATCCCATTATAATTTATATTTCTATTCACCATCATTCTAATTCCCATTCTACATCTTACCTTTGCATCAGTTCACAAATCCTGGCTTTCACAATCTTTGGTATTTTGAATTTTCTGTTTTGCTGCCGAATAAATGTTCACAGAGAAGTTACTATTTGCACCGCACGCCGGACACAAGTATCGGAATAAATTCTAGACGACAATAAATTTTGCTTAAAGGTGTTATAGGTATATATATATACTTTCTCTCGTTATTTATCATTATTTAGTCAAAGCCTGGTCGGCATTACGAAGTTTCTGTAATGTTATCTCCCGATACATCATCTGTTATCACGAGGTAAATCCTAGCCCTTCTTTTATAGTAATCGCGTTTGGCGGATGCCGATAAATGTTCACAGCCAAATATATTTAGGTTTATTACTAGAACATGACGAGTGCTGCATTGCACCGTCTTATTGTTTAAATTGAATAATCCGAATCTAGACGTCTTGGATGCCAGGCCAGTTGAATATCGATTATGATTGATTTCAATCGAATGAATAATACTGACTGACACTGAGATCTCTGTTTCAGGGCCACTGTAGTCTGACATGTTACTAATCTACTCGGCTCTCCTGCTAAACTCTACTTTGAGTGACTTTCAACCACGTAGCTTCATAAACTATTTTTGAAAAATTTTGTCAATACTTTTTATTTATTATGTTTTTCTTTTTCTTTTCGTTTAGAAGATAATATAAAATGTTACAGTATTCTGCCAAGGCATTCGAAGAAGGTTCCTTTTATAATAACGTAACTATATTTAATACCGCAACCAACTGTATAATAGTAACTGTAAAATAGTGTAACTAACAACAAGTTGTGAGGACGGTTGACTCTAGAGAAGCAGCCACTAATGTTAATTTAGTTGATTATTAAAATGTTTGTTATTATTATTTCCTTTTTTTGTTTTTAGATAATTCCGTCAAAAACTTCGAAACTCGGAGCTCAACGCCAGGGCGTCGAGGAAATGCCGTAGACGTCCGAGAGACGCTTTACCGGAACTATGGTCTTTCATCATTGCTTGGAATATTTTCGCTTTCAACTCTCGGTCGTGGATGCCGCAGAGGCGGTTGAACAAGAAAGACTTCTTGAGTCGCACCCTTCGGTTACCGCCGACTCATCAGCCTGGTGCTGGACCATTTGCCCCCGTCAGCTAATTCTAGGCGTCTCTCAATGATGGTCGAATAGAGCTGGGCGAAATCCAAATGGCTTACCAAAACCCCGTGTGCAAATGTAACGCTGCACTGGGCAGTTTTACTAGGCCAGTTTGACTATCCGGATAGTGTTCAGTCTGCCCGGCTCATTGAAAAATCTCATACAAGCATATATTTACAGAAAAAAAAAGAACGATGAGACTCACATAGGTATGAGTATCTTATTTCACATACAGATGGACTATAGGGTGTCCGTTGTTTACCAAGTTGTTTTTTTTTTTGCAGCGCCCCCTAAGTTTTTAGTTTGTGATCTAAAAAAAAAATATCAGATCAAAATAAGCCCTTGATATTCATATTAAGGCTGTCCGAGGGAGTAGCATGGTGGGGGTAACGGCAGATTTTCGAACTACATTTGCAGGGCCGAGTTCATAAAAACAATATGTGGTGCATCTGATTATCAAATCTAAGTTCTTACTTATCGATAACTATTGTTTGAGTCACACTTCGGAATACTGAAACTGGTTATTGTTACGTGCGTGGTGCTGCTTTGCGAAGTCGAAAGAGAAGGTAGTCGTGATGCACCACGCGACTTATACGAATAAAATTGTTTGACCTACCTTTGGAAGATAGGTCAGGTATTGGGTTCCTCTCGTCAGTCCTATACAGGCCCTCGGGTTACTTTTGAAATTAATTATATAAAGGAGGCTTCTAGGTGAAATAACTAACTGGAAATAAGTTCACGTATACTGGACTGGATATATGTATATGTATATACAGGGTGTCTCGAAATTCGCGCATGTGCTACATACGGGCGGATTCCTTGCGAAGAATGGACACGGAATATCCAAGTAAAAACTTCCGCGAGGACTTAGTTTTCCTGTAAAAGCACTTATTAACGAACCAATCAGCGTTCATCTTTAGAAGACTGTCTGAAATCCGTATCGCCGTCCGCCTTATTAGCGCGAGCGAAACAATAATGTGTGGTGTTCCCCGCTCGCTTGTCATAACGCGCTCGTATACGTGAGCGCGACACATAGACAGATATACGAGCGCGTTGTGACAAGCGAGCGGGGAACACCACACATTATTGTTTCGCTCGCGCTAATAAGGCGGACGGCGATACGGATTTTAGACAGTCTTCTAAAGATGAACGCTGATTGGTTCGTGAATAAGTGCTTTTACAGGAAAACTAAGTCCTCGCGGAAGTTTTTACTTGGATATTCCGTATTCATTCTTCGCAAGGAATCCGCCCGTATATAGCACATGCGCGAATTTAGAGACACCCTGTATATATGTTTATTTTACGTTTTAAATGAAACATAGAAGCATTCAAGTAAACAATCAAATAAAGGAACAAAGATTAAAGATAAATGCTATGTTGGCGATCTCTCTCTCTCTCTCTCTCTATATCCCGTGTATACTATTATAGAAATTATCGGAAGTTAGATCTTGGAAAAACCGTGGACAATTAATTATCTATATTTATGTATTAATGAATGGTAACTATACCGTAAGATGAGAAAGGAGTTATATAGGATTATGAAACTTGGCGATTCGACAGCTTGTCCACACTGATGCACACTATTATACAAGTTTGATTAATCTCTCTCCTCGTCGGAACAACACACACACGCACAGTAATGCACTGCACTGCTTTATTTGTTTGTTAGTTTTACTTATAAAATTTAGAATTGTTTTAGAGTTCACGAATATCAAGTCCCTTTTTAGTCCGTCACAGTTCACTGATTTTCGGTTTCTAACTCTAGGCTTTAATGATATACGGTTCTTCAGGTCCGGCGTAATGAACGGCTTGGAGGACTGAATCAAAAGACAAGGCTTCGGTGCACGGAAGGTGCCACGAGCCTTTTCAGAATTATGGAAACTAGTTCTAATGCGCGTGCAAGCTCAGCGAAAACTTGTGTGTTGTTCCGCGACTTACCTACGCCGGGCTCTTTACCTGCTCCAGGCATGCAGCGGCTGTACATTGCTATAGTCTATTTCACATTTGAATCCTAGTTTATACATATTTATTCTATGGGATAAGAGAGAGAGTTACCTCTAAGAGACTATTAGCAACTTGATCGGAATCTACGTTCTAGAATAACATCTGACTTTGGCGACTTTAAAGGAAGTGGAGTTTTATGTTAATTTATGAAGAATTATAAAATCTAAGTAATGAAAAGCAAAAGGAAAGTCTATGTAGAATCTATAGTGACAATATCTGATATGCGGGCGTGACATTATCCTTCCATATTCGTATATGTCTTGTATTCCATATAAACCTGTGGGACCGTGTAGGTGAGATGGACAGGGCCCTCGGACGATTTTAGCCAGCTATGGGTCCTCGCACGGAGCTTGTTGTCAGCTGCGAAATTTCGCCCCCTGAATTCTCGGAATTCAGATCACTTTTCAACTTGGGATCGTGATTGAACTATTCCAGTCGCAATATTGTCGTGGGTGAAATAGTCTTTGGTAATCAGCGAGTGCTAAAGACCATTATATCGTCAAACTGTGATTCCATGCGTTTGACGCAGCGGCCATGCTTATTATGTCAGTGTGTGTATCCGTGTGCCAGCTGTCACGAGGTTATTCTATTAACATCTCAACAGAACTTCAGGCTACTTTGTGTCTAACCTCCACCATTTCACCCAAAACAATTTTGAATAAGAAACATTTTGAACTCATCAGACTGTCGAAATAATTTTTCATACTCGAGAATTTAGGGGGCGAAATTCACTCGTAGGTGTGTATATGTGTATGTGCGTTACGACTGCCACGCCAGCCCCCTCGGACAGCCTCAAGGGATAATGTTCCCCACAGTTTCCCACTTTAGAGCGTAAATTAATAACAGTTTTTATAACTGTGTCAAGGGCTGTCAGCAATTATACAACAATATTTTTATCTTCGTTAACTACAGTATAAGGTATCATATTTCATGTAATATAATTCAGCACACGATACTTTCCAATACGGTTGCATAAGTATATTTTTATAAAATATATGATTGATTAATTATTATATGATAACCCTTGGCTCAAATTTTTATTCGAATAAGTGAGCTGTAATAATATTATATTTTTTGGATCCATGTAGAACTAATTTTTGAATTTTTTACCGTTATGGTTACAGGGCGATTGACTTTTGCTTTGCTGGATCTAGTAGACTATAGAACGCCAGACGCGGTAGGGAATTCTATGTATACTTTCCATATCGAGCGAGGTCGATAATTTATGCAATTTATTACGAACGAGAATGATTAAAGTTAATCAAATTCTACACAAAGGAGTGATATACCCTTAAAAAGCACCTTGGGTGCAAAAATCTTTCGCCTAGTTATATAAATCTGATAATTACCCACAAAAAATACATTCTCGTAAAAAAAAAGATTCGAAATCAGATGCTACTGCCTAGTACCTACATCATGTTGACTTTTTTCATGACAATAAGGCTTTCCATAACGTGGTCTTGACAAACGAAAAACGTGAAAAAAAAAAATTCGGAGGTAGTGGTACTAAGCAGGCCTTTTGTAGACAAGTACGAGGAAACGGCAATTGAATCAGGTCAATAATCCCAATATGGTGATACGAAATATCAGCTCGCCTAGTACCTTCGAAATTATTATTTTGTTTTTCATGTTGTCTGTTTTTTGATACCATTTGTAACGTGGCAAACATTTTGATCTCCTGCTCTCCAGCCTTACGGACGCATCAAGTACCGTACCCAAGTAAGTACCGGTTCCGCGATTCAAAATTCCTCGCGCCGTCGTCCAGTGGAGCCATCTTGGCTGTGCGTCGCTACACGCAGCTGACCGGCAACCGTCAGCGCCTGCAGGACGACTGGCAAAATAGCGAACTAAAAATAAGAGGAAGGCGGGCAAATAGTTTTTGTGGTCAATCAAGAGAGAGAGAGAGAGAGTGCAGTGCCTTTGAAGACTTAGCTACCTTTACGGACGACGAATTTCTGGATATTTGGACTACCTGTGCTGATTGGAGAATATCACGACGAATTGGCTTTCGACCAGACGTGTGTGGATTTGCGAATTGTACCGGCGCTTGGTTGAGTCAACCGTATCCCCAGCTCGTAGCTCTAGTCACCCCCCCCCCCCCCCATGTCCTGCCCTGAAATTCTTGAACCCCTACAAGTCTCGAGAGTCCCCGGAAAACTCCCCCGAAAAATACCTGACCGTTACCCGCGAACCGTTTTATTTTAAAGTTCCCCTAGTGCGATTTCTAGTTCCGACTTGTACCGTCCCCGCGCCGTTGTACCGAACTCCTCTGACGTCACGCGTCACAGCGGTGCGCTGCTGTGAACCAGAGAAGCCCCGAATTCCCTAGTACCGCCCCCTACTACTTCCGTGCAGCAGCTGAGCAGCGCGGTGCCTAGTTGAAATGGCACCTGGGGCAACATTTTCCCATGGCGCCCTGGTTATTATTGATTTGAAAATATATTCATATTTGGTTGAAGTTCACTTTTCTCGCTTTTACTTTCGCTGCTAAATCATCTTCAGTATTACTGTAGCAAATCGAACTGCACAATTCATGTTCAATTGATATGGTTCCTAATCCTACCAACCGTACTTAGCTCATCGATGATCTTAAATAATTCTTTATCAACTTCAATTTTGAAAAACTGCGCTCTCCAGAAGCCATAGATACGGGCAATATTAACAAAACGCGTAACGCGACAACTACATGCGGGAAAACAGTAAGCAGATCGGTTTTTTTCAAATAATTCAGAACTTCATATTATTTTAGACCGTCCACGATGTACCCCCCCCCCCCCCCCCCCCCCCCTCCACCCCTTAAGTCTCTGTCGATTTAGATAAGCGTATAAATTTATTGCTTCGTGGTGCATTTTGCGGTTCGCTATTTTTTTTAAGTGAAACTTCTTTACAGCCGATAGGGTAAGTCGAGACGGAGCGTATCGATAAGTGGAACGCTCTTATTAATCCCATCGCTGGTCACCCGGAACTGTCGTAGGGGTCCGAAAATAAAGCCTCCCGAACGAAAGACAAAACGATCTTTAAAAGTTGTATTTCCCTAAAAATTTCAAAACGTAAGAAAGTTTCACTTCTAACGCGCATGGCGGCTACACACCTTTTCTTTTTTTTTGCGTTAGTTGTTGCTGTTCCCAGAAAATCTTGGTGTCGATCTTTAATACTCATCTGTCGCTGAATATCGCCGAAGAACAGAACAGTAACTAAGCATTGCCCAACAGCATTCACTGCTGCGGCTCCTTTTGAAACGAAAACCTTGTTTGGATACTACCGCCAGATACTTTTCCTAAGAATTCCGTTGTTATATTTTCAATTTTTACATGTGTGCATCTATTTAGCAGCTTGTCGCTGGCTAACCGTTCAAGAAAAGGTATTATTTTCTCGATTATTAGAGATTTTTGATCTGGTCACTGACAATTTTTTAGCGTAATGCAGATAATGGCTTTCTCTAATTTACGGATGTTTGTCATGTTTCACATAATGGCTGTCCTACAGAAGTTGTTTTAAAAACAATGAAAGAAAATTTAGGACGAAGTTTGACATCTCAAGCACTCCAGCTTATCATTACGCTTCGCAGTATTGTAGTACCCATACGTATGGCCACGTAAAGTTGATACTTCGACTTTATATTTCACGAAACTTACATTCAATGGTATATTGGTATCGTCAATAGTTTGACTGTCCTGTCGAAAACTATTTTATAACCACTGTCGAAAAAATAGGATTCTTTCTTCTTTCAACAAGTCCATTCATAATATCAGCTGCTCGTGAACTACGAATAATAAGAGGGCCCCGAATATTTGTCACAAAGTGCACCGATAGGCCTGGAGTATATTTGAAGCAAAAATCCAAACGATTTTTTGAGCGATTTTAGTCAAAATCTCAGTATGGTTTTCTCTTTAAAACAGCGTGCACATAATTGAGTTCCCATATCTGCCCGAAGCTTGACACTACATTTTTTTTCAATTTTTTTTCTTTCAAATACGCTATCTTGTACTTGAGACAAGGAAGCGGTGTACCTTCTGTCTCGACAGCTGTCTGATTGCCAAATCGCACATAAATCACATGAATAATTATTTTATTGCCCAGGTAGTTTGGTCTGCTAATCTTTTTTCAGAGTTTGCACAGGGAAAATCCCCTGTAAATCAATTAACCTCTCTGTATAAAATATTAGTTGTATTCGAAAAACATTTTGATATATTTATATATATCATTCTAAGCTTCTATCTGATAACAGTATATCGTCTATATATTGATATGTTGATTCATTCTAGGGAGCAGTAATAAATGACTAATTCCATTAAATCTTGAAATTATTTGTCGTCTAGGATTCTATGTATATCCTAATCATAATTAAGAGCAATCCAAATATTAAAATCCCCAAAAATTTCAAACATTTCTCTGATATCGTGATGTTGTATGATTACGACGTGAATCTTCATTTGAGAGACAATATCGTCAAGCTGCAAAGTCTTACGCACAATCAATTTTCGTCTCCTAGATTCACAGATCTTTTTCATAACGCATGCATGGCAACCTTCACTTTCTCTCCGTGTAAGCAGTGGAGAAAATGAGTCTTTGTTGATGAGTGTGACAAAATTTTTGCTATACTATCATGGCGTCGAAAGCGGAGGTTGCCATGCAGTGGTTATGAAAAATAGTATGTGATACGCGTAAAGACAGGGACCTCGCACTCATGCAAAGTCTCTGTTTCTCCACATGTATCACAATCTACTAGTTCATGAATATCACTATTGTCACAACTATCACCCGTGACGAGATACGCATGATGTAAGCTATATTGTAAGGTTCAATCTGAAGATTTATATCCGTATGCATAAGACCTTTGTATATACAATATGCGATTATAGATCGCAGATAGACGATAGGTTTACGGGAGCTTTTTTGTAGAGCGTTAAATTCGCTACAAAAAAGTCTGCAATGGCATGTATCTATAGTCGATATTCGATGCGTTTGAGGCGATACAAGACATACCTACAAAATTACGCTTTTCCGCCAACTGACAGCAACGTGGCCGCTATTTTGCAGCCTGTCATCGGAAAAGCGTAGTTTTGTAGGTATGTTTTGTATCGCCTCGAACGCATCGAATATCGACAATGAATATTTACATGCCGTCGCGGATCATAAGCCGTCAATCGACATTTTCAATCACTTTATATCCAGAGCAACTGAATTGTCTTAATCATATGTGCCTTCTGAAATGTGTACTAACGTTCGAACAAATACAGCGATACAAGCTTCACTAATTGTGCCGTCGCGTCACTCGCAATTGTAGGGGCTCTCTAGTTAAGTGTTGCCTAGAGTATTGCGAATTTAGAGTAAACTGTACCTTCGATTAAATATTTTAGGGACTAAAAATGTCCTTATTGGCAACGTACTAGTCACCACCTGCGCTGGAAGTGACAACTGTTGCGGACAAAGGATCTCCGGCATCACAGCCTATCACAGCCAACGGTGAAAACAATTTTACTGCCGGAAAAGGGCTACGGATCTATATTGATGATGAGTGCACCCATCTCCATCAGTGAAATACCAAATACTATTAATATAAGTATAACATCGTACCAGCAGACCGATCAAATTGACACTATTTTGCAACTATTTGTCAAGAGTAAAGACGATTATTATAGCTAATCAGGCCAGTAAAATCTAGCGTAAACCACTTTTCACTTTCCAGCCTTGCTGCCGGATAGTGCCAATCCTCAATAGTGCACAAGAATATTTTTTAAATACTCCACAGTTAGTGCTCCAATAGGATACATATCAACGGTGCCAATAGTTTTTTTTCCCACGAGGGATGACGCATGATTTATCTCTTTATGCTGATGGTGAGAATATACGAAATCAAAAATGGAAGATAGTGTAGAAATCGGTCCTATGAGGATATGCGAGTTTTATTGAAAAATAATTACAATATTGTCACCATGTATTCACGTTGTAATAATCCTCACTAAACTCCGTAGAAACATTTCACGCATTCTATATACCTGTACTATGTGGAATATTTGTGCATGAAAATTACATACGATGTATTCCTCTCCAAGCGGGTCGGGTGCAACCTTGACCGTCTTCAATCTCGTTGATAAATTAATTATTACCAAAACAAATGAAGCCTATGTAAATTATTTCAATTTGTTTTCCAAATACTGTTTGAGTCGGAAATTTGAATATTTTCAAATAAAAGAATTTTCAAGGAATTTCTTCACAAGATCAAAAGTAGCATGGTGGCAATAATCAAACTATTGGAAGAACTCTTAGAAAGATTCGTCGTGAAATTTCATCAATATTTTCTTCGACAAATAAATCTCCTGAAGATCATTTTCATGTAATTTTTTTTTGTTTAATTCAATCAACCGGAGTCCAGTTATACTAAAAAAAAAAAAAAAGAATTGAAATATTTTACACAGATTCCTTTCGATACGATAATGATAAAAACCATTTATCCAGAAAATTGGAGAGGGTAACGGTGTGAGCCTGTTTCACTTCGAAGAGAAGCCTGATATGCAATGCGACAGTCGTAATTTACAGATACACACCATTTTAGGAAGTACTTTACATGAATACAATAACAGCGACTGACACCGTTGCAAGAATAATGCTGGCACTAACGCGAGCAGATCCACCGCCTACGTTATTCGTCAGCTTTAACCACTCTGTGATATCGGTTTCGTAGCTTTCAAGCCAGGAGAGATTTTCTTCTGCGAGTTCAATGGCTCGTTCGGCGGATGCAGCTGCGACTCCCAAAACCTCTCGATGGCTGGTAACAAAGTCTCGTAGCTAAAGAAGAAGAGTTAACGGTTTACAGTTCTTACCGACATTCATCCACAATAGCACAGAACGTTTCAGACAGATTTCTGAAATGTTGCATTGGAGTCTTGTTATGATTTCAGAAATATAACAATAAACAGTCACTTACTATCACATCTCAGAAATGTGACATTTTTTTAATTGTTATGTTACATCTTTTGATATATAGTTTGAGAAGTTTTCTGTGACATATTCTAAAGATATTAGTTTGTTTTGTAATGATGACAAGCTCGATATAACTGAATCATGACTTTCAGAACTTGAAACGTTGTGATTTGTGAGTATGAAAGCTGAAAACGCTTCCAATACTTAAATAAAACGGTCTATGCTGCACGAGATATCAAGACGTGATTTTATACTACAAGATGACGCGATGAAAGATCACCTACCTTTTCAAGCTGCTCGCTGCTCACCACCCGCGCAGCAAGTCCTTGCAGAATGTTACCAATACGATTCATGCCACCATAGCTAAACAGAGATATAAATTGATCGTAGATCGATCGTGTGAAATGAAGAAGATTTTTTTTCAAATGTAGACTCACAATTCGGAAATTGCCTCGTAATTATTGGCCAGGAAGTTGAAGGCTACATTGACATTGTTTGGGCTACTGGAATAGACCGAAGTGAAGACACTGTACGTATCCTGGGATCGAATCGAAGAATTTGGCGATATCGACAACTTCAGGTAACTGCAAGGAAAATGACCCACCAAATGAACATAACTGTCTCCACAACGAGATACCCAGCCGTTCATGATACTCACGCGTTCAAAAGATCCTCGTCTTGGCTACAACCTAAGCTCGACAGGATTAAAGTCTGTTCCCCAGAAAAATCTGTAGCCAAGTATCTCTGCCACATGAAGTCCCAGACCGAAGCATTTGCATTTCGCAGACCTTCGCAGTAAACCCAGGCCTTCAGATCAGCTGAAATGCTGAAGAAAAAAGTCTTTCATAAATCAAAATGACGTGAAATCACACAACACAGCGAACATGAATAGGTACAGTGGAATCATTATATTTACGTCGATTCACTTGGATCCGCGCTGCTGTAGTACCCCAGCAGCAATTCTTCAGCTTTTTCCTGGCATGTAATGGAACCCATCTGGCAAGCCCAGGAATTGGCGCTTAACCTGAGCAACTTGGTGACGTGCTCATCGCTATCCTGCTCCTCAAAACCAAGTGTAGCTTGGAGTGGCGTTACGAGCGACAATACGTAGGTCTGGCAGTCAGTTAGCAGTATCACAGAGAATAGAAATGAAGGACCATGGTTAATTAATGGATGAGAGAATGTATTCGTTTATCGCTATGCAGGCACGTCAACTCAAGATTTTAGTACGGAATAGTCTTGACTGAACTGCAATTTAGTAAACATTACTGAATTGAGCGTCGGTAATAATCTGGCGTAAGTTTAGCCTTCCGATTGGAGCACTGCTGTATTGTTAATTCTTAGCGATAGGCAGAGAACATCAGTTCGAAGCTAATCTCTAATAATTGGTAGCTTCCACGATAAAAAGGGAAGTTGTCAAAAATAAAGAACACTCAATTTTCTACAAAAAAGGTCTAAAGTTTAATGGTTTGTGTCCAATTTCGGCAAGAAATCGGGCCTTCAAGAGCTCCACTGTGGGGAGTCTCTGTACATGCGTATGTGATTTTGCTACGCGCTCAAGGAGGTCTGAAAAATTACCGTCTCCTCGCTAAAATTAAACAAAAACTATCAAGCTCACGGATAAAAGTAAAAAACCATTTTTGTAGAAAATGGCCTGATAGCGGGATCAGTTTTTTTTAGGCCAAGTATATGCGAGTATTGACCATGAAGTATTGACCACCACTAGTGGATACAATTGCAAGTATAAACTATGGTCACACAAGCATATCCTTCAATGAGTCCATAAATATTTTGGCACAATGCTGAACAGGTGAGAAGCATTTTGACTTTTTCGACATCTACCGCTCATAGAAAAACTCTTGTATGAGATAGCACGATTATATTCGGGTCGAAAAGTTAGTCCATGATTTGGCCACTTCACCTTGAAATCAGCATAGCCCGTAGAGTTAGCCAACATTGTGTTGAGGTAGGTAAAACTAGTGAATGCAGCTGCCCAAGGTGCATATGAGGTTTCTCGTGTCAGATAACGAGTTACAGGAAGAGCAACGGTGTAGTTAAGGTATCCAGCACGCGCCAAGTTTAGGGCATCGTCGATCAATTGCGCGCGGTTCAGCACGTTGATAATCGTATAGGCCGTCGACTGAAGATATGTGGAAATCATTTCCCAATTAGTGTCGTCGTAATTAACTCGATAGAAACCTGGACAAAATGTTGATGCATAAAAAACAGTAAATTCCTTAGTTATTTGCCGATTATTATCATCATTACTTTATTCATCTTCTCGTTGGGATATTTAGTCAAGGTTGACCCATCCTTGCCGATTAATATCATTGCATTGTTCCTTTGCTCGTTAGAATATTCAAGCAAGGCTGACCCACCCTTCCAGAAAAAAATTATTGGCAATGCAGATATTTATACCGTTCAAGCACTATTGGCGCAGTATTTCAAAAATAATTTCGCGTGTTATAAGCAGCAGCTGTTTTCGTCAACACAGGTGGACAATCAGAAGTGATGTATGTGTGAATACCGTAGTCTGCCGTGTCGTGCCGTGCTATGCCCCCCCCCCCCCCCCCCCCGACACGCCGCGCCGAAATATGCAACCGAAAGTAGATCTTTTTTTAAGTTGATAATACTGCAGACAATACCTGACTTGAGAGCCTTTATGATGGCGAGCGGAAATGCGAGCAAAGTTTGTATCGCTAGATACCCTCTGAAGTCACGAATAATTGAGAAAATTCGGTTGCTTCGGAGATAACATACGTTAACTCTCCTGAATACTTCACGAAAAATACGTTATTTTTGAAGCAACCTGAATTTTCCATCATCAATCGTATTAGCAGCGACTGCAATCCGTGCACTCAACTCTGCTTGGTAAGTAAACATTTATGGTATTTGCGTTCACCGTCAAGTTAATGATGAGATTAACCAGTTCCAATATTTGATCTCTGATAGCGGGCCAGCTGCTGAAGAGAAAACTACGGCGGTCAGGATGCTATACTAGTAACAGTGCGATCATGATAAAACGAAATTCTAGGACTAAAATCTTCGTTGACAGACGAATTCTCTGTGAAATTTAACGTGGATTGTGTACCTGTTTGCTGCACGTTATAAATAACCCACTGCGAAGGCGAGAAACCACTGATCATGACGCTCTCATCTTGTGCTCTGATCCAACTGGTCGGTGCCGTTGAACTGAAAGCGATGCTGGTTTGCGAAGCGAAATTTAATGGAATCCACCATCTGTATTCCGTGGTGTCGTTCGAAGAGCCTCGACCCTTCAGCAAGAAGCGTTCCTAAAATCAAAATTTGAAACCGGACTTCTCAAAAGTTTTCATTGTGACTCTGTTACTGTTCTTTCAATTCTAGGTGTATCTCAAATCATAAAGTGATTATGGTCCTTGGTCAATATTTCAGTCACCTTCGGTAATCACAACTTACTTGCGATATTTCCTGAGTAGATGAAGTATAATTTCTTATTACAGTAACTAGTGGATATCCTTTCTGGTTGGTCCAAGTGTCCATGACAGTTTTGATATCGACGTGCGTATGTAGAACAGAACTATTCAAATAGCTATTCATTTCTGTAAGTGCCTCCCAGAGATCATCGGGAGTCGCCGCGCTGTAAGCCCTACAGACCCGTTGCGAAAAGTCAAAGTACTGTACTGAAGAAGCAGGGATTCGTCACTGTCGAGAACTGCAATGCATTTACTCACATGTTTGTCAAATAGAGTTGTAGGCCTCTCTGGAATACATCTTCCCCCAGGAAGTGTGACATCATACGGATCACGGAACCAGCCTTCGAATATGAGATTGTATCGAAAATCGCATTGATCTCACTGGGACTATTAACCTCTTCGTTGATGGGATGGGTCGTGTCCAAACTATCGGTGAGTAGCGCAGGATGATAGTAATCCACAGTAAACTGCTCAGTTAAACGCCAAGTGGTCTCAACAGCACTCGTCGAGTAGTACTCGAAGTACGTTGCGAAACCTTCGTTGAGCCAGAGATACTTCCACCATAGCGGACTGACCAGATTACCAAACCACTGATGAGCGAATTCATGCGCGATCACAGTTGCGATGTTTTGCTTGTTCCGGGTGGTCGCCACACCATCTTTGTACAAAAGGAGACGTTCTCTGAAACCATAAGAGCGGATGGTCAAAGAAATGTCGTTTGGAAATGAGAATACTTTTTATGACAAACACGACTTCTCATGCCGAACAACATTTTCTTCCTACCAGCCGACGACATCATGTGCGACCCATGATCACGTGGCCTTAAATTCAAACAAGGATCGATCGAAAAGCAATGAGAGATGCAAAAGGCGTGTTATATGGCGTATTAGGAATCAAATCTGATTAGTAACTGTAGATTCAAAGAGTAACATCACTGTAAATTTGTCAGTAAATCGATTTTTCGTTATTGGCTGAAGAGATGCTTTAAACCTTCTAGGATATGCGGCAAAAAGTTTAATACCTGAAAGAAATTTTTTTCATCGAAAGCGCGTCGGACTGCTCCGAAACGACTATCTGCGTCAAATGAACCCACTGGAAAGGTACAGCCTAATGCCTTACCTTTTGATTTCTAACTTCTGTAATACACTAACAGATATCGTCAGAAAGCGTTTATGTTCATTCGGAAGCATTTCCAAAGAAAAGTACGTTAGTGTAGCGTCAGTACATGTACATGTAGATTAGGGTGATCCAAAAAAACTAACCTATCGAATCTATGGTCTTAAAAAGACCTATTTACTGAGAAAAAAATTCTCTCATTTAGGAACATTTTATATAAATTTTAAAAGGTGTCGGTGGCCATTTGAAATTTCCCATTTGAATAACACGCAAACAAATTGTTTCTCATTAAAAATGCTATAACTATTGGACCGTTTAAGATAGAAAAATTTTCTAGGCATATTCTTGTAGGGCATTAAATTCTCTAAAAATGACCTTGGAGTTAATTGTCTAGACTCAAAAATTCATATACTTATGGGCTATGAATTGTGCAATAAAAAATAAATAAGTGAATTAAAACTCTCTTCTCTTTGACAAATCTAGTTTATAATCAACATTTTCTACACATTTTATTTAATTTCAGTGTGTTTTTTTTATTTAGCATGAATATTTCTAATCATAAAGCCCTAAATAGGCAGGCTATTTCTACTTTTTTTCGACTTTCATAGCCCATAAGTATGTGAATTTTCGAGGCTAGACAATTAACTCCGAGGTTATTTTTTAGAGAAATCAATGCCCTACAAGAATATGCTTATAAAATTTGTCTATCTCAAACGGTCCAATAGTTATAGCATTTTTAATGAGGAACAATTTTTTTACGTGTTATTTAAATGGGAAATTTGAAATGGCCACCGACACCTTTCAAAATTTAAATAAAAATTTTTACAAATACGCAGCATAACTCCGACAATTTTCATTCTTTGTATTCGAAATTTCAATAATAAGTATTTATAATCACATTTTAAAGTGAAATACGTAGGGGATTTTCGATAAGTTAATTCAAAACATTAATTATTAACAAATGATTACCTCTTTTCTTGTCGGAAATTGAACGTTTTCATTCAAATACTCGCCAATCACACAAAGATCAATGTTTTTAAAATCCCGTACGTATTTCACTAGCTATGAACATGTAGACTCAGTGAATTTTCAAAATTTTTTTACAAATTCAAATTTGTATTAGCTACCTCAAACTCAATATGTCTGGCTGGAATAGATCTGGTGTCACCATTTTTTAATATTTGTCGATGATAATTTTTTGTTTAATACTTAAATATATGCTTAATAACTTCCGCGTATATTACTATTCTATGACCTTTTCTTCCATCCGAAAATAACTGTCAAAAAAAAAAACGCCCTTTTTTAGGCTATTATAGTGGTGTTACCCCTCAAGTGAATGCAACAAGCTCTTGAAAACATTTTTTCCGGAACCAATTTCCGTCAACTTGTCCACACAATTTCTACAAAGACACTTGACCAGACTTCTTCTCATTATGTTGAACTATTGAGCCCTCCATAGGCAAAGTAGTCTGATATACTCATCAGTAAGTAAAGAATAATTATTTCTGATACCGCGAGGCATTTTGAAAGCCTGAATTTTTTTACGAGTAGATTGGCCCATTCAAATTTGTTGATGGATGGTTCGATAGATCTGTGCAATGTACATAGGTACCATAAAAATACAGATTTTCAGAACTCCAGCTACGAGTTCAGTACGAATCAGAATTGTATTATATTTTCATTCGTTAATAAATAATCTTTTGCAATACAACGCTCGTAGAACTGTTAAGTGGCCTTCAACAAAAACTTGTCTTGGATTACAGTCTTACTTGTCATGATAATGTCTGTACGGCTTATCGTCTATGGGCACTGATGCAAAGATCAATTTACTGACTTCTAGCCGTAATAATTATCATCTGTAAGCTTAGTAACGAATGCTAAAAAATGAATGATTCATCGATAGCAGTAAATCAAACAGATACGTTGGAATAAATTCTGAGGTATATACCTATATCAATAAAACGTATCAACTCACCTGTAAGTAACAAGGCCCCAATTCTCCATGGCTCCAGCAGAAAAGTCTGGTATAGCGATTTGGTCCATCTTCGAGAATGATAGGTTGTAGTCGTGCCCAGCAAAGCTGTTCATATCCTTCAAGATGTCCTCACCAACAGTCAAGGCGTAGGTCGCCGTCTGTAAGGCGTCCTCACGGGCCCAGACCCTGAACGTTTGAGCGTCATTCGACAAATTCTTAAAGTCAGATACCACGAAGGCTACGAGATACGTAGACATCAATGGTGTGGTGCCGAAATTCGTCCATACTCGATCCTCTATCGTGGAGCTGGAATAAATGAATTGGTTCCCAAGATCCTGAAGAGTTTCAAATTTTATAGGAAAACAAACAATTTGAGTCCATTTCGATTATTTCATTACAGTTCCACAGATATTATGGACATACCAATATCCCCTATAGCACGTAATATTACTGCAACCTTGATGCAATATCGCCAATTCAATTTGATGAGATTTATATTACAATATTGCAGTTCCAATATGTAATGAAAATGAGATATTGCAATATTGCAGCAATATTACGTGCTGTGTAATTTAAACCTGATAAACATCACATTAAATCATAAGCGGCAATATTACATCGCAATATTACAGCAACATTACATCACAATATTGCAGTAATATTAAAACTAAAATGCAACAAAAGCGCACATAGCAATGCTGCAACAACATTGGAGCAATATTACTACAATATTACTCGTATTTCAGTGTGACATCGTAGCAATATTGCATTGCTGTATATAGCAGTGACAAAATTGTTGTGAAAGTGATATTCGTATCCCAATTTTCACTTTACAGGATGGGCCACGTCAGTTTTAATATAGGTTTCATGCACCCTGGGTTGAAGTGAATTAAATAATAAGTGTCCGAAAAAAGCAAATTCAACATTTTTAATTTGGTATGAGTTTAATGACAAGAAAACTTATTTTCCACACATATTGTATCAGGATTCAGAACAAATATTGTCATTATTGGTGATGCATTAACCCGAATTATTATTCCCTGTGACGTATTATTCATGTATCTGTAGATTACCAATTACATTGTGTAATTTACAATCAGTAACATGTTTATTATTGATCGATGCACAGAAGTAATAAGTAATAATTGCTGCATGAGTGATTAGAAAATAAATCAAAAATATTATTTGACAAAAATTCTGAAACAACAGATTTTCTTGTAAACAAAGTCAAGTTTTTTTCACATCGACACAATCTAATATTTGAGGTGACTAAAACTCAGATCAAGAGAAAATGTGGTTTCGAATATCAATCGAATATCAATGTCAGGTTTCCTACATCTTACTATTTTCATCCTGCGAAGATTTCAAACGATTTTATGCGTGTTCAAAATATCTCGATGATTTCATGGGTATTCAAAAGATTCTATTTCGGAAGATCCCATAATGGTAGAACAGAAAAAAATGCACAAAATTTCAGAAAAAATGAGACCATAGCGTACACCAGCTTTCATCCATAGTTTGTCATTGGATGCCAATGTAATTTTGTTCCAAATCCTAGAAATTTATTGTACATAATACTCACTCAGTCTCTGACGTGGACACTGCAGCTTCGTTCGAAATAGCAGTTTGGTTTGGCCAATGAGCGATGCTGATATTGAAGCGTGCCTTTAGCGCTGGTTCATCAAAGCACGGAAAAGCCTGGCGGGCGTAAACTGGCTCAAACTGTGTAGTGGCTAGCCACCTAAAGAAGGATTCAGTAACGTTGGGGATATGTTGAAAAAAGGTGCAATCACATCACCGACTTCTTTCTCGCTAGGTAATATTTTTTGCAGAACGCCTCTGTTCGATAGTTTCTGGATTCGGGCAAATATCAACTAGAGTTTACATAACTGGTTAGCTACTTACCTTGTTTCCCCGGAACTCGTCGTATAGGAACTGCGATAAAAGCCATTCATATCAGCCGAAATGATTCCAGTGTACTCCATATAGATCGAGTAGTTTCCTGGTTGAAGATCTGTCTCAAATGTTAACGTGTAGAAATCGAGTTCCGAATCATAGACCTTGTTGATGACTTGATGCGCATCATTGTCAGAGTTAACGGTCACAGTATCGTCAATTATATCAAGTGTTTTAGCGTGAAGAACGATCGTGGAGGTTTGCTCCACGACCATAACGTCTATGGCGACTTCCCCATTAAAGGTAAAGTTTCCCTCTTCGAGGTAAGGGATTAGTTTAATTTCGTAGTAAATAGGAACCGTATTGTTTGGTAACCGATAGTTTTCGCCGTTCTCAATTCGGGTTAAACTTGAACCCTGGCCAGTACCAGCCGACGTCCTGGCAGAGTTAAGTACGAACAGCAAGCTGATGAGTAAGTGCCACAAATAGTCCATCTGTATCGGCGTAGATTATAGGTTCAATTATGTAGAATGATTGTCGAGATTTTAAAGTTCTTACCGTAGCATCGACACGACTGATATTATATTGAAAACTTTCGATTGCACACGTGATATCAATATCACAAATGGATCATAAAATATTGAAGACTATACTTGAGATTGATGAAGTACAAAACAAAGGGTAAAAGATTTCGCTTCTGATTTGTAGTGTTTAAAAAATTGGATTTGGTCTCATCGATGAGCAGTATTTAGTTTATGGTAAATGATAGGTAAATGGAAGAATTAATTCCATCTATAACGTAGTGACTGTACCAGAGTGTATGTTCTAACTCGGGACTCGATTGTGGTAAAATGTCACTAGTTGTCGTTATAATTAGAACCTTTCTCGGCTGATCTTACCTTCCCTCGCTATTACCAGCACTATAATAATGAACGAGCTTGAGCTATCCACCTCGAAAGCTTTATAAATGTGAAGTATTTGATAATATGACTTTGAGCCGTTATCGTGCAACAAGTATTATCTTATCAAGCAATACTATTTCTCTATAGCCTTGATATAATGTCAGTTGAATACCTCCTGCGAAAGATTAAACCGCAGCATCAACGTCACGACTGTGAAGAAAAATGCACAATAGAGAAAATATTCTTCTATCTCTCATACCAGCTTGAACTCGATACATGCATCGCAGTGATTATCATCTAATGAGTAATACAATCGACAGCAATCAATCGTAGGTCGAATTGATAAGTGCTGTCAAAATATCTCAGTCGTTGAACGATGTATGTGCGACTATCCACAACAAATCTTGTTTGATGATGGTGTTATTGCTGATTATATGAGTTATATGAGCTGTATGATATGAGTCGTGTAAAACCTGGGAATTTTCAGTATTTTTTTCTCATATATTTTTTCTCATTTCTTTCTTATACATTCTTGTTTGTTGTTACTTAATCGCGAATACAGCATAATCACGTATGAAACGTAAGCACATCCTATTTCGGAGCATTTTCAATCCGAATAGATGTATCTTTTTTTCAAAACTCAATATTAAAACCATTCATTTTACAATTGAGACATGAATTCTAACTTGAAAAGTAGAGTCTCAATAATTTTAATATGTCTCATATGAAGAGGCTTCAAATTTTTTTTAGCAGGCATCTTCGATAATTTGAAAATGAACAGGTTTCAGGTTTTAACATTTTTTCTCGCTAGATGGGGGGCCTCGTTCTTGACGGACGTTTGGAGCACATTCGCCAAAAAAGCATCGCATGTTACCAGGCCCATTCTAGCACGTTTGCTCAGGGAAGTTTGCCATCGAAGATATTCTAGAGGAGACCAACGCGCGATTCTGATCGTGACGATATTAAGGCTCTGGCGTGAAAAGTGATGTGAAAACTGGTGTGCATAAAAACGAGCAGCAGGTAATATATCCAACAAACCTTCAAGAACATAAATAACTATAAAAAAAACTCGAGAAATAATCAGATAAGTACTAGTTTGGGGCCTTTCGAGAATCATAAGGTCCTCTCCCTGGCTTACCCTGTCTCTAAGATGGGAGACAACACAATTTATTTATTTAGAGTTACTCTACCTTGAACTTTTCTGACTCTAGCAGTGTTGCTTCTTCTGATTTTTTTTGCTGCTGTCTATGCTTTCAGCAAGAAAAGCTCGTGACATTTTGGCTATTTCCATGATTTACATGTGAAGATTCATCATATTTCACAAGTTTCTTTTCTGTCTGGGCTATCGGAGCATACTACACTGACCCAAAACTCTTGAGTTTTGTCTACATCTGCTGATCATATCTGATGGAGAATTTTATTCAAAACAAGTTTCGAATAAAAAATATAGAATCGACGTACTTTCACGACGATGTCCGTAAGAAAATTAAGCAAGCTAAAAGCTGTACCTCGAAACACATTTTGTTCTAGAAATTGTTACGAAAGCATACGCCAAAGATCCGGAAAAGTCCCTGATCAATCATGGAATATTCTTTGAAGGGTTGGGATTTGCTATCAATAGCGTAAAAGACTGGGAGGGCGATAGACTGCTAAAAAAAAAAAGGATGAGACTGCTGACGTTGAGCAATAACTGATAAAATTGTGCAATATTTATATCCAAAGAGAAAACCATGTCGTCGTATATTAGTATGTGAAATAAAAAAAAAAACAATTTTGCTTCACATCATTCTTAAATGTCTTTTAATTGGGTTCGGTCCCCTTGTTTTATGTATCGAGATATAACTGAGGGATATGTAGGTGGAGATAAATGAACTTAGTAATTAATGAATTAATAACTTTATTTCTACGTAATAATTATGTACGTTTGGTATGATGGTTGAGTTATGTTTGTGTCTCCTGCAAGGAGGTTGGTAAAGACGTGTCGTCTTAGGGGGAAGGGTAGTCAGTTGCTAGGAGAATAAGATAAAAGGATTAGCTGACTCGCTGCATTTAGCAGTGCCGCGGGCAGCGAGTGTTTTCGAGAGATGTCAAGACAGGATGCGGACGATTAGGTAGCAGATAGATAAGCAGTGAGAGACGTAGAGAAAAAAGGGGCGGGGGGGGGGGGGGGGGGAAGGTGCAAACAGTTAGAGGATAGAGGTAAGTGAAGGGAGAGCGTAACATCATCCTCCCAAATTCTTTTTTATTTGGAAAGGAAAAAATTCTCACGAAATTTAGAGCTTGTACGCAAGTGATGGTTCAGCAATATTGCTCATCCCCATATGAAAAATACGAAATTTCTTATTGGTTTTCCAAATCGTCCGATAACTATAGAATACTGCGGGATCAAATAAAAAAAGACTATGTATCAATATCTAAATATCTGACCACCATTTTCAGTAAAATAGTTGAATCTTATCTCATAATTGTCAATTCATTTTGAATATTTTTTAATAAAATATTCAATTATAATGTAAGAAAAATGACTCGTTATTTAGATATGTTAAATATTCAACCATAAATCTAATTTTTTGCGAGTATGTGAATAACTATGCACCATTTAAGGAGGGTGTCTTGTGGCACGAGGTGTTAGGTCAATAAGTGACAAATTTGTAATATTTTAGAAATTATGTAATCCTCTTTGATGTCACTGAATCATACAACCAGCTCTTATCTGACTTTTTGCGGGAAATTGAATAACAAAGATCACAAATTTAACACAGGGTTATATGGAAGAGCTGCTAAGTCAGCGTTTCAAACACATATTCCATACACTTGACGGATAGATTTCTCGAATAACAAAGATGCTACTTGTGCATAAGTTTTCAAAGATTCAAACGAGCCCGGTATGTCCTTATCGGGACATTCCTTATGTGTAAGGGTTCTGTCTGCTTAAAATAATGAAGTATAACTGATTGTAAGAGGAAGAGTGTGAGGTGATGAAATGTGTTCATATATACGGAGGATTAATCTAATAGATTTTGTTTATTGAATAACGGAGATGGTAAATAAGTATATAAAATACAATGAACGATCATGATGTCTGCTTGTGGATAGTTAGGAATTAGGTAGAGAAGTCTTGAAGAGGAAAAGATGGAAGAAACGTATTGGATAAAAGTTGACTAGTCAGAGGTGGAGATGGAAGTGAGTAGTTGGATGCTGACAAGAAACAGGTAAACGTTCCGAGTTGGTAAGACGGGAGGCCACGTGTAGCTGACAATAAGTATGCACCGTACCACAGGATGCATGTTCAGCAGTTATGGTGTGGAATGGCTTATCAGGATACAGATCATCTATAGTTACTTATATGCTAAGCGAAGTTACAGGTATAATGTGATGCCGTATTGACAATAGAAAAGGAAAAATATTGGGTTATTAGATATTTGGCAAAGAAATTTCAAGAAAACTATCGCGAAAGCCGAGTATCCAAAGTGACTCGTTGACACGTTGAGGCTTCCAGTGAGAATTGGCAATATGAGTGGATCCACGTCACTTCACTCAAAAAAAAAACCGTCAAGTCACAGATTTTTGCGCCATTCAATACATCTGTAGTACCATGGAAAAAGAAATACAACTTGAAGGATTTTGAAAAATTCTCAAAAATGGCGGAGTTAGAGCCATATGAATTTTCGTAAACCACTGTTGCACAGCTATGTTTGAAAATTCATATATCCAAAAGTGTTCATCGGAGCGGAAAGATCCTTGAATCAGTTTGTTCGTAAAAGAATGCGCTTTCATATAAAAATTTTATTTTCAAAAAAAAAATTCTTTCAATATTTTTTTGTGGTTTTTTTTTTCAATTTCGCTGCCATTTCCGTGGGACTTACAGAAATTCATGAAGATAATTTTTTTTGGATACCTGGATCCTTCCCCTTCAATACTAAAATAAAAATATGTGGAGAAAATACCTGGGCCGTAAATGAAACATAAAATGTGTCGTCGCGCGTCACCGCGCGCGCTGATCCACGTCCGCGCTACTCCCGCAAGCTCGCTGTGTTACGTAGTGGAGATTTCATATGATGCTTCTTTACTTACCCAGGTTATCCATTCTCCGAAAATAGTTATTTTACCACCTTAGCCCTTCCGTATCCGTCTACTGGTCATGTTTTCTCGGAGTTATACATATTGTTACAAAGGGTAAAACCACCCTTCATATTTCATGACCGCCCGATCTAGTACGTTCAAACATTAAGGTAGGGGCCATATTACGGAACATTGTCCTAGTTTATGGAATATATGATAAAAATCTAAATGACAAATAATTTTCAACTCATTCAGTACTCATAATATTATATTTATGATTATTAATAACTAATTTATTGATTACATTAATTTATTTTTATCAATACTTTAAAATGTACAGAAAAAAAAATAGATTAAATGCCCGTATCATGTTGCATGAAAAAAGAACTGTCTTTTGGAGTAAAACAGTGACGTGTGTCATTGCGATTGTTTCAACTTTTCGAGATATATATCAATGATTCAAAAATACTTGAAATATGTCAATCAAAAGTTTAGCTCATCACCTACCTAATTGCATATGAATTATAAGTAGTTTGATAAATTATTCATTTTTATTTAGGTGTTTCATAATTGGTACAAAAATTTCTAAATAGTCCGTATTTATGAAACAGTATATTCAGTGTTCCATGCAGTGTTGCCAACTCGGATTGTCGTAATCCCACTAGAGCCCTTGTCAAATCTCACCAAAAACCGCTAAACTCGTCTGCATTATTTCTCACCAAAAACCACCGAACTATCTACGTTTTCTGCCACAAAAACACCAAATTTCAAAACCCGAACTTGACCAACCAATCGAAACGCAATTTCAGACTCGTTTAAAACTTTACAATTTCCTACACGGGGGAAGCTCGGTAATTGTAATTTGTGATTGTTCTATTTTGATCATTTGAATTTTTAAATGAAAAAAATCGTGTAAAGATCAATCTGTTATAAAAAAAATCAAAACATCAAATTCCCCATTAAAAATATGAATTTGCCGAAAATCACCAAATTTCCCACTAAAGAACCAAATTTCTTTAAAAATCGCCAAATTTCCCGCCAACCGCTAAACAAGTCAAAATTCTCACCAACAATCTTTCAAACCCACCAAATTTAGTGGGAAAACCACCAAGTTGGCAACACTGGTTCCATGTCCCCCGTACGTTCATTTGTCCATGTGGTCCGTAATTATGAGACAGCGATTTTTGAGAGCAATATTTATTTAATTTTGTGTTAATAATTGTTGACTATTTAAAAAAACAGCAGTTTTCGTAAGATAAATGTTACTACAGTGTATATTTCTATAAATTTGCATTTCGGTGAGTACTTAGATTCGAAAATTACATCAAAATTAGAAACTAACCTGAAAAATTTTGTAAGTTGGGTAATAAATATTGTTTTATGTTAATCAAATCAATAATTTGATCAGTGGATGCAATATCACACGAAGAAAAGAAATGAACGGAAAATAAAAGAAGAAAAGTTAAAAAAAAAAGGAATTGCTAGAAGCGAAGAAGCAATTAGCTACTGAACGGAAAAAACTGCAAGATAAAATGAAAGAAATACAACAAAGGATCAAAGAAGAAACGAAATAGTTGCATTTTTTAATTTTAAATATACCTTGTTTTTATTAATTATTCATCCAAAGATTTGAATCTGTTCTTGTCGTGCTCATTTTGTAAGTGAATGTTTATTAATTATGGTTTGTTAATTCGTGTTTATTTTTAAATATAACTGTATCAATACTTAATAAAAATATCAAATAACTTTTTATACCATCAATAAATAAATTAACAACTGAAACAAAATTTTTAAGTCTAAATGTTTCAGTCCATTTTGTGTTCCATAATTTGGGACACACCTTATGAAACACCCGGACATGTTTCTTCAAACTGTTTCATAAATACGGCCATGATTACTTACCTTTTTTTTTTAATTCATTAATATTTTTAGCTAAAACTAACTTAACTAAAATTTATATCGCTTCAGAAGACATCAGGTAAACAATTAATCTGAAAAAATTCAATATTTTAACTCAACTTTTGTTTAAATAATATAAAATATACAACTCCTATTCATAAAGTGTTCCATAATATGGCCCTTTACCTTATACAAACAATTAAAGTATGTCCTTTATAAACAGCTAAGGTAAATGTCCCAATCATTGAACACTATCTTGTATTTTCATTATTTCTCATTCACCTGCATGCATTTACTTATTTATAAAAATTTCATTACATATATGGAATTTTTAGCTATCGAAATGTTACCTTACTTGTGCATAAACAGCTTCAATTAATAGAGAATGAAATTATTGAATCAACAACGGTGACCCGATTTGACGTCTCGTGGTAATTGCTTATCGTTTTTGCTAAGACGCGCTGTTTCATACGTAAGGGCATGAAAAATTCAAAAACTGTCGCATTTCAAAAAGTAAAGGCGTTTCAGGTTCCTCAGAAAATTTCTTACAAATAATAGTTTAACAAAAAATTTTTAAATCCTAATTATTTGTTGAAAAATACGGTGTTCGATCATTGGAACATAGAAAATGCAGTATGTCTAAATATATATTTTTGTATTTTTACATGATTAATATAAGATTATTTAAGTGTTTGATTTTGCTTTTATTTTTTAATATTGTACCCAAAATAATATTTTCAGAACGGAAAAAGAATTCTCGAGAGTGTTCAATAACTGGGACATGCCTGGTTAATATTAGGGCCACAGGCAGTTCCAGTGTTCAATGATTGGGGCATTTGCATGCTTCACATTTTTACTCTTTTTTTCATTTGAAATGATTTAAAAATAATTTAAACGGTGATTTTTCGAAAGTAAAAATATCAAAGTATCATTCGAACACGAAAGCGATGGTTTTTTTCTTGATTTTATATTTTTTTCTCACCGAATTCAATCCCACAGATCCTTAGCTGTTCGATAATTGGGACATTTACCTTAAATGATGTTACTACGAAACGCTTGTTTTATAAAGAGTCTTGTTCTAGACCTTAAAGAGAACACACGTATTTTCCAATAAATCCATTTTACCCCCTTAAATATCATTCGCCTTCGACTTGAACCTTTAATTTCTCTAACTCAGAATCCACCCGCTCATTCGCTCAAGCCTTCAAGTACTCAAGTCTTCCAAGCCTTTAAATTAGCCCTCAAAAGCTAATTTTGTTACAATATATATGCCTGTTCTGAAAATTTATGGTTCGTTGAACATACCTGTGCTGAAATTGAGTTTGATTCCATTCCACTCGCTTTGTGCTATGACTGATGGATCTTATGCAATATTTTGGTGGCCCTGAAATAAGCCGATGTTTTTCGCGATAATTCGCTGGATGACACTTATTGTTCGCATTTCGCGAGTTTACAACTGATTGGTAATTCCGATCCTATTCAAACACCGCTGGATCTATATATAATTGGGCATGATCTTATTTTCGAAGCATATCTTTTGCATAGTGTACATCTGCAGAACATCAACTGGAAGAAACTATTTTACAAAACCGATTCGATAAAGCATTTACAGTTCGTGGCACTCTGAAATTACATGTGGCCATTTCAATATCTAACAAACTCATCAAAACAAAATTATTTTCCGTATCCGAAAAATTTGATTCAATGAAAATTATAAATTAATTCCAAACAGAGGGGTCCTACTAACAATAAGTGTCAGCCAGCAAGTTATCGCGAAAAACATCGGCTTATTTCAGGGCCACCAAAATATTGCACAAGATCCATCAGTCATGTAGCACAAACCGAGTGAAACGGAATCAAACTTAATTTCAGCACAGGTATGTTCAACGAACCATAACCGTACTGGAATTTTCAGAACAGGTATATACATATTAGGGTGGTCCAAATTTTTTTCGAAATTCTGGGTTTAGACTCAAATGATAGTTTTCGATGAGTTAAGACTCCACCTAAATAATTAGCTCAATCGATCAAGTTTTAGAGGTCGCGGAAGGCCGTTTTATTTTTACATTTGAATAACACAGGGAAATCGTCACTTTTTACTCAATATGAGGTTTTGCGAAAACTTGGGGGAATTCGTAGTCGCTTATATCACTTTCTTGTAGTCACTAGATTACTTGAGAATGTAACGCATGTCTAATCCCAACCAAAAATATTTTAGTGAGAATTTCAAGTACTTCTTGTTGAGTCAAAATCTGCAAAAAATCACCGATTTTTTCACTAAAATCACGGATTCATCACTTTCTTATAGTCAGTAGATAGATAGATAGATAATTAATCTATTGACTACAAGAAAGTGATGAATCCGTGATTTTAGTGAAAAAATCGGTGATTGTTTGGGAGCAAGTATTACGTAACGCAATTTTTGGAGAAATTATTACCCCCCCCCCCCGTCCCCCCATGTAACGCGCCGTAACGTTTTTCTGTACCCCCCCCCCCCCCCCCCCCCTCCCACCTAGTAAAACGTTACGTAACGACCAAGCGACCATTTTTACCTAAAAGTCATAATTAACGTCTTAAAAAATGCGTGAGAGATTCTCTCTATGCGACCGTTTTGAAGGGTTAAAAAAAAACCATGTTACGTAACGCGTAGTTCAAACCCACCCTCCCCCCCTGTAACGCATCGTAACGTTTTACAAGACCCCCCCCCTCCCCCCAAATTCGTTACGTAATACTTGTACGCTCCCATAGTATTTACGTTACCTAGTAGAGATCCGCATCTCATATAAGATAAAATATTTTTAAGTTACTGCATGCTAATACATCGTTGATTTCACGTTAAAAATAGAGATGTGTTACTATGTTATTCAAAAGCTTGAATCAATATTCTAAATGTTTTTTTTATATTATTTTTAAAATTCATATGTATGAAGAAAGCGGTACTTTTAATTTTTTGCACTATCTCGTTGAGATACACATCTCATTCTGAATATTAAACCCTCAATTTCCTATGCGTATATCCACAGAGGTAATATAACTCCTGCAATTGATGAAATAAATGACTCAAAAATCCGATTAAGTTATATTTATTTTCAATAGTTGTAAATGCCCAAGCCCTGAGCAGGCCCCAACCATGAAGACCTGAACGGGGCGTGGGATAAGATATAGCGCTCCAATCAGGCTCTGACCGAAAATAATTAGCGTCGCGATTAAGTACAAATAGTGTCCAGATCAGGGCGTAGGGGAACGCCGCGTTACATTTCTGATCAAGTCCTGATCAGGCAGCTTCATGTGGACCTGATCGGGCAGTAAGACATATCTCACCACTGCCTGGAAGGAATCGTGTCTAAATTTCCAGTCAGGTAATTGGTTTATGTTGAATAAGTTCTCAGTAAAAATCGCCGTTTAATGGACCCAAACGGTTACTTAAGCCTATGGCGGCGAAGCCGAAAACGAATAATAAACTTGAAGTAAACGCTGTAGCTCCCCCATTCTCGGTATTGGCAATAACGGGGTTCAGATCCTGGTTTTCTAACCAGTCCTGGATAACTGGTGCGTTGTTCGAAATCCATTGTAAATTCTCGTTGGCCGTCCGGAGCGCACGCTCGATTGTGACACCGTTAGCACCCAGTTCGTTGGAATTGACCAGATCTTGAAACTATGAAGTCATCAACAGATTAAACACGCAGAAAACTCATATGCTTATCAAGAACTAAATTAGTCAATGATGGAAAAAAAATGATGTAATGTCGCTTTATCCAAAAAAAAATAGCGCAACCACTGATGCAGTAGACAAATTGAAGTGAGCCTTGACCTCTACTTTGATGAAAAATAAATAGCTTCAGCTGGGATTATTATTTTCCACGATTACTATCACTGGAAATATGGTGAGGTACTGAAGTATTGACCATTGAAAATGGAACCGCTTAATATTTGCTTCAAGGTTCATTTGTCCAGATGCAAAAATGAGCTGAACGGCAAGGATTACTCCAAGCGATAGCAAATCATAAGTTTTCATGGGAATACATTTGAATTGTAATGACTGTAATCTGAAGTTCCTGATATGTGCCTCCATAATGATTTTGCACTACGGATTGTCCAACAAAATGAACTTCTTGTTTTTTCGGTCGTATATTTAGATTTGGCACTGTGCGCATGTACCAAATATGTGATAAGTTTCAGATTTTTATACGTTCTGTAATTCCGATTGAACTCATACAGCTTTTATATTGTGTACGACATCTATCGGTTAAACTCGAAAAACAAAAAAGTTCGTTTCCCGAATCTACCCTATTTTTCAGCAATGGTGCGATAAAAGAGTACCTTTTCGAGTTGATCCCGCCTTGTGATGCGACTAGAAATACCAGAAAGTATGGTAGTGACGACATTAAACCCTCTATAGCTGTAAAAAAGAGTTTCAATTAGTGACTGCCCTGGTATAAAGTCGAAGCTGCTGTGTAAAGAATAGTCGATTTTTTATTTACAATTCCAAAATATCTTGGGCGTTCTGTGTGATGAAGTTAAGAAGTACGTCAACATTGTCCTGCACGCTGGTGAGGATTGACGTGAATACGGTTAACGTATCTTGCGATCGGATGCCAGAATTTGGAGTGATCGACAGCCGCAAGTACCTATACATACACATAGACAATGGGCTAATGTAATAAAAGCAGTTTTCACGAGTTGTAACTATCTGCTAACAATGATTATCACATTGAACGTGGTTCAAGATATTACTAACTTCTCAAGGATAGTGGAATTCTGGCTGCACGCTAAGCTCTGCAAAATCAGATCTCCTTCGGTGGCAAGGGAAGTGTTCAGAAAACGGTTCCACATTATATCCCAGGTTACCTCAGAAGTATTTCTGATACCCCAGCAATACACGACCGATCTCAGGTCAGGGTCGACTCTACACTTAGCAATAGAAAAAATAAAGAATCATGTTCGCCATTGGTGTTAATTCGAATTTACAATAGAGTTTGTACCCTTTTCCCATGTAACATGTATATCATCATGATATCATTTTTGGACTTACGGATGCAGCTCCGGATTGGCAATCCAGAGGTTAAACTGAGTTTCAGCTAAAACACGAGCGTTAGCTTGGTTGAGTTGGCATGCTAGACTGAGGATCTGCTCACGATGTAGTCTGATTTGGTGGACATCTGCCGGAGCAACAACCCATCCTAAAGTCTCATGAAGATCTGAAATTAAGCTCCTTTGGTAGGCTTGCCAGAATGGAAAATACTCATGGCTCGCGAGGATCATATTCAAGTATGATAAAACAGGGAGCACAGATCGCCAGACGACGAAATCACTTTCTTGGACAAGATAACTGCTGAGGTTCAAAGCGATGGAGTAATCAATGTGACCGGACCGCGCCAAGTTGAACGAATCGTCGATCAGAATAGCTCGATTCGTAGGGTTGATTTGCGTGAAATTTGGACCCTTCAGGAACTCTGTGAGCAGCTCCCAGTTTCGAATATCGTAGTTGGTCCTATGAAATCCTATCCCTTGACAATTTGCCAATAGCCAAGCGTCACTTACAAATCCATTAATCATAATAGCTTCATCTTGGGCACGGAGCCAATCGGGCTGTATCCAGGCGCCGTTGCACCTTGTAGGGTTGCTTCCAGTAGCAAAAGTGATCGGGATCCACCAACGCTGACTTTTCGGGTTGGCCGTGGGGGAATTAGGGTTCATGAAATATCGTTCCTGACTAAATGATGCCACTTGGGTAGAGTAGTTCCTTGCGACGGTGACCAGAGGGAACCCAGGCTGAGTTACCCAGGAATTCATTATTGCCGCAATCGAGATATGATTGTGTACTGCGTTGTTGCTGTCCGCGACAGCTTGCATGTGTTTCCATAATGTTTCCGGTTCGAATGTGCCATGGGCTCTATGGTACCAAATCAGCCACTCTTATAAATTGTTTCTATCCTTCGACAGTTCCGAACGTTTGATTAGAAATAATAATGTTATATATCTAACAATTAGTGCAATTTCATCAACTGGACAATTCAACAAGCGAGTTTGGGCCGACCATGAGCCAGCCTTTCAACTGCCTGTTTTCAAACCCGTTTTTCAGCATATTGAATCCGCTAAATTTGAATTTTGCAGATCTAACTTTAGATTTGTGATCAGCGATCCAAAAAACCAAGGGTACAAATTTTTATTCACATCCGTTCATTTATGCTCAAGATATCATAATTCTTGTTTATTTCTTCAAGATTTTGCTATTCAAATAATTCGAAAAGTACTGAACCGATCAAAGGCAAAATCTAATCAGTAGTGGGTTTGGAAAAGCCGCGTCAATTCGGACAAAAATCATTTAAGATCCGGTAACTCGTTTTCGAGATATTGTCGGACAAAAAAATTGATCTCATACGTACATACACGCGTACATAGGTACTCACACGCATACATACACACACACAGACGTCCATCTGAAAATGATTGAAGGTCATTCTCTAGACTTCAAGACGTGGATGTAAAAGTGAAAACTAATGAAAACTCAACTTTTTATTTCCGGGGTGATTACGATAACTTCCGTTTTTCTCTGAATACAGAGAAGCAGGAAGTTGATAAACCGCCCCCTGAACCAAGTAAGAAGAAGTGATAATGGGTATTTCCGAAATAAAACTGACTTACGATTCAGAAAAGAAGGTTGCGAGTGCGCTTGAAAACAAGTCTTCTCTCATTATACGGTTCAGCATGCGGAATACTGCTGCACCTACAGCAAGAGAAGTAACTATATATTAGAAAAGTTGATCAATAAATTACTGGCAGACAGTGTTGCGATTAATAATTTGTTACATTAACTACAGCAGAACCTGTCAAATATCATACAGCTATTTCGCATTCAAATTGGCTTAGCGAAACAGAGCGAGTGAGTTATGGCGATACTATACCCGTTCTTGGCCATCCAAGTAACCGATATTACAGTTCTTCTATTCATTGCAAAGCGGAATGATGGTATTAATCTTAATTCGTGCTATTGAACTCTCATTACGTATAGGATTGCGGAGAATAAAAAAATCAACATATACAATGCGTTTCATATGCTTTAATTACTTCTCAGTAACGCGACCAAGTCGGCATATTCAATGCGAAATCATCGAAGCGTATGAAACATATTGTACAGTAGAACTTCTATATGTATATTCTAACCACTCAAATTCGAATTCTCATACTTTGGCGGGGAAACTGCTTTCCCTACTCTTCACTTCTTTTCAATGCGCCTACTTTACTGCGCGATACGTAGAGTATGCGAAAACAGCAAGTTTTTATTGGATGGCTATTTTAATGGCGAGGATAACCTGTAAATTCTATTTGTCGAATTCTGGGTCCTGTAGCTTCGAATATAGAGGAGTTCTATTGTACATGTTGTTGAGAATGTATAAGTATCAACGCATACACCGAAACCCCAACTAGACACACATGTCAGGCATGCGCGCGCAGGCGGTAAGACTCTACTCATACTGCGTGTCACTGTTCGGTTACTCGTGTGTGCCATGCGCACTTGGCGACATGTGACTACCCATGTACTTTCTTTTTGTTTTCTAGTTGTATAATAAAATGTAATCCATAAACATCCAAATGTTGTACTGAGTTACTGCTTAAATGTGAACGAATCCTCAACCGCATAACTATTTCAATGCATGTTACTGTTGATTATTTGGTTTTCCACGATTTCGTTTCATTCTTTGCATTCCACATTGGCATTTCGTTTTCAAACCGCAGTGCAACAATTGTAATATCGAAAACTCAGTTCGGCAAAAACGAGTATTGTATCGCCTCAAATGAACGATTCCCATGACAAAAGTACAGTCAGAACTCGGCTACCGCAGGAAGTTGAGACAAAACAACCCTGAGTGACCTTGTCTATCGCAACGCGCCCAAAGGCGCCCAAAGGCGCCAAACGGCCCTACTTCTTGCACTAGTCTATAGCCTGTTCAACGAGAGAACGACCGAGAGCCGCGCAGGTATAGCTACACTAGGAGATGGGTGGGAGGAATTCAGCGTGCCACTCACAATCAGTGCGGCATGCGTTATTATCATACCCGTGAGCCCTGGAGCACAAGATAACTTGTGCAAATGGAATAAGAAAATTAATTTCCTATACGGCTGTGTACGGTCATGGCAAGGTGCACAGGCCGTTCGACGGCATGGAAAGAGTAATATAGGCGTTACCTTGCGCAGAATCTGACCAAAACGGGCCTAACGGCCTTTAAAATGTACTTTGCATTGCATAAAAATGCTTGGTGGAAAGTTGTCAAGTTTTGAAAGTTGTCACATATAGATCAGTTCTGATCACGCAATATGAATACGAAGCCGGGGCTTCGCAATCCTGCACATTTTGACTCAACGCCAGAAGCGTTCTAACTGCATTGCTGAAACGTCTCTTATTTGGTGCAAGCTATCTTACGATTTGACATTAACTTCCTAACGCATTTTTTATACCTAACGTGCCTCCCTTGGTACCCTGTTATTGCTTAGCGTACGACGAGCCTTGCGAGAGGGGCCTGGTGCTTCTCCCGCTGTGAGCAACACCGATCGATATTCTTATTCTTCCGGGGAACTTACGTGTACGGAGGTTACGGTAATAGAGGTCCTATACTGCGTTCCACGAGAGAATATCAAGAGATCGAAACAGAACTCGTCCGGTTCGGTCACATCTTACCCAACGCTCCGCCCATTTTACCCACTCCACCGCACCACTCGGGTCTTACAGCTGAGCAGCCGCGGCTACAGCGACACGGGACCCTCAGTCTTTGAGCCTCTTTGAGCGTAGCGTGCCAAATATATTCGGGGCCCATGCGTACTATAATTTAGATTCGGCGTTGAATTGCCAGCCCCACTACCCCCACCCAGCTCTCAGGCCGTTCGAAGCTGCGTAACTGCCTGATATTCTCTCGTGGAACGGAATATAGTGTATTCAATTACTAGAACATCATCAGGTTTTGACTATACATACAATAATATTCAACCGTTCGAAATGGCGGTCCAAACGAGCTTTTTTCGTCGTATACGTGTATACCAAAAGTTTAGATGGAAGAGTAAGTAAATTATACTAACTCTTGGCATAGGCGACGTTGTCAAAACTTGCCAGAATAGAACTACGACTACCGACGACATTGGTCATCGGGCGTGTCGTTTCCAAAGAATCAGCAATCATGGCCGGCAGCTGCTGATCGGTAACGATCCGTTCGGCGTAACGCCATGTTGAGTTGCTTAGAGATGGTACAAGAAACTGATAGAACGTTGCGAAACCTTCTTTAAACCATAGGTGATCCCACCACTTCGGAGATACTAAATTGCCGAACCAGATATGAGCAAGTTCGTGACTGATGATGTTTGCAATTCTTTCGCGGGATCTTGTATTGGATTCACCTGGCTGCCACAGAAGCAGTTTCTCCCTATAAAGTCCAATCCCGAAGATGAGCGCCACGTCCATGAGCAGTGAAGATGAACAAGTACCAGAATTAGCTGGATGAACGATTACCATACGTAGAAGAGTAGAAACTGTGCATTGGTGAAATTTTGGAACTGGACATACCTGTAGGTAATTAATCCCCAGTTTTCCATTGCTCCTGCAGACAAATCTGGAACAGCGACTTGGTCGATCTTCGGCCAAGGATCCTCAGTCCTTACGAGTCGCAGAAAAATCGTGTACATTGACTGCGTAGCTTCGAGAGCCCACGCGGCGGTACCGATAACCTCGTTTCGCGACCAGATGCTGAAGAACCCATCGGTGCTGCTGACTTTCGCAAAGTCTGAGACGATAAAAGCCAGGGCATAGGTCGACATTACTGGTGTCGTCATAAACTGCGTCCATACACGACCGCCTATGGTATTGCTAAAACGTGAATAACAACGATCAACACGTGATTCGTCTAAATACTTAGTGCAACGACATCATGACTTACTCTGGGTCGCTAGTCGATACATTGGGCATGTTCGAGAGAGCAATTTGATCTTGGAAATGTGCGATTCGAATGTTGAAAGTTGCCTTCAAGCCGGGCTCATCGAAGCATGGAAAGGCACGACGGGCAGCTGTCGGTTGGAATTGCGTAGTTACCAGCCATCTAATGTATGAAAAAAGAATTATCACACCATACAATTGTTATTCGAAATAGGAAAAAGTTTGTATCCAAATTTTTCACCCGAAACTCATATTGCAGACGATTAAACATTCAACAGTGACCTAATACATTATATGGGATCCATAATAAATTACCTTGTCTCGCTTCCAGCTCGATAGAAGCTTCGGTAAAACCCATACATATCTGTCGCAAATTGTCCAGTAAAGCTGAAGGCGACATTATAATCTCCGAATGGTAGATTGGCGCTAAAAGAGAGAATGTAAAAGTTTCTGAGCTGATCGAAGCTCTGAGTAGCGATGGTAATCGAGCTGTTGTCGGTGAGCGAGTAAACCGTGGTCACAGAACTATCGATGTTCAGTTCATCGGCATGTAAGATGATCACGTTTGTTAAACCTGTCACTGTAATGTTGATGCTGACTTCCCCGGTGAAGTTAGAGTTTCCGGCTGTGAAGTATGGCACTAACTCAATGTCATAATGGTTTGGGATCACTGCGGTCGGCAGTCTGTAGATTACTTCGGTGCGTTCTATGGGAAAGTTCTGGTCAAACTTTCGGGGTGACGTCGAGACGAGAGTAATCAGCACCGCGGCCAGCGCCCCAAACAAGAAGCTTGAGCTTCTCATGTCTGAAAGGTGCATACCTGTTATGCATTGCTTGAATATATGATCCGAACTGCAAAGCTAATATGGAACTTTACGCAATTATATAATATATATGGAAAGAGGGAAAAACTTGATCTCAATCTGAACAGTCGTCGACACTGTCATTCTCATCTTCATAATGATCTTTTCAATTTTTGTATTACTTTCAATGCACCTGAATCCGGATGATAAGTTCGTCACTGACCACATAGTATTGGGCGTATCATGCTCACTAAACTTTGTGAGAAATTTACCTGTCGAAGAGAATTGTACTCTGTCTTTGGATCGTCGAAAACACCGCACGACGATTAACAGAAACAAATTAGTTCACGATATTTAAAGCAGATTCTAATCAACTTGACTAAAACTCAACAGCGATAACGTGATAATTGATCGTTCCAGAATTCCGTTTATAATTGATCTACGTAATTGATCACTGATTAATACTCGGACAGCACAATATGTTTTACATCTTCCCCGAAACATAACGATTGGTATTGAAACGTTAAAGAGATATTCCGATTTTGAGGAGGGTATATCACAACTTGCAAAATAACTTTTTTGAAATTACTTTGATCTGTTTAAGAAATGCTCTATCGACTCAGCTTCTCTGTAACTGAGTCTTGTATTCTGATTGTGAGACATAATTCGAAAGTATTTGAGGTTTTATGGACTTTGCTTCACATGGATTGAGTCTACCGAAAAAGAAACTGGGGCGCAGATCGCACTGTTCATCGAAACTTTTTCAAATGTCAAATAAATATTCTAAAACCATCAGTACGAATAAAAGAGCTCTGCTTTTTTGTAAGAGGCTTGACGGCAGGTTTTTAATTTTTTTATTAACACTCTTCTAAATTTTTATTACACTACCCGTAGAAAATTCCGATGAAGTATCGCAGTGTTTTAATACTTGCCATTTTTAACAGGTAGTGATATAATCTTTGAAAGTTTTGTGGATTATCTCCATCGAACACTCGATTTGCCCCCAAATTTTCTTTGAATCGTTCAAGTCGTTCTCCACAATTCCGGATACAAAATCTCAGCGTACACACACACACACACACACACACACACATACAAATATGTTAAAAAATGCTAGAAAATAATTGCGTGAGTGATGGATAGTATTTTTCGGTCAAACTGCGCAGTTTGCACTGCACATCAAATTTAACGTATGACTTTTTTGCGCAGATGTGAAGCTAACCGTACAAGTCTCATTTCACGAAATGAAACGGTCATCAGAGTGACATCTTCATACCGATTCTATAAAAAAATAATGTATGGAGCGCGCCCTTAAACCACTTTTTCGGTCAGACCGATGATTTCAGCACGTCTTCGTCTCACCTCCAGCCTCTGGCTCAAGCGTGCTGAAATGATCGGTCTGACCGAAAAAAAAACTGTGTTTACGGGCATGCTGCATGAAGTACTATTTAGCATAGTTATGGAGTCAGCCGTATAAAATGTCACTTTACGGAATGAAAAAAGGTGTCGAAAAGCGACTTGTTCAAACCCACAGCGCCGGATTTAGGAAGCAAGGGATCCTTATCCCTTCAGTAACCGCGCTATGAGATTTTTACTCATGCTCGGTTTCAATCGCAATTATTTATTCAAATTCAAATGGAAAGGCCACTTGAAATTTTGTTTACCTTCCGCAAATTTTATACTCTTTCCAACTGCACAATAAAAAATTACTGATTTTGATTATAAATAAGAAAAAAAAAAAAAATTTCTCTAGGACATGAGATTTTTTCTCATGGCGAGAATATTAATGGATGAGAAATTTCACTGTTCGTCTGTACTCGGCGTCGTTCGGATGATTCCGTTGGACGGTAGCGGCCATGTTTGTTTACATATGCACACAAATCTACTTGTCAGCGAAAAAGAATGTGAGTAGTTTTGTTATTTATTTATAATAAACTATTGATTCGTAGAAAATAAAATATATTATTCAAAATAATTATTTAAAATTGATTAAAAAAAGTCAGTATTTATTTCAGTAATATACATCATAATTGAATTTTCACGAAAAAATAAATGATTGGTTACGTTTTGGTTAGATTTTTGCCCAAGATATAATATAATAATTATTGAATAATCAACGATTCGTTAAATGAAGTGAAATTTTGACGACTAGTTTTGCTTTCATCACGTTGTTGATAATGGTTTTACTGTTTTATGGAAAATGTGTATTAAAAAAATGAAAACAATTATATTAATCGACAGTGCTGTCAATTATTTATTTATATTATTTTTTGCAGAAATTGAAATGAAGAAAAAGTTGTCAAGGGCTGAACCTAATTGGTTGCAAACTAAAGAAGATGTTGACGATGAAGATTATGGTTCGGGCAGTGACACAGATAATGAATCTAATCTCCAAATTGATAATACAAGTACAACAGAGTCTGATTCATTCAGTGACAGCAAATCAGCCACCGAAGGCTCTGAATCTGCTGATGATGACAAGAACAACTCGGAGGATGATGACAGGGATGAAAATGGAAACGTCTTACTCGGTAAAGATAAAATAACTGAATGGTTCAAAAATCCACCTAATCAAAAGAAGAGAACAGCGAAGCATAATATTGTTATTCGTTTACCGAATGTCAAAAGAAGTGCTCAATCCGCAAAAACTCCGTTGGAGTGCTGGAAATTATTTTTTCCTGATTCCTGCATTCAAAAAATAGTGATGAATACTAACATTCATCTTGAAAAATTACGACCTAATTACAATAAGGAGTCCATAGTTCGTCCAACGAGTATTGAGGAGTTGCAGGCTTTCCTTGGGTTACTCTATTTGCTGGGTTTATACAAAGCTGCCCATCTTAATTTGCAAGAATATTGGACGACTGACGGCAGTGCTCCAGATTGTTTTCGAGCAGTCATGAGTTTAAACCGGTTCCGTGCTCTTATGACGGCGATAAGATTCGATAATCACATCGATCGAGAAGAACGAAAGAAGTTAGATAACCTCGCACCTATTCGAGAATTTTCGACTGATTTTATACAAAGGTGTCGAGAGAGCTACTCACCTGGATCTTACACAACTATTGATGAAATGCTAGAAGCGTTCAAAGGACGTTGTAAATTTCGTCAGTACATACCTAATAAGCCAGCGAAGTATGGAATAAAAATTTATTCATTAGTCGATTCAAAAACCTTTTACACGCTTAACATGGAAATATATTGCGGCAAACAACCTCCAGGTCCGTATGAACAATCTAATACAGCACATGATTTGGTTAAAAGATTAATTTCACCGATCTCGAACACGGGCAGACATGTCACTTGTGATAATTTCTTTACTTCGATACCATTGGCTGAGGATTTGTTAGATCATCATCGAACTACTCTCGTGGGAACAATCAGAAAAAATAAGAAGGAATTACCTCCAGAAATGATAAATATCAAAAGTAGAAACTTATGCAGCACTGAGTTCATTTTTAATGACAAGTGCACTGTCGTTTCGTACGTACCAAAAAAAAAAAAAAATGTTTTACTTTTGTCAACTCTCCACTCATCAGCTGACATTGACCAAGATACAGGATTTAAGTTAAAACCCGAAATTTTAACTTTCTATAATAAGACGAAGGGAGGTGTTGATGTAGTTGATGAGTTAAAGGCCAATTACTCGGTGGCTCGTGAAACAAAAAGGTGGCCAATGGTCATTTTTAATTCATTTGTTAATATTGCTGGCATTAATTCTCAAATTATTTGGTCCCAAAATACTCAAATGAAATCAACTCGACGCCTATACTTGCGAGAACTAAGTAACCAATTGATTCAGCCTCATTTGTTGATTCGGAGTCAAATACCAACTTTATCGTTGGAATTAAAAAACATTATCCATAAAGTGGGTAAAATACCAGTAAAAGTTATAAAAACGAGCAGTCCTTCAAGACAATTGTGCCGATTTTGCCCTCGTCAAAAGAATATTTATTCTAAAAAAACCTGTTCTGTGTGCGACATATCTATATGCCCTAGGCATTCAACTTTACTTTGCCCTCAATGTAAGACATTGATTAGTAGGGATGAAGAATGATTATTGGTCCTCGGAATGCAAAAATTTCAATGTCATTTTTAAAATTATTGGCAAATATTTATTTGTTTGAATATAACTGATTTATTTTTAATATTCATCTAAAATTACGTGACTACTGTAAAATGTCTAGTCATTGTGCAATGTAACTCTTAAGTTTTAGAACATAAATATTTTGTATTGAAACGTAGTTTTTATGGGATATACGTACTAATTTTAATTTTAAATTTAAGAATTTCATAATAAAAATCAAACTGTCAGAAATAATTGAATTCTTTTGTTGATTTATTTATTGAATTTTATTCAATTAAGATGCTTAGCCTTTAATCGTAATCACTATGAATCTAGAAGATATCATTCTTCGTTTATATTTTAAAAAAATAGTAAATAAGTAAAAATTATTTACTTGAAAATAAATATATGTCTTTTATTTTTTATAACTTATTTTATTTTTTCTAATATTTTAAAAGTTAATTGATTTTTTTAAATATTTTAAAAGTTTATAAATTTACTAGATTCACTGTCATTAATTATAAGTTGCAAAATTATTTTATTGTTATAAATAATGAAAATCCATTACGATTTCTATGAAGAAAATACTTTAATAACCGCGATGCGCATGCGCAGAAGCCGTGAGATTTTCTCTCATGGCGAGAGTAAAGAAGGTGAGCGGCATAACGTGGTTACTGAAGGGCTAGGCGACCGAGTTGTGAAGGCCTTACTACCCGCTACTCAAAACCAAAACCCCAAAACCCAAAACCTAAACCCCGAACCCAAACCCAAACCCAAACCCAAACCCAAACTCAAACCCAAACCCAAACCCAAACCCAAACCCAAACCCAAACCCAAACCCAAATCCAAACCCAAACCCAAACCCAAACCCAAAACCTAAACTCAAACCCAAAACCCAAACCCAAACTCTGTATGAAGAATTATTAAACATAAAAAATTAAGGTTTTAAACGAATTCACTATTAGAACACTGAATACCAACATTAGCGAGACCGTTTGCGATTAAAAACAACTTTTTTACTCATAATTATTTTATTCCACACAAAAATTTTTTTTTTCATCATTTTTTACTATTATTATTTTTTTTTCAATTATCGTTTTATTTAAAAAAAAAGAACTTTTTAGCTTTGTGGATGCCCCAGTTTTGTGGGGGCCCCTGGATGGCCGCCCCGTTTGCCCATACCTAAGTCCGGCACTGCCAGACATTATAGATACATATATACATTTGAAAATGTAAATGAACCGCAAAGGCTGATTTTTATATAACGTGTGTGGGGGGGGGGGGGGGGGGGCTTTTAAAAGCTTAACGTGAAATAATTGTCGACCAAGATTTGCTATGAGCTTTCTCCACTATCTTGAAGAAAGGGGTAGCTCGCGATAACTCGGCTCTCCTTCATGATACGAAAATTGCGATTGTATGATTTTTTTTATTGCTTTTCTTACGCTCTACAATTTTTGCGATATGAATTTTTCACCTACCATTGATCGTTGTTCAGATATCTGATGAGAAAGTAGAAATTTAAAAGATGATATCACCAGTTAACAAAAAAAAAAAATTTTCTTGTGCCTGGGTTGACTTCATGATCTTTTTAATTGCCATGCACCAAATCGACGAAAGAGTGTCCACATTCCTGTCAAAGTTTGCCTTCAAATTTTCGGTAGAAATAATAACGAAGAGATAAAGACATCAGTTTGAAACTTTTTTTTGTTCCGTTAACCAATTCAATGATTCAAGTTAATTGACAGCACTTACAACAATATTCGCTTTATTTTTTATCAGTTAAGAAACCTAAATCATACACGGCAAAAAAGAATAGGGATGGTTACTGCAGTACGCAAGAATCAACGAAACTTATATGATAAAAGGTCTCAACATACTAGGTAGGTACTGGTTGAGGTTGTAGTGCGAAAGGTTAAGGAGGTTCCGTAGTAGAAATCGGAAATGACAGAGGACTGTGAAATTTTAACACGACATAGTTCTTGTCAAAACAAGATTTTATGAATTTTTTCAAAATTTTTGTCCGTGGATTTTGGCTGAAAACACTTAATGAAACTTTTGAGTTTAACATGGGCTCTTATGGGAACGCGTATTTGAAACCCAAAAAAAGTGTGTTTGGAATGACACAGCCGTGAAAGGTTAAAGGATATGGAAGATCAATGTATTTACGATGATAATATCAAAAGAAAGTAGTACCTCACCGATCATTTCATTAATCAACAAGCGAGAGAAAGTTGCAAAGCGCAGATCGTGTGAGTGAGGTTATGATGTTGGCGACAGTGCTGGCTCAAAGCCTTGGAGCATTATATATCTATATATATTTCGCGACCGCCGAGCGTAGCGGTAATACCAACTTCGTATAGTCAAAGGAGAGGTCGGTAAGGAAGATATTTTCCCTGTCCCCTGGCCCCGCAAACGAGGGGCTACGGAACCTCCTTAATTTCTAAACATGACTGAGTCTTATTTAACATAGTAACCATTGCTGTGTTACATGCTACGTCAAACATATAATATGATTGGTTTTTATGCCCCCCCTCCCCACACAATATCTAACAATCAGCCTTCTCGTTTCATTTGCATTTATTTGCCTTTTTTCAGACATAATGACTGGACTTATATTCATAAGAGATAAGAGCATTAATGACTAGGACAAATTTGATTGATTTGATAACTAATTGAGCAAGAATGCGGTATTACATAAACTAATAATTAATTATGCACATCATGGCAGAGGTGAAGATAAAGAATAAACTTGATTTAAACGCTGTGGCACCATTTTCGGAGGGAGTGGTAGAGATATCCTGGTCTTGTAACCACTCCTGGATTGCTGGCGCGTTGCGCTCAATCCATGCCATATTAGCAGTGGCCGTCTGAATTCCACCTTGGACGACTGCATCGCTGATGCCCAGTTGTTCGGGGTTGGCAACAGCTCGGTACTGAGGACATACAGAGATCAAATACGTAAAGACTGAACACTCCCTGAACTTTCATAGTCGGGGTTGGAATATAGGCATTGAGAAATAAAAAGAAGAAGTACACAGTGATGAAGCGTGGTTCGATTCGTTGACATAAGAACAGGGGAATCACTCGATTACCGCTACAGCAAAAGAGTGAGAAGGAAATTTGCATTCTACTCTAGCTAGTGGGCCTTTTAAACAAAACTCTTAAATGCTGATACATTTTGAGGACAAAAATGTTATGTGAATGGCAAGATCTCTTTTCAATCATACTTTGTCGGATAAAAAATAAACATTTTTTTTGTGAATAGGGAGAAAATAATTTATTGGGATGGGATATATATGTTTGCACCCGAGGAACTAAAAAGAGGATATGGTTTTCTCTAAAGAAGTCCGCTGTGCCGCGCATGCTGCATTCTAGAGTGAACGTACGAAAGCGGTGTGATCTCATAACCCGAAATTGATTTTCAATTTGAAAGTGATATTTACAAAGCATTGCAAAGACATAAATTAGACATGGTAGACTGTGATACATGTAAAGAAACAGGGATTTTGCACGAGTGATGTTTTTAACATCAGCTGCAGTCGAGTGAAAGCGAGTGCTGAAAGCATCACACGACTGCAAGGTCCCTGACTTCACAAGTATCTTCATAATTTCATGACCACATGCTATTTTTCATGACAAATGCATCGCAACCTCCACTTCAAACGCCAGAAAAGTGTGAAAAAGTACGCCATGATAGTATGGCAAAGACTTTGTCACACTCCTCAACAAAGACTTATTTTTTCCCCCGTTTACACGAAGAGAAAGTAAAGTTTGCAGTACATGTCTTATAAAAATTCCATTTTTGTTCAACCTCTCTTGAAAACACGACTTTACATGTATGTGATGCAGGCGAAAAGTGGCTTATTTCAAGCCGGTGATGGTTGCGCATGGGCGCTCCTCGAGCGGCAACTCGAAGGCAATTTTGACTTGTATGATAACCTAACTTTACACTCGTCAAAATCGTCTTCATTCCGCCCTTGATACACAATGTACTATTCTGAATTTAACCCAGTCGCTGATCTTTACAGGGTGCAACAGAACTCGCAATGACCATTTTACACAATAAACCTTGATCAAAAATGGGATCGAAATTTTATCAACCGATTTTTTCTGTAATGCATAGATTTTCCGTTATAATTATTGTAATCTCGGCCAATGAAGCGCGGTTTATGAACGGTCGTCTATCGGTGTGATTACCGCTCGTGAATGCGTCATCCGCTCTCCATTTAACACTACTATTGCTTCAAAAAGTTAGGTGGGAGACACGCACACAACCGAGCGGTAATCACACCGAAAAAAGAACAAAAATACAATCAAAAAGTAGAGAAAGAAAAAGAAAAAAGAAAAACAAATTTGCACGTATTGTTTCTCAGTGTTGATAACTATACTTCCCTCAGAGTATATGAAAATCCTCGAATTTTCGCCAAAATGGCATGACTGCTTCGGATTGAATTGCCTAAAAATGCATATCAATTCGAAAACCTACTTTTTTTTCACCAACAAGGAATTTTCATAAGTGCGTGGACAAAAGCTCTATGAAAATTCATCACTTTTGCATGTCAACTGATAACTCAACAAACTTTGGAGAATTTTTTAAAAATTTTATGCACCCACGATTGAAAATAGCAGCTGAGGATCCTTATGGTACTATTAATTTCTTTCTCCACAATCACAAACAGACCAGTAGCTCGATTTTACTGATAGCGTTTTCTATTTACTGCCCTCAGTGCGCACAGAGTGTAGTTTCTCTAATAAGTCCAGTCTTGTTATTGGTTGGAAACTAGGGAAAATGCCTTGTTATTGGCTGGAAACTAGGGAAACTACACTTAGTGCGCACTAAGGATAGCGAATCGAAAACGCTATAAGATATTGACAAGAAATTGACTACCTTCATCGTGGTGCAGTCGTGCGTTTGCAAAAAGACGAAGCTTTTGACAAAACGATTTGATACTTATTCAACTATGATCATTTTGAACATGATATATAAGTAATTCACAAATCGCACAGAGAATCAGAAATCTATGACTTCAACGTACCTGCTCAAGCTGATCCTGCCTAGTAATACGACCGGAAATGCCATTCATCATGCTGATGAAGACATTGAATCCTCCATAGCTGTAAGAAAGAGTTTCGGTTAGTGACGACCACAAAAAATGGAATACCTATGAGTACTTTAGAGAAAATAAACGGCGCGTTACTAACAATTCTGAAATAGCTTGGGTGTTCTGTTGGACGAAGTTGAGAAGTGTATCAAGGTTGTCCTCTGCGTTGGTGAGGCATGATGTAAACACCGTTAACGCATCCTGTGATCGAATACCAGAATTTGGGTTGATCGACAGCTGCAAGTACCTGTAATTATCCATAAATGATTGCTGTTAATGCATAATAGAAAAACTTTTCTAATGTCATAGAACCATCGGAAATCAATGATTATTTCAATGATCGTGGTTCGAAATCATACTTTTCAAGGATAGTCGTACTCTCGGTGCATGCCAAGCTCCGCAGAAGCAAATCCTCTTCAGTGGCAAGGTTAGTAGCCAGAAAACGAGTCCACATTATATCCCAGGTTGGTTCAGAAGCAGTTCTGACGCCCCAGCAATACACGACCGATTTCAAGTCAGGATCAACTCTGCGGAAATTGGATAAAGATGAAGGATTAGCTGTTTCCATGTTACAATTACAGATCGTTTCTCATGATGATCTTTGCACTTACGGATTCTGCTCAGGGTCAGCAATCCACTGATTAAACTGAGCTTCAGCCGATGCACGGGCGCCTGGTTGGTCTATTTGACAGGCAAGATTCAGAATTTGCTGACGTTGCATTCTGACTTCGTGGGTATCTTCTGCAGCGGGAACCCATCCTAAAGATTCGTAAAGATCTGAAATCAAGCTTCGCTGGTAAGCTTGCCATGTTGCGAAGTAGTCATCACTCGCAAGAATCGTGTTCAAGTAGGTGAGAAGAGGAATTGTAGATCGCCATACAACGAAGTCCGTTTCTTGGGCAAGATAGCTGCTAAGGTTGAGAGGAATGGAATAGTCAATGTAACCGGAGCGTGCCAAGTTGAACGAATCGTCAAGCAGAATAGCTCGATTGACGGGATTGATCTGTGTGAAATTCGGACCCTTCAGGAACTCAGTGAGGAATTCCCAGTTCTGAGGATCGTAGTTTACTCTGTAAAGTCCTGTTCCTTGACAATGCACGAGTATCCAGGTAGTGTTTTGAATGTTATTAGCCATGACGGCGTTGTCTTGAGCACGAAGCCAATCAGGCTGCATGAAATCATTGTTACATCCCGTTGGGTTGTTTCCAGTGGTGAAAGTGATAGGAATCCACCAACGTTGACTTTCCGGATCAGCCGTGGGAGAGAGGGAATTGATAAAAAATCGTTCCTGACTAAACGCCACTACCATGGTGGAGTAGTTTCTCCATACGGTGACCAACGGATAGCCGGGCTGAGTCACCCAGGAATCCATGACTGATGCAATAGGTATATGGTTCTGCACCGCAGAGTTCGCGTCGGCGATGGTTTGCATGTGCGCCCAAAGATTGGCCGGTTCGAATATACCGTGAGCACTGTGGTGAAGAATTAGCCACTATTACAATTAATTGTTATATCTAATTCCAGTAGGTACTCAAAACTTAACAACTTTGAGATCATGTAATCCTACGCTTAAGCTAAGAATGATAAATTATTTTATCTAAATCCAGCTGACTTACGACTCGTTAAGAAAATTCGCTAGTGCATTTGAGAATAAATCTTCTCGCATTATCCCCCTAAGCATGCGAAGAACGGCTGAACCTGTATAGGAAAAGTTGGTATATGAGACGTTAGCTGATGAATTGATGGCGAGCACTTTTGCACTCAATACTTTTTGAAGGTATGTAGATATACCGACAAAAAGTACTGATCAGATTTCGAATTTAGGCAATTATATCGAATTTGAGTAGTAAGTACATACAATGTACTGAATTGAACGCAGTTTCGAGTAGGCTGCACCCACGATACCGTATTCAAGTTATTGTTTCTGCGCAATACTGTTTACCAGCTGTATCTACTCGTAGAATAGATTTTTAAATATGAACATGAGTGAATCACACTTACTTTTTGCGTAAGCAACGTTGTCGAAACTTGCCGATACGGAAGCAGCACTTCCTACGACATTGGTCATCGGGCGGGTCGTTTCGAAAGAGTCAGCAATTAGGACCCCCAGCTGCTGATCGGTAACAATCCGTTCAGCAAAACGCCATTCCGGAAAGGCGACCGATGGCATGAGATACTCATACAAGCTAGCAAAACCTTCATTGAACCAGAGGTGGTCCCACCAGCGCGGAGATACCAAATTACCGAACCAAATATGGGCAAGTTCGTGGCTAATGACAGCCGCGATCTGTTCGCGGGATCTTAAATTAGATTGACCTTGTTGCCACAAAAGTAATCTCTCTCTGAAAAAATAAATATCGAAGATCAGAGACGATAACGAACTCAATCCTCTGGTGGTGCGTTGGGTGTCAGTTTTTATCAGTAAACTTCGGAATTGAGCTTACCTGTAAGTAATCAATCCCCAGTTCTCCATTGCTCCAGCAGAAAAATCTGGAATAGCAACCTGGTCGATCTTAGGCCAAGGATCCGGAGTTACTAGGGTGTTCTGAAATATTGGATATAATGTCTGCGTAGCCTCGAGGGCGAACGCCGTGGTATTCAGGGCCTCGTTTCGCGACCAAATGCTAAAGAAATCGTTAGTACTGCTCACACTCCCAAACTCCGAGACGACGAAGGCCAGGAGATAAGTCGACATTACCGGTGTTGTTTCAAATTGCGACCATACGCGGCCACCAATGGTATTGCTGAAATGTCAATAACAGTGATTAGTACATGATTCGTCGACGAGATTAGTTGAACGCCATCTTGACTTACTCAGGAGCGCTGATTTCTGTACGAGGCATGTTTGAAAGAGCGGTTTGATTTTGGAAGTGTGCCAGGCGAATATTGAACGTTGCTTTAAAACCAGGCTCATCAAAGCAGGGAAAAGCACGGCGGGCTGATGTAGCCTGGAATTGCGTAGTCGCCAGCCATCTGAAATTAGGAGAAATTGATATCGTAGGTATGTAGTTACTAATTTACGCGAATTTATTTAAAATATTTAACGCAGCGCTTCAAAATATACTTTAGACCCTAGATTGGGAACAATTTCGACTAATTTTCAATATTCGAGCGTGTACTTGCATCGAAACTTTTATGCAGCTCATACTCCACACAGCACAGAACGTTTCAGTTAGATATTAGAAACGTCACCAGCTCTCATTTTCGCAACGTTTTTCGATGTTTGAACAGTTACATTTCAGTTATCTTGTGCTTGTTTCGATGATAAAATATTGCAGTTACTTCTCGGAAATCTAATAGAAATAAGCTTCTGAATCGAGATTCCAAGGGACTCAACAGAATCATTACGGAAATATTCTGAAAGGGTTACCTTTACGCATGCAATAGTTTTGCGCTCACCGCTAGGTGAAAATTCGGCGGTAAAATCTCTCGGAAGTAGAACTATACCGTTTAGGTACAACATGCGCTTGGTAGGGCTGAAGCTAACATTTTCCAAAAACCCATATGACACTTTATCTAACAGTGTGCAATAATTCTATGCGAGATATACGTGATTGCTGAGTTAATTGGAGTTGGGTAATGAGTAAGAATATGAAAAATTACTGATAAAATTTTTTTCATCGGATCTCGAACCTATCTGAAATGATCTGTGTTGTGTAGAATTTACAGATCTTGCCGTGACCTAATTAAGGTATACAGAATGAATTACCTCGTCTCATCTCCAACTTGGTATGAACTTCGATAAAAGCCATACATGTCTGTCGCTAACTCTCCGGTATAGCTGAAGGTGACATCGTACAGTCCGAACGGCAGATTTCCGCTGAAGGAGAGTATGTAAAAGTGCCTTAGCGTGTCGTAGGTCTGAGTGGCAATGGCAATCGTGCTGTTTTCAGAGAGGGAGTAAACACTAGTTATAGACGCGTTGAAAACTAGTCTATTACTGTGCACAATGATCACGTTCGTCAGATCTGTCACGTTCACATTGATGGTGACCAGCCCACGTAAGGTAAAATCACCTTCCGTCAAAAAAGGTACCAGCTCAATGTCATAATGGATTGGGACCACCGCAGTTGGCAGTCTGTAGACTCTTTCAGAACGTTCTGTGGGGAGGCTTTCATCGAATTTCAGGGGAGTAGTCGAGGCGAAGCTGACCAACGACGTGGTCAGTAATCCGAATAAGAGGCCTGTGGTCCTCATGTCTGAAAGATAAATACTTATTATCCGTTGTTTGGAAATGCTAAAGTAAACTTAAAACAATTACAGAACTTTTATAGATCGAGGAAAAGAAGTTCAATCGGAGTTTGTACAGTCACTATTTATTATCTCATATGGCAATAAATCCAAGCCAAAATCACTTTCATTGCACTGATGCCTGAAGCTTAGGTAAGAAATATTTGAGCATCTAATTCACTGATATTAGCAATTTACCTGGCAAAGAAATCTGTTCCTGCCTATAAATGGTCGAAAACACCACGACGAATAATAGAGACAAGTTAGTTCACCTTATTTAAGTCAGTTTCTAATCAACTTTTCCAAAACTCACTGTCGATAAAATGATAATTTATCGTCCCTGAAATTCTTTTATAATTGATTACCATAATTAATTACTAATTAATTCCCAGACAGCAGAGTGTGTTTAAAAATGTCAACCAAATATTAAGATTGGCATTCGAACGTATCGTTACAATATTGATTACGCTTTTATATAATATATCATAGCTTGTACCTAATGTCTGTTTCGTCAAAAAGGTTGGAAGGCTTTTATCATGATATGACACTACGCTTCTCATACATTTGGTAACATCATATCAGGAATGTTTCGGTTCCAATGGGTCATAAGAGTATGAAATTTTTGCCGTTTTGAATATTTATTTGAATACAGCTCCCAGTAGTAGACGGTTATCACGATTTTGAGCTGACCTGACTGATAGATAGTATATCACCTCGTTGTGTACAACAAACGGAAAACTTTTAATCTCGCTCTCGGTAACAAGTAATCATGTCTAAGTTGACCAGTTGTCGCTTGAAATAATCCGATGAATTTCGTAGTATTGATATTTCTCTTTACTATCAATAACGCAAATGATTCTTGATATAAATGGCCCTGCTTATTGCCCGAGACAAATGAGCATTGGCGTAAAAGGCAAGAACGCAAGATTCATTAGGTTGCGGCATCAAACGATTAAAAACTTATTGAAGGTTGACCGCTTGTTGCACCGAGCGACTTTAACTTTTCACGTCGATAAAGTCAGCCAGAAATCAAATTAACCGTTTATTGCTGAGAGGTTTTCATTTGTAAATCCAAAACTACAATACAGCAATACAGTTTTTTCAACACGTGCATGTAACGGGCCCTTTTCCTCGTATGTAAAAAGGATATAAAATTGCTCATTTCTACTGTGGACGTCATTTTCTAAAAAAAAAAAAAATAATAATAATAAATAATATTTGAAGAAAGAGAACGTTTGAAAAGTAAAAATTTTTCAACATTTCTCAACAGGTTAGTTTTCTCAATGGTTTTGAATCTCATTTTTGACGATAGGGTAAAGTGCCCTAATATATATGGCATACAATAAGTTTTATGGTCATAGAAACTCTAAATGACATTATTTCCCGGCGGGACTGGGAAAAGCAAGGTTATCCTCACCAACGACCTGCTCCTATCCTTCATCAGATGTAACTCTAGTGATTGAGCAGTTTCCCAACAGCGTGCAGTGCGTAGGTTCCCCCCAAATGGTTACTATGCCATATTAGGCACTATACCGTAATAAGGCACTTTACCCTACATCAATTACTAGTTTTCTTTAATTCCAGCATATGTTTATTTTCTATATCCATTTTTGAGTAACTTTTGCATGTAAATGCACAGAAAAACATGCTCAGAAAAGGGCCTATACATGCACTCGTTGAAACGGGGGGGGGGGGGGTCATTTCTAGCGAGGATGATGACGTTGCACTCGTCTTTGTCTCGAGCACCTTCGGTACAAATGACCCGTTTTCCTCCCTTATTATACAATGTACTATTATTCTTCAGCTATTATGCACCAGTTTGATTTTGACGTATTCGTTACTGCAGGACCTGATTTTCAAGATCTAGACCGGGTGCCAAAAGACATTCTGTTTGCAAAAACCGTTTACCACATTCTGATTGATGATTGAAGCTCAACAAGACGTGAAAAATGATATCATGGGGGTTGTCGGACGGAAGTATACTGCGTTTCACGAGAGAATATCAAGAGATCGAAACAGAACTCGTCCGGTTCGGTCACATCCTACCCAACGCTCCGCCCATCTTACCCACTTCACCGCACCACACGAGTCTTACAGCTGAGCAGCCGCGGCTATAGCGACACGGGACCCTCAGTCTTTGAGCCTCTTTGAGCGTAGCGTGCCAAATATATTCGGCGCCCATGCGTACTATAATTTAGATCCGGCGTTGAATTGCCAGCCCCACTACCCCCACCCGGCTCTCAGGCCGTTCGAAGCTGCGTAACTGCCTGATATTCTCTCGTGGAACGGAGTATAGTGACGATTGAAAGGTTGGCTGGGTAAGGTATGAAATGAAAAACGGTATGATCATAAAGCAATATAAATTGAATCATTGTAAAAAAAAACAATAAGTGGTTTACATAATAATAACTATATGTAGATAAGTTTTGACAATAAATTATATTAAAAAATTTTAGTGAATACATTTTTTTCAACCAGTAACGTCAACTATTTACATAATTGATGCAACAGTTATCATAACTATTTTTACCCTTCGAGTGCACACTGGGTCATTTTGACCCAGAACATTTTCTTTCTCCAATTGTATCGGAACACGTGGGGATCTATTCGCCCAAATTTCAACGCCATAATTTTCACCTACCCTTACTCTATAGGTAAGCCTTCGGACCTTTTTCCAGTTCGCCCCAGTATCCCGGGGATAGCCATCGGAAAAAGACGTTCGGTCATTTTGACCCATGTGTGCACTAGTGCGTTGAAAATCGAATTTTTTTTTGTGTGTGAAATTTCGTGTTCTATCTCGACAAGTAAGTGTGTTATGATAAAAAATGCTAATAGGTATTTTTTATTTTGCTTTATTATAATAAATTATGCATTTAGAATGTCGAATGAAGAACGACTGAATTCTTTGAGGCGCGTTTTGCTTGACGAGTCGGACGATGACGACTTCGGGAGGAATATGTCTGATGAAGACGAAGATTATGTGGAGGAAATGGATGAAGAAGCCACTGATAGTGATGATGAATTTGACGACATAGGTGCGGAAACTAGCTGCCAGCAACAGCGCGCGTTGAATGTTCGCTCTCGTGGTAGACCGAAGCGCATGGCGGGGAAAAACGATAAATCCGCGTAATATTAATCCAAGTAACGTTTTTTAAGGTAAAACATGTAAAACATATAAGTTTTCAATAAATAATTTGCCATAGGAGTTGTTTTTTCCCATTTTTCACTACTCCGAAAATGCTTCAATTCAAACCTCCGAATAAATATACTTTTTGGAAAGTTGGTCGACACTGTATTTTTTATTTGCATCTACGAACCTTCCACTTGAAAAACCCCGAAGGGTTTTTTTTTTTAATTGAAAGAAAAAAAAAATATGATTTTTCTCGTGTAAGTACGTATTTTCCAACGCATGCCCCACTTTGAGCGAATGTTTTGGCATTTCATTTTCGTTTTCGTCAAAAAATAAAATTGGGGCCATGAAATATGGATAATTTACTATAAAAAACGTCTCTACAAAAAAAACCAAAAAATGCATATTTACCGAGATACAACGGTTTCAGAAACGCCTTGGGTCAGATTGACCCAGAATGCACTAATAGGTTGGCGGCGGAAGTGTGCACTCGAAGGGTTTAGATTTTTATTATAAGTATACATTAATTTCATGGAAGCTACAAATATAGTTAAAGCGCTATTCAACTATAACCTTATAGTTAACTTAACTAGTATTTTCTCTGAATGTACAGGACATTGTTCTGCAATCAGTATTCCATTTGTAAGGCCTGATTAAAGAATTTGGCACGGACGGTTTTGCTATCGACAATCATTGTCAAAACATACCTGCATACGTGTCAAATTTTATTATTTTTCATTACATACTAATATGTAAAGCACTAATTATTTTTTTTTTTTTTTACGATGATTACGGTTATATTGTATTATGATCATGCCGTTTTTCGTTCCATACCTTACCCGGATAACCCTTTAATAGTCAAGAACAACGTTTCTTCCACAGCTACAGCGATGGAATCGAAAACTCCTATTATAGGGCTGAAAAAAAAATTGGCACTACTTCGGTCTGGCAACCTTAGGAATATCATATTTCAGGTCTCTCTGAACTTGAATTATCAATCAGAATGTGATTAACGGTTTTTGCAAACGGAATCTCTGTTGGCGCCTGCATTAATCTATCTAACCGGGCAATAGGTATATTTGATCGCACACGTACTTACCTTTATTCACGTGGAATCAATTTAATTTTTATTTTTAAAACGCCGGTTTGAAAGGGATAATAGTGAGAAATCATAAGGGTTGGAAGAAAAACCTGGACATTGTAACTTTTTTTGAAAACACAAATTAAGTTTATTGCTTTGTGGATCACAGGCAGTCGTATAACTGTGCGACTTCCGCGAGGTAGGTTAATGCAGAGAAAAAAATTAATCTGGCATCGTCGGTTGCTGATTAACTTGAAATAATAACACCTAGTCGAGAACACTAAGTACTAGCTTTGCTCCGAGCGCTTGTCAGAGGATTAATAGTACGAATAGTCAATTTCGGCATTCCGCGAAAAGCAGAAACAGCCAGGATATTCGCTAAGATTTGAAAATCAGGATCTATACTCCGTTCCACGAGAGAATACCAGGCAGTTACGCAGCTTCGAACGGCCTGACAGCCGGGTGGGGGTAGTGGGGCTGACAACTCAACGCCGGATCTAAATTATAGTATGCATGGGCCCCGAATATATTTGGCACGCTAGGCTCAAAGAGGCTCAAAGACTGAGGGTCCCGTGTCGCTATAGCCGCGGTTACTCAGCTGTTAGACCCGTGTGGTGCGGTGGAGTGGGTAAAATGGGCAGAGCGTTGGGTGGGATCTGATCAAACCGGAGGAGTTCTGTTTCGATCTCTTGGTATTCTCTCGTGGAACGCAGTATAGTATTGAGTAGGGAAAGTCCCGAACAACATTCTTCAAGAATCGGTCATGGACACACTCGATAAGCACGATAAGAATGCTTCAGTGTTGATTCATTCATTATTATCAGTGGATGACCCTGAATCGGACGATAAATACAACTATTTACAGTAGATCGGGGTCGACGTTCATGGTGTGGTGAATTACTAAAAGAGCCAATTCTCCTACTTCGAACTGAAATACATACTTATTTTAGAAAGAATGGGGGTTACTCCTATTTTGAAACTCAGGCCCAGTTGCGTGCGCAACGTTATGATTAGTCCAAGTCATGCAGCGATTGGTAACTCTGTTTGTGCAATAGTGTTTTCTGACAGCTTTGATGATTGCGATACAAACTAGGCATTATGGAATACAAATGAAATAGATTAGTTGATTTCGATCGCGAGGTTAGTGGTGAGACATTAGAAAATAGACGTGTAATTAAACTTTAAGGTTAGATCCCAGAGTTTTGGAAAAACAGTCTTTGTTTCAATTGAAATTAGAATCGAATAAGTCGAAGTACACACAAATATAGTCAAATCAATGAATTAAATAAATTTCTGGCTAATTATATACGAAAAACAATAAAATGTAATGTTTGACTTACCTCTAGTCTCAAACCAAATATTTTCAGGGTGATGTCTACATGATATTATATTTTCCCTCATTCAATAATGACAAACTGCTCCGTCAGGATTAAAAAAAATGTCTTCTGTAAGAGTTACAAGAACGTTGCAAGAATTGAAAACGTTTGGATAAGTTACATAAATCATTAGCCCACTGCAGTATACTCGAAATGATACTGTCGGATAGCTTATATGTAAACTTTACCCGCGTAAAGTTTGGTACACCCATTGTAAAAGAATTTGTTTTGTAATCAGAAGCTACATGAAATCACGAAACTCGTATAAAATTCAATATTCAGATCATCATGTCTTTTCTGGAATCAAAGTGATTTCAAATAAATATAGCACATTTTTTTGACCCACTGTTTTTCGCGACCTATGCAAGATGAGTACTTTTCTGATAGAGGGAAATCTTTTTCGTTAGCTCCAGCTTCAAATACGTCAAATCTGATAAAAATTAGGAAAGGAGCGGCCGACAAATTCCTCGATCCATACGGATCTCCAGATATTCATGGGACGTACAAACGTCATTGACAAATAAAAATTTATTTTATTGTATTATATAATTAATAGAACAATAGCGCGTGATCACGAGCCCTAATAATTAATCGTGCACATCATGGCCGAGGCGAAGATGAAGAATAAACTTGATGTGAACGCTGCGGCGCCATTGTAAGGGGTGGTTCGGGGCTCGGTAGTGGTTGTAGGCTCCGCGGTGGTTGTGGGCTGGGTAGTGGTTGTGGGCTCGGAAGTGGTTGTGGGCTGGGTAGTGGTTGTGGGCTCGGAAGTGGTTGTGGGCTGGGTAGTGCTTGTGGGCTCGGAGGTGGTTGAGGGCTCGGAAGTGGTTGCGGGCTCGGAAGTGGTTGTAAGCTCGGAAGTGGTTGTGAGCTCGGAAGTGGTTGTGAGCTCGGAAGTGATTGCGGGCTCGGAAGTGGTTGCGGGCTCGGAAGTGGTTGCGGGCTCGGAAGTAGTTGGGAGCTCGGAAGTGGTTGTCGAAGTAAGGGTGGTTGGGGAAAGAGTGGTGACTTCTACCGTAGTGGCTTCAGGAACAATGCCCTGATCTTCCAACCACTTTCGGATAGCGGGCGCGTTGTTTGCAATCCAGTCTAAATTCGCGGTGGCAGTCTGAATCCCATGCTCGATGGCTTCGGCGCTGGCGCCCAGATCTTCGGTGTTGGCAACAACTCGGAACTAAAGTCAACCAATGATCAAACCAGTAAAAATCCGAAAAGGTACCACAAACTAATATAGTCAGGGATAAACAGATCCAAACTTATCTAGCATAGTTGGAGCCATAAGAAAGGGAATGCTGAAATGACTATTGCTTTGCAACTTTTTCTAAGATCTCGAATTGTCATGAAATTGTTACGTCCTGGCATAGCCATTCCTCACCTTTTCAACTATCTCCTCGCAGTTCCTCGCCAATCATGTGCTACCCAACACCTGACTTCCTGAGTCCATTTTTCTCCTCAAAATCATACTACAATTGCATCTGCACTTTTGCTTCCCCACCTTGCTTACAACCGACCTCTCCTCATTATTCTATTCTGTCGCTAACTTACTCTTCAGTCAACCTCCTAACTCTTAACATCTTCTCTCCTTTTTCCATCCTTACCTCCTCCTTCATATCCACTCATTATTCAAACTACCGATTATATAATAAAAGGAGTACTTAAATAAACCAATTACGCATCAATAAATATCATACTTAGTCAACTACACCATCTTCCACCGCCGATTTCCTACCTCAAATACAATAATCATCCAAAACATCTATCGACGAGTATCTAATAATCTGTTGTGACATAACAAAATAATTAGAAAAGAATTTACGTATAAAAAAAAGTTTTTGGCTAACATTTGGCTAACATTTCTGCCAAGTCGTCTTAAATAATAGATTATGTACCAGAAATAGATTAGGTACCCGAAAACAGTCGTGCGGTAGAGATACACTCAAAATTATACCTTTTTGAACAACACGGAGCAGTTGCTTCAAAAAAGTAGTTGAAGTGAGCTCCATAAATTTTGGTCAGAAAGTCATGATCACTTTCAATGAAATTATTGCTAGAAAGATATACATAGTAATATAACTGGAAATGTAGTTGAATGATCGAATTTCGTCCATTGAACGTAAAATTGTTCAATATTTGCTTGAACGCTAAACCTTACCACAGACACATTACGTTGCCATGCGATTCATAGGAAATCAGAATCGAATCATCTGAACGTACATACCTGCTCAAGTTGATCTTGCCTGGTGATGCGAGCTGCGATGCCAGCGAGCATGTTGGTGATGCCGTTGAATCCTCCATAGCTGTAAGAAAGAGATTCATTTAGTGACTACTACAGAAAATAGTTGAAGAAACCTTCATCAGTTCCTCAGACAGAATAAGCGGCGCTCTACTAACAATTGCGAAATAGCTTGGGCGTTGTGTTGGACGAAATTCAGAAGCATTTCAATGTTGTCCGACCCGCTGGTCAGGATCGACGTGAATACAGTGAATGTGTCTTGCATTCGGATGCCGGAATTCTCGGTGATCGACAGCCCTAAATACCTATATGAACCCATGAAAGTCAGGTTAGGTAATAGGAAGAGTTTTCAAATGTCATAACCGTAGGCAATCAACGATTATTGCAATGAGCGGAGTTGGAATCGTACTTTTCAAGAATAGTGGAATTCTGGATACACGCCAAACCTCGTAGAAGCAAGTCCTCTTCAGTGGCAAGATCGGTAGCCAGGAAACGGTCCCACATTATATTCCAGGTTTCCTCAGAAGCATTTCGGATACCCCAGCAATACACTACTGATCTCAGATCAGGGTCGATACTGCAAAAAGAATAGAAAAACAAAAATTTCATTTGCGGTTCGTGTACGAATGAAATTGATAATATCACCAATACCAGGTGATTGGGTTGAAATGGGTACATCCAGGTTTTTGGCCATGGAACACTTAAAAATATGCAATGGACGTTTTTCGTCATTATCTTTGCACTTACGGATTCTGCACTGGGCTGGTGATCCATAAGTTAAACCGGTATTCGGCCGACGCACGAGCGGCTTCTTGATCAAGTTGACAGGCTAAATTCATAATTTGCTGACGATGCAGCCTGGTTTCGTGGTCAGCCGGCGTAGAGACAACCCATCCCAAAGACTGGTAAAGATCTGAAACTAAACTTTGCTGGTAGGCTTGCCAAGAGGAAAAGTAACTATCACTTGCGAAAATCGTGTTCAAATAGTTGAGAAGAGGGATCGTAGCTCTCCAGACGACAAAATCTGTTTCTTGGACAAGATATTGGCTGAGGTCGAGTGCGATAGAATAGTCAATGTAACCAGAGCGTGCCAAGTTGAAAGCATCGTCAAGCAAAATAGCTCGATTAACGGGATTGATCTGTGTGAAATTCGGGCCTTTCAGGAACTCCGTCAGTAATTCCCAATTCTGAGTATCGTAGTTAACCCTGTAAAGTCCCGTTCCTTGACAATGCACGAGTATCCAGGTAGTGTTTGGGATGTTTGAAGCCATGATGGCCTTGTCTTGAGCACGAAGCCAATCAGGCTGCATAAAAACATTGTTACACCCTGTGGGGTTGTTTCCAGCAGTAAAAGTGATAGGAATCCACCAACGTTGACTCTCCGGGTCGGCTGTGGGAGAGTTAGGATTCATGAAATATTTTTCTTGATTGAACGCCACTACCATGGTGGAGTAGTTTCTCCATACGGTGACCAGAGGGTAGCCAGGCTGAGTTACCCAGGAATCCATGACAGATGCAATCGGTGTATGGTTCTGCACCGCGGTGTTCGCGTCCGCGATGGTTTGCATGTGCGCCCAAAGTCTGGCCGGTTCGAATATGCCGTGAGCTCTGTGGTGAAGAATTAACCGCTACTATAATTACTTGTTACCACTCTCCAACTGTTCCAACTAGATCATCAAAAGCACTAGTGTCACACATCTCACAGCAGTATACTCTGTCCAACGAGAGAAAGGACTCACGATCGAGAGAAAACTCGTGTGTTTCAATCAGGTCTTCGCCCACTTAACCCCCTCCACGCCGGTTTTTACGTATAATATATGGTCCTGTGTAGCTAGCTGCAGATCTTCCACTTTTTCCCCCAACTATGCTCGCCAAGCGCAAAATGAATCCTTTCTTTCGTTGGGCAGAATATAGTGACTCTGTGTTTAACAACTTTTAAATCGTGTAATTCTACGCTTAAGCTAAGAATGGTTAATTAATCTGTTCCAATCCAGCTGACTTACGACTCTTTGAGGAAATTCGCTATTGCATTCAAGAATAAATCTTCTCGCATTACCCTCATCAACATGCGGAATACCGCTGAACCTGCACAAAAAAAGTTGATGTTCAAGAAGTTGGTAGATAATATAGGGTAATTCCGGGAGAGATGAACCACTGGGAGAGATGACCGACCATCTATAGTTCATTAAATACATAACAGGTGTCGACAATAAAATTCATAGTAGTTATTCGCGACCCAAATGCCTAACTTGGATCAAAAAAAAAAGGGAAAAGAAGTTGTGGTCGAAGATATCACCCCATCACTGGTAAGTCCTATGAATATCGGTGCTGTTATAATTTGTTGCTGTGTTTACGTCACGGTTTCATTAATCAATCAATAACAAAAGTGAACTTCACACATAAGAATATTAAGACCGAGAGTTTGAGGTTATTTTCATGCTGTCTTGGCTTCAATAACTACTATTTAGAGGGCAGCAGATAAGAAACGGCCATCTTACCCCAATCGGGATAGATGCCCCTTATTTTAATCGGGGTGGATGCCCCCCCCCCCCCCCCCCCCTAAATCAAAATTACCGTGCAGGGCTATTGAAAATTTGCCTTTTTTCAGAAATGCCAAGAAAATATAACAAACAAGTTACCAACGTCTGCACGGTATGACGGCCCCCTCCAAAAATTTGATCAAAATTTTTTTTTTTTCTTCAAATTATCGGGATTTTGATATTTTAGCTCATTTATTAAAAAAATTTTATGAAACAAAAAAAAATTATTTTTATCATTTTTTGAAGGGGGGCCGTCTTGCCCCGGGTGGCCGTCATACCCTACCCTCCCCTACTTCGTTACCAGAAGAGGCCATCTCTCCCGGGTAGGGCATATCACCCCAATACACGGGGGCATCTAACCCGTACCCTCCGGGTGAGACGGCCGATGCAATATGTTTGTATCTTATCATATTGTTAGTCCATCTCGTACTTGAAAATTATTATAAACGTACTACGTAATAGTTTAAGGTTCATTTAAAGATTATATGAAATAAAACTTTTCATTTTGTGAATAAATAATTTTTTATACCGTTTTTCGCTTAAGTGGTTCATCTCTCCCGGAATTACCCTACATATAAATATATATTATGTACAACTAGGGGGCTTCGCTCTCTTGCGCGCTACGCCAGCCAACCCCTCATATTGTGATGCGTATAAATCTATAATTTAGGTCTGGGGAAGGGGGTCAAAAGTTTGATATGAACATTATTTGAAAATTTTTGTCTGCACAATATCAAACGCAATGGAATCTACGATGAACGAATTTAAAATTTTTGCAGAAGCGTCTCTTTATGTGAATTCGAGACAATTTTACAATATTCAGTGACGATTTGCATCACGAACATTGTTTGATCTTCTTCTCGTTGAAAGATTGGTGTATTCGCCGAACAAATGGACTTTCCTTCAAATTAATGTAGCATATGATTCTCGTGGGATACCCCATTTATGATTTTTTTACTGAAAAGAAGATGAGTCTAACTATTCGAGATTATGGATTTTTTCGCCTACGATTAACCTTGAAGTAAAATTTTTCAAGACATATAGAGAATAATCATGTTTTTGAATCATTTGAAACTCGCCGCTCAATCAGGGAGACCTAGGAAATAAAATAAAATACTGAAAAAATTAGGGAATTTGTTTTTCACAATTTGAGTCGATTTGACGGGATCCAACATTTCTTTTTTTTTTTTTTTAGACCCCGTATAAGGACCACTCTAATGACATTTATAGATACTAGATATAAACTCAGCAATACATAGATAAAGTATGTGTCGTTACATAGACATATTTTCAGTTTCTAAAAGACTCATAGCTGGATAGCTCTGCTCATATTACATTTACCGCGGCTTCACCTACTAATGCACTTCTGCCAAATTCATATTGTTTACAGCTCCAAGCATTCCATGTAAGCTATTTCTATGTAGTGCCACTATGTAGGAAATTGCATTTCATCCCCTCACATTTCACCGCATTTCGTGTGTTATGGACAGGCCGTTGATTTCAAATTGTCATATCGAATATTGAATGCAGACAATACAACTAAATAAGGTAGGCGCAGCTTACTTGGGATAGAGTTGGATTCGAAATACTTCAATCAATTTTTTTACTAATCTTTTTACACTTAAACAAGTACTCCTGACAATTCACTCTCGATAATGGTCTATTTTCTGCCGACACAGCTGAGATCTTACAATATCATGAATAGTAGGTACACTTTCCAAAATTGGTGCTACAGTTACTATACAATACTGCCAATTCATGGCAAGTGAATACGTATACGTGTAGTATAAAGCTTCAAATGAGAAAACACGCTAAGAGTACCTACTTACTTTTTGCATAGGCGACGTTGTCAAAGCTTGCCATAATAGAACTAGGACTTCCTACGACGTTGGTCATCGGGCGGGTCGTTTCCAAAGAATCGGAAATTAAGACGCCCAGCTGCTGTTCGGTAACAATCCGTTCGGCAAAACGCCATTCTGGGAAGGCTACTGAGGGTATGAGATACTCGTACAGACTCGCAAGGCCTTCGTTGAACCAGAGGTGGTCCCACCAGGCTGGAGAGACCAAATTACCGAACCAAATATGAGCAAGTTCGTGGCTGATGATGGAAGCGATTAATTCCTGAGCTCTCGAGCTAGATTCGTTTTGTTGCCACAGAAGCAATCGCTCTCTGCAAAGAACGAATCTCGTTAATCACAGACCACAACAATCATTCTTCGCTGTAGATGCGTCAAGTGTCAGTTCCAATCAGAAAACTTCGGATCCAGCGTACCTATACGTAATCAGTCCCCAATTTTCCATCGCTCCCGCAGAAAAATCTGGAACGGCGACCTGATCGATCTTAGGCCAAGGGTCCGGAATCTGCAGGGTGCTTAGAAATAGTGGATACAATGTCTCCGTGGACTCGAGGGCAAATGCGGTGGTATTGAGGGCTTGGTTTCGCGCCCAAACGCCAAAAAAATTATCAGTGCTGCTCACCTGGCCAAAGTCAGAGACGACGAAGGCCAGGATATAAGTTGACATTACTGGTGTTGTCTCAAATTGCGTCCACACGCGGCCGCCAATAGTATTGCTGAAACACAAATAACAGTCATCAGCACGTGCACTGAAAGAAATTTATTCTTACTAATCAAATCCTCTAATGTTCAGTATATTTTCATCAAGAATATCCTCTTAAAGTTAGTATGCCATGATCGCCATAGCAACGTGATTACTCTGCAGTAGTGAACGCAGCCAAACGATTTGCATTTTGCATATTGCATATGGCTGCGTTATACCGCGTCGTTTCATGCGTGAAATTCTTTTGTTAATGTTATTTTTCTAACAACAAAAAAATGGACAACGTTATTGTTGAGTGACTCAACATTAATCAACTGAGAGAATTAACGGAAGTGTCAGTGTTAGTGTCATACATTAAACATTATGTACATTGTAGATGATATTTGATATATTTATATGTTCAACGAATTATGTGACATGATATGTAGTTACTTTCTCAGTTCAAAAAGCAGTTCAAAAACCTGGTTCTTGATTTAAAAAACAAAGTATCCTATCACATAAAGACCATTTGATCTGAAGAAAGACAAATTTATTAGAATAATTATAATTATTATGAATTTTTTATATGATAAATGTAAAATATAAACATAGAATGAAAATAAAACGATTTTTCTGTCATTTCACTGATGTTTGCTTCCTTTACGGGCGTTTAGAGGGAATACTTACCTTAAGAATGTAACATACTGAACTCAGATTAGAGGATATTCCTAATCCTAGCATCCACATTAGTATGCGTTCATTAAATTATTTTCGTCTAACGATTCAAAAATATACTTACCGCGTATTTTGTACTAAATTTTAGTATATTACACTAGCTTTGGGAATAAATTTTTTTGTTACACATGCATGCAAAGCCCTCGCTTGCGCACCAGTTTTTGGCACCCAAAATCAGACTTCCTCGCACTATCCGGGCAAGCGGTGCGCAAAATGACTGCATCAGTACGTGAAACGTTCTCATCAGTGCGTAAAGGTCTGATTTGTTACTGGCGCTATCTATGCCACGATCACAAAACATTTCCACCGGTGCGCAAGGGCCTGATTTGCCACTGGCGCCATCTATGCCATGAGGGCAAACGAGGGCTGTGCATGCATGTGTAACAAAAAATGGTGTTTGACACTCGAAGCCTAACAAGCGGCTTGCACACTACAGTTTGAAGACCCAGCCACTCGCCCTTCGGCTCGTCTTGGGCTCGTGCTGGGCCTTCACACTCGTGCAGTGTGCAAATCGCCCGTCTGGCCTCTCGTATCGAAAATTACTATTTTCGGTGTGACTCGTCGGTGGAATTAGTCCAACATCATGACTTACTCTGGACTGCTGGTGAATAGACTAGGCATGTTTGAAAGGGCGATTTGGTCTTCAAAATGCGCGATACGAATGCTGAAGGTCGCCTTAAAACCGGGCTCATCAAAGCAAGGAAAGGCACGGCGGGCTGACGTAGGCTGGAACTGTGTAGTTGCCAGCCATCTGAAATCAAGAGCAGGATATCGTAGACGTGTAGTTGGAAAATCAGCGTGATTCGATCTAACTATTTGAGTAATATGGTTAAGCTATTGCACTTGTAGCTGCTTCACATATAGGGGAGAGTGGTCCTGAGTCGGCACTGCGGGTTGAGCCGGTACCATGGTGTTTCTCAGAGATGGCTTGCATGTCGACTCAAATATTTTGTCGTATGACATGTTGGTAATCACTGACTTAAATTATACTCACAGTCATCAGTATGGATTGTGCTGCGTAGTGTGAGCGCACTTATTACAAAAGTCTTACTGTGCCGACTCAGGACCACTCTCCCCTATGTATATCGAAGTTTTTTGGCATGTGTACCTCGTCTCATTGCCAACTTGGTATGAACTTCGGTAAAATCCGGTCATATCTGTCGTCAAATTTCCAATAAAGCTGATGGTGACATTAGACTCTCCGATCGGGAGTGTGCTGCCAAGAAAGAGCGAGTAAAAGTGCTTCTGCGGGTCGTAGCTCTGGGTCATGATGGGAATGAGGGTGTCTCCCGAGTAAACCGTGGTCGCGGATGCTAAGATTTCCAGATCATTGCTGTGTAAGACGATCACGGGTGTTGGGGCTATCACGTTAACATTGATAGCGACCGATCCGCTGAAGTTGTAGTAAGGCCCCGTGAATGTGGGTATCAGCTCAATGTCATAATGTTTTGGGACCACTGCAGTTGGTAGTCTGTAGACTGTTTCAGGGCGTTCTGCGGGGAAGCTTTTCTCGAATTTTAGAGGCGTCGTTGAGGTAAAACTGACCAGCAAGGTGGCCAGCAATCCAAACAAGAGGCCTGAGGACCTCATGCCTAAAAGGTGGATATTTATTATTTATTGCTTGAATTTACAAAAGAAAACTTGTTAACAATCAGAGAACTTTTATCGGTTATCGAAAAAAATAACAGTTCAATTGCAATATGTACAGTCAGCGCCGGCTCAAGGTATTTCGCCGCCCTTCTGATACCACAATAGAAACTAATAATTAAGCATGGAAATGAGTTATTATAGACATTTCTTGAATGGACTGAAAAGTATAAAATAATAGCTTTGAAAATACTTGTAAGATTTAAAACGAAAAACGTGAGGCCCATGCAATAGATAATTGATGGATGAATAGTTCATCTACATTTTTTTAAATTCAAATGCTGTAAAACGGGAAAGTTAAATACATACATGCGTATATCTATACTTCGGATTACAATACGTGAAGCGTTCCAAACTTCTATCTATTGCATGCGCCCCACGTTTTTCATTTTAAATCTTACAAGCATTTTCATAGCTATTATTTTATACTTTTAAGTCCGTTTCGAAAACGTAGTATATTCGAAAAAAAATTTATTTGAGTCATCATTTTCTGTTTTTCAGTCTCGTGTGCGTGAAATTTTGCAATCGATTTTGAACATCTTGATGAGATTATGACAGAGACATATGGCAATTCTTGTCTATCTGTTTGTTTGTTTGTCATCCAGTTCTGAGCTATGTTTACAGTTTTAAAAGAGGGCTCTGGTCGAATTTTGCGGACCCAGCTAATTTCTCAAATATTTCCGAAACGGGGCTATTAATCGGATTGTCTTTTTGGTAGCCGATGTTTGCCGAGGAATGAGATCGAATCAGTACCTGAAATTCAATGATATCATTCTTTTCTTTTTCTAGTCACAAAGCATGGGCATGCCACTGATTTTGACATATATCACAGCCCATGCATCGAAAATGCAAAATTGCCTGCCTGAACCCGATTCTATATGGAATTCCGAATCCAACCATCCCGAAACATGTTTGTTTCCGACAACGATAAAGACGCAATATGTATTCTACGAATTTGTGGTAACTAGCTATTGTTAACGACTGGGAGGCGCCACGATGTTAGCACGAAGTCGGGGACCTGGATTGCGAGAACTACGAAGCCGAGAATCATAATGACGAGAACGAAGGCGTATGCCATCCGAAGACATCTGCAAGAGATGACGCCGTCACTCTCATCCAGAAATCGAACCGAAACTTCATACGATAAGAATCGATCTGCCGGGGGCACTGCTCGATTCACACTCTTGAATCGGCCCTGTCTTGGTCACTTATGAGCCCTGTGATTGGTCAACTAAGATCTTCTGTAGCTCCGAAACTAACAGTCCCTCGCAATTTTGGTAAAGGAAATTTAGTCTCAGATTTTTGAGAGGAATACACCCACCTAATATGTTCCGCTCAACTTGAATCACCCTGTATACTGATGATGATTTGTTAACCATATCTCAGAGTCAGATCAAAGTTATTTAAAAAATCCATTACCTTCCTTCCTCAACCTAATTTATAGCTCCAGTATGGAGTAGGCAAGATCGGACCCAAATTCAAATCAAGAATTAAACATAAAACGAAGTATAGAGAACTAGTTAATTTTTCTTTTAGCTAACTTCATTATCAGCTTTGTATATGGCGTGAACCATACAGTATGCACCGCTCGACTACCCTCACGTCACACATCCAATGAAAAATCATTAACAAATTTTTTTTCATGTCCTCATTCCTTTTTACAAGCATAACGTTAAGCTATTCTGCAAACTTCGAACTTGTAAGGAGCCATACGAGTTCAAGGCTGACCACAGAAAAAAAGAGACCTATTCAGTAACTCTTCGTTAATGAAACGATCGGATCGGCTTGTTTTGCCTTGTTTTCTATTGGGTAGATTTGTCTTTCCTGAAACCTCATTGGTTGCTGATGTTCTATCGGTGCGAAAAGTCATCGAATCGATCGGATAAATAGTTACAGAATAGGACCCCTGACCGTGTGACAGTCAGCACTACGGCCACCTGTCGTATTGTATATCGAAGATCCAATTAGTTTCAATTGTTGATAAACGTGTTTCTTTACCGACGCACTCAATAGATCAAACTAGTCCTGAGACATTAGTCAAATTTAATATACGATGTTTCCGCAGACCCAGGCAGCAAACTTAGAATATTTACGTTTGATTTACAGTGTGATGTAGCATTGGTGTATCGGTGATCTTTTAATATATCACAGATCCGCTTGACATGTACCACTGTGATATCACAAAGACAATAATTACATTGTTATGTAGCGTTGATATCACCCGGTTCCCTCTTTGAGCAGTGTCCAAGTTTGATGTAGCTATTGTATAACAAGGACATCGCAGTGCTATATCACTCAGAAAGCACCGCTGATATGTAACGTTGATATCACCTAGTCCTATCTCCGAGCATGGCTTAAGTTTCATGTAACTAATAGACTTCTATTCTTGTGCTTTTTCTTATAACAATGTAGCAATGAAGTAACATAGATGTTACGGTGCCATGCCACCACAAAAACACAATCGGTATATACGTATAATTTATACAGTAGAAGCTGTGAGTAGTGCCGTTCCCCTAGTTTTACGATCGAGCTGGCTCGGGCGCGACCCCCACTCTGAGTCGCTTGAGGCTTCCAGCACAATTCACAGTGAGCGTTTCTTTTCTCCGCGGCAATCGAAGCGGAGCGAGCGTGGAATGGAGTGAGTTTACGACTTCTCCGAATCCTACTCCCCCCCCCCCCTAAAAAACGGCACTACTCACAGCTTCTACTGTATCACTGAGTTCTATTTCTGTTCTTTTCATGAGTTTTCAACTAATTCAGAGGTTAAGCGTATACTGGATGTCCGACAATCTCTGGTAAGTCATTTATGCTTGTAATCAATGAGTATACTTATACTCACATATAGTTATGCATAGATATGAAAGTGAAACTTGATGAGTGATTTAAAAAATTGATCAGGTCTATAATAATGCGAATGCTGCACAACCCGTTACCAGCGAGGAAAACTCTGTACCTGTTCTAACCCGACTTAACCTAACAAATCTAATCATTACCATCCATGTGAATTCTGACGTTGCCGTGCATTTAACAAATCTGCATTGATTGATTTGGTGAAAATTTGCTTTCGTTAGTAGTTCTGATAATTTAACCATAATATGTGAACCTTAGTTACTGTAATAAAACACGAATAACCAACGATCATCGCTTGAGTTAACGTGAAGCATTTGTACTTCAGACTAAAAACTCAAACGTGTTAAGTATCCGCATAACAAGAACAGATATTTATTTTTACGTGAAATTGTGACAGGAGCGAGAATACCAATATTCTGATAATGTCTCGTGGTATTTCTGTTGAACTTGTTAGAGTTCCGAATGTTTCTTTAAAAATGTGCAGTGTGGTTTCGAGACAGCGTGCCTGACTACGGATACGTAGGTCGTGTATTTAAAACTCAGAGGGTGCGCGCATGTGATTTTACGCGAATTATATGTCTATAGATTCAGCTAGCGCGAAAATTTTCAACAAAAAGCGATCATATAGTATTCAGCAGCAGCACCCTACAATAAAAAAAGGATAATTGCTCATAATGAGTAATAAGGAAATCTTATTTTATTTTCTATTGACACGTGAACCCGTAACACTTGGGGACCGTTACGTCGCTGCTGCAGATTTTCGTCAGACAAGCCGTTTCCGAGTAATTAAGCTTAATAAATTGATATTTTTTTTCGATTTGACGTTTTTAATTTGGAATTTTGTAACTAACGAATCAATGAATATCTAAAAAAGATCACGATCACGACTTAAAGGAAATTAAATGTTCTACAAAAAAGATCTCTTAACATTTTTGCCTAAATTAAATCCTTCAAAAGTTATGAACTTGAAATTTCAATTTTTTCTTCGATTTAATTGGGAATAACTTTTGAAGAATTGAATTTAGGCAAAAATGTTACGAGATCTTTTTTTTAGAACATTTAATTTCCTTTAAGAACCCGTCGTGATCTTTTTTAGATATTCATTGATTCGTTAGTCACAAAATTCCAAATTAAAAACGTCAAATCGAAAAAACATATCAATTTATTAAGCTTAATTACTCGGAAACGGCTTGTCTGACGAAAATCTATAATCAGACGTTTTTTATAGGGAATTTGACTTTATATAGAAATAAGCGAAAATAAAATCTTTCACTTCAATGTTTTGACAGTTCTAACGTAAAATATCAAATTATGAATAAAAATCAAATATAGCGATGAGAGACCTCTTAAAATTAATATTAAGGGCTCAAACTTTCACGAAATTGTTTTTTTGTCATGCTGAATGATATTCTCGAGGTACCATTCAAAAAAAAAAATAGTCAATTTTTTTGGCCCAGTTTAAATTGTACCTGATACCTAACTATGTAATATATCCGTCGTGATTCTGACTCATAGCTGATACATAACTATTCTGTAACTTTGATCATTAATTGTGACATATTAGTCATAGCGGCCATTTTTATATTCATGGGCTATGATTTTTACAGTCCAAATGACGTAGCAGTGATTAAGGAAAGCACAGAGTTACATATTTATTACATCACGGTTACATAATTTTGGTGCCTGGGCAGTTGAATAGCTCACCACGTGTGGGATAATTATAAATTAACAAATGAAATATATACATTAGGGTGGTCGTTAAAAAAAAAAATTCCGGGCCGCCTCCCGAATCAACTCCAGATAAATCAAAACTAATCCTGTAATTTTTTTAGATTTCTATTTTAACGCTTGACCCTTGACCACAGAGGATGAACTTTCCCATTTGAAATACACGGGGTTCCGCGGTCTTCCCAGTTATTATTTTACTGTGGGTCTAATTATGGGCCTAAAAATTTGAAATTCTCACAAATTAATCCACGAGGATGCTGCTCCGTGAAAAAAAAATTGGCACCCCCCTGCCCTCAAAATTTTATATGGTTCATCCCACGCCAATGTGATGATTTTTTTTCTTTTCAATTTCATCGAATGTTGCTCAAAAACATTGAAAATATATTGTTTTTCAGCATTCGATGAAATTGAAAAGAAACAAAAAATCATCACATTGGCATAGGATGAACCATACAAAATTTTGAGGGCAGGGGGGTGCCAATTTTTTTCACAGAGCAGCATCCTCGTGGACTAATTTGTGAAAATTTCAAATTTTGAGGCCCATAATTAGACCCACAGTAAAATAATAACTGGGAAGACCGCGAAATCCCGTGTATTTCAAATGGGAAAGTTCATTCTCTGTGGTCAAGGGTCAAGCGTTAAAATTAAAATCTGAAAAAATTATAGGGTTTGTTTATAATTATTTAGAGTCGATTTGGGGGGCGGCCCGGGAAATTCAATGTTTTCCCCGTTTTAACGAACACCCTAATATACACATATAATATGTATAAGCTAAATGGGAATCAGCTGATTCTGATTATCTAGTTAGAAGTTAACATGAATTCAAATTCAGATTAATAACGCAACAGTTGACTAGAAGTTAAATTTTCCGAAATACGTACCAATCACGACTATCCTCCCCAGTCTCCTCCAACAATCGTTCAATGCACTACGCTTCGTGAACAATTTACTTTTCAAACGGAGCTGATTCTGCTCAGAAATGGTCGGAGACCCCACGACCATCAACAGGGACGAGTTAGCTTACTACATTTAAGACGGACTCTAATCCTATGTTGTGAAGCCCATCTCAGATAAATTGACAATTTATCATCCCAGAAATCCGTTCATGATTAATGGTCATAATTGATTGCTAATTAGTTTCAACGTTTACATGTGCTCAATAATTAATCTTACTAGTTCACAGGACTCGGCCATCTCTCATACGGTAGCTGAGACATATAAACCTCAATTTTCAAGGTAAACAATTGTATCACACTTCGTGAATTAAAGTTAACTCCATATAAATTCTACTGTACGTTTTTATATGGATTATTCTACGGTTCATTACACGCATTTTCTATCATTCCATGAATATATTTCTACTGAGATTATGAGACTGGCAATTTCATTTACAGACAAAGCGATTCAGAATGAAACACAGTGAATAAAACTAAAACACTTTCGGCGCACAACAAGAAAACAAAAAAACAATAATAGGTCATAAAAAAATGGATAACCTCAGAGCTTTGGAGGCAGGTAAGACGTCATCTCGCCTTCTATCTGTCATTGGCTTGTAGCGTTTCTCTTCGGGCTCCACCATTGTCAATTCTTCACCAACTCTAGGTCAGACCTTATCTTATACATTGTAGAAATTTTCTGGCCTAGGGACTTGTTCTTCGATCCCTCAGAATTGCAGGATAGTGCACTCTTACGTGGGATAATGACCGGAGTGGATTCTTGAGATCCATAGAGTACCAACTATAATCACCTGATTCTATGTGTACTACGAGAAACTATTATTTTCAAAAACTCTAAGGGAAGAAATCGAAGGGACTCAATCCAGGAAGCACTCTGAAGAAGACTACAATAAAATTACTGTGCATGATCCGCTCTCTTGTGCTTGGCTGCAATAATTTATAGATCCAAGTATGAAAATATGATTTGAAAAATGTACTAAAATCTGTGTGGCCAGTTGGAACAGTGAACCTTCATACCTACCTTTCGAATGCTTAATCAAATAATATATACAGTCAAAGCTTCTTGTTCGCGCTTCCTTCATTCGCGTTTTCACTATTAGCGGATTAAAAAAATGCGACCCAATTCCTATATTCGCGGCTAAAGATTTCTTTATTTGCGGATCTAATCGGTACATCGGTACATACACATTGATAAAAAGGATTCCAATATGTAGGTTTCCAACCGAATATCCTTTGTAAACCCGTCGTTAAATGGACTAATAAAAAAGTAAAATAGACCTTATTACAACTTTGCCTAAAGTATGTTGTTAAATGATATCGCCGCTGTATTGGTTGCGCCTTTGACACAAGCCGCCTTCGCCGCGGTCGGTGTTTTTGAGAATGTAAACAAACAGAATGAAATCAACCCTATTACTCAATGCATGAAGTATATTTTTATGAAAATTGATCCGTTTATGGAACGAAGTCTTATTTTTAAGAGGCAAATTGCTAATGCCACTGCTGAATATCAGTCTGAATTGAAGGAGCTTTTAAAAACTGCCCAGCAAGAAAAAATTACAAAATTCTTTAAGCCATTGCCTAAGCCTGAAGATAACAATTATTCAATATGGTCAAAAACTTCAATTAAATTCATTTTTTTATATACTTGTTTTTTATTTTCTCACCTAGGAACGTATCCCCTATAATCACATATGAATTACCATTCCATATTCACGGTTTCTGTATTCGCAGCATATTTACGGAACATATACCCCGCGAATAAAGAGTTTTTACTGTAATCCACTGTTTACGCGCTCAAGAATAATAATAAAAGTGACCATAATTTATCAATTCACAGTGAACTTGGTAATTGAACCGCTGATATTGGTTCGACATACGGTCCTCTCTAAAGAAGATAAACCTTCAAGAAGCAGGATTCTCTGTATGAATCAAATAGCGACTGGAAGAATATACCTGTTAGGGACGTGTTGAGGTTTTCGGCTCAACTCGCTGAGATTTGCATGTGATTGGGAACGGTTACACGTCCTCCCTTGAGAGCTTCGTGGGTTTACTCGAGACCCACAGACCCCAATATTAGCTAAGCACCGATAGGAATTGGTTACGCCGCTTAGGAAGGCTCCCTATGTACTGAAATACCTACGCATGGAGTCAACGTTCGAAGGGGTGAATTTCGTCGTTGATAAATAGAGATAATGGTATTACCATACAGCGAAAAGATTAAAACTGAACCCCCTTAGCACAGATTTCAAAATTGCATTTTAGTCTAAGCGACAAAACATGAAAATAAGTGGAAAGTGAAAAAAATTCGGACCATCGCAAATATTTTTTTATTCGCTTCGGACATAGGTAAATATGCGTTTTCTAAAAAATAACGGAGAAATATTCGGTGCGTCTTTTGTTCAAACAATTTAATGCTTATTTTTATTTTTTGAATGGTTTTTTTTTTAATATCTCGGGAACGACAGTTGCGATTTTAAATATTTAAAAAAAATTTGTTTCTCATTAAATTCCCTACAAATAAATGTAACGTGAAATTTTTTTAAACAAACGCCACGTCGAATGTTTCCTAGATATTTTCTGGAATTTGCACATTTACTTACGTCCAAAGCGAATAAAAAAGATTCGCGAGGGTCCAGATTTTTTCCTCAATATACCGTGAATGTTCGTGGATGCGCACCATAGCACCCGCAACTATAGGCAATTCATAGTACAATTTTACACCCTGAGCTGATTCCTCTTTGTTTTTTTATAAAATCTCAGGAACGAAACTCGTTCAAATCGGCTCAAATTGTAATATGTATGTACTAAGAATTGCCTATAATTTGAGGTTCTATGGTGCGCTACCATGAATATTCACGGCAGACGCCTGTATGCCGCTAGACGTGAATTGTTTCATTTCACACGAGAAACTTGCAATTGTTTATAGGTTCCGAATCGATGGAAGGAAAGTTGCTAAGAATTTCAAACAAATTGACAGTTCGCTTTCAAGGGTCTACTTCAAGCTCTTTCTTGTGGATTTGCGATTGGACGATTTGTCTTCGAATTAGAAATCTTGAATGAATAAAACTTTTTTTTTCACTACATCAATTTTAAAACTCACGCCAAATCCATAAAAAAAAATCCCACGCAGATGAACCAAGAACCACGTTAAAGCTACAAGCTTCTTCTTCAAAATGCGTTTTCGATTATTAGCGTACGATTTGTTTTAGATGAGATAGCGGATTTTGAACCGCGTAGAAGCCCGCGGGTCGTGCGTTTTCACTGTGACTTCGGGCGCGCGTAGCGCCACAACGGTTGCTTCCACGACAAAACATGCCAGACAGTTGCTGTAGAGAATTCAATAAGGAACAAGTTAAAAGAAAAAAAAAGAAATTTGAAATCGCAATTTTCGTTCCCGAAACATTTACAAGAAAACCATAAAAAAAACTTTAAATTGATATTTTTTAGAAACTGCATATTTACCTATATCCGAAGTAAATAAAAAACGTTTTCCGATGGTCCGAGTTTTTTCCACCAAATAACCCCTGACGCCTGGATTATTTGTGACCCCAGAATTTCCGCCAATTAATTTTCGTTTATTCCGCGGCTGAATATGAGTAACGCATGTAATTGATGTGCTGATGTTATCTAAAACATTTCATGACTTGCCATGAATTATACCTTAAAAATTCTCGTAGTCTGCATTGCAGACGGATAATCTACGTTATCATAACAGTCGATGATAATTTTAAGCCGTTCGCTGAAGAGTAAGTCAAGATTGTTATAATCTCATGTCAGAACTGCAGAAAGATTGAAATGCGGACGATGGATTCAGCCGGTCTTAAGTAAGATATCTCCTAGTAAGCGTTACGTTCGAGGTCTACCCTAAATTATGGCGCAAGCGAACGTCATCACCATTTTTCGGACTGTCACTCCCTAACAACTACGAGAACTCTAGACAAAGTTTTCACATTGATCATCTGAATAAACAGAGCAGAATATTCTGGTTATGGACTACAGCAGTTTCTTTGCGATACGATGGGATTCCCGGTAGTCCCGAACAATTTGGCCCGAGGGTTGGATGACGGAAAATAAAATACCTCCGATCGACAAGCTGAGTTATAGCAATTCACCTATTGCCGTAGTGGAACTTATTGCTGCCTCTGTGGTGTGAATTAATTTACACTCGTATTATACTTGGCAAAGATTTTTTGAACTACTAAATCTGTGATTACTTAATCCAAGCTACTCTGGCTATCAGTCTGAAAAATAGATTAAGATACTTGGAATTCAGTTTCACTGCACAATCCTGAAGAAATACGTTTTGATCTATAATCTTATCAATTTTCGAAAACCACACTGCTTTTATCTTTTTCCAGTGTAACATAGATGGCCACAGTCGAAGCTAAAATGGTAAAAGCCAGTATATCTGGTGTACGTTTTTGCAAATCAATCAGGTAATTATTCTATAAAAATATACCGCAAGTGCGTTTTTGTCGAATTGCTAACTGAATAGGAAAAATACTCACATAATGCAAATGTTCATTCTAGAGTATCTGGATTCGATCCGGATGTATTTGAATTGGAGTGTTTGAAAACAATCGACATTTTATTTTTTTTACTCCTCGACACTGTAAACGTTAATTTTTTATACACAACAAATCCTTTCAAAAAATGAGCTCTATAGCTGGATGCTGAAAAGTTTTTTTTTAGCAGCCTGCACCTTTCCTCACATATGACTTTTTTCAAACCCACTCAGAAAGGGGTTTTCAGATCTAAAGTCAGAATACAGAAGTTCAATTGGTACTCGATGAATATTTGGGTCACTTTATTTCCATAATCTGATATTAGACATAAAAATTCAAAATGATGAATCGAAATTGTAGAATATAGGCTGAGTGGCGTAAAAATTTCCACTCAGGGTTTTTAGTATCTATCAACTGGATTTGATAATTTTTTTAATTCGGATCCAAAATTTGCGGCCCCGAAAACAGTCGATTACCAATTTCGATGCAAAAGTCTCTACTTTTCACAATTGCGGCACGACATATTGAATCCGCCATATTTAGTTTCGTTATTTTCACTTCTGATCTAAAATCAGCGACCCAAAAAGCTCCTTTTGAGTGAGTCAACAAAAATTCGGACATCAGAGATAGCGTAGGCTTTAAAAAATTTAATAAACACAGAAGAATGGCTGGCGTCACCTCTCAAAGCTGAGATATAAAGCTCATCTTGTATGATGATATGTTTTGTGCCAAGAACTATCATTTAAAGTGGTATGGGAGCTGTTATTATTAGAGTTAGGGAAGGGAAGGAGAGAGGGGGGAGGGGGTATGGGAGTACACAAAATAAAATACCGATTCTTTTTTTTTGGGATAAACTATGACTTACAAACTGTCTATCAGACATATTTTTATCTAGGAAATAGATTAGAGATAATAGATATGATATACGTAGATATTCGTTTACAGCTATAAATATGAAGTCAATGCCATTGTATCGCCATCATATACTGTGGCCATATCGATGCGTCCTAAAGGAAACAACGTAACTTGCCGTGTCAACTAGAAAATACGTAACTCAAAAGTTGCGATTGAATTTACGCAAAAATATTTTTTTGATACATCTAACAATTTTCGATCACAAGATTTGAAAACACGCATCTCAAAGTTTTTATCTGAAAGTACGTGACTTAGTGATTCGGATTGAAAACACGTAACTCAGAATTAAATTTTTAACGATAGATGGTCTGGCGAATAATTGCGCTTGTTAGAATTTGCATGATCCTAAATAATAATATTAATTTATTGGACGATAATTAGGCCCTGGGATAAATCCAGATGATGTTTATTTTATTTCCTAATCCGCACAGCTTTCTACTCATCACTTATAATTCACCGACTACACTTTATCTACACTATAACGTAGCGTAAATGTGGATAGTTTTTATTCTCTAGCTCGCAAATTGGACTAACGTGATAAATAAATTCATCAAGTCCTCTAGATGCCCAATAGATCACCCTCTTGATTTTAAATAACAAATTCGATCCTGTCAGATCAATAAGACATCTCTCTTGCGTATACGGAGAACCTTCCGACGATATAGGCTGCCACCTAAAAAAGTTTTAGTGTTCTTCACAATCTGCTCGAAAAAAACTAATGACGTAAATGAACTGTAATAATTAACAACAAGTAAATTGGCAATGAGTTACACCCGTATTAATAGACATTTAGTAACCTACTAACTTTTTTTTAGTCGGCCACCAATAGTAAGTTACTAATCAAGTAGATGATTAACCCGAGATGAGTATGACGGCGTTGTTTCTTGGAGATGTCTTCGTGAGGCATACGGCTGCGTTCTCATAATCCAGGTTCTCCGTTTCGTAATTCTCGTAGTCCAGGTCCTCGGCTTTGTAATTCTCTTAGTCCAGGTCCTCGGCTTCGTAAATCTCGTAGTCCAAGTACTCAGCTTCGTAGTTCTAGTAGTTCCAGGTCCTCCACTTCGTAGTTTCAGTCGTCTAAGTTTACCGCTTCGTAGGTTCAGCCGTCTAAGCTCTCCGCTTCCTAGTTTCAGTCCTCCGACCTAGACGAAACCACAAAGAGGTTAACCTAGACTACTGAAACTACGAAGAGGTTGATCTGTACGATTGAAACTACGAAGCGGAAGACCTAGATGATTGAAACTATGAAGAGGATACCGATGTTGAAATTTTCCGGGTTAATCATCTAGTTAATTAGTTATTTACTACGGGTGCCTGACTAAAAAAAGTTAGTAGGCTACTAAATGTCTATGATTACGGGTGTTAATGTTTAATGTAACGGCTAAAATTTGTTCACACATTTTTCTAGAGTAGATCACAGTCGACCGTTTATATTTGCATTCCGTAGTGAAATGAGTGTTTGGACATTTTGAATTGCAAATTTTGAAGGTCAATTTTTTTATTTTCTGGTAGGAGCTTATGACCAGCGAACTACTACATCGTACCATTCTTCATTATACTTATTCTAATGCGAATTTTTGCCTTCTTTTTGACCTTCCTTGATCCTTCACGCGAAACCAGACAAAAACAAGTATACCGAGTGTCTCGCCGCTCCGCAACACAGTATAAAAACTGTAAATCAGTTGAACGGAAATATTGAGATGACGTCATTCTCAGACTTGAATTTGAGATTACGAAAAATAGATCAATGATTTGAGTATATTTTTCATAGATTGTCCGAAAATGTTGAGAATTTATCTTTTGTTGTTGACAAAATGGTAAAAACTATTCTTAACGCCAGTGATTGATATCTTAAGATGGAACAATCGCGTGTGCAAATAAATTTTTTTTCTCCATTTTTAGGGGTGAATAATGCACTGCAAGCCAAAATAATGAGGACATATTTTTTGTTTTTCGTTAAAAATGATAATTGTTCATGTTATAGGTGATTGAATTTCACTGATTTTAATATATGGCTAGTTCTTACAGTGAAGGAATTTTGATGCGCTCAACTAATAGCTCCTTTGTTTTTTAATATTTTTGATTAATTTCAAATCTGGAATAAGAAACTAATTGGCTTTTATTTGGGCACTGAAATTCAGCGAGGTCAGAAAATAACTTTTTCGAGAAAAGTGCCTAAACATGAGCAAAATTGTCACTTTCCTGGGAGGGGATTTTACAAAACACAAGTCTTCTACCTAAATATTACGTAAACTAAGTACAGAAATCAAAGAGATTGTATCTAAGCACAGTAACAATCAATACAACTTTGCTAAAATCTAAAAAGAAATTATGAATCTCCCTATTTTTATTCGAATTTCCATCATAGAATAGAGGGGACACGAATTGTGTATCACATTCCTGGCAGCTAAAAATATGTTAAAAACACCCCCAAATTATATAATGAGTACTGTTGTCACACTTCCGATACAAAGTAGGTAGTTAAGTTAGCTCATTGCCGCTTGAACTGCTACCAATCAGCCAATGAGACAGTCGTGACGAAGATCTCGTCGACCGCAAACGCGCTCGGGCCAGACAAGTTCTCACTTATCTGGCATGTATTTACATGAACAATATTTGGGTTTCTTAAAGATTTTTAATTGTTTTGATTAATATACCTAGTGTAAGTATAATATAAAGCATTAACATTGCATTTAAATACAGTCTTTTTGTGTCGTTAATGAATAACCTCCAAATTATCACTTTCCTGCGTATCACTTGTCTGGACATTTAAATTAAAAAAAATCGCAATTTATCCACTTAAATTTTAAAACTGCCATAATTTGAATATTTACCAATATTGTGTTTGACCCACAAAATTTTAGCTCATTTAAGTCAAAATGATGAGCTCTGGCCACTTTGCAAACTAAATCTAAAATAACAGTGTGAAGCTAAAAGCGATTCATTTTATTCCTTCACAATAAGAACTAGCCATATATAGATATATCTTAACATGGGTGACGTCACAATATTATAGTTTTCAATCTGTTATATCGATGGCAATTTTGATTCAATCGAAAAAATAAAAAATATGTCCTAAATATTTTTTTCCAATCTACAAGAATATGAAATAAAAAAATTTCATTTGCACACCCAATTATAAGTAGTCCATCAATAACTATTTATCAAGTGACGTCAATCATAAAACAAAAAATGAAGTGTAGTCGGTGAGTTGGATGAGTTGAAAGCTCAGTGGATTAAGAAATAAAATAACAATGATTTGGAATTATCATAGAGCCTAAATTCCGTCTAATGAATTATTATTATTATTTATGATCATGCAAATTCTAACAAGCACAATTTTACGCCAGATCGTCTATCGTTGAAAATTTAATTCTGAGTTACATGTTTTCAATCCGCATCACTGAGATACGTACTTTCAAATGAAAACTTTGTGATACGTGTTTTTAAATCGCACAGTTGAGATACGTAGATTCAATCGAAACTTTTGAGTTACGTATTCTCTAATTGACACGGCAAGTTACGTTGTTTCCTTTGGGACACATCGATATGTACAGTAGGGTGATCCAAAAAAACTAACCTATCGAATCTATGGTCTTAAAAGGACTTATTTACTGAGAAAAAAATTCCCTCAATTGGAAAAAATTTTATTCTAATTTTTAGAGGTGTCGGTAGCCGTTTGAAATTTCCCATTTAAATAACACGTAAAAAAATTCTTTTTCATTAAAAATGCTGTAACTATTGAACCGTTTGAGATAAAAAAAATTTCCAGGCATCTTCTTGTAGGGCATTAAATTCTCTAAAAAATGACCTCCGAGTTAATTGTCTAGACTCGAAAATTCATATACTTATGGGCTATGAATTGTGCAATAAAAAATAAATAAGTGGATTAAAACTCTCTTCTCTTTGACAAATCTAGTTTTTAATCAACATTTTCTACACATTTTATTTCATTTCAGTGTGTTTTTTTCTATTTTGCATGAATATTTCCAATTATAAAGGCCTAAATAGGCAGGCTATTTCTACTTTTTTTTTACTTTCGTAGCCCATAAGTATATGAATTTTCGAGTCTAGACAATTAACTCGGAAGTCATTTTTTAGATAATTTAATGCCCCACAAGAATATGCCTGGAAATTTATTTTATCTCAAACGGTTCATTATTTACAGCATTTTTGATTAAAAGAATTTTTTTACGTGTTATTTAAATGGAAAATTTCAAACGGCTACCAATACCTCTAAAAATTTAAATAAAAATTTTTCCGATTGAGGGGATTTTTTTCTCAGTAAATAGGTCCTTTTAAGAAAATAGATTCGATAGGTTAGTTTTTTTGGATCACCCTAATGTACAGGCCTGCACATTAATGGTGTATCTAAAAAAATCAGCGTCATGTAACATGAACTAAACTCCACTAGCGTCACCATGCGCCCACAGTCGATATTTAGCAGACATGTAGTAGTCATGCGCCATCTGCTAGGGATGCAAGGAATAAACGAATGGTTGTCATTGTTGCGTTGTGTGTTGGGTACGCATACGCTCGTTCAGCGAAATAGCGTCTGCTTGTCGTCTGCTCCGTGGTGCGAGTTGGAACCACGATACACGATGCGGAAACCTAACCGCAGCTATGTTCATGTATACACCATTAATGTGCAGGCCTGTACTTACAATATAAATGTATTCAGTATTTTACCTTTAAATTCCCTGCTTCATCTCCAGGCCCTACCGTTGAATCGGACAACTGCATCGAGGTATGTTTGTCGATAAGGCAGATCTCAAAATTTTTGGTACGATGGAAGGTATATTCTTGTAAATCAATACAGTTATTATTTTGTTCAAGTGGTATATTTGTGAAAACATACACTTTATGGACCGTGGGTGTAACAGAATTGATTCAACAGAATTCTTTCGCAATTTTCTTACCTACAAGTATAAATCGTCATTACCTAAAATAAAATGTATACAATCTTTAATGCTTGAAACATGCTTGAAATAGTTATAAATGAACTTGCGACCATGTTGTGTATATGTAGTTTTCTCAAGAATAATTAAATACATATGACATCTCTTATCTATTGTGAAACGACCCATATTTTCTGTACAGATTAAATGATTGGGAAACTAATTCATTAAATCAGCTCTTATATTGCGAAAGTTAAGCGATCTGTCTCGATCACAGCATGTCACAGCATGAGTAAAAAGTTCACGGTAAGACCCATTGCCCAATGAACAAATTAACGAGTAGAAATGCAAAAATTATTCCCTAATCAGCAGTAATCTTTACTTTCTAACATTTTGGAAAGTTATTTCCGATTCTCTGGCAAAGATGATAAAGAATATCCACCGTAAACTGTATAATTCCTTGCTTGTGTTTTTGTATCTATGTCTAGTATATCTTATCGCGATAAACTTTATTTTTTCGCAAAGTAGATTTCCATGGGAAGTAGCTTCTCTAAAAACAAAAATTACAACTTGGTTAAAAATTAAGTGAGGGGGGAAATGGATGGTGGAAGAGGGAGGGGGTTGACTTAGGTCGCGAAAGTATTTCAAACTTTATTTCTTGAGGCCTATCCATTTCTTATATATACCTCAATTCTTGCTTGCTAAATCAACTCCAAAACGTACTTGACATTATAATTTTCAGACAAATTATAGTTTTTCTGAGTGAAAATGTTTTTTTTTCCTCTCAATGCTAATTATATTGCAAATAAAAATCCGGCTTTGATCGGATACTCAAAATTGAACAGCTATCCGCCTTTTCTTCTAGGAGAAGTTACTTCACATCAAAAGCTATCATTTGGAGTATTGGTAGCGAAAAAATAAAATAAAATGTTTAGTGTCGACACACCGAGATCTATATATTTACTTTCATTCATATCTTAGTATACCCAGAATGAAATGGTATTCCGCGAAACTTGGCGGCGACGAACTATTGGAATGATATGAGGCTGTTGATAACAATTAATAATACCTGCAGTTGACGAAAGTACGTAAAGTTCAGTCTGTACGGAATGGCTCTGCCAGGCTTACTGAAATTTCTAGAATATTCATTTTCATATTGGGATTATTTTTCGAATGTATAATAAACATCAAGACGTCATCCCGTAATATCTGAAGCATACATCCCGAAAATATTCATGTCAAGATTGAGGGAATAATTGAACCATATGATCAACAAATTTTCATATAATAAAAGGCATCTTTCAGCGAGTCTCCTTCAATTTGCGAAGTTTCCCTTCAATTGCTCGAGAATAAATAAACTCGTAGATATATAAAAGAATTATCCTATGCACATTATGGATATTACTTCAACATGTCGTACATACTACTTTTTCTTAACGTGCCCATAATATTTTATACTATGTGGGGATCAGCCAGTGAGATTGAAATCTCTCAAGTATCTACCCGGCAAAAAATGTGAAACGGTGCCTCCGCGTCGTCAGTTTGATAAAGAACGGCGAGTATGTGAAACGGATCAATATCCTACACTCGCAATCAGTATTTTATCGATCGCTACTCTGCTGTCTCGTTTACTCAACGTTTCACAACGGTCAGTTTCAGAACTTCGTCAAAAATTGACTCCCTATGTCGATCAAAAGTCTGTCGTCTATTGTTAACATGTAAGTCTCGTGACATCTACCTTGCGATTTACGTTCAGTTGTGTGTTTAATCAATTGTTCACGCGATTGCAATATTATCGCTACGTCATTGTTATTTAAAAAAAAAAGGTTGAGTTCAGACATGACTGATCACCGACCAAGGTTCAGTTAACTAGTCGCAATCATATCTTGCGAATTTAGGATATTTAATACTCATTCAAGGTTGCCATTTAAGAAAACTACGTTCGTGCTAGTTTCTCACAAGCAATACTACTCACAACCAAACTGATATCACCATCATGTGTCCCTCTCGAAACCATAATATTTACATCTGATACCTTTTTCGATAGCAGTCCTCATTTCCGAGATATTCTGATACATCATTTAAGTTGGGACATCGTGTATAATTTTCGTTAGCATGAATCCACGACAATGTGTGACTTTTCAATGACATTTACCCCCACTCCTGACGAAAATATTTTGAACTCCAATCTGCTGAATTGTATGGCGTTATCACATGCTATTCGGCACGTGAGCCGAAAAGTATTACACCTCAGATTAATGCCAGAAACTATGACACCTCAAGTTAATGCCTAAAACTATTACATCTCAGATTCAGGACACAAACTATGACACCTCAAATTAAAGACAGAAACTATGACGTGTCGGAATAAAGTTGGGAACCATGACATGTCACCCGATCTTGAAGAAATATGACACCGCTGCATTCAATCATAATTAAAGAAATGCATGAAAAGATTAGTGGTCAGTGACCGTTTGCAGAAACGTTTGCACAAAACGTCTTATACATGTATAAACGTTCATTTGATAAATTCATATTAAGTAAGATGGCGTTGAAATATAAAATTGGTTTTCATACATTTTTCTTTAATTGATTTATAAGAATAAATAACTTACAATTAGAATGAATAATAAGCCTTCATATTATAACGAGATACTTTTCGGTGATATTATACCTGTTAATTAATTTTTAGACGTTTCTACAAACGGTCACTGACCACTTATCTTTTCATGCATTTCTTTAATTATGATTGAATGCAGCGTTGTCATATTTCTTCAAGATCGAGCGATATGTCATGGTTTCCAACTTTATTCCGACAACTGTCCTCAATTTAAGGTGGTTTCTGTCCTGAATCTGAGGTGTAATAGTTTTGGGGGTTAACTTGAGGTCTCATAGTTTCTGCCATTAATCTGAGGTGTAATACTTTTCGACTTACGTGCCGTACCTATTGTTTTTGGCATTCCGAACGTCAGCCACGTGAATATTGATACATTCCCGCCTGCAAAATTTTCCCATCAACACTTTTCATGTCATATTTATAATTTACAGCTTCGTATATCCATTTTGACTTTTGGTATTACTACACTGTGTGAACATCATTTTGATGCACGCCAACTTTAAACTCTGTGATTCAATTTGTGAACCTTTGCTAAAGTGTTGTTTTCTGATATCCTTTGTCTTGACCATGGTCTTATACACAGGTCTGGGCACTTCGATGTGAGATTCCATGGTAAGACGTTTAGAGTGCCCAGACCTGTGTATAAGACCGTGGTCTTGACGCTGTCGTCGTTTCTCTGGCTGTTGTTTCGATTCAATCGTAACAACATTCAGATAATAAACTTAACTTAACCTAACTTAGATAACTTTATCGACGTTACCTCACGTCTAGTATTAATGTTTCTTTCTCAGAAATTGAAAGTATGTTTGCCGCACACTTTCTTCATGTACATATTTTTGTTACGACTTTTGTACTAATCTTGAATTTTACATAAATCGGCGTTGATGACTTCTTCTACAGTTTTATAGAATAGTATTCACTTGCTTCAAAAAACATTTTGCTCTTTATTCTTTTCTCTATTTCCACATTTGTGTATTGTAACGTCCCAAATTGTCCGTCCCTGGGATAGCTCGTTGGAGAGTAGGTGATTTGGGAGTTACCTTTTCGTTTGTACGCCCTTGAGTGCGTATGCCTGTGTGTCTGTGTCTGTGTGATCTCTCAGGGAACGATTGCCGTATCGCAAGGATCGACAGATCGCCTGTGAGATCGTGTTCTGTGTGCTTGTGATACCGAAATCCTACAGAGAACGATCGCCGTGCTGCACTAGCCAACAAATCGCCTGCAGAATCGGATTTGTGTAGTTTGTTGTTTTCTCTGTATTCTGACAAGAGCCGATCGCCGTACTGCAATAGTCAACGATCAGTTGCCAGAGCAGAGTGGTATGCGTGTTACCGAACTTCTACAGGGAACGATCGCCGTACTGCAATAGTCAGCAAATCGCCTGCAGAATCGGATTTGTGTTTGATATGTGAGTGTTATCTGGATTCTGACAAGAGCCGATCGCCGTACTGCAATAGTCAACGATCAGTTGCCAGAGCAGAGTGGTATGCATGTTACCGAACTTCTACAGGGAACGATCGCCGTAATGCAATAGTCAGCAAATCGCCCATAGAATCGGATTTAGAGTATTCTGATTGTTGTCGGCTTTATAGGAAACGACCAACGTGTCGCAATGACCGATGAATCGCCTATAGAGCCGAGCGTGTGCTGGAATTTAGTTCGGATGCAGAAACTTGCAATTTTCCGATTGTATATGAAAAATATGCTTTTATTTGACAATAATAAATTCAAACAAAAATAATTAATGAAATAGAGAAATTTATATAATCGTGAAATAAAGAAACCTATCTGACTCGAAAGGTCGTGAAATAAAATTCTATCTGTTTTATGAGAAATAATAATTGTGCTTAGTGGCGCTTTGCCGACTAGCGTATAAACGAAATGAAATTTATATGTATATCAGGATTTTACCTTTAACTTCAATATATTATAAATCGAGATTTTATCTATGTATTTAATATGTTATAACACACGAATCTATTTATGAGTTTAGCGTCTGTGAATCAGGATTTCATTTGATTTTATATGAGCTTTAATACTTATATTTTAAAGCAGAATATTAATTTGAGAATTGAGAGTACTTGGATTGAGTCAGAGAGATCTGTTTCGCTTAGTGGCGCTGTGCCGACTACCTTACTCTGCCTAGCGTGCCGCGGTTTATATAGTCGCGGCGCGCTAATCCGCATTGTTCTATCACCTTCTATGGTGTCTAAAATTGCAACGATGCATTTTTTGATATTAGTGTAATATATCTTTTCGTCTTCTAATTTTATGACCTTTCGTTTCATGCACGCGGATTTATGATCCGATGACTTTGAGGTTTCATGGTGATGTTCCATGAAATTCTATGGTGTCTATTTTTGGTATTTCTCGTAGTAGAAATTCCAAAAATAGCTCATAGGAAAGCTTGGGTTTTTTACTTGCGATCTATGTTTTTAGGAATTGAAATATATTAATATTTAGTTGGTATTTTCCATGTTTAAATAAATGAGCGTACGTTACGCGTGGGTTCACACTGTATATGTATATACACGGTGACTCTAAATTTTGAATACATCGTTGCTTTTCTTATTGTGCGTTTTTGAACGTCACAGTATAAATCACGTTGCAGGATCTATTACCATTCCAACCCGGGTAACAATTCGACCCGGCAGTTATATGGCGGCCACATGGCCAAACCTACTTGACTATGTGGCGGCCATGATGGCCAGTTCGTGGCGTTGTCCCGGCATGTACTCGGCAACGACAACCAACACTTGTGGCAACTATGTGGCAACAACATGGCCAACGACATGGCTTCTCCCTGGTTATAATGTGGCGGCCATGTGGCTAATCTAGCTGGCAGCTAGATGGTAACAGCCATGCACTGACAAGGTCGCGTAACCTTGCTGCTGCATCGAAGCCAACTAAATGCTAAATGACTTCGCCACCTTGCCGCCAAGTCATCACCAGGAAGAAGTCATGTGGTTGACGATGTTGTGGCCATATAGTCGCAACGAATGTTGGTTGTCGTTGCCGAGTATATGCAATAATATGCATTCCACTAAAATTATACATATTTATATCAAAAAGCCTCAATTAAAAAAGACTGATGTGATATATACTGCCGGGTGGGCGATATAAGTTGCTTGACTCGCAAAGTTACTATTGTAATTATAGTCGGCTGACAACGGGTAGGTACAGTGAGCCCAGCGTTACTTTGCTTGCGAGCGTTGCCGCTCATCTATCGGCATGGCGAGGTACTAAGTAGGCGGCAACACAATGTATGGGCCAGGTAAGTGCCAGGCTACTTTAGGACATGGCAGAGCCAGCTTGGCCCACATAAAAGCCATATGGCATCGCAAGGTGGTGGCCATGTTGATACTAGTTGATATTAAGACATGGCAATGCCAGCTTGGCCCACATAAAAGCCATATGGCATCGCAAGGTGGTGGCCATGTTAATACTAGGTAACGTTCAGACATGGCAATGCCAGCTTGGCCCATATAAAGCCAATGTAGCAGCGTGAGGTGGCGGCCTGGTATGGGCTGAGTAGCAAGTGTACATTGGATACATAGTCAAAAGCTATATGAACTAGCCTTGTAGTTACCAGCACGGAGCAACATTGGTAGCCCAGGTTAATTAGCTATACTATCGCCATGTCAAAAAGCTATATTGAAACCATATAGCGGCCGCATGGCTATCGAACATCGATCTGCGATGTGGCCGGCCGACAATATTGCCATACTAATGCCACATGGCATTAATGTGGCTTGTGGGCTGGCCATGTAAATTGTTACCCGGGAAGCTTCCGTCCTCTACAGTTGATTTCGGTATCTGCATCTTGCTTCAAGCGCAATGCACTTGCTTCTGTTCACTTCGTCTTAGTCTATTAGATCTTCCACATCTTGCTTCGATGTACTTTCCTTCTTCCCCTCATCCCCTTGTTTCACAGAAGTATTTTCTTCTTTTTCAACTTTATTCTGTATTGAGCGGCAAAATGGTTGATTACTTATTAAAGTTTAATATACTTGGAGACTTTCCAAGCCTTACCTTTATACTGGTAGCGATTACACGGTGTGTTCATTTTCTAGGTATAGGATTTTCTATATGACGCTCAATGGCTGTGCACGCATCTTAGTCTGTAATCAACTTCCCGTAAATCCGTATACCTGTCAGGTGTGAGATTGTCGCCTATTACTTTTTTCAATCCGCCAATGTCCTTTGTGTTTAAGTACATGGTTCAAACACGCGTGCCATGTTCTTCACTCCAATGCTTACTGTGCTGTTGGCCCTTTGCAGTTAGATCTTACGATAATTTCATCCATCTTTTGCTCTTAAACTTTTTCCTGAGGTTATGCCGTGCATACTTCTTTTTTGTTCTCTCACTTCCACTTTTACTTTTGATCCTCGAACTTATTGCCTTTCGCTTCTTATCTATTCACAGTGTTTTATTTCACCATCAACTGCGGGATCTCAAATAGACAGATAAATAGATATTTTTATTTTTGTCCACGACAATGTTGAACAATATTACAGAGAGAGAGCTATACGAGTATAAACACTTCTACAAAACGTCCACACTTTTCTTTAACCGTCACATTCAGTGCCGGCCAAGGGTTGAGCGAATGGAGCGACTGCTTCAGGCACCGGGTCAGGAAGAGCGCGGAACATCCGATTCGTAGATTTTTGTCATAGGCGAATTCTTGCCACATTTCATTTATTATTTAGAGTGCCGACTAAAGGTGCCAGACGGGAAGCTCTGTTCATCTTGAAAATAGGCTAGAGCCGGCACTGGCCATATTGTTCTTGTACAAACATATATATCAACGCGAACTATACGCTTAGATTGCAGCACTCTTCCACGTTGCAAGATCGAATATAGAGGTCGCAGTGTGAAGAAAGAAAAATGTATTCATTTGGACCATGCTATCAAACATATTAGCGCGAAAACGAGAAAGCCGTTCATTTCGGACACTTGAGTAATGAATAGAATCTTAAACCTATACCGACGTTGGCCATTCACGAATGTGCGAGGATACAAGTATATCCTTTGTTTTCAGGGTGATCTGAATTCTGGTGTGATAGACCATTTTTTTTATAGAATTACCTATTACTATACGCATACAGCGTCTTCGTATAGGTAGTTAAATAAAATGAGTAGTCAGATTAGTGTGGTTAAAATTGATGACTATACAGGATGATTCAATTTGCGCGCACCATTTGGTAAGGGTAGATTCCTTGTGAAATTCTAAGACTAATTTTCCTTTACCAAAAAGTCGTGGGATTAATAGTTTTCGGGCTACAGAAGGTCTTAGTTGACCAATCACAGAGCCTCAACCGTAGCAAGTTAGGGCCGGGTCAAAAATAAATGATTCAATCTAGTGATAAATTCTTTCACCGTATGACATCGAGGTTACATTTATTGATGAGTGTTAACGGCGTCATCGCCAGAAGCTGTCTGCATACAACATACGCCTTGGTTATCTGTGACCAGGGCCACCGCTACGTCGGCTTCATCCTCCAGATCGACCGCACCGTAGTTTTCGTCCCCCAGGTCCATCGGTACATGGTTCTTGTCCTCCAGGTCTACCGCTACATAGTTTTAATAGTAAAACTACGTAGCAGTAGACCTGGAGGACGAAAAATGCGTGGCAGTGGACCTGGAGGACGAAAACTACGTAGCGGTAGACCTAGAGGATGAAAACTACGTAGTGGTGGACCTGGAGGACGAAAACTACGCAGCGGTGGACCTGGAGAACGAACACTACGTAGCGGTGAACCTGGGGGACGAAAACTACGGTGCGATCGATCTGGAGGACGAAGCCGACGTAGCGGTGGTCCTGGTCACAGATAACCAAGGCGTATGTTGTATGCAGACAACTTCTGGCGATGACACCGTTAACACTCATCAATAAATGTAACCTCAATGCCATATGGTGAAAGAATTTTTCACTACATTTAATCATTTATTTTTATTTCATTGGAAATCGACGCGCCACGGGCACTGCTAGTCTTATACTTTTGACCCAGCTCTAACTTGCTACGCTTGAGGCTCTGTGATTGTTCAACTAAGACCTTCTGTAGCCCGAAAACTATTCGTCCCATGACTTTTTGGTAAAGGAAAATTAGTCTTAGAATTTCACAAGGAATCTACCCTTACCAAATGGTGCGCCCAAATTAAATCATCTTGTATTGTACAAATTTCGGATAATAGCGCGTCTGTGTATGTTTGCTATAATATTGTTATTGTTGCTTTGACGACCCTCACAATAAGGCGTATTTATGTTGCGCATTGCCACCTTGGCGACTTGAGATAAACTTGATGATATGTGTTGCCAACTTAACGACCTGAGTTACACTGTTTTATGTGAATATTTGAAAAACTATTGCATTGTTGCAGAGGCTCGACGAGGGGGTGGCAATGCCCTTAATTGGTAGAGAGTAGTTGAGCCCAGGACTTACTCGTAAATTATAGTTCGTATGTATACAACGCCAGATACCCACTTGAATATGTTTATTCCTTATGTATAGTAATATTAACAAAAATTATTAAATCACAGAATATTATAGGTTAAATAACGTGGCTTGGCACGTAACATCCTACGTCATGAGAAAAAGAGGTAAATACCAAATGGATCTTGTGATATCGTATCTTTCCGCCACCGGTTATCAATTCTCAATTCGGGCTAATGATTTTCGAACGCACCGCACTTTGGCGAGATAAATTCAGGGTATCGATGTATTATTATGAAGAATGTATTCGACACCACTGAAGCAGCCCCGTCCGGGTCCTCATCGTTTAAGATGATACAATAGTCCGCCTTGACCGACTGGAATAATCTCATTCTCATTTCAGCGATAAACGGATACACGAAATCCACTGAAATTTTTAATGTACATTGCTTAATTAATTCCATGAAACGATGGAGCGTCCATTAGTTTCCGGGAATGACAATAAATAATTATGTTCCTTATGTGCATAAATTAAGCAATTAAGGAATGAAACGATATACTTTAATACTGTTATAATCTACAATTTCTATCTCGTTTTCTTTACTCTTTCAAAGGATGAGGCGTCCACTATTTTCGTTGATTTACTTCTTTAGTTACAGAGCAAGATGTAGTTGTGTTTGTTAGTTCGCTTACAAAAATATGGAATGTAACTACGAGTTACCAGCCCTCGTTCAGGAATTCATAAACTACTGTTGCTTCGCTTTAGGGCACAGCGTATGATTATTGATATTTAAAGAGTGCTCTGCGATGACAACAATTAGATCACCAGATAAGTATGTGCAACAGTAAGCAGTATCGTTTGCCGCGGTGGCTCGATAATAGATAATAACCGTGTTAACCAGTCACTCAACCAGACATTGTTGATAATAAAATTATTGTTGCTTGTCTGGATGACAGTGAAAATCAATGGCATATGAAGGCTACGGCACATTGTGGAACATATAACCAATTCGTCATACGGTAGAATAGTTTTAGTGAAGACTGAGGTGCCGATCCATTATTCATAAATTTTTTTATTGATGGGAACTAAAATTTACCTGTGTCACAAATATTTTCCACCTACAAATCTTCAAGATCCAAATTAGAGCTACTCCAAATGATCGAAAACTCCCGGTCATAACGCTTGAATAGCAAAAAGGAACAATTCTATATTTATGTTCACAACTCTCCATAAAATTCAGTAAAGTCTTTGGAAATGTGTGGACCATTCGAAACCACATGATATATTTCGAAAACCTAAGCAAGCTTTAGAAATTTTTAGAAAATCTCTAGAATGTTGTGCAATCTTCGTACATTCCAATAAATAAGCTTTCCAAGCCTCATAAAATTTGCTGAGCTATTTTTAAAAGCTGACACGTACCATTCGGCTCATATTTTATTTGCACCCAAGTTCGTAACCCGTGTGATATCAGATTAGCTCAAATGTTACCACACTTGTCCTTTGGCGGCCTCACAATGAAAGCCCGAAACGTCAAAGTACAAAGAGGGGATATGACTATATAGTTACTAATTTCGAAACATCTTATAACTAGTTAGTATCTACTTTGAGGGCACTTGAAACTTTATTGGAAAATAGTTGTAACTTTAGTTTTTATAAGCTTCGAGTTATAAGGCCTCAAGTGAAACCCTGAATATTGTCCATAATAAACATAGCTTTTATTTTTATTTTATTTATTAATTTGGACAAAAAAACGTTTTCAGCATTCATATGAATTTCGGACATAATTATTCTTCACCTACCAACTCGAAGGCTAAGTTAACTTCTCCGTGGAAGGTTCGATAGTAATAAATAGTCAGACATAGCTATGCATATTTGGAAATCCCAGGTTAAGTGTTGCCGAAAAAATCGTGTTGATGAGGTTAAAAGAATTGATCTCGAGGAAAACGGCATTGTCGTTACTGCGTTGCCCAAAGCGTGTTGCACTCACTTATATCTACCCCCTTCATAGTCAGATTCGATTTTTAGTTTCATCTTTTCTTCGATTTTGGGCTACGTAATCACTCACTTATTGTTAGTAGAGACCCTTTAATGAGGGATGAGACACCGTCCGCCATTAATGGGCCTAAAAAGTAAGTTGGGCGTCGCAGCACACCGAGCGCGCCACTATTTGAATGTTAGTAGAGTCGTAAAGCGTCAGTGGTGAAGAACAAATCAAATTGTTTGCAGTGAAATTGATTTTATTTACCATATTCATTGAATATATTTATTTATTATATAAATGAACAGCAAAATAATATGTAGTTTAGAAAAAGTTTAGAAAAAGCGGAAGTCGCCCATTATTGGCGGCCAACCAATCTGCATCCCGCACCGTCGGTGTCTCATCCCTCATTAAAGGATCCCTAATTGTTAGTCTACATACACGCCGTTCCATACAATACACTTCCCAAGTCTGATATTTGCAAATATTTCAGCTCACGATGGCTTAAAATAATCGCAAAAAATTATTTTCCGAAATTGTAACTGTAGTTGTCATTCTGTTACAGGATCGATGGTTGACCTGAGTTTATTGTCCTGTGGAATCTTGGCTGTTTCAGAAAGTAAACGCGGTACGTGCTTCGAGGCAGATGTGATCGTTGCTCACGTTGCTCGTTGCCGATCGTTAAGATGAAATCTTTATCGTCACCGCGCGACTCCGGGAATATTTGGGGTTGATGTCGTCGTCTGATGTACCATCAGGCCGGTTCTACGACTCCGCTATCCTGTAACCTGCAGAAGGCTTCCAAACACCACGGTCGCATCCGGTTGAGGGGTGTGAATCCGCATCATCACATCGGTGCCGATAAAGGAGAAGCTATAACAACAAGCAAGACCATACCTAGTAAATCTAAGTGATGGGAATAAATCTCCGTAGAAGACCTAATCGTCCACCAGGATTTTTGAAAGAGATTGCCATGCTTGGTCGAAGGGGCGAGCCTTCCCTCCGGGGATTGCTTCTCGTCCACAGCTGACTATCATCTTTGTATAAAGACAAGAAATGGCAAAGATACAAAGAAGCTCCTCCGATGGGTGTCTAAGAGTGCACTGCAGGCATGAAAGAACCACACCCTCCAGTAGGTATGTGTAAGTATACATTTGGGGAAGTGAGATACACATTTTTAAAATTTTGGTTTCGAGGTTGCTGTCAGAATCTAGCGCCTGGAACAATGGCAATGGCGGAAGTACCATGCGCGGCGAATACGTACGAAGTACAAAATATTGTAGGAACAGAAAAATTGTACTGCAATTGCGGAAAGATGAAACAATACGAGCGAAATAAAGATTCTTTGTGTACCTACCATGCGGTTTTAATCAAAACCGTATGTATACTGCACCGGTCGATTAAAGCCTGAGTCTGCGTTTATCTTTACTCTACCTTATACGTGCACTATCAAAAGCATCAACAAACAATATCAGACTTTCCCGACCTGCCTCGAAGCCCTATTGTAACTTCAGAATAAAATATTGATGACCCAAGTCTCAAATGTCGTAACCGACAAATAATAAATTTTACGGAAGAGAGTAAAAACGAATTATCTTTAGTAATATCAATAATCATAATCAGTTATAATTTTTTTCATAAATTATAGGCGTAGGAAATTATTAAAATTATAAAAATATAAATTTTTACTTATTATTAATTTTTTATGCGGCTTACGACATTTGGCTTTTAACATTGAATGTGTCATTTGACATTTAGCAGTATATAAATCTCAATTTCAACTATGGGGAGAATTATTTCCTCGAAAACATTTTTCCGAAAATTTCAGTTTTGTAGCATTTTTTTTGCCGAGTTATATTTTTTTAAAGTTTCAGAACCCAGCCATTTTTTGCCTTTGTCAATATGATGCCATTTTGTTGGATTTGTAACGGTTTTCTTCTAATTGGGCTTATTTTCTTTTATCCGTCTTCAAAATTTCTATTGAAGTTGGTTCCAAGTTTCTAACGTAAAAAATCTGCCTCAACCTCGCGCTAAAAAGTAGGACAAGTTTTTCATGAAAAATAGCACATTTTCAAACTGACGCTGAGCCCGTTATAATTCGCCGAATTGCTCCCAAACGGCTCATTTTTTTCTGTCTTTCAATCTAGTTTCCAAATCTTAGAAAAATTTGAAAATCTGTTGAAATCCGCCAGAGCTACATACATTTAGTACAACCATCTTTTCTTAAGTGAAAACAGTTACTGTAGAAATTTTCGAGGAATATGCGCGCGTTTTTAAGAATGATCAGGGACGTACCTACACATGTGAGATTAAGGTTGTGATTATTTTTTTCAATCTTAATTGAATGAAGAATTTAATTGAAAAAAGAATTTCAATTGAATAATAAGATACCCATAGATAGGTTCATTTCCCTTGACCTGTAGTTTGCACTTATTTTCCATATAAACAGTGTGTCATCTACTCTGTGCTGTACATCATATGAGCGTCGTTTTATATCACATTCAGTATCACGAATTTTAATACTCCACTGAAAAAACTTTACAAAAAAAAAAAATTCGTAGACCTGTAGAATTAGTGATAATGTCGTGAGCTACGGCGTTGTAGCTTTTTTGTGGGAAAAAAAAAAAAATTAGGAATTTACTGGGAAAATGTTCGCTCAACAGCTTGCAAACGGTTATTAAATATTCAACTCCATCGGCTTGACTTTTATTAGTATACCGTATACTGTTTTGACTAGGAGTGAAGCTGTTTATTTTCAAAGGTAATAATCGAGTTAAGGTGCACGGAGCACAGCACGCAAATAAAATACTTGGTCGTGGCGGCTCTGCAGGACCGACTGGCGGGCCGCGTCTCTGGTAGAGGGCCAAAGCTTTCAAACAGCTGCATAATTTGATTACTGAGCTTCCGTTGCCGATGCTTCGAGGAGCTGTAGTAAGTAGTCAACGCGGAAAGCTCGCCCCTTCCCTATGCCTTCTCCCTTCCTAGCTCTGTCTCTTCTTCTATAAGAACATCTTCGTGACGGAAGAAGCGCCCAACTGCTTCGCTCTTTTTTTATAAAATACAGTCATCTTTCAATTTTCTTTCGTAGACCAATACTATATCGGAAAATCCGTCGAGATGAAAGTTAGATGCGATGCCAGTGATATATTTCTGATGAAGTCAAGTAACTTCGACAACTATGTCGATACAAGCATATATTGCTATTTAATATGAAAACTTGATTCTGCTGATGTTTAGATGTTTTAAGGGAACGCACCTCGGAAATAATAGTGTTCCACACAGCGTGCGCAGAGTTTGATTTTGGAACGCTTCACGTGCATGAATTCCAACTTAACGCGCGTTGTGTTAAAAAAAAAAACAAAGTCCGAAACTATTGCGAAAGATGATCCTCGACTCGTGTGATTCTATCTCTCGCTTCGTTGGGGCAAAAAATTTCACAATTGTCCGAGAATCAACACTTTCGCACTGGTATCTTTTCAGATAAAAGTAAAAACTTTTATTACTATTAAAAGTTTTTACTTTTACCTAACACAACGTACCGGGTTTTGCGGATATACATATAGAACGTAGAACAATCTTGACGATCTCGTATAAACCGCCTCTGTATTTATACTGTTACTAATAACGTCATTATATGTCAATTTCTGCATGCATGCACGAGCTCTGCTAACTGAGTTTGCTTCGCAATATTCTGTTACAACCTCTCTCGACCGCACTTCTATACCTATACGTAAACATATCGGAAGGTAGATGGGTAAGCATCTATTTGATACGTGCGTCGCTTGCACGTAGGGAAAAGGGATTTTTATATTTGTTTATCTTTTTTTTTTTACTGTAAGAGTATTTTTAGGGAATGATGTTTAGAAAGTAGGCCTGGCGTAAACACAGGCAATGCCATAAATTAAGGGCACTTGTGTGCCAAGTGTTTGGGCCCGGGACCCCTAGAGGCTGGGCCGGCGAGGAATATATGGAGCAGTAAGTGGTAAGAGAGGAGACTGAGAAGATCTCCTCGAAGCGTAACAGATAATGTAGTCTTTTATTTTTTTGTACCATTTAATAAATTCATATATATATTTTGCATCAGTAATCGATTGAAGTCAATAGTATGCCAACTTAAACACCCCCTACCCTTACAAATTCAGAAGTGGGATTATGATCCAAATGAGATTAAGTGAACAGTGATGAGTTGTTAAGAATAAAAAATAGTGTGAACAATTTTCCATTAAAGAGGAGCTGAGGAATACGTCCGAAAGTGCTTAATTTATTGGTCAATTGGATATTAAGTTAAATAGGAGGAAAAAGTGAAGTTAGAAATATTAAGTAATTAAGAAACATTCAAGATGCCTAAAGAAGCAAGTGATTTCACAGTTGTGGAGTTAAAAGAAATCCTGAGGAAAAAAAATTTGGCAACATCGGGGAGCAAGAACGAATTGATCGCCCGTTTAATGGAAGCAGATCCGGAATGCCGGTGGATAGTTGAAGATGATCCAAACTTAGAAGATAATGAAGAAATTTTGCAAAATGAAGGAAGAGTACAAAATGCAACTCGAAATGAAGAATTATTAAGGCAAGAGCTTGATCTGATGAGACGAGAAAGGCAGTTGCTAACCGATAAGGTCGCGTTATTGGAACGTGAGAGAGAATTATTACAGCGTGAAAGAGAGTTGGGGGTTCCACAGCAGCCCACCGAAGCTCCTAATCAAATGTTTAAGGCAAGTCTTAAGACAATCGGAGAATCATTAGCGGAATTTAGTGAAGGAACTGATTTCGCTGAATGGGAAAAGCAAGTGAAATATGTAGTGCGGGTGTTTAAACTTGATGAACAGATGGGACAATTATTGGTGACCACGAAATTAAAAGGTAAAGCGGCAACATGGTTTCACTCGAAGGCCGAAAATCGAGAATTGAGTTTGACGGAATTATTAGAAGCTATGAGGACATTTTTCGATCATCGCCCCACTAAACTCAACAGAAAGAAGGAATTTGAGAATCGGAAATGGCAACAAAGTGAAAGTTTTGATTCTTATTTTTATGACAAAACAATTTTAGCAAATCGAGTACCTCTCGATGACGAAGAAGAAATAATCGAGTATATTATTGAAGGTATCCCAGAGAGAGGATTAAGAAATCAAGCGAGAATGTTACGTCTCAAAGCTAAGATGGATTTATTGACAGCATTTAAAGATATAACTCTCCAAAGTGAAGTGAAAAATCAGAGTCGGAAGGAAATAAGTGGAACGAGCACAGCAAGTGCTTCCGGTGCATATGCAAGACCAGAAAATAAAGTGCAAAGAACAGAAGTGAAGTCTGAAAAAAATGAGGCTAAAGATAGAGAACTCCCGAAGTGTTTTAATTGTAACGGCCGTGGTCATATTGCTAAAGATTGTAAGAAGCCACCGAGAGAAAAGGGAGCATGTTATATCTGCTTCAAGATGGGACACCAGGCACAGGACTGCCCCGACAATTGGAGGAACAAGAGGCAAAAATCCGAAGAACAGAAGAAACCACCTGAAGTCACCAACATCTACGACGAACCAGCAGTTAAGGAGGATTGTCGTGAGATCGTTATTTTTGAGATTGATAATGTCGGTACACGAAGAGTTTTGAATTTAGATACGCAACTAGATACGGGAAGTCCAATCAGTTTGATTAAGGAGAGATTTATCGCGAAAGAATCGATCCATCCGATTGATTCCAGTTGTTTGAAATATACAGGCATAAATAAGTCACCTGTAGAAATTTTAGGAATAGTAAGGGCTAAGGTCACTCTTTATAATAAGGCCGTGGAAGACGTTCCGATTTTTGTGGTAAATGAAAATACAATTAAAGTGTCTGCGTTACTGGGCAGAGATTTATTGATGAAAAAGTTTAAATTATCGTTGAGCCCAACAGTCGAGTATGAAGTAGGGACAGAATTACTAAACATTCAAGTCGATGACAAGTTCGAATTAACAGATGAGTTAAATATAAACGAAGATATTGACGTTAAGACGCAGTTTGAATTTAAGAGTTTATTTAAGAAAGATTATTTGATGCCTAAGAGACCAGTCGAACCAAATATCAAACAAGAGTTGAAGCTTAGACTAAATAATGACAAACCCTTTCATTCCACACCACGACGCTTATCATATGAGGAGAAAGAAAAATTAAGGGTACTTCTAGACAGTTTGCTTGAAAAAAAATATATTAGGAATAGCGCCTCAGAATATGCCTCACCAATTGTATTGGTTAAGAAGAAGAATGGAGAATCACGTATGTGCATCGACTATCGGGTATTGAACGAGATGTTAGCAAGAGATAATTATCCGTTGCCGTTAATTGAAGACCAGCTAGATGCACTGGCAAATAAAAAATATTTCAGTTTATTAGATTTGAAGGACGGTTACTATCACGTAAAGGTTTCTGATGACTCAGTTAAGTACACGTCATTTGTGACTCCCCTAGGGCAGTTCGAATGTTTAAAAATGCCTTTCGGGATAAAGACGGCTCCTGCCACATTTCAGCGTTTCATTAACACTGTCTTAGAGAAAGAAGTTAAAGCCGGAAATGTCATCGTTTATATGGACGATATTTTAGTAACAACGGAAACCCTAGAAGAGCAATTTGAGGTTTTGAAACGCGTATTTAAATTGTTAGTTGAGAACAAACTTATATTAAGATTAGATAAATGTTATTTTTTACAAATGGAGATTGAATATCTTGGGTACTATGTTACGGCGAAGGGTATACAGCCCACAAAGAGCGGTATTGAAGCTGTCGAGAACTTCCCAGTTCCAAGAACAGTACGTGAGGTTCAGAGTTTTTTAGGACTTTGTTCATTTTTCAGAAAATTCATTGAGTCATTTGCGACAATTGCTAAACCGTTATATGATTTGTTAAGAAAAGGTATTGAGTTTAAGTTCGGGGAAGAACAACTAGAAGCATTTAACACTTTGAAAACAAAATTAGTTAGTTCACCGATTCTGGCTATTTACAGCCCGAAGGACGAAACGGAATTACATTGTGACGCAAGTTCAAAGGGATTCGGTGCGACCCTCATGCAACGGAAATCAGATGGAAAATTCCATCCCATATTTTATTTTTCGAAAGTAGCGACAGAGACAGAAAGTAAATATCATTCGTTTGAATTAGAGACATTGGCAATTATTTATGCATTGAAGAGATTTCGAATTTATTTACAAGGATTGAAATTTAAGATTGTTACTGATTGCAACTCGTTAACATTAACTTTGAAGAAAAAAGAATTAAACCCGAGAATTGCTAGATGGGCATTAGAGTTAATGAATTATGACTATACAATTGAGCATAGAGCAGGTATCAGAATGCGGCACGTTGATGCATTGAGTAGGAAAAGTTCAGTTATCATGGTAATTGAAGATAACCCTCTTGAATGGAATTTACTGGTTTGCCAAAGTCAAGATCCTATTATTACAGAAATACGTGAAGGTTTAGAATGTAAAGAGGATAAGATGTATGAATTGCGTAATGGTTTGGTTTACCGAAAGAAAGAAGGTAAATTATTGTTTTATGTGCCACGTCAGATGGAAGCGAATGTGATATATAAGTATCACGATGAAATGGGACACTTAGCGAGAGAGAAAACATGCAGTGTAATTGTGGAGAACTATTGGTTTCCGAAAATGAATGAAAAAGTGCAAGTGCATATAAAAAACTGTTTGAAGTGTATTGCGTTCTCCCCTGCGTCGGGAAAAGTAGAAGGTTATCTACACATTATTCCTAAGGGAAATGTACCTTTTGCGACAGTGCATGTAGACCATGTAGGTCCAATTGATAAGAATCGAGCGTGTAAACAACATGTATTAGTAATAGTTGATGGTTTTACAAAATTTGTCAAGTTGTATGCAACAAAAACGACGTCAAGTAAAGAAGCAATCAATTGTTTAACGAGCTATTTTCAAAGTTACAGTAGGCCAAATGTATTAGTGAGTGATCGTGGGTCATGTTTCACGTCTAGCGAATTTGAGGAATTTTTGGAAGAAAAGCATGTAAAACACATTAAAGTAGCTACTGGGTCACCCCAAGCAAATGGTCAGGTCGAGAGAGTGAATAGAGTGCTGGTACCAATGTTAGCGAAAATGAGTGATAATGAGATTGGAAAATATTGGTATAAAGTGGTTGGAGATGTAGAGTTTGCGTTAAATAATACGGTTAATAAGTCCACGGGACAGACACCGAGTGTGTTATTGTTTGGAGTGAAACAGAGAGGAAATGTTATCGACGATGTGAAAGAATATGTTGACAGTTCGGTGACGGAAGATAAACCGTGCGACGTAAGACTAGCACGTGAGCAAGCGGCGGAAAAAATTGTAAAAGCTCAGGAGTATAACAAAAAATACGTAGATCAAAAAAGACGCAAACCGAATGAGTATGAAGAAGGTGATTTAGTGGTACTGAGGAATTTTGAAAGTACCCCTGGAGTTTCTAAAAAGTTGATTCCACAATTTAAGGGACCGTATGTTATTCAAAGAAAATTAAGAAATGATAGATATGTAGTTGCAGATCCCGAGGGACTTCAGAATTCTCAGAGACCATATGAAGGTGTATGGGAAGCAAAGAATATGAGAGCATGGAAAGACATGAATCTCGAAGATGAAGTTGGACATGAGAATCCAAAGATTTAGTTGTCATATTTAGATGTAATTAACTATTGTACGAGTTTATTGAGTTAAATATCGAAAATTTCATGTTTTATGTACCCTATTATGTTATGTGCTCCGAGGACGGATCAAAGTCAGGAATGGTCGAGTTGTAAGAGTATTTTTAGGGAATGATGTTTAGAAAGTAGGCCTGGCGTAAACACAGGCAATGCCATAAATTAAGGGCACTTGTGTGCCAAGTGTTTGGGCCCGGGACCCCTAGAGGCTGGGCCGGCGAGGAATATATGGAGCAGTAAGTGGTAAGAGAGGAGACTGAGAAGATCTCCTCGAAGCGTAACAGATAATGTAGTCTTTTATTTTTTTGTACCATTTAATAAATTCATATATATATTTTGCATCAGTAATCGATTGAAGTCAATAGTATGCCAACTTAAACACCCCCTACCCTTACATTACCATGTTCAAAATTCAGCACAACATCGTTGGAAAATTCCAATCACCGAACACAGACGTCAACGATGAACAAGGAACGAAAATCGAAATTTTTTAGTATTTTTGTGGACTGCCAACAAAAATTGGAACACTCCCATGGTAATTATATCAATCCTAAGCCAAAACCCTTGTTATTCACATATTGTATGGCTTCAAAACCGTTATTTTCTATTTCATTTTATATAATTCCAGATTTCCAGATTGTGAGGAGATATGTCTAGCAAACAAGTTGAAATTCTTTAAAATTTTGAAGAATTAAATCAAATCAACACTGTGTTGCCTGTTCCGTTATACCCCGGCTAGTCATAATAACGGCAAAAACATTCTAAATGTAAAAAATGACAGCCGAATTCAAACATGGTTCCGCCAGCCAAAAACTCAAGAACATCATACTCTTTTTCAGCGACAGATTTTAAACATCATTTCGATACACAGATAGTACAAAATAATACGTGAAATCAGGCATCGAAGCCGAGCAATTCCTTAGTTAATTTCCATACTTCAAATTATGTTCTGCAAATGCTAATCAATGGAAATGAACGGAAAACCAACAGGATCATTCGTTGCCTTTGACAAAACAGCATATTGTCGACGGGAAATATTGCTGAAGGAAGTTAGCTCGTATGATGATACGAACTCGGCGGACATAGATTGTTCTTAACAAAAAAGAAAACAAAAAATTACGGGATTCGAACCCGGGGTGCAAAATCCCCAAGCCACAACGTTGACCACTGCGCCAACGCCTCACTTGAACAGTTGCCGCATTCGCGAATTATTGAAGCGCATCGAAAACTTCAATCGCCATTTTCTCGAAAGTGCCAGAGTGTTGACGGATAAGCCGAAATACGTGTCCGCTTATTTTGATCCCTCTTTCACCCTGTGAAGTTACAGAAAGATCGGAGGGTTACACTTGATATGTTCCCCACGTAAGAAGCTATAGGAAACATTGTCCCTCCACTTCCTATTGCCTCTGCAATGGAAGCGAGAGTCTGTCAAGTTTCGCGCCGTACTTCGAAAAAAAGTTTATAATTCTAATTTGTAATTGATTTTCGATGGTATGTTCAAATTTGGTGGCATGGTTCTGGTACAATCTGGTTAAGTGCCACCATCCGGGATCAAATCATTATTATGGTGTACTTTTTGTCTCACGAATAGCGCAAAACCAGAGCATAGGTATTTTTAACTTTGCGAAGTATCGAGTAAGTAATTTTTGTTTCCAGTTGATAAATACTGATTGAATGATTGAGGGCTTTTGACCGACCGTCTATTTTACCGACAGAGTACACATTTTCGTTATTTTCGGCCAATCGTCACAACTGCTACGTTCTCGACGGATTACGTCTCTATCGGTCCAATCATCACTCTCAGGTTTCATAAAAATAATCCTTACGTTCTTAGCTAGCGCGCGCTGGTCTCCGAGAAGTAAATGAATCTAATTTCAATTAATGATCGGTTCATTTATACGGAGCTGCGAAATCAGCTGACATCAATACACCGCCGGTACACAGTAATGTGGTATCTTGGTTGACCCCGTCACGAGGGAAGAAGTCGCGGAACAGCTGCAGTACGTAGCGTAGACAGGGTCTCCAGGAAAAGGGAAAACTTAGGAAAAATGATTAGCTAAAACGATACACCACGAGGACTCTACCGTCGTGGGAACTACCAAAAAAAGTACGGTTCATCTTGAAGGAAGGTATCCTTTGTTACCGATTATCATCTGATTTCGGATGAAAAGTCGTATAATATACTCCCTACAAAAATTAGCGGGCCACCCAATTTTTGTTTCGAAAAATGTTCGATTTCAAAGTCTCGTAATTCGGTGAAAAATTGACTTAGCGAGTCGTTCGTAGAAGCATTTTGAAGCTTGAAGCTTCATCTTTCAGATGCTTGCTTTTGATTGCGTTCATGTTTTTGTTGTCTTGAGTTATGGTCCCTTGAACCATCTCGTGTCAAATTTGTGTATCGATGTTCCAACTTCAAAACAACGCACGGGGTCGGTCACGATCGGAATTTCAATTTCAAGATGGTCATTTTGAAGCTTGGAATGTCCTCTTCAAAACCCTTTTTTTCAAATTGCTCTACGATTTTTTTTCATGGAGTTATGCGTTGCTGAAGCAAGAATGGTCGAATACAGCTCCTAGAATTGTATTGCACTGAAATTCACGAATACGCGGGTGGCTGTATAATGGTCTGGGGTGCAATTTCCATGCATGGTCGTACCGATCACGTGATTATTCCACCACTTCAAGTAATGCTAATGTCGGAGGTACTGTTCCATGGAAATTTACGAAAAAAAATCTTAGAGCAAATTCCAAGGTATGGTTTTGAAGGAAACACTTCAAAGTTGAAGTTATAACCTTGGGCCACCTGTGTCGCTATTTTTGCGCGTGCTACCTGAGGTCAAAGTTCGAATTTCCATTTCGCGGTTCGGAGGGTCTCGTTTGGATGGTGATCATGGCTTGAAAACGTCACCGAATAAAAATTGCAATAAGGTTTCAGAAAGATGAAGATTTGAGCTTCAAAAGCCATTTTCGGGAACCTCGATACGAGAACTCGTTCGCCCAGGGCATGCGATCAAAAATTGAAAGACCATTTTTGCTTCAGCAGCGCATAACTCCATGAAAAAAAATCGTAGAGCAATTTCAAAAAACGGCTTTTGAAGAGGACATTCCAAGCTTCAAAATGACCATCTTGAAATTGAAATTCCGATCGTGACCGACCCCGTGCGTTGTTTTGAAGTTGGAACATCGATACACAAATTTGACACGAGATGGTTCAAGGGACCATAACTCAAGACAACAAAAACATGAACGCAATCAAAAGTAAGCATCTGAAAGATGAAGCTTCAAGCTTCAAAATGCTTCTACGAACGACTCGCTAAGTCAATTTTTCGCCGAATTATGAGACTTTGAAATCGAACATTTTTCGAAGCAAAAATTGGGTGGCCCGCTAATTTTTGTGGGGAGTGTAATTCTAGGCTGTTATGAAAGTTTAACTTTGCATTTGGGTATGAAGTATCGCTCTGTAATACCAAGTCTGGAGTCTACATAAATCGTTATACAGGGACTTTCTGTGGAGGCGGCACAGTTAGTTCCATTAGCCACCGTCACTACACACAGGTACGCTTCGTCCATGTGACGGCAAAGATACGAACCGAAGACTCCACGCTTACGGTTGCTATACTCTTTGCTCTGTTCAAGCTGCATCATTCTTTTCTTCGGTTGGTACCCCTAGCACACGGACGAAACGTGCGTGTGTGTTGGTGGAACTAGCTGTGCTGCCTCCACAGAAAGTCCCTGTATATCGAGTCAACTCTGACATGTGCCTATTACTATACTGCGTTCCAAGCGAGAACCGCCAAAGATCGAAACAGAACTCGTTCGGTTCGGTCAGATCCCACCCAACGCAATAAACAGAAATCGACATCTGCAATCAATTCGCTAATTCGTCACCACTTCTTTACGAATTAATATCGATCCCCGTTGTCTTACTCGTTATATTACGATCAACCTCAAATATGTCACACTGTATGTTGATTCTGACCCAACGAAGTGACAGCTGTCGCTACGTCATCATTAGGTGCAGACGTTCGACTGTCCCTACGACAGCGTTGCCGTTTCGGTGAAATACGCCGGTTGCCTATCCACACGGCTCCCAACTTTCCACAGAATCTCTCTGTATAGGAAAAATTTTACAATTGGCACTTCAAAATGAATACTTCAAGAAGTAGCAACAATTTTTTCAGAATTTTCTGAGTGCATTAAGGGGGTGAAGTAATGGCCGGACGCGAAAGACCCACGTTGCAGACGAGAGGTACGGAAAAAACGTTTGCAGACGAAGTGTTCAAATTCAATAAATCTGGTTTATGTGATCTTAATTATAATAACGAATTAATATTGTTTTAACTGGTGTACCGTGCCCCTCTATCTACGGCTTTGGAAAACTAAGTTAGTTGAGTTGTCGCTCGTCGCAATCTCGTATATTTTAGTTTCTTATATGATATCGTAAAAATTTGTTTAAGTAACACGAGAAAGTGCCGAATTGTGCCGTGGTACAGATATACTCTTCCTGATCGTAAGAATAAACCTGCGGTCACAACAGATACTCGAAAATATTATCATTATTTTCTGCACCATCGATGATCGGTGTTGGGACAGGCAGCGCGCTGTATAGACTCATGTATATTGCAATCATGTATCATGTATGTAGCAATCTTGTGATATTATTCCGAGGTAAATCAGAGACGTAGCAGCAATATGAGGCGTCGCGAATAGTTCGAAGTTACAGGCTAGCGTCGACACGAGCCTTGCATAAGCTGTCTTATAAAAATAGGTAATTTAACAGGATTCTCGAGCTGGCCGCTAGAGGCGCTTTACCGTGTACAGAGTTGTCGGGACTCGCTCAAAAGCCCTTAAAGTCAATAAAAATTCATTGTACACTGATTGCAGTAGACCAACATGCAGCTAGTAAGTCGTTAGATGTAATCCGGCTCCCGTTTTCATCACGAGTCTTAAATGCAACTTGCGTACTAAAACTTGGCCGTGGTTGGATGCGATTGTGTGCGTTTGTGTTTGCCAGGTAAAACCGCGAACGAACTTGAGAGCGATTCTGCGAAGGGCGTCGTACCGCGCCGGTTTTGTGTCGTCAGACCTTTGTGTCTGCGTGAGTAAATATTAGCGGAGGATAATGAGGCTTAGCCCTTCCTTTCACCACCCACTCACCATCCTCTAGCTGTCCTTTCACCGTCCTTTTAGAGCTGAGTATTTCGAAAGACGTGGTCATCTACCCCCACACCATGTTCCTCGGTGGTCAACGCACCAAAAATGCATCGCACATAATTCAACATTATTTGACATCTTATGGACATTCACCTTGGATGAATTATTGCACCAGAGAAGAAGTGGTTATCGTATGGGGTACAGATTGCATTGTTCTTCGAAGCTTCTTCAAAGTCGGAGGGAATGTTCTACATTGATCTGATTTTGAAACCATCCATTGATATTTGATGAATTTAAGTTTTCGACGCGAAAACTTGCGATCTTAGTGGTAGACCTTAATAGACTCGAGCATTTATCACTAATGAAAACATCAGGTATAAATTTGAACCGGGCAATAAATAAACGAAATTGGTGAATAATTAATATCACTTTCTGATTCAGAGCATACGGTATCTGGTAAGGTGCAATCATATTCATATATGCCTATACACTTCCGGATAACTATTCCTCGGTCTGAAACTGAAACGAGTTTCAACTCTATTAGAATTAAATGAATGTGACTGGCGATGGCACCATAGAGATATTACCATAGAGGAGATGAGGCAGCTGAAACAGCGTGTACAGCTTAGAAAGAGAGGGAAGAGTTGGTCCAGATTGTCATTTCCGCGCCTGCGTCATTAGAAAAGGATAGTTCACACCAACCAATCTTCCGTCTCTTTCTATTCCGATCACGCTTTCACGTACACGCCGCCTTTTGACTAGCCTCCTCTACGGTAATATGTCTAACAATAAAATTTTCTCCGGAATCCGCCTATCTAGGATGGCTCGGCAGCAGTGAATCACCCTGTATACTTCGGATTGTTCGTTTGCAGAGTATGACGATTCTCCCATTGATTCTTCATTGGAACTTGTTGAAGATCGACATTTTCATTTTGTGAGACCACGATGCTTCTTCACACGGTCATTTACGTTAAACATGTCGAGCGAATATCACCTTACCACCTCGGGGGTTAAGCCCACGTTATTTATTTGTGGTGACCGCGTGGAGTTTATCGTATTGACGAATTTTCTTCCTCTCAAAGAATACTCGAAACAGGTGCGAAACATCTCTCAAATCTCTTGATATAAGCAACACCGATGTCCTGCATGTGAGGAGTAAAACCCAAGAAATGCTCACCGTCAGACTATCGGTACACAGCTATGAAGAATTCATCCTACTGGATGAACAGTTGATGAATTCAACGAAAATGAATATGATGGTTTGTATTGTAGGAAATGAAACTATATATATTTTTCTTCCTTGTGTTTCCAAATGAACTGTAACTGTTTGATCTCTACTATAACCTCAATTTTGAAGCATATAATTTAATTGTAGATAGATTCGTGACCATGGTAGTAATAAGGATATTTCGTCGGTTATGGTCAAAGCGTAGAAAAAAGAAAATTCTTTTACAGTTCTTTGAATTACAGTTCTTTGAATAATTTGTTTGTATAATTTGTTTTTCTGATATTATGATTTTTCTTTTCTTAAATTATATGATAATAAGGATATTTCGTCGGTTATGGTCAAAGCGTAGAAAAAAGAAAATTCTTTTAAGGATAATGGTGAAGATATTGGATTGTGCCATATTCAACACATTGTCATCCATCCCATATTCCAAAGCTTAAATCAGATTTTTATTAAAATTACTTGAGCAAAATTGGCGCTAATGTATACCTTAATTATCCTTTCCATTAGCTGTCAATGGTAAAAATAACTCCATGATTCACCTAAGAATTTAAATGATCTTTGCAGAAACAATTCATGCTGAGTAATATGGTCTCAAAGTTTAAGGATGCCATAGCAAACATTCTAAGCTCAATTATGTCTAAAGAGGTTCAGCTGCTGTTCGTGTCAAGGATGGATTTTGGAAGGAGCCTGAAAAAAATTTCAGCATCACAAATGTTTATATCTCTATGCAAGGTGAATTAGACTCATCTGCCATACACACCCTGAAGTTTTCTAACATCTATATGAATTTGAATCTATGTCCAAGGTTGTAGAAGAATGATGAAATAAAACTGCGAATCATTTACAACATTATACGACTATGTATGATAAATGACTATAATATCCAACTGTTCGAATATTTTTTAGCATATAATCAGTCTGCAACTTTGAGAAGTCGCAATAAATAGTAATCGATCATGAGAATTATTTTACATTCCACCGACAGATGTACTGAAAACTAGCATCAAAGCTGACAACAGTGCCATCCTCTCTCAAACCAGTTTGTGGCTTTTGAGAGCACAGGATAGAGAAAGCGGTAAGAAGATAAGATTCAGTGGATAAAGCCTCTTGAACAGCAGTACATATTTTTGATTTATTTTCTGTGTCCATTGTTATGCTCCGTCAAAGTACGAACACGTAATTTATATTTTTTCTTAACACATGCACATGTGTTATCAAGAACACTTAACACTTAACACAGTAACCTATCATATTCTATTTAAGGGAGTATATATATGGGGCTTTCCGAATTTCACGAACAAAACACAACTAAACCTTACTAACTCCGATACGCCCAGATTCTTCTTGAACTCTACGAACCCAAAGATTATAATCGCACTCCACAACCTCCTAACCAAAATTACCAAACATGAAACAGATACGTGAAACGTACCAAGCCCAACCTTATCTATTTTATGATGCTAACATCTGAAATGCTTGATTATGTTGAACACTATTATAAAACTAGTTAACCAGAAAGAACAATTCAATACTCGATGTACTCTATAAACAATAAACTAAGTTCGATACTGGACTCTCCTTTGTACAAGACTATGTAATGTCTCAAGCAATAAAATTACTACTACTATATGGGGCTTTCCATACCAACCCAAACTACCGATGAATTTTGCATCTTCGATTCCGCTGAAATTTGGACATCCCTTTGTACCCCTCGAAAAAGGTTTTTATGATTTTTTTCAAATTTTTTTATCCAGCCAACCGGGAGACGAGAATTTTTGAAAATTTCACGGATTTTTTTTTTAAATAGCCATAACTTGGTGAAAAATTGTCCGACTTGGGACTTTTTTTTTCAAATTTCGTGTTTTTGGCTGAATTTTCTGAAAAATGTATGCAAAAAACTTTTCATTGTGAATTTGATTGTTTTTTTTGTATTTCAAAGTTAAAACATGGATTTTAAGATTGTTTGTATCCTTCGATTTTTTTTTTTTAATTCTCAAAAATACTACTCCCCAAAACACAAATTTTAAGCCTAGTCTTGTAATGGGATAATGATAAGTTATAATTTTTTTGAATTTTTAAATTAATCAATTTTTTTTTTTTTTACGTTTATTTTTTTTACTTTGTAGAGTATTTTATTCGAATAAAAAACCATACCAAATACTCTACAAAGTAAGAACAATAAATGGAACAAAAATAAAAAAAATTAATTAATTTAAAAATTCAAAAAAATTATAACCCATCATTATCTCATTACGAGACTAGGCTTAAAATTTGTGTTTTGGGGAGTAGTATTTTTGAGAATTTAAAAAAAAAATCGAAGGATACAAACAATCTTAAAATCCATGTTTTAACTTTGAAATACAAAAAAACAATCAAATTCACGATGAAAAGTTTTTTGCATACATTTTTCAGAAAACTCAGCCAAAAACACGAAATTTAAAAAAAAAAAGTCCCAAGTCGGACATTTTTTCACCAAGTTATGGCTATTTAGAAAAAAAATCCGTGAAATTTTCAAAAATTCTCGTCTCCTGGTTGGCTGGATGAAAAAATTTGAAAAAAATCATAAAAACCTTTTTCGAGGGGTACAAAAGGATGCCCAAATTTCAGCGAAATCGAAGATGCAAAATTCATCGGTAGTTTGGGTTGGTATGGAAAGCCCCATATACACCTCTCAATTTAAAGAAAATCGACTTTGTGTTTTTTGCGTTTTCGGAACACTAGGGATCTAAACTATCAGTCTTACTCTGGAAATGCGATACGAATCAACCCCATATCAGTTCAAGGTATGAAAACAGCTATATGGGCTATATAGTACCACGAGCATGACCACAAGTCTTCGACAGATGATAAGCCATTGCACCATCTCTGCCCAGAGGATCGAGACTCTTCAGACTCAACGAGATATATTGAAAATCATACAAGAACTTTCAGTAGAGCCAAGACGTCATGCCCATGCCGTCGTGGCAGCGAAACTACAGGACTTATTGTTAGTCAGAGCCAACTCGACACACTCCATGTTTTTGTCCGTTTATTGCAAGTTGGCTATCCACTTTTTTTTTTATCATGGTCGAATTGATGTTTCCAAAAAGCAAATTAGGCAAGCGAAAATGATTCAGCAAATCGCCAGCCTGCCATAAACAGACGAAAACATGGAGTGCGTCGAGTTGACTCTGGCTGGGTATCAGAGGATTTTCAGGGGCGGGGATGACTTACAACTAGTTCCAATCCTGACATCTAGTTACTGACAAACTACAAGCTACTGAGGCCCGTACTTCTCACTGCGTATCCTAGCAATTAAGGTAGTTCACTACCAAACCGAGTTTCTATAGATGTTAATAAAATTTGAACTATGTGTTAAGAATGACTTAATACATGCGCAGTTAAATTTTTATGAACTTCTGACGTACATAAAATGAGATATTCGCCTCGAAAGTAAGACGTTTTAACATGTAAAGCATATGACCGAGGCTATCAAAACCAACGTTTTCATTGATAGCATTATTTTGCTTCTATAGATTTTGATAAAAAACTAACATGTAGTAGTTTAATATGTCTTGAAAATTATTCCAAAAGATGAAAGCGATCTGACGTAGAGTTTGAGAGTAATCGCAGTGTAAAATAAGCTGTGACAATGTATTTGACTATAGTCCGTATACGGAAAAGCTGGACGGATAGAGGCAACGGCAACACTTCGAGCGGTGTGAGTGTACACGTATATGACACACGGCGCGAGGAGTACAGTTACGTACCGAAAGTTTTCGTTAGAGAGGGGTTACCGAAGCAGGTTTAGCATATGCTCACAGCGCTCAAACTTTTGGCCTGGACTGTGGGTAGTGAACCACCTTAAGGCCACTCTAAACTAATTTTTATGTACATAGGTTTAGTGTCAGCGATTGGACTGAAGGAGACGATCGAAGACAAAATTTCTTGCATATCTGAGCTCGACGTTCACCGATTTAACCGAAATAGGGCTCAACCCTAGAACGACAAACTGGGGTGGATAATCATATCCACCCCAGGTGAACTTTGAACCTCGCTCCTAATTTAGTGAGTGATATTATCGACTGAGGACCTGCACCATAATTCAGTTTGAGGTTCTAACAATAGGGTCAGGTCAATAGTACAGCCAGTTGTTCATTTACTGCGACGGAGTAAAGACGGGAAGCGCACGTGGGGTGGATATTCACCCCCAGTCTGTAGTTCCCGTTCGTGTTTTGTGCAGGTAAGTTGATTTTCTGTTTTTGCTGATATGAATATATTTCAATTATTATAACGTTATTTAAGGGTATAAATCGCTAAATATATCATTTTCGGCTATGATTTTCATATTTCACGAACCCACACAATGTAAGCAGCGGAAAAATTTGATACGTATTTCATTTGTGTTGCAGATAATAGCGAAAATATATAATTTGAGAAGCCTCGATGTCTCAATAAAACTTTGACTCAATCCGTGACAGCAAGACAACCAGCATTCGACGTTGTTTCGGGTGAAGAAGACAATTTAGAAGAAATAAGCGGATCAGGGTCAGCGGAAGATGCAGACAATGAGAATAACTTGAATAACTTGATAACGAAGAACTTTTTGTTCGTATTCTGCATTTAGCATTGCCAAATATATGCTTAAACTAAAATATATACTTGGTAACCAATATTTCATGGCTTTTTCAGTGAAACTTTCCATATATGATATATATATCAACTCCCCAAATTTTCTCATTTTCAGAGTCCTAAATAAATAGATTTTTTCAGCAGAAAATAGTAATGATAAGTTTTGGCTGGGAGTCCGATGTGTCCTCTTTGAAACCGCGTTTGAATTTTAAAAATCGATTGATAATAAAAAAAGATATGAATTTTGGTTTGCAAAATGATGTTTTGCTCATTTTTTAGGTATTCAAATCGATTTTTCACCAACTAAACTTCCCTGAAATTGAATTTGGTCTTCGCCATTCTCATCTTTATGAAAAAGAGAAGAAATTCATGTGCGCACAAGTCGCATTACTGCTTTCAGAACGATCTTACGAACAAGAACCGCGTGGGGTTTAGAGGTAGAAGAAATAAGACTGCCGTTCTAGGGTTAAATGAAAGCTCTTCTTAGCTATAACCTGCGATAAACCGTATGCATAGTGAAATGGAAGAAATCGACAATCATAAACTGTCATATAGGCCGTTTAGCTGTCGTTCGGGTATATATGGGTAATTCTCATTTTGAAAAACGGAAAGTCACTACCGTGGATGACATGTTTTATTTAAGGGTTGCACTACCTTAGGGGTTGCAAGCTCGGTGAGTATTGACTATTCACCTTAAGGTACTGAATATTTATCCCAAGGTAGGAATTCTGAAAAAAATGTAATAGGTAAGGTACAGTCATACCTCTGAATAGGGCCCCTCTGAATAGGGCCGCTTCTCCTCATCCTTGCTCGAGCGCTTCCCCCATTACATTACTGTTGACGAGTGTTTGGACAATTACCTCTCTATAGGGCCGCTATGAGAAAACTCTTCGAATCACTTAATTATAATCCAACATGTAATATTTCATTCTGCAAAATATTCTTAGACTCGTACATTTATTCGGAATCACATTGAATAACTCAAATTATTTCATTTGTCCGTTTGAGGTTTTGTTCGAGGTAAGAAACACAAAACACTCAAGATAAAAAATATCGGGTCAACTTGTTGCACTTGAGATAAGTTTATATTTTATACTTACCAAAAATCAAGTGAGAAAGAAACAGTGTCACCTCTAAAATAAAGTGCAAATGACGCGACTGGAAAGTGGCCCTATTCAGAAGTTGAGCCGGCAGCCGAGCCGAGTCGTGCTCGCAAGCTATCGGTGGGGGAAAGGCATTTCCAAGAATCATACTCCCCTAACCGCCTTCGAGCGGCCCTATTCGGAGGTATGACTGTAATAATTTGAAAACAATGTCGTCCATGGAAGTGACCTCTCGTTTTTCAAGATGAGAATTACCCATATAGAAGTTTTTGCTAAAATCATACTTTGTCCGATCTTAGCAAATAAAGTGTCAGGTTATAGGTAATGGAATTCCACCCAATAGTTTATAATGTAATTTTCTCATAAAACAATTAATGTTAAGAATAGACATCATGCAACATTGTAGAATATTTGGGATTAGCCCGGATTATCTCGGATTATCTTGCCGTGAGGTATACAGGGAAATTCTGTGGAAAGTAGGAAGCCTTATAGTAATTGGTAGGCAACCGGCGTTTTTCTCTGAAATGGCAACGCTGTCGTAGGAACAGTCGAACGTCTGCATCTACAGATGACGTAGCGACAGCTGTCACGTCGTTGGGTCAGAATCAACTTACAGAGTGACGTATTTGAGGTTGATCGTAATATAACTAGTAAGACAACGGGAATCGATATTCATTCGTGAAGAAGTGGTAACGGATTAGTGAATTGGTTGCAGATGTCGATTTCTTTTTATTTGCAACATTATTCGGGCCTAAACAACCGTCGGGGTGAAATTTACGAATAATTCTAATAAAGGTAACCAACAAATGTCAAATGATAATAAATCGTAATAAAGTCGTGATAAAGTTACGAATTGATCGCAGATTCGAAGTTATGTTTATTTGCGAAATTATTTACAAGCTAGCAGTTCCTCGGTGACGGACTGACTCGTCACATCACTTCGACAACTACGGTCAGGAACACAGCGATGCAGATTCGATTCAACGAGCAATCTACGAGACATTTCTGACGTAGCAGACAAAACCCCGAATTTCTTCACCGCCTAAGAAGTTTGAAAGCACAGTCTTGCAGAAATCCTACAGCCGATGCTGTCAACCTTGCTTCGAAACAGACGTCTGTAGCTTCTGAACCTTTCAGAATTTGTGTACGGCAGACATCGCACTTCATTAACTATGCATTGTACCGACGACTTAGATATGCCGACCTCTTGAGCAACTCTCGAGGCTGGCTTCTGTCCATCTTCTGCAAATGCGCGGTACTTTTTTGCTATGCTGTGTATTCAGTTATTGTATTTAGTTAATTGTTATTGTGTTTAGTTTATTGTTATTTATTCAATTAATAAAAAATGTTATTCCTGGATATAAACTCATTGAAATGTAATCATTTTTACAAATATGCGACGCTTTATTCCACTCAGCTATCAAAGGCACACGGAACAATACTTTCAATTCATTCATTCCTCGCTGAAACTTCTACACGATTCGGTAGGCAAACAGGTGGCCTACGTAGGTCTGTTTCGAAGCAAGGTTGACAGCACGGGCTGTAGGATTTCTGCAAGACTGTGCTTTCAAACTTCTTGTGCGGTGAAGAAATTTGGGGTTTTGTCTGCTACGTCAGAGATGTCTCGTAGATTGCTCGTTGACTCGAATCTGCATCGCTGTGTTCCTGACCGTAGTTTACGAAGTGTTGTGACGAGTCAGTCCGTCACCGAGGAACTTCTAGCTTGTAAATAATTTCGCAAATAAACATAACTTAGAATCTGCGTTCAATTCGTAATTTTATCACGACTTTATTACGAATTATTATCGTTTGACATTTGTTGGTTACCTTTATTAGAATGATTCGCAAGTTTCACCCAGACAATTATTTATACCCAAATAATGTTGCAAATAAACAGAAATCGACATCTGCAACCCAATTCACAAATTCGTTACCACTTCTTTACGAATGAATATCGATTCCCGTTGTCTTACTAGTTATATTACGATCAACCACAAATACGTCACTCTGTAAGTTGATTCTGACCCAACGACGTGACAGATGTCGCTACGTCATCTGTAGATGCAGACGTTCGACTGTCCCTACGACAGCGTTGCCATTTCAGAGAAAAACGCCTGTTGCCCACCATAAGGCTCCCCACTTTCCACGGAATCTCTCTGTATAAGAAGCGCGACGGCAGACATGGTTACTTACAATTTTATTAGTCATAATCAGTCAATTATCACGTAATCTTTGGAACATAGAATCCCCAATTATAAATCTTGTTCGGCAAGTAACCGCCGAGTGTTACTCACAATTATTTAAATCAGAAATTTTCAAATTACAAAGAAACTTATTCACCCATCCTATAACATTCAAAAACGCACAGAGACAAAAAGACAAAATCTCAATTTTTTAGGCAATCTACTACACGATTGCGGTTAGTGATTGTTACCTAAAGAACTTCAAGTGACATTAAAACATTCACGTAACCCCGATTCGTCAGGTAATCTGCAAGCCGACTGTAGATTGTGATTGTTCCCCGAAGAACTTCGAGCGAACACATAACACATAACAGTCTTGCCGGCGGTTCTATGGGCGAATTCGCGCTACGGCCGTTACCTGCAAGATTTCGCAAAACACATACACAAATGACAAAGTTTAGTATTTCCCATGAAGACTACAGACCAGCAGCACGACCTACTATTGTGATTGGACAGTGAAAACGTCAATAAAAATTGGTCACTGGATAGCGCTGGGAGGCTCAATAGTACGGAGGGTAGAGGTAAGGAGGACTCTCTGCGTGTATAGAAAGTGTCCGCGAAGTCGAGTAAATTTAAAATGGCGTTACTGTAGCAAAAGTCCCAAGTTTGCATGAAGCGCCAAAAGTCACTTCACTTCATTAGTAATCGCCAAGTTTAGATCTTACCCTCATTGCTTACTAAAGCCATTCTAGACTAGTACTTATTGAACTATTATCCTACGCCTTTAGGTGGACACTTTTGCAACTGATGCCCTATAAGAGAGAGACCCCCTTGCCTCTACCTTCTATATTCAATAGGCTACAGATGCTCAACTCTTGCCGCCATCTGGTTCGTGTTAGCGTGTGTAGATGTGCGTTGTCTTTACCTGACACTTGCTCAAACTGGAACCTATTGAGCTCACCGATCTCTATACAAACTGGCTAGACTATCCTGTAATACGTTGACGGGTTAAATTGAATGGTCACCCAACGCCTCCACGGCGTGGTCGGGTACTAAACACTGTGCTAATGCGCTTGCGTCAATGATCTCTATACGCACTTCTCTACGTCAGTTTACCATCTCCACTAACCAACATTATGATCGCGCAAGCGTATGGAGAAAACACGTAGTTCCTCAACCACTTGAGGGAGGCGCTGTAAGACCATTCAAGTCCCCTGGTTTTCAACGCACTCGGCCCATAAGGATAGTCTATCCAATTAGTATACTGCCGTCCTTAGGTGAAAAGCAGTAAAGTTTAAAAAATGAAATTAGAGAAAACTGAAATCTAAATTTTGAATACTTTTATACTAAATACATGGTATTATCATTACATAACTATAGTGAATGAATATCAATATATTACATGACCTTATAGAGAGTCATTTAAGTGTGATTTCGGATCATAATTATTTACAAAGCCTGAAACAAGTAACACACTGTCTTTTATTGGTGTAAATAAAAAGCAGTAACATGTGATTTACTGCCTTTAAACTCTGTGAAAAAAAATTACTGCCTCTTCTCGCTGTTTTTGTAATTTATTCATATTATTCTGTCCGAAGAAAAACGCAATAATGCAGAATAAAATTTTTATTTTATTTATATTTGATGGTGAAATGAGTCAGCTGACATAAATGTATGCCCAAACTCAAAATGATTTACTTCAATTACTTGAGCTTTTATCAAAGAGCAATTGATAATATACGGCAGATGAGCAATAAAAGCCTAATTATTATTCTGGGCACAGCAATTATTTAACCATAAGATTATTTTCTCAAATATACACTCATAATATATTTCTATTCGACCATAATATATTTCTATTCGCTCAACTGAACCGCAGTTGTTGGTCCTGGTCTCTAGTTTCCATGGTATTTCCCAATAGTATTTTTCAATAATTTTAATTTTTTTTTTCACGAAGAATATGTAGGTATTCCCTTGAAGGCTGTGCTCTCGATTGGGATGCAAATATTTCACTTTATGGACTTAGAAATAATTTGAGCGATTAATTCTTAGGATCGACGAATTATCAACGAGTCAAGTATTTTATGGAAAGTTTAGCGGTGCTTTTAACTACTCCGCAATAGAATTCCTAAATCATACCTTCGAGGACGAAAATGAGGTACGAAAATTATGAAATGAAAATTGATAGACCTTTATCTCCTTGTTAAACTATCAGCAGAGCTCATTAAAGGTGTTGATAAAATAATTATTTTCAAGTCATAGTATATCGTCTGGCGTCGTTTCCTAATTAATTGTATCATTTATATATGACGTCCGTAAAAACGCCAGAGCAGAATCGTGTTGTTATCATGTCGAAAAAAGCCTTCGAAATTCCGTAATTTTCGTGCAAAGTGTCGGCTGCCGCGGAAACTGAGGGGCGCAAGGGACAAGCTATGTACGGGTTGAGACGAGCCATGTAAAGGCGGGCATGCCTCGCGCCCCTCAGTTCAGCTCTGCCGATAGTTTAACAAGGAGATAGCGGTCTGTCAATTTTCATTTTATAATTTGGAAACGTCAATAATGAATTATATAAGAAATATATCTATATATCGACGCTCTAATTAGCAAATTGGCTGACTCCACTTTTTTTCGAAAATCGTTTTTTTGTATTTATTTCTCTTAAATAATGTATTTCTCAATAAAAAATACAAAAAAACGATTTTCGAAAAAAAGTGGAGTTAGCCAATTTGCTAATTAGAGCGTCGATATGCTATGACGTAGAAATCTGAATTTTTCACCTGCATCGGGTGAAAGAATGCAGCGGCTGAGAGATCTAGCGTGTGTGGTTTCGTAATGGAGGTACCCTATTCGTAGGTATAAACCATCATTGGAGCTATATGAAATGACTTAACAAAATCCGTCGCTAGCTCTCTGTCTATAAGTCATAGGTAGACACGCTCAAGTTGATTTTGACTGATTGTGAGTCAATTTGTTTCGAATGGCTGACAAAAAAAAAAACACAAACTTTTTTTGTTTTTAATGCAAAGAGCTATCGTCCCGAGATGAAATAGAGTGAAAATTGTCTATCTTTTTTTTTTTTTATTGCCAAGAATTGAAAAAAAAACTTGACATTTTGGAATTGCGCCTGGCCTTTGTATGGAAATCACTAACGCCTTTGTCTATGAATACAATATTTGGCGTAAACGGGCCAAGAAATGTAGGAGAGGTTGGGACATGACGGCCCCCCTCAAAAATTTGGTAAAAAATTTTTTTTTCATTTTTCGTAAAATCATGATACCTCTGATATTTTTAATGATTTTTCAGGCCGATTCACGGAATCCAAAGCATAATGGACCACCCTAAAAACTTGGGTAAAAAAAAAATTATTTTTTTCAAATCGTGATGAATTTAAAGTATTCAGCCATTTCGGCCATTTCAAGCCGATGCATCATATCGTGGAGTAAATGAACCATCAAAAAAAAATGTCAAAGAAAAAAAAAATTCTTCATCATTTTTTAGAGGGAGGCCGTCGTGTCCCACTCTCTCCTATATGCATTTCTCTCAAAATAATACGTTTCAAGCCGGAAAGTTTGACGTTCTTACATTTTATTCTAAGTGGATGAGTTAACACGAAATATTGGCTGGTATGCATAAAACGAAGTACATGCTAATTGCTTCAAGTAGTAGCATCTACTACCAAGCATTTGGTGTTTATACTAGGTGTGTAGCATATACTTCACTCGCGTAGTAAATGCTACGTGGTGGAGTATCTACTGTGGCTACCGATTCTTGATTTTTTAGCGTTAACAAATCCTGTAATTTTTTAGATTTTTATTTCAACGCTTGACCGTTAACCACAGAGGATGAACTTCTTCATTCAAAATGCATCGTGATTCGCGATCTTACCAGTTATCATTTTATTATTGTGGGATTAATAATAGGTCTAAGAATTTGAAATTCTGAATTTTTATGGGTTATTCTGCAAATATGATGATTTTTTTCTTCTCATTTTCATCGAATAAAAATCTGAAAAAATTACAGGGTTAGTTTCGATTTATTTGGAGTCGATTTAGGAGGGGCTGAATTTCTTGTTTTCAACAACCACCCTGGTATTCAGACATTTATTTTCTTACCTAGAGTCCTTTAAAAAATGCCCATCTTTTTAATGTGTGAAAGAGCTCCTCCACTGGTTTCTCCAGTGTCGTCTAAAAATTGGTCTGCCATCCACTCAACGTTTTGTCTATCAAAACTGTATAATAAGAATCAATCAATAATAAGATTTTGGAAAGCAAATTCACTGGAATAATTACCGAAATAATTTCCGGTATATGTCTTCGTCATGATCTCGCCTATTACGATAATTTTTTATTCGCACGTTGATGTATGCTGCCATTTTTGTCGGGATGAGGACGATAACTGGCGGAAGAAGTTGCCCCAACAGCAACTTCGCTAAAATCGTGGTAAATGCTACGTCGAATCGAAAACAAAAGCATGTGCTACAATCTATGAGTAGATGCTTCAAAAAATAGTATCAATCCCTACGTATACGAAGTATCTACTAAGAACATAAGAGTATTTATCAAGTACATAGGAGGAGATGCTACGAAAGCATAGTATGCACTTCGACAGTAGAGTTTCTGCATGGAATTTGGAGTAAATACTTGAAGCATTAGCATGTACTTCGTTTTATGCATACCAGCCATTACCGATGTGCATTGTGCATACAATCACGCATAAAATTGTGATGTCGTGTAATGTGAGAAAATCGAAATTCACGTGTCTGCAGAAAAAACTGAACTAAAAGGAAATAGTTTGTGCATTATATATCTCTCTATATCTCTCTATATAATAAAAAAATCCTGTCCGGCGAAATAAACAAATGAAAAAGAAGATCAAAACGCACTATAGCAAAAAAGATTATAATAACAATAGTATAGCGCATGAAGTTGGCGGTGCTATGAGGTGCGGAAAACAAAACAAAAACAGCATCTAGCAGACAAATGTCGCATGTATGACAAGATGTGTGCCGAGCTGTCAACCGTGGGTATTTTCAAATAAACGTAATTCGGAAAATTAAAAATAATCAGAGTGATGCGCGCGAAGTGCGCAGGGGCGAAGCCCCTAGTTACATATTATAAATGTTCTATATGAATGAAATTATAAAACCGACCTACCGACGAAGATTTTTTAACTCCTACGAAAAAACCTCGATCCTGCTTATGGGCCCTTGAATTTTTGGTTACGCCCCTGCCCTAAGGTAGTCTTAGCTTACATTATTATGGAATTTGGTAATCGCCATTCAATTCAATTTTAGTATCGTATTGAATTTGATATACATACATATATATACAGATATAGATATATATAGATATTTTACTCGTGGTTGTCAGCACGCACGTTTTTCTACCCCTAGCAAGCAAGTAAACGGCAGTCCGTTGTGGCCGCGCCGTTTGCGGGCGCTTGCGCAACGTCAAGGACCTCTACGCACGACGTCGCGACGCCGCGAAAGCTCACTTGAATCGCCGTTGCGCGCCCGTCAACCAAATCACTCGGTGAACCTAGCTAAGGATAAGCATGTCGGGACCATCTTACGCGCGTCTTTTAACGAATCCTATAAGTAGTTAAAAAAAGACTTCTGCTCCCCAACTTTCCCGTAACATTATTTTACCGTTATTTCATCGCTCATTGACACCTCCGTTAATCCTCCGTCTATTACTTTCGAAAGTCCAAATAATGCTTTCCTCGCAACTTCCATACATGTGAGTCCAAATCTATGGGAGATAACATTTCGTTACTTAGAGTGTTCAGTTTACTTATTGCAATTCTAAAAACGCATACAATTAGTGAATTTTTATAATTTGTTCAACGATAGAGAAAATTTGTTAAAAAGCGAACTTTTGCTCAACAAAAAATATGCCTGGTGTATAAAACGGTCTTTATCCATATCGAAATACCTGAAGCTGAAGGATGGTTGAAATTAGAAAGTATTCATACGAATAATATAATCGATGAATGGTGTGCAATTGAATCGAAGTTCATTTGAGGAGTGAATGAATAAAAATTTAAACAAAAGTTAGAATACGCCAGTCGCGGAAGCTGCACTGTAAGAGAAAACCAGCATGCAAAGTTTTTGTTTTTTTTTCTTTCAAATTTAGGGACTGAGTATCCCCGAGCCCAAATTTAACCACCGTATTTCCATTCGTGTTATTCTTTGCACAAATACGTTCATCCGCGTTACTTGCTTTGGGGTGACAAGTTAAGAACAATCAAAAGTTAGTTGGGACGTTCATAAGTGGAGTTGAAATTAACCTGCAAGCATGGAAGTTTGAACGTCGAGTTCTCGCTTCGAGAAGTACGCCGTTCCAATCACAAGGTAAATGTTTAATATAACAATATTAGAAAATATTTTCATGTAGTATACATATTTTCTGTGAAAAATACCAATAGATATCTAAAGAGATAGATTTTAGGTAAAATCGTTTGTTGCTTGATATTGTAAGCTTTGCTGATTGATCATGATCGCATTTTTCTTCGCTTATTTCTTGAGTAGGGATATTTTTGAAAGACTCACTTGTACCTGTATTTTTTTTTTTTTTAATAACCAGCTTCATCTCAGAACTTGGCTTATTGACTGAAGCAAAATTAAGTGAAATTTAGAAGTTGCGAGTCATTGGATCTTAGGGTTAGATGCAGTCAAAGTAAAAGTACTTAATGCAAGGACTTGGATCAACAGATAACTTTTTTAAGCGTTTATTGTTGTCTTAGAAAGTAGAAAAACAGTTCGCAAACTTGAGAATTTGGGAACCAAAAAACGATTTTTCGAATCACGATTGCGGTATCAAAAAATCACCTGTTCATCAGACAGAACTTTGTTTTCTGATCTATTAGAGATCTAAATATCTAGAATCGAAGGGACTGTCGATCCAAATCTGTGCTTCTATTTTGACTGTATCTAAATATGAGACTTGATGAGTCACAACTTCTAGCATTTTCTTGATTATGCTACAAAATATTAACAGAAAACTGCACTACGGTGGTCAAGCTTTCGGAAAATTGATCGATCATTTGGACCCTTTGTGTATTACGTCTTTATTCGAGTGTCTCTAAGTTCTACCGCCATCATTTCTATTCCAAAATTGTATGTACAGATATATATATATATATAAAATATGGTACATCCATAGTAGTTAAGATATAGATACTTCTCAGATATAGTTTAATATTATTAAGTTTCGATAAACAATAGACCTGGACATACCGCCTTGAAGATAATTCGGTCGTGAATTGGATCGAAATAGTTTATACTCGAATGAACTGAATAAATGTTAACTGTATTCATTAACTTTTACTGAATATTAATTTGCGAGATTTGATAATATTACAGCATTGAGCGTTCAGTTACTCTAACAAAATCTAGATTTATACAGCCTTATTTCATAAGTTTTCGTTAATCAATCCCAAAGAAGACATTAGTGTCAAAGAAAATGAAGTACCGATATAACCGTAAATTTGACGCCACTAGAAATAGCTTTGACGAGACCAAGTTCAACGTGAAAAATAACGAATATTCTAGATGAAATCTTATTGAAATATACATTTTGTGGGTGAAATTGAACGAATTTTTATAACATTTATTTCTATCAGAGTTTAGTAGCGTTTTGTGTCACCCTCATTTTAGGGATGTCGGCAGTATTCGACCTGTGAAGCTATTACTTCTCATAATTACGCATCTTATACTGCTAGACGAACTTTTGCTCAATCGTCCGGTAAAGCTTCTCAGAAAATTGATTCGCTTCAACGAAACTTAATATTCTGAATATCTCCTTTCTTGAACGATCATTCTGAAACGAAGATTTATTCAATTCTGACTGTGTATCGCATTATTTTTACCGCACCATATTCAAAGGAACTAAAAAGTTGCATTGGGAATCCTACACAGCTGTGACATTAGACATTTATTATCACAGGATGTCATGAAAACAATAAACTTGAGCAGAAATATTAATTACACCAAACATTCCATGAATCAAGTTCAGTTTACGAAATCGAAGAGACCCTTTATTGCTTGATTGAAATTAGTGTAATATAATTAAGAACCAAGCACCTTGATAATTGAAATGTGCGTACACTCAGAATAGAAAATTATTATACAAGTGCGTGAAATACGTGATTCTCGCAGAGGGCAAGGATCACATTCGTGCCCGCGTGGTGTATACTATTTTTTCACACAGCGTGCGCAAACTCCGATTTTGTGCAACCTTCGCCTGTATAAAATCCAACTGAACGCGCTTTGTGTTGAAAATCGAAGTCCGATACACGTGCGAAAGATGATTCTCGACGCGTGTGATTCTCATTCTTGATTCGCTCGGGCGAAAGACTTCACACTCGTCCGAGAATCAACACTTTCGCACTAATATCAAGAAGTAGTATTTTTCAACTCAGTGTGCGAAATTCGATTTCGAATATTCAGTTCTTTACGAATTCACTACTCACGGTATGCGAAGTAAGTTATTTTGCGCACTGAGTGTGCGAAATAATCACTTCGCACAAACAGTGCGTGAAATGAATAATTACTTTGTACATTGCGCGCCACAATGCGTGCAATTCGCACACTACCAACAGGCGTGAGAAATCGTATTTCGCACACTAAGTTGAAAATAGATATTTTCTTGTTACAACGAAAATTACGTTGATCTAACAAAATTCATTTGTTAGTCCACTTTGTTTACTAAACCAAACCAGATTAGTTCCCGTAATAAAAAATATGTTCTGTGTCTTATATTTTTTTGCGAAATATGATTAGCCGAAGAAGTCAACGTCTCGATGAAAACTGACGGAATTCCCTACTGGATACAACAACAGAAAGAAGCAGTGAGCTGTGTCAGCTAAAATATTTATTACTTAGAACGCAATCGACATACTGCGAATTCTGCTTCCGGAATAACGTTTTTGGTGAGACAAGAATCATTTGATAAAATGAGTTTCCAAACCAATTTTATAAACAACTGTTATCAAAATATTCACTCAATTGTGTTTTTATTGAGAATTTGGAATAATATTTATGCATAGTTTAAAAAGCTGTCTCGTTGTTGAATTCGCAACAGATATGGAGGTGAAAAAAGTTGAGGATAAAAAGTGAAGTATATTTCTATGTGTACAAAAACTTGTGAACTTTTAAGGCCACAAATTATGTATTTAAATAATGTCCTGTCAATCTGGTTTATTCCCTAATCCAATCTGACTGATCAGCACGACCAACGTAAGCTCGGAAAATGGACGCGAAACAGAAAATTCTAGTTCAGGTCATACTGTATGCGGATTTCATATTTTGCTACACATTGTGACCCATGTAAAACATCCACCGGTAATATTGAGCATGTATATATGTCTATTGCGGCATAGGGTGAGAGGTTGCATATACGGTGGAAATAAATCATCACTTTTCATTACCTTTGGCAATACAAGGAAATTATTCGTTCCTGTCGGAAATGACCTTTGCTTAGCATTCAAAAAACGGATTTTTTGAAAGATTAACATCTTCCCGACGAATTCGTTAAATGATCTCAGATCGGACTCGATAAAAAGATGTGACATTTATAGGATTTTACATTCGAATAATAAGGGCATAAAAAATTTCCATATCTCGTTCGACTTGTATGGCCGCTTCTGTATTAAAAAAAAAACTCAACTTCTAATTTTTGAACGTCAACCTATGTTCCGGTCATATTTGAAACGTTTTCCATTGATTACATAGTCCGGTCAATTTACACATTGGAAGCTACCAAAATTCCCATCCAGCTGAAAATCGGTGAAATTGTTCAAAACACAATTCAAAACAACTTCTCAAAACTCCCCATTGTTACGACCCATGGAAAAAAATTGACTCAAGGTCAAAGGTAAAAAAAATGGGTTGTTCGCGATTTTCTTCAAAACGGTAAGTTTTATCGTAAAATTACCTCAGACAAAAATTGTAGATCATAAAATTATCTATAAAAAAGGTATCAATAAGTTTTTTCCTAAAAGCTACCGCTTCTGAGATAAAACAATTCAAAAAAATGTAAGCGTCATCGTATGCATAAGCGCGCCATAAGTAAAAATATGTTTCTATCGGTGATTTTAACTTATTTTTAAAATAAAAAATATACATAAGTATCACCGAGGGGTAAACCACCGTACAAAAATTTGTACACCACATCTCCTTTTCCTAAAAATCTCCCAACATCTCCCGACATCTCCTCCATATCTCCCCATATTTTTCAACATCTCCTCACCCATATCTCCTCTACATCTCCGAACATTTTCCGAAATCTCTCTACATCTCCTCACATCTCACCCACATCTCCCACACCTCCTCACATCTCCTCACATCTCCCAACATTTCCTCACCCACATCTCCTCCATATTTCTCCATATTTCCCCACATCTCCTCCATATCTCCCCACATCTCCTCCATATCTCCCCACATCTCCTCCACATCTCCCCACATCTCCGCCATGTCTCCTGACATCTCCTCCACATCTCCCACATCTCCTCACATTTCCCGACATTTCCCCACATCTCCCGACATTTCCTCACATCTCTCATACATTCTTTGCGTCGTGTACACCAAATCTCCTCCGTGGTTTACCCCTCGAGTATCACTATGAGAATATCAGGTAAAATGCAACCCAGTCCCTTAATTAATACGCTAGTGTAACCTTGAAACAACATCTGTCCCTCTGTTCAATAGTGTGCGTGGCTAGGGTCATATACCTGCTTCATGTTCGAATGCGCAATAGATGAAATCCCGTTAGTCTTGAGCGCCGCTTACAACTTTTTGAATCGTTTTATCTCAGAAGCGGTAGCTTTTAGGAAAAAAATTATCCATACCTTTTTTATAGATAATTTTATGATCTACAATTTTTGTCTGAGGTAATTTTACGATAAAACTTACCGTTTTGAAGAAAATCGCGAAAAACCCATTTTTTCGACCTTTGACCTTGAGTCAATTTTTTTCCATGGGTCGTAACGATGGGGAGTTTTGAGAAGTTGTTTTTAATTGTGTTTTGAACAATTTCACCGATTTTCAGCTGGATGGGAATTTTGGTAGCTTCGCTCTTGTTTTGGAGCTAATTTGACCGGACTATACATGGATGTTTGAGAAGTACAACTGTGAAAACTGTACCGCTTGGATTTCGGATCATCAGTCGTTGTAAGAGCATCACAAAATCGTATTGTTTCGCTAATCACGCATCCATTATATAGTTATATATATGTATAGTTATACAAATATTTGTGTCCAAATCAAGTTTGCTCGCATACTTACCCTGGCAGTATATCGCAATGGAGGCGCAGTTTTCACTTGATCGCGAAATAGCTCTCTAATTTAGATTTTTTCTTTTTCTTCTTGCTGCCTTTATTTCTTTCTATTTCTTCTTTTGTGAAATTTTCCGTAGTTGATTGAGTTCGCGAGGGATGCCAGGAAATGAGACTCCAGCCAGAACGATAATGCCAACAACGAGAGAGAAAGCCTGTCCAAGGGAAGGGTGAAGGGCCTGGCGTAGGTATATAGAGAATGAGAAAGAGGGGCACAAAAGAGAGAGGGAGAGTGAACGGACGATGCCGATGAGAGAGAAGAAGGGTGAGGGGTGAAATCCAAAGGTTGATAAATAGAAATAGGTCTGCCAAAGTCCCGCCAAGGAAGTGTAAGGGTTTCCGACGCCCTGCAGAATTAAAGGGCAGGGAACTTTACCGTTATAGGAAAACACTGTTTCACCTCGCCCTCCTAACTTTGACAGGCTCCGTAATCAAACACGAATCAATCGTTGCACTACATTCGCGATTCATCTGCTTTGAAGTCGGGCAATACCATATGGTTTTGAGTTGCAACTAAATTGATCCTAAAGAAATATGAAATTTTGTAATATATCGCAATGTATTACCTACGTATGCGGAATGTTCAACTCAACCGATTGAAATTTCGAATGTCTTCAATTTTTTATTCAAATTTCTGTCTCCATATGAATTTTCAACTGCTTACAAATTTTCTCTATCCCAATACTGTGATTGTTGGTATCTCGTACCCTAAGTTGACTGAATCTTCGAAACCATTCGTATTGAAACGTGCTTTTCGATAAAAGTGCATGCACATTTTCAGACTTTTCTGAGACGGTACGTATTAGGTTCAAAAACCAAAACGTTGGGTTTTACAAAACGGGCCAAGATCCTTCTGAATAAGTCCATTTTTTCGCATTTAAGACAAAAAAAGAAACAGAAAGTTCGTCTCTCTTCTTTTGTATGTATGCATATATATATTAGGGTGGTCGGTAAAATGGGCTTGGGCGAATTTCGACGGGGCCACTCCCCAAATTGGCTCCAAATAAAGAAAATAAAAATATAGCCAGAGCACAATTTTTTATCTTAACCCTAAACCGTCCCTCAAGATGGGTCAATTTTGCATGCGTTTTGCTAAAATTTTAATTTTTATTCCATTCCCGGACTAATTATTCGCTGAAAAATCTGTACATGTGAAAAATTAGTGAACATTGGAGCTACTAATTGATAAAAATATCAGCATCGTAAATAGGGCACACTACGGCAACCACACACCATTTAGCTCTGACTTTCGAAGAAACATTTTTATAGAATCAACGAACAGGAACCGATGAATATTTTCATTTTTGGATTCGATTTTCTGTCCAACGAAAAACAGTCAGATTCAAATAGTCTGTCATTGACACAGAATGCCCCATATACAAAACTGATATTTTTATCAAAGAGTGGCTCCAATGTTCACCAACTTCTCACATGGACAGATTCTTCTTCAATCGAATGAATATTAAAATTTTAGCAAAAAGACAAAAAGCTTTGGAGTAGATTTTTATTTATTTATTTGGAGCCGATTTGGGGGGCAGGTTGGTCGGAATTCGTCCAAGCCCAAGTTTTTACGTTTTTCATGTCAGAATTGGAGTTTTTATTTTTTTAATCGGTCATAACTTTCTCAAATATTAATAGATTCCAATTATTCTCATATGTAGAGAAATGCCAGGAGGCCTGAATACAATTAATGGCATTAAAAATTTTTTTTTTTCAATTTTTCCAAGCAAAAAAAATCCTAAAAACTTGCGAATAAAATATTAAATATTGAGATCCCGTCATTGTGTCATGCTTACAAATCATGAAATCACTGTGAATTTTTTCATATTTTTAAAAATGGCGCTTTCAGAATTAGCCTTTTGATTTTTTTTTTTAATTTCACTGGTGGCTAAAAAAATTTGGAAAAAAATCAGAGACCCTTTTGGGTCGGTTGCAACACCATACCCAAAAATTATCCAAATCGAAGGCGGTGAGGTACATGGGTTGCAAATTTGACATGGAATGCCCCATATGTATACGTATGGTAGGCATCAATTGATTCCACTGCGTGAATTCCCGCTCAGAGCTCCTATAACGCTATAATGAAAATAATGACTCAGATTTGTCGATGCGTGAGAAAAAGCTTAGCTTTTGTTTTATTCAAAAGCAATCAACATGATTTCTCGTTTATTCAGAGAAATTGTCCCTTTCCTGGTTCATTAGTCCCGAGTCGAATTTGTCCGGGCTTCTTCGGCCCGTGCATTTACCCTCTCTGCAAAATCTCCAACGTTAACACCAATAACATGAAAATCTAATTAACGCAACGATTAATCCGCGAATAGGAGTACCGAGGCGCTATATTGTGAAATTGCTGATGCGTCGGGCAAAACATGCCAGCCGGACACTGGCCAGCGAGAACAATTTATAACTCTTAGCCCTCCAGCTGCCCGCGATCCGTCCTTCTTCTTGTGCACACTGCGTTGGTAACTGAATGCTTTTGTCATTTTTCATTTCGTTGCCTGTGACGCGCCGGAAAAGATTGATTGCTTTTTTTTTACTTATGGACAGTATTTGAAAACCAAATTATTTCATAATCGACCATATCCGGTTTCATATAAATACCCACAGCACAGAACGTTTCAGTTATAAGATATCGGAAATGTTACCGAATTTCATTTTCACAACACTTTTCAACATCTGAAAAGCTACGTTTCAGTTATATTGAGCTTGTTACTACTATAAAACGTTGCACACAGTTACTCTTCGGAAATGTGACACGAAACTTTCGAAATTATATTTTAGCAGACGTGACGAAAATATTGTATAAACATTTTAAAAGGGTCACCTTACCCTGTTCAACCACGGAATAGTTCCACGCTCATCGCCGGTTGCAAGTTCGGCGCAAGGGTTTCTCGGAAGTAGAAATATGCAGTTCAAGTACAATACGTGCTTGACTGGGCTCAAACCAACACTTAGAAGATACTCGTATGACCATTTATCTATCAGTGTACAATATTTCCATGCCAGAAAAGCATTATCAGATTTTGTCAAGTCAGTTTCATGAAAGACGCTTCAAATGCAATGTTATGAAGTCGGACAATTATTTTACTCATCCGATATAGGCTAGTAAAAATAGAATTTAACTTTGCACTATACTACTGATCCAATTTTTTTTTTTTTTTTTATAAGGTTTAGGATCACTTACTGATTGTGAGTATAAAGTCACAAAATGCTGACAGATTCCGGTGGAGCTTCAGGCGCCATCGTGAAAAAACGTTTTTAGCCAATATCTCGGAAGCTATGCACTTCAGGGCAAAAGTTGTATAGACCATTACTGTAGAGAATAAAATTTCGCATCTTTTGTTTCTGATAAACTTTTTTGTAAAACTTACCGTTTATGATTTATGGCTCATTTGATGAACAGAAGCTCCACCGGAATCTGTCAGTATTTTGTGATTTTATACTCAGTAAGTGATCCTAAACCTTATAAAAAAAAAATTCGATGGGTAGTATAGTGCAAAATTGACCAAAAAAAAAAAAAATATCTGGGCAATTCTCCACTATTGGGAAACTTCACACGCAAAGTCGTCAAGTGAAATCATTTCTTAAAAATCAGAAAAAAGCTGTGGAAGAGGCAGCTTGAGGGTTAGGTTTTCCTACTTCTGCAGTGAGTCGATTGATGTCTTCGTATGCACGAAATATTACTTATATATACTGTTAAATTTGGTCCAGGGGACTGTTTTTAATAGTCAGGGACAACCAGAAATGGCTGTTTTTAAATGAAAAATATAAAATTAAAAAAAAAACCTCTTCAACTATTATCAACATCCATGATTATATTTCTCAATTCATTGGTAAAAATATACATGGACTAATCGGAAAATTATGAAAACGCTTGCATTCACCGACAACTTAGGTTTGTGACACACCAGGGGACTGTGTTTTTGAATGTTTAAGAGGGAATAAAACAATATTTGTTCAGAAATCTAACTTCGTACACAGTTAGTTTACTAAAACTAATACGGATTTCAATTTTCAATGATAGTTTAAAAAAATATAAATAGATATGTAGTGTTTATTTTATTAAGACATCGAATTTCCCGATAGTGGAGAATTGCCCATCTATTTTTAGTGGCCTAATACATCTCTAAAATGCAACAGTAAGCACCTGTGTCTAAAATGTCTCTAAAACCATACAAAGATTTTGTCGCAACGTTTCAGGACCTTATCTGGAACATTCTGTGCTGTGTCGTCAGCTAACTCAATCACAGACAATTCCAAATTGTTTTGAATAATATTTTCGATGAATTCAATTCGATTTTATTTCAGGTACGATCGAACAAAATCAAACCGCATAAGTACTTCCTGCGGCTGTGCGCAAGAATTTCAGTCGGTTCTCACCCCCCAATGATTTCATCTCAAAGTATACAAAATATTCGTTTCGAAAGGGTTCTAATACCCTTGATGACAACGAAACTGCAAGAACTCACGGGCAGTTGAAAATCGTTAGAAGTTGTTGAGTGGCTAGAAAATCAGGGATGATGAAGTTTCCCAGGACATGGCGGCGATACGACGACCTGTAAACCGCAGCTAAACGTCGTCATACTGTAGCTGTTGTTTAACAAAACCACAATCATCTCTGGTAAGCTTTCCGGCGAACGAAGTTTTAAGAGGATCTCCGTCCGAAAGCCTTAGTTTTTTGCGTTGACGGTTTAGTATTCAATTATACCTACCGGAGTAACAAATCACAGGAAAGATTTTCAAACGAACACCAGAAATCTGTGAAAGCAAAGTGACGACCACGTGTATCACTCATCTTCAACTTTTAACAGGATTTACAGCAAGTCGAAAACTCCACGTTTTTTCTTATTTATCAGCAACCATTAACTTCAGTTCCTATATACTATCGAGTAAATAAAGTCGAGTTAACGTCTTGATTTAATTTCCCGTCGCGATGCAGGCGAATTTATTCCGCGACTCTCTATCCCTCCCGCTCGCTCTTAGCTGCTAACTCTCTTTGTCGCAAGTATATTCGTAACGAGAAACGATATTCGAGTTTCGAGAAGATAAATCCCATCGAAATCGTATTGGATATAGTAGAGTAGGAATGCCGCGTTTCACAGAAGATTCAATCAGAATTGGATAAAAGCTAGGATACTGACTATATGAGTGTATAGTTTTAATCACATTCAATTGATTGTTTAACCAACTAAATAGATGTTTCTTCGATTGGTAAAGTGTGAAGTATGTAAAATTTGGGAGAACTTTGGGTTTTAAAAATTGAAGTTCACCCAAAACCACATTGAGCCAAGAAACGTCCAAATTCCGGCCTCGCATATGTCAGGCTGCTCATCAGTTAACGTGCAAAGAGTGAAAAAAATGATACTCACCCCCTTTCGATAGAACTCGTTTCAAGTTTCAGGCTACAACGTTTCGCATTTGATGCCGTTTCATCAGTTATGATAGTTTCTCACCGTATAATTTGACGCGAAATTTTCTCGAGGAAGAGAGATTCGAAAAAAATTTGAGACTTTAAGACAAACAATTCGATTCACTGTTTCGCTGTAAAGAAATATTCTATTGACTCAACTTTTTCACAATTGATTACTATAGTATTCCAAGACATATATTACTTATTTGAGATTTCAATATGGACTCAGCAGTGCATAGGTAGACTGTTGTAGGATATAAGGCGCATCGTTTATCGAAACTTCTTCAACTCCGAAGGAAATATTCTATATTGATATAATTTGGAAGGAAAGCAACGATATTCGATGAATTTAATTTTTAAATATGAAAATTTTTGATTTACAATCATTTGGTTGTAAACAATGAGAACAAAAGTGTATATTTCCTGCTCACAACAGATAACATTTTGACCTTACCGTTATGTATTATTTGATTGCCCAAAAATTACACCATTATAGAATATTCCCGCGAAATTTTAGGCTTTGGATTAAGTATCTGACACGTGATGAGGATATATTTCTGTGATGAGTCCCTCAAAGGTGTGAAAGTCTGTATCATCTCCGAATCACCCACAGCTCACACTGGCGCTTTCAGCAGCGTTATACATTCTGAAATTGTAATAAAAAATGAATATCCACATATACATATATAGACAGGTGTGACTTTCAAGGTAGAAAATCCAGCTCCCCCGGGATGAGAGTTGCCCCAATTTCTCTGCTTCGCGTATAGTAACTACGTATCGTCCATTGCATAAATGCTAAAAAAAACTAGAGGTATGAAGCTGAAAGATGGCTGTTTCAGAGAATAAGGAGACCGACCTGCCTTTTTCCTTTGACTAAACACTTAAGGAGGCACCATTTTACCAGATTTTTTGCACTCACGTTTGAGCCACCCGCCTTTTCCTCGTACCAAATCTTCCACGTGATTTTTTATTACGGCTGTGAATCAACCGCCGACTTATTTTCGAACAAAATTACATCGGCGCCTTCCACGCCTCGAAGCGAGTCAGTGGCTAATCAAATTGCGACCGAGATGAACGAGACTGAATTATCTCTCACAAAGACTATATTGTTCGAATATTCAGGACTTATTGTTAGTTAATGCTACGACATCACGGCTGATGGCAGCTGCTCGCGGCACGCTATCGAAATCTCGCCTGCACGACCTCCGCAATTAATGTGCCTTAATTAAAAACAATTAAGACGGCTCGTGCGCAATCAAAAATACCACGCAATCTCACTCCACCCATTTACCTTTAAAGCCTAAGATTTTATCAGCTCCTTCGTATAATAATCACTCCCTATATACATGAGGGACACCCGCAACGCCCCAACTTTTTGCTCGTTACCCTATACTAAAATTCGTTTTTAACTCACGCGGTGAGAATTATTAACATAGTTATATCGCCTCGATCTCACAATCAGAAATCCAAATACGGATTTCCGGCTTACTGATCGTATTACGTGCTTGCCGAACTTTTAGGCAAGATCGTTCGCGAACAGAGTATCTTGTACGCATTTACCAACGGAAAGAATCTCGAATCTAGAAAGCATGTTGCCACGCGCACGAAAACATTCTCAAGTGTTTTCAGAAACGGATGTACATATTAGGTATGCATGCATGTGTTCAGTGATTTCTTTTATAAAAACGATACCAGACAAACCACTCCAGCGCATTTGACCGAAATTTGACAGACGATTGTCTACGCCTAAACGATGTTCTAATAGCTATTATGTCAGACCATTTTGCACATATTCGATTTCAAAACGGGGAACGTTCCAACTGTTAAAAATCCGTAACTATACTAAATTCTCAAGACGATTACCTACGTACTTTGGAACATAACTTTCTGCCATTAAAATACATTCCTAGGAATTTCGTCATGATATTCAATCCAATGGATCTCTATGCGGATTTTTTATTTCGTGTATTTTTTATACCGTGTTCTATAATATATGTGTAATGTATGTACACACGCAGATAATAGATAGGGAAAGAGTTTGGCATGCATCTACATTATTATTATAATGTATTATAATTAATTATAATTTCTATTATTTCTTTCATCATCACCTAGAATATGACGCACGCAAATGAACCACAAAAGTACTGCAGTGCGCGGTCGTGCCTCACGCCAAAAAGCAAAAGCAAGACTTTTTGCCCAAACCGTTTGGTGCTTTCTATGGCCATGCCTTTTTAAAACTTTTCTCATCCTTCCCCTCTTGCCGTAGATTATCTGCCGGCAATCTATCTCCGTGGTGGAATTGAATCAACCCTGAGCAGCTTTCTCAGCAAAATAAATAAAAAACGTTATCGACAGTACATCAAATTATTTATAATTGGGTGAAGGGAAGGCGGAAAACTTCTAAAGCATCGACAATTCTATTCGACGTACCTTTACCTATATACCTATTACCTGGAAACCGCAAGCCCGGTTAATAATGCGGCTGAAAATCCCACAGCCCTTTGATTTTCAAAGGAAATAACTTTATAGAAAGAAAATGGCAGGAATTTGAGCAAGCGAACCCGGGAAAGGTTGAAAAATTGAAAAGCTCTCCCGGCTGCAACGGTATTTCCTCTGTAAGTCAGAACGACTTGACTTTTCGCGATGATTGCCCGCGATCTGTGGCCCCAACTGCGAGGCTTTTCTTTATGGCATTAAACCGGACTACGGATACTTACCTTTTTCCAAATTTCTTCGAACTTTGAGCTTTATTCGTCAGTCAGGGGGTTCAGCCGTATCAAATTATCTCGAGGACCCTGATCGATTCGTTCTATTCTTGACGCGATTGCACCGGCCCTTGATGAACTTCGATATTCTCTCGAACATGATCGATTGTTGTATCATACTTGACGTTGTCATAATCGGATCTTGAATAAGTGTAATGATCTTGCTTCCCGCTGTATTTTTAGGAACAAGATAATTCGAGCTTGATCTGCGATATTAGCGTTTTTATCAAAATTTGATGGAGACTATTTCCCATCGAACTGTGAGCTTTAGAAGTGAGTGATGGACTGATCCGAAGTGTCTTTTTCACGCCTGTTTTACGTCGCATGCAATATTACAGCTTATCGAGCCACGTAGGTAGAGGAGACCGGGACAAGACGGACATCCGGGGAAAAACTCTAACAATATTAAACATTTTTAAAAATTCGCAAATGTTACGGGTCACTTAATATCTGCAAGAGAGAAAAAAGCTCGTATGAAGTTCTTTGAAAATTAAGAATTACTGAAATTTTAGATGGATTTCTGTCTTGCCGTGGTCTCTTCTGCATACTTGGGCTTGTACTTTATTATGACTTTTGACCTAAACGGCTTATGGGCAACGCCACTGTGATAATGTGAGAACTGTATTATTATTATTATTATTTTTATTTTTTTCGCATTTCTGTGTAGTATACACATTCAAAAATATGTGGGTAAAATTTTAAGTTAAAGTTCCGAACATAGACAGGCTACTAAATATCATTGCCCTGGATGAATTTCACCTATAATATCTAGAGATTTCACTCTGAATTTCGTTCCACAATCGATAAACATATAGTGATCATAAGTACTCTGCCAAATATGGGATGACAAAATTTATCAAAAATGTTCGAATTTCAAATATCGTTGGTGGAATCCATGTGCATAAATATCTACTTTATTCATGCGAAACCCCGATCACTTCAGATGAAAAATGCCATCACAATCGTGCAAAATGTAATGCAATCAAAAGACACGACGACACCTTTACATGGCTGAACCGCTCTCGCTAATATAGTTAGGATATTTGTTCACCCAGGAAAACAATCCCCAAAGATGACCCTACATTAGGGCTAAACTACAATATAGAGATATATAAAATCATATATTTTGTCTTTATATATATACAGGGTGATTCACTGCTACCGAGCCAAATTGAGTGGATAGGTTCCTTGGGTAATTCTAAAACGAAAGTTTCACAGCAAAAACTTGAAAACTTGAAGAAAAAAATTAATAAAAAAGAATAAAGAATTTTCGTGGTTGACTTAGACGACAAAAAACTGGCGCGGATGACCTGGTTCCCGAAGACTATGGAGCGGACGACCTGGCTGCCAAAAACTATGGAGCGGAGGACCTAGACGGCCGAAAATAATGCCGGGAATGACCTAGTCCGTGAAACTTATCTCGTGGTCGACGTAGATGGCTATAAAACTATGGAGCAGATGACCTGGCTGCCAAGAACTATGGAGCAATGGATAACGAGGATATTCAATAACTCGGACACCATTGATCTCTCAAATTTTTCGCTAATAAATATTCGTCTTAGAATTCTTCAAGGAACCTACCCACTCAATTTGGCTCGGTAGCAGTGAATCACCCTGTATATACATATACGATTTATCAAATGAATAAATTTATTTCACAATCGAATTCGAATCTCATCAAATTAAAAGTACGCAAAACTCGGTCTTTCCATTCAGAATTTGAGAATATTACGATATTTGATCGATATTTGATGATATCGAGCGTCTTTCCCTTGGAAAAACTAAGTTTTTTTTAATGATTTTGCCCAAATATACGGGTTAGAATTATTCAGTTAATTCTAAATAGATTTTATTGTCGTGAGCCTTGAAAACCAGCAGATTTCAGTTTTCCAGCATTGTCACTTTTTGAATTTGTTCGCATCATAAAGCCCGGTCTATTGTAATTAAAGTGATAAAAACTATTATAGAGATGTATGTGAAATATAACCAAAATTACAAATATTTTTAGCACGTGAACCATTTTGCATTTGATAATCCATTTTAAATACCTACATTTTCTAATTTGTATTTTAAATAGAATCCCGGCAACGATTTCTATTTACCCATTCAAATGATATTTCTGAAAGAATTTTTCATTTTTTTTATTTTAAATGCATCTAGAGAAGCATTTTACCCAGCAGTGGGTATGAGTACTCTCCAGCCTACATTATGAGAGAAATTTAGTATTAGTGGATATTTGATGCTGAAAAGTAATGTCAAGTTAGGATTGGAAGTCCCGACCGAAAGGATAATCAACCGAGTGCTCTTAACAAAGCCACTGGCAAATAATCCCATCCCAGAATCCTATAAGTAATAACTAATGAGAGTCGTGATGAAAGAAATAGTTGATTTTTTCTTATGGTCTGCTACGAATAATGAATAGTGTACTGCATTTCTATAAACTTTGTTAGTGGTGTTTTTTTTTTAATTTGTGTTTTAATTTTTTTCCTACTGTATCATATTTTTGTCAACTTTAATTTATTGACAATTTTTCGAATTCCCAAAATCTTCAATTCTACGTAATTTATCCCTCTCGAAAACCAGAAAACCACTCACATCTCAATCTCGACATCAAAACTGGGTAGCTCAAAATTTTGGTCTTTTGAATTACCTAGTATATCGAAATTAAGCAGTTTTATGACTCTGCGAACGAAGATACTTGTGAGTTAGTGGTATGAGGTAGTGGTAACTTCAATACTCACTATTTATTGCAACACGCCATTACGAATACTGCAGAAATGTTTAATTAATGAACCACATATGGTGTTTAATTTTCACTTAGTCGGGGAGAAAAAAGGGAATGAAACAAAAGAAAGTAGAAAATATAATCTTAATGAAAAAATAATGTATAAAAATATACAAAAGAAAAGGTTGTATCATTTCTATCTGGAAGTTAGCTTTATCTTATTTTCACGCTACTTGACTCTATATACGACGAAGGTCCTACCATCATTATACATAGATACTAATTACGAAAATTCGCTATCGGGAACGTGCAGATAGTTTGAAATGCCTTCTAACTAATTTCTATAAGTGAATATTACCAAAAAGACAACGATATAGGTCATTGCATCGTACCTAGTCTGGTTTAGCAATTGATTATCTGAATTTGCAAGGACGACGACATATCGAATAACAATTGCACTAACCCCATGAAGGGATGTTAAACGTTGCTCGATACGTTACGAAGAATTAGTGTTACGGTTAGCCTGCCACGGACTTAGCGGAAGACCTTGAGTTATATGACGGGCTCAATTATCGAACGTTCTCATTCCAGGACGTACAAGGATACGAAAATATCGATTTACCATTGTATTTCTTTCCTGGCATCGCATCGTCGTAGTAGTAGCTGACAAGGCTTTTTCCCTCGACGAAACCTAACGATTTCCACAAGTTAATAACTGCAGTATTGTTTGACTAAACATCGATTCGGGAAACTCGTATTATAAAGACAAGTAGTCGACTAATTGCAGCTAAGTGTATAAAATATTTGTCAAATGCTGGTCTACGAGCACGACAATCCCAAGATAAACAACCTACGTTGGTTTGAACTTTAAGGGGTATGTCTAATTTTCCCATCCTGAACATTAAAGAAAGCGACAGTTGATGCGAATAATAAGACAATTACAAAATACCAGAACTCATCCATCATCCCACTAGAGGGATCCTCGTAACCCACTAACTGTATAGTTATTAAGGGGTAACACCACTCCAACAGCCTAAAAAACAGCTTTTTTTTTACAATTTTTTTCGGATGAAAGAAAAGATGGTAGAATAATAATATTTGAGGAAGTTAGTAAGCATATATTTAAGTATCAAACCAAAAATTATCATCGACAAATATTAAAAAATGGCGACACCGCGGCAGCCATTTCCGCGATGCTTATTAAAGTTGAGGCGAGATTTTTGTGTGATTAGCGAGTATTTGAAGGAAAACATTCAATTTTCGACAGTAAACGGGGTAATCATTTGTTATTAAATAATGTTTAAAATAACTTATCGAAAATTCCCTACGCATTTCACTTCAAAATGTTATTTTAAAGATATTATTCAAAATTCGAATGAAAAGAATGAAAATTATTGCAGTTGTGCTGCGTGCCGTTTGGAAAAATCGTGTTTTGAGGAAAACACGTTCAAAGTTTTGAAATCCACATATACTTGTACTAACGCTACACTAACGTACTTTTCTTTGGAAATGTTTCTAAATGAACATAAACACTTACTAGCAACATATGTTAGTGTATTAGAGAAGTGAGAAATCAAAAGGTAAGACATTAGGCTGTACCTTTCCAGTAGGGGTTCATTTGATGCAGGTAGTCGTTTCAGAGCAGTTCGACGCGCTTGAGTAAGAGCTCGGAATTTCAATGGAAAAAATTTCTTTCAGGCAATAAATTTCTGCCCTATATCCACAAGGTTCAAAGCATCTTTTGAGGCAATAAAAAGAGAAATCGATTTTCTGAAAAATTTACAGTGGTATTACCACTTAAGTCGTCTCTCATCTCGTTCTAGTGGTACAAACCAAGCAACTTGTGCAATCTAGTCGAAGTAGTGATCTAACTTCTACCCTCGTTAAAGGCGATACCTCCGCGAATTCCACTTTCTGAAAATTTCCTCCACGAAGATGGAGATCGTCTTAGGATCAGCCTGAGGTCGGTGACGCCAATGGCGATGGGCCGATCTGGAGAAAACGGGGCATTTGATCGATAGCTATCGAGTGCCGACAATCCGAATTCCAGAGACGAGGCGCTGGACCAGATTCCGTCAGGTTGAGGATTCGCAACCCGAACTGTTAATGTCCCGAGAAGTCGTTAGCCTGGAGCCTCGGTCAAAGCTTTAAGACCCGGCCGTACCTAGCACCCTGAAATACTAAGTCACTTCAGGGCTTCGACACCTTCCCGCATCATCGCATCTCGCTGTTCTTGGATACTGACTCTTCAGACTTATGGAGCCCCTAGGTACTTCTTTCAATGCTACTGATCGTGAGCCAGGATCGGGCAAACGTGGCGATCGATTCAGGCTCCTTCGCAGAAATCGCTTTCTGTATGTATATTAGAGTGGTCTTTATTTTCGTCATTTTCGAATTGGGATTTCTTCGCCTCCTAGAAGGGTTCGAAATAATTAAAAACAAAAAACTTGCTCAAAATTTTAACTTTTTATCTCAATTTTAACACGTGCCGCAAAGCCTCTGAAGTTTTGCGTCTGATAAACATGGCGTTTTCACTGATCTTTATTCGGAATTTTGGCGCACCGTCAGTAAGTACGAAAGAAAATTTAATTCCCGTTGGACCCTATGACTTTCGAATTTCAAGCATCTCTTATTAATAGCATGTATTACCCTTTTCGAATTTATATTTTTCGTGAGATAGTTGAACAAGCCTCTACCCCTAAGCTTATATCCACACAGTTCTGAAAAGTACCTACTCTTTGGTTGCATATGAGGATGGTGTGAGTTTAAGGGGATGTATCTTTCTGCCTAAGTTGAGCCCTGCTGACAGTTATTAATGATTGACGAATAGATGGAATTGATGGCTAAATGCTTCGTTCAAACTCTGTCATAAGCTCCCATTTCTGGTAGTTGGAATTCAAGATACCTGAGATTATTCCAATTTACTCAAAATGAACACCATGCGAACCATGTATTGAACGTTGTTCAAACATATTGAAAAACGATATACCTAAACGTATTTTACACTCAATTAGGCAGCTTTTTTGTCTTATACGTTTTCAAACTGACAACAATGTTGGCGTGTTAGGAGTTCAAAGTCTTTGGAATTCAGGAATCCGCAATTGAACAAATTATAATCCATAAAAAAATGACCAGATCGCTGAGCAGAGGTCGGGAATTATTAGTTTTTAAGCAATCATCAAATATCTTGTTCTTATCCTGATCAAATATACGACGATAAATAAATAATTGCACTGGACAATCTTTTTATAATCTCTCTCTTGAACGAGCATTTATTCTGGCTAAGTAAACCATTCATTTTCGGGAAGCAATTCTTCCAATAAAAATTGTATATTTTCAAAATATGTATGAACTACTCTTACATTTGCATTATACACACTGAACAAATTTTCTTTAATTAGTATAGCAATACGCGTCCTGTTGATCATATGTTATTTAGGTACAGTAATATTCATATACAGGGACTTTCTGTGGTGGCGGCACAGTTAGTTCCATTAGCCACCGCCACTACACACAAGCTCGCTTCGTCCATGTGACAACCGAAGACTTCACGCTTATGGTTGCTATACTCTTTGCTCTGTTCAAGCTGCATCATTCTTTTTTTCGGTTGGTATCCCTGGCACACGGACGAAGCGTGCGTGTGTTTGATGGAACTAGCTGTGCCGCCACCACAGAAAGTCCCTGTATATGCCCTAACACTTCCGAATAACTATTTCTCGGCCTGACTCTGAAACGAGTTTCAACTCTCTGAGAATTGAATGAATGTGACTGGCAATGATACAGTCGACGTTCATTCGTTCGTTGAATAGAGTTGAAACTCGGTTCAGATTCAGACCGAGAAATAGTTATCCGGAAGTGTTAAGGCATATACATATATGAATATTACTGATCGATGAGTTATTGATCTAATATCTATCAGCTGTAAGTATTAACTCTCATAATAATTGAGTATAAGTATATATACTTCCGGCTGATACATAGTTATGTATCGGAATTACAGCTAGTATATATGCATAAATCTAGTCGGCAGAACTGAATTCTAGATTCATCGTCTTGCTATATAGGAGGTATACTTAGGTAACTACGACAAAGTTTACTGAAACAGATACACGAAAGTTTCTTATGATATCAATTCAATATTATTGCAGTTTCAGACATTATAATAGTTCAACTATATTCGTATAGTTGTGGTATAGTATTTTTTTTTTTTGTGTTTATGGAAGCCTCGAAACATGGTTGGTACAACTAGACAAAATTAATTTTCTCAAATCCATACTCGCACCCGTGTGTTTAATTTAAAGTTATAAATTATGGGAAAAATAGATTTGCGGAAATTCATGAATCGCAGGTAACTTTAAGTGACGGATTTCGGAGAAAAGACCATCGCGTATTTCGATGTAAATACTAAATATATTTATTTTTTCATTTTATGAATTAAAGAAATACAGAGGAAATTATAAACAATTTGTCAATTTAATAATTAAGTTTTTTCGTGGGCCTCGGAATGTATGCGGCTAGCATGCGGACTTCCAGACTAGCTTCATGGCCAGGTTGAGTGAAATTGATGAATACGGGCAACCTATAGGCAAACCAAACACCTTTTTGTACAAAAGCAACAACGTAGCAGCCTGCCAGATAATTTGGCACTTTTGGAGAAAATATATACGGTTTAAATGAATAAGCATTTCATTTCGATCAAAAATCATTACATTAGCAGAATAACAACGAAAAAATTATTAAAGTTGCGTAATCAGTTAAAAGAGTCTTTTTCAAAAAATTCAAAGTCAATGAATTTTAGAGGGAATTGAATGTGAAAAAATTGCAGAATATAATTGGAGGATCATTTTATTCAATTAAATGAACATTCAACTGCGTAGCGTAATTATGCTGGGAAAAAATCGTATAAATCATCAATTTCTTTGATTTGAATGTTGATTAAGTGTTGAAATCAGCGACCCCGAAAACCCCCAGTAGCACCTTGATAGCCAAAAATCGTCGACTTCGGCTTTAAAATCGATCGTTCTTCGTGAGCTATCGAATAGCGAAATCTGCGATTTTCAGGGGTTGATTATACCCCCTTAGGGTGGAATTTCGTCGATGTAAAAGAATACGTGTCGAATATTTCCACTCCCTCTACAATCTCCCGATTAAGTTTCGTTGGAATCGAACTGGAACACTTGACGATGTTCCCTTGTGAGCCAATGCAATATTTCTTCACGGCATATCAGTGATTTGGAAATAAAAATTATTTCCGAGGTGCAGTATATGACGACGCCAAGGTAGCAACCCGTAGGATTGCGGTTAATCAAGGAATCTAAGAAATGCAATCAAGGTATTTTTTTTTTTTTTGATAGTTAAAATAGCCCCTAACGGATGATGAGGCAAAATTTTGTGAAAAATTCTAAATAGTCGATATATGAATTATTGAAAATTTGTGTCCATTTTTGTACTAACTTTTCACGAAATCCTTCGACTCTGTACTGAATCTGTAGATCTGGGCTGGGAAATTCATCTAATCACCCGATAGCCAATTTGAAGATCTAATGGCTGTGAAAATCCAAATTGATGCGTTGATTGGCCTCGAATTACACGTGAATTAAACTGAAATCAGTGCTTATAGAGACTAGTCGCCAATAGTCTTCATATCCTTGCAATGTGATCATTAATTCTCATCTCATTGAGATCATTGTCTGAGTCTCTATATCTTTGTATCGATTTTGCTGAAAATTGCTGCCGTACCAAAAATTGATCACCTCTGTCAGCATGTATATGCTTTATGTACTTATATTTAGACATTCCAGTCCTTTTCAGGAACTCGTCAAGTCGATCTGTAAAACGTGACAAAGTACTGTCAAGGAAACCCCCGTGGGTGAAAACGTCATTGTATTAGACCGATAACTGTGCCACGGGCAGTCAGGGCATATCAGCTCTGCCTGGATAAAGCCTGGTGCACGCGGTCGTAAACTAATTTTATGTTAAGCCTTGGTAGATTGTCACGTTGGAAGGAAGCGAGAACCTATATATATGTATCATCGCGCAGATGTGTGAATGTGCGTATCAGTAGGAGTATTTGCTCTGTGCATACACATAGTACGTATATTGTCTACCGCAGCACAGAGGTTTAACGACACATCAAAGCACGGACGAAGACTTGCGGCCCTGTTGCGTGCAAGAACCCGATCGATTGCGTACCTATCGCTCGCCGCATGCACGATTTAGTAATAGGCATTGATTTACTCAGAACACCTTCCCGCGTAAACTAAATAAACCCTCAAGAGACGCACCATCGCGGCTTACCGATTCAGGCGCACATGGGTACATATCATACCCGCGTTTCTTTAATCATGTATGTCTTACCGTTAAATTGATCGATTAAAAAATTTTTTTTCAATGGATACCGAAATAATTGAAATAAATTACTAAAAATGGTTAAAACACATTTGTTGCATGAGTAATTTTTTCATTGAAAAATATTAAGAAGCAACAAAGTTATTGCTGTCGTCCCTGCATGACCAATCGACGAACGCGTAGCCCTGGCAACTGGGATGATCTGAAATGAAAAATTGAAAATTAACTTTTACATAATATATTAGTAAATACATCAGATGAACGGATAGTTTATGAAAGTTTCGGAAATTACGAACATGACAGGCTGTAGAAAAATGGTGCGATTTCGGAGCAAAAAAAACAACTTTGATCATTTGTTCTTGACAAATTAATAAACTTATCAGAAAAACATCCGATCATCTGATGTAAAATGGTATAAATTATGCTCTGTCCAAATTTGTAATGAATCTTGAGATATCACGTACGCCGTTTTCAAAAACATGGTTTCGAGAAAAACGGAAAAGAAAAGAGGGTTGTAAAATCTAGATTTTCCTTTTAAATCTAGAGGTCTGTTCGATATCTTTGTTCATTTTTCATATTTTTGGATATAGAGAACACGGTTTTAAAAGTTATTCTCTCCTAAAAGTGTTAAATTTTGTTTTGTAAGCAAATTAATTGTTTGAATGATGATTCTGTTCCTTCATGAATGCACATCAAACTTAAAACAAACTTTCGTTGGTTATATCCCCATTACTAAGAGTTTGCAAGAAAATGAATAAAACCTTTTTTATTATAAATACATAAAGGAACAATTTCTACTTAAAACTCTTTTTTTTCTCAAATGTATCGTTTCAGTACAATCGTTATTTGAACAATTAAATTCTAGAAAAATGCCCCAGTGAATGGACTACTAGTTTGCAATAATATTCATAAAAAATTGTACCTTCAATCTAAGATTCCTGCGCCATATAGTAATCTTTCTGCAGCTGCAGCAATGTCTTTAGCTTCTTTCTGGACTGCTCGACTAAGTTTTTGTCCACCTTTCAATGCTTCCAGTGTCTCTATGCGCTGTGTATCGGTCCCGTGGAAAAGTCTCCATAATTCGGTCAATTTTTGGCATTTTCACACAACCTTCCTTGCAAATCGAAGTTCAAACTTTGGGCTATCAGAACATGCAATAAGACAGTGATCGATTTTTTGGAATTTCAAACTTATGCAGACCCGTTGACCTTACACATGAGGAGCTATTCCCCCCCCCCCCTGTCGCGCCTTAGATCTCATGTATAAAGATTGTAGACTCTTATGAGATTCAACTATATACTGGTAGAATTCCCATGTGGCTTCTTACATACAAACTCATGAATTCGAATTCATTTTGGTTATACCCATGGGGCCTCAGACGATCCCGATTGGCTTTCTAAAATCCTATAGGAATCTATGAATTCTCATAATAACCCGTTTTCGTTTTCTCTTCCATGCAAAGTGTGAGTATTTTTCACAATAAGTGCAACCGATGACTGTTGCTATACATCAGCGTCTTATCGTTAGAGCATATAGACATGGAGGGAGCATAGGATATCTTTTCCTATAAGTGGAACCATAAAAAGCACCTCTGGTGCAAAAACCTTTCGCCTAGTTATATAAATGTGATAGTCACCCATAAAAAATACATTTTCATGCGAAGAAAACATTATACAGTTATTATTTTATAAAAAAAAGATTTGAAATCAGATGCTATTGCCTAGTACCGATATCACGTTGACTATTAGGCTTTTCATAACACGGTACATATTGACAGCCTTCCTGAAAACAGAAAACATAAAAAAAAAAAAATTAGAAAAAATTTGGAGTACGTGGTACTAGGCGGGCCAGTATTTCGTATCACTATATTAGGATTATTGACATGGTTCAATCGCAGTTTCCTTGTAATTATCTAGAAAAGGCCCGCCTAGTACCACTACCTCCAAATTTTTTCTAATTTTTTTTTTTTTTTATGTTTTCTGTTTTCAGGAAGGCTGTCAATATGTACCGTGTTATGAAAAGCCTAATAGTCAACGTGATATCGGTACTAGGCAATAGCATTTGATTTCAAATCTTTTTTTTATAAAATAATAACTGTATAATGTTTTCTTCGCATGAAAATGTATTTTTTATGGGTGACTATCACATTTATATAACTAGGCGAAAGGTTTTTGCACCAGAGGTGCTTTTTATGGGGATATCACTACTTTTTGTAGAATCAGATTAATTAAGTACAATCATTCTCGTATCCATGATAATGTGTGTCGATGTGGAAGGTATACATAGAATTCCCTACCACGTCTGGCGCTCTATTGTCTACTAGATCCCGCAAGGCAAAAGTCAATCGCCCTGTAACCGTAACGTTGGAAATTTTCTTTATTAGTTCCACATGAATTCAAAAAAGTATAATATTATTACAGCTCGTCATGAATCGAATGGAAAATTTGAGCCAAAGGTTACCATATACTAATTATTAGACCATATATTTTATAAAAATATACCCATGCAACCGTGCTAGAGAGGGTCATGTGCTGAATTATGAAACATTAAATATAATACCCTATACTGTAGTTGACGAAGATAAAGATATTGTTGAATAATTGCTGACAGCCCTTGGCACAGTTATAAAAACGCTTTACGCTTTCATATGGCAAACTATGGGTAACATTATCCCTCCAATCCCTATTGCCTCTGCGATGAAAGAGACTTGGAAAAAAGTTTTTTACTCTAATTTGTAATTGATTGCCGATGGTATGTTCAAATTCGCCGGCATGGTTTTGAATAGAATATACAGAAAGACTCTGGGTAAACCCAAAACTACAACGGTAGGCGATTCGGTTTTTTGCAAAATTGGCTACGCTGTCGTACGACCACATCTTCAGCGTCGACTATGAGATTTCCGCAAGACTATGTTTTCAGACTTCTTAAGCTGTGAAGAAATTTCGAGTATTGTCTGCTACATTAGAGATGTCTCATAGAATCAAATTGTCTCGTTGAATCAAATTTACATCGCTTCATTCCTGACCGTCGTTGTCGAAGTGATGCCACGAGTCAGTTTATAGTCCTCGAGGAACTGCTAGCTTGTCAATACTGTCGTAAAAGAACAGAAATTCACATCTGCAATCAATTCATTAGTTTCTTACAAATTATTCACGAATTAATATCGTTTGACATTGGTTTATTAACTTCATTATACAGTTGTTTATAATTAAATAATATTGCAAATAAACAGAAATCGTCATCTGCAATCAGTTCGCTAATTCATTACCACTTCTTTACGAATGTATATCGATTCCCGTTGTCTTATTAACCATATCTGACTCTGACAGTTAATTCTAACCTAACTACATGACAGCTATGGCCACGGCGTCTGTAGCAGTCTGTAGAATCATCAAGACCTTGCATTTATCTTATATTCGACGAAAAATAAATTGACATGATACATCATACTCGATCCGCATGATCGGTATGATACCGTACTGTAGTTGGTGAAAATAAAGAACTAACCACAGCGCCATCTGGCTACGTCCGTATTTGGTGAGTCCTCTCTACGTAGCCTAGCGAAGGCAACTCTACACTAATTTTTATACACCTGGGAAATCTGGCACAAGTGAGTGACGTCACTGACTGACGGAGGAAATGAACAAAATAAAGTCTCGTCGAAGACACGTATAAATTACTTGCATCGAAACCTTCGAATAATCATATCTCAGCTCTACGTTCACCGATTTGATCGCAATAGGGCTTAAATGAAAGCTCTCCTCGGCCACATCCTACAATAAATATTAGAATTCCGTATTTATAGCGAGACGAAAGATATTAACGATCATAAATTGCCGTAACGGTCGCTCAGTTGCCGTTCGGGTATATAGACTCTGTCGAGTCTCGCGCGGCACGAGCGAAAAAAAATTTTTTTTTTTGTATATAACTAGGCGCGAGACTCTACCGAGTCTCTTGATATGGCACAGAGATAGACATAGTTAGAGTACATTCTCTCTCTGTCTAGAAGGATCTGATTATTTTAGTCGATATATTTAAGTCACGTGACTATAGGTAGATTTGTACCGCGCAGGTCGCGGTGCCCCATGCAACAGTGCGAGCATGGAAGTGCAAGTGAAGCGAACTTATTTTATTTTCCCATGATTGCGCGTCTCTGGCGCGGGCATCCGATTCGCATGTTACGCTCCTGGCGCAGAACGAGAAAGAATGAACAGTAGAACCTCGATTATCCGAACCTCTGTTAACCGAATCTTCCATTATCCGAACCATGATCGCTTTATCCTTATAGTGGGCTCGCATATTCATTCTTACCGGTAGTCTTTATGTAAATGTTATTAAATAATATATATCGGTGTTACATATTTCTTGAATATTCCCCAGCGCTGAACATCATGTCACCTAACACGACTGTTCGATTATTAGAATTTTCGATTATCCGAATTAGGCCCGGTCCCAATTGGTTCGGATAATCGAGGTTCAACTGTACCATTACTTTATGTCCCTCTCCGTCGGTCCACTTTTCGCCGGTAATGCTCCATGTGTACCTATATGCTCTAAGTACAGCGCTTATCAGTGTTCGGATTAACTGATCAGTGTACCATTGATCGAATAGTTTCATCTATCACTGATAATTATCTAGACAAATCGCGGACTATCGTCGTTGACTCTGCCATGCAGGCCATTGCCAGTCGATGAGATTCGCTTTGTAATTTTGGCTGATTTTAACAGTCTTAGTAAGATTAATTTCGTGTGTAAAGTTGTTTCCTGACGGCATTGGCAATGTATTGACCCAGTTTCATTGTCAGTTCAAGCTTTCATTGTGATCAATAAACGTAATTCGTTTTATTATTATTGCAATATTTGATCGAACGAGAATATTCATAAAAGAAGTCAACCAGTATAATAATAGCGTCATTTAGGTCTCATCAATGTAACCGTGACCACTAGCATTCCAATAACTCGCGCTTATGACGGTCACAAATGGTATTGTCGATAGTTTAATCTGTAGGGAAATCAAGGAACATTATATGGAGGAGTATCCAGCCCCTCAGATCTAGAACCATGAATTCGAAACTCGCAATAAAAGTTAAGAGTGATTATGGCTGCTAACTTATTTCAGTCATAGATATAAGGTACTAGATGAGAAAAATTGAGAAAAATTGGCGTCATACAGCAGTATGTCAAAAAATAATAGTGATAACGAATGCTGCCACCTATATTTGAAGGAAAAACAGAAAATTTATTGGTATGTCTAAAAAAAATGTACCCATGTGCTTAAATCATCTAAATCTTCTGTTTGTTGTTAAACACTGACGCAAGTCTGGCGCCGAACGGGTTTAAATTTCATTGCATCGAACCTTTTAAGAAGGTTGGATACAACGAAATCACTACATTTGTAATTAATTTCATTCATCTCTTATTGGAATCATATTTTTTGCATGGGGGTTAAAATGGAAGTAAAAGTAGTTTACAAGTCAATGAATGTAGTAAATATTCAATAAGGGATGATCGCCTGATGAAATCAATTACAAATGTACTGATTTCAAGTATCCAACCTCCTTAAGGCCAACGTTGAGGAGTAGAGAAGCTGGGGATATCCTCGCTCATATCCTCCCCTGATAAAAAATTTACGTTACATCATAGTTGACCAAATTTTAATTTTTGAGATCGAAAACAGTGATTTACTCTACTTCTAAATCTACTGCCATGTTTCTATGCATAAAGGACAGGTCCCCCAATTAGACTAGGTGATCAATTCCGTGCAAAATTATTCAAGGAACATAATTACTTGTTAACTCTAGAACCCTACACTATCTGTTATAAAAAAAATACCTACACTAGGATTAAATGCTCCCGAGCACTTCAAATTAACGCTATTGACTGATTGTTTGTTGAAGAAATTTTTTTTTTATTCGCTTGCTCAAAGTCTGAAAATGGAATCGGATATGGGAGAAAACTCTCATATTAATTTTTCTCTGTGAAAAATACGTTTAACCCTTCGAGTGCATACTGGGTCGTTTTGACCCAAACAATTTTTTGTGTAAGTACGTATGTTTCAACGTATGCCCCACTTTGAACTAATGTTTTGGCATTTAATTTTCGTTTTCGTCAAAAAATAAATTTAAGGCCATAAAATATGGATAATTTCCTACATAAAACATCTACAAAAAGAAAAAAAAAGGCATATTACAAATAGCTTGGGTCAGATTGACCTAATATGCACTTATAGGTTGGCGGTGGAAGTGTGCGCTCGAAGGGTTAAACAAGGCGAGGAAAATGATTGTAGTATTATTTTAGCAATTATGTGGGGTTTGGAGTACCCCGTGTAGGGTCTTAGGGTTAAATCGTGAAAGACGGGGTAGAATATTACGAGCATGAAGATGAATCAAGATGAATGATATTTTGTCCGGATAAGATAGAAAGAGAAAGGTGTAAGTTGTGAGACGGAATTATCGCGAAGACAGATGAATTAAAATAATCTTTAATCTAATTAAGAGGACAGGTATTGTTTCAAAAGTTGATTATATTTGACATAAGATTTGGAGCAATGATTTCATATCAGAAGGTTCGACTTGAAATGAAGTGCTCGTTGGAAAAAAGTATGCTTCATGTTTAAGCTTCTTGAATCTGACGCGGTCTTTATGAATCTTCCATCCAATAAGGAATCAATATGAGTCGTGAAGGATAAAAATTCGATAGACCAAAATTTCGGGTTAAAACGAGCCCGAGGCTGCTCACTATTCATCTAATTTCGAGTACTGGAGTTAAACTCTTACATAACGATGTCGCAATAATCATAGTCCGGAAAATCTGGAGATACTTTCGCGCCGATAACCTTTCGTACTTTCGGTACTTTTCGGTAAAGCCTTGCAGCCTTTTTTTGGAAAACAGCACCAATTCCAATGTCCTGATATTCCTAATCTTGTAATCGTCGAGCGGAAATCCGTTCCACGTTCGCTATACGGGCACCACGTACATTGGTCTGGTTTTGAGGAGGAGAGCAACCCGGCTAGATTGGCGAGATTGGTTTCACGTAAACACACCCTGTTCCCGTAACCCTTGAACCTGAAGCGAGGTAACGAAGCCCCAAATATTTGAGGTGCCTGGGCCTTTGTTGCCAGAAACCAATAAGGCTGCTGTAGACTCACGACAAGCTCAGAGATGTCGTCATGTAGGTATGTACCTACTTTTGTTGGAAAAAAAATTCCATTTCACCATTCACCCTTGCGCTGAATTCGTATATGTAATTGAACCTGCCACCGCAGTGCAGTCAATTCAAAAAGCTCTGAATCGAAGACCCAAGGGTTCTAGGCATCATCTCTGTCGCCTGGATTGACGCCTTTTCTTGACTTTGAAAAGGATGAAAAATAATATTTCCAGCTCTCTCTGAATCTTATCAGTTCCTTGTTTCCTTGTTATTTCTGCCTTACTACCCATGGAAAAATATTATTCAGGCAACAACAATACTTAACTTTTACTCAACTCTAACATGCACTATTACAATGAACTAATAATGCAGTGATGGCTGGGATGCCATGCAGACAAAAAGACGTGCGACAAGCCGTAAGGTATAAGTATATAACTGGGTGGGTGTCTTGAATTCAAAGTTATAAATTATGGGAAGAATAGATTGGCGAAAATTCATGAATTACAGGTAACTTTAAGTGACGGATCTCGGAGAAAAAACCATTGCGTATTCCGATGCAAATAGTAAATATATTTATTTTTTCATTTTATGAATGGAAGAAGTACAGATGAAGTTACAAACAACTTGTCAATTTAATAATTGAGTTTTTTCATGGGCCTCGAAACGTATACAGAATTTCAGCTAGCATGTGGATTACCAGACCAGCTTCATGGCCGGGTCGAGTGAAATTAATGAAAACGGGCAACCTATAGGCAAACCAAACACCTTTTTTTTAGAAAACCAACAACGTAGCAGCCTACCAAATAATTTGGCACTTTTTGAGAAAATATATACATACTGTTTGAATGAAGAAGCATTTCATTTTGATCAAAAACTATTACATTAGCAGAATAACAACGCTTCAAGAAAATCACTGGCACCATTGGAGGAATATTTCCTTGACCCAGCTTTCTTATAGCTCATTCTTAGTATCTGTAGACATCATCAGAAATTATTTGAGAGTTTATGAAGCTTTGTCTTACATAAATTGAGTTTATCCAAAAAGTAGTGGTAGAAGTCATCTCGTTCATCGAAACTTTTCAAAATTCGCCGGGAATATTGTAACACACTCTCATTTCAAGGTAAATTAATAATTCATAGAGATAATGTCAGTCTGCTATTATTGTAAGCACGTAACACATTCTAATTCTTAATGTTACCATAAAAGTTTCTAAAAATCAAAACTTGTAATATGCAAAAATTAAATTCATTATACATATAATATGAGTTTGTTCTCAAATGACATCAATGTAGAATATTCCCTTCGAATTTTCCAGAATCTTGATGTACGATGCAATCTGTACCCACCCTACAATGGCCGATCTTTTTTCAATGCAACCGATCTAGACAAGACGAACTCTATAGAATCTCAGATAATTTGAAATTGTATTTCAGAATACAATTAGTCAGCTATGGAAAAACTGAGTCAATGCAATATTCCCACACAACGCAACGTATCAGTGATTTGGAAAATCTTTTCAGTTCCTTGATTTACTGCCGCACTGCCTGGAAAAGTACTATTCAGGTACCAAGAATACCTAACTGTTCCTCAACTACTACATGCACTATTTCGATGAACTAATAATGCAGTGACGGTTGAGATGACATGCAGCCAAAAATACGTACGACAAACCGAGAAGTGTAAGTATGAAACTGAGCAAAGAAAGAAACGGCCGTGAAACTTCTCTTAACGGACCCCTTTTTGTACCCCAAACTTTTTCATAACGAACGTCTAAAAAACCTCGGCAAAATCGCATAGGGTCTAATGCACAATAAAAAAAAGTTCTTAAAAACTAACACAAATTGCGTGTTAAAACAACAATTTACACAAATTTCTGTGTCGTTTTTACGTAATTTTTTTGTCCAAAAAATTCACCCAAATTTATGTTAATACTAACACAAAAAATGTTAATATTCTCTGTTACCGGTTCATAACCTTTTACATTTGGTTCAATCAATATATTTTTGTGTTAAAAATGACCTGATCAAACAATACAAAAGCCTGATCAAACAATACAAAGCCGTAGTGAGTTAACATACAAAAACATTAAATATTTGACATAAAATTTGCAACACAGACTTTTGTTTGTGCACAAATACGCAATTTTGTTTACTGTGTAGGAAATACAATTTCTAAAAACTCTGAATATCGGACACGTTTGTAAAGTATTGAGTCCGTTGTTGATTATTCAATTGGTTGTGTTGATTGTTTTTCAAATATATTATGCTACATAAAATGTATACTGACCTTTATATCTACAGCTGCAGTTTCACCAATTTTCGAAAATATATTCAAATTTAGAACCAATTAAAAATAAAACAGTCAATTTGTGCAATAGAAATGAGTATATTTCTGAATTAGGGACACCTCCTAATAACGGAGAATATATTATTCCCTAAGGTGTCCGCTATTGGCAAGTTTTACTGTGACTGTTATTTTCGCCAAATGAAAGATCAGAGATTTGTTTCTTTCCTGCTTTTAGTTAAGTCGAAAGCCGACGATATGAGGCCGATGAAAAGTTCATGTCGATAAGTTACTGTTCCCATCATTTATGCTAACTGCGGCTGATAACGACTCACGAATTGCGTGCCCTACGCACATTTCTCCGCGCGAAGATATCCGATTGCTTTGCAAAGGACGAAGCTTCGTAACAATAGCGGTTGGCGTCGCGGAAGGGAATGAGGGGGGGACCAGACTTCCAGACCTCACTAACTCTTGAATAGAATGACAATTAGGAATCGCAAATTTGAATTTAAATGCCCAACACCCACCACAACCGCCATTTCCATAGGTACGCGAGCACGAAGACTTCTTTAGGTACTCGCCATTGTCCCACGATGTGCGCGCTATATTAAACTTTCAATACGGATTGTCATCGTCTGACTGTCAACTAAAATGATGAAAATATTTTCACGTGGAATAGAGTAGAGTAGAATAGAAAAGAGTATAAGTACTTTATAATCGGGATCAAAATGTACATCAATAATCTGCGGAGATGAAGACAACAGGCTGTCCGACCGTGACAGACCCCACCACGTGTTGATAGAGTAAACGTGATCGACGTTTGAAAAGCTTGTTGACACAGTCACTGATTAGTCAATTCTCAGCAAATTAGTTGACAATAATTTTCCAAGTCACTGGTACGCTTAGAAGAAATATATTCTATTCTGTAATTTGGAAAGAATATTCGAAAATGCTGTAATATTGGGGCAAACCAATAACATACATAGTTATACCGAGAGGAAAACTTGATACTATACAGTCTACTGCACATGCGCGAGATTTGTTGTCTGCTAAAGCAGGCTGACCAGTGTTGCCAACTCGGATTGTCGTAATCCCACTAGAGCCCTTGTCAAATCCCACCAAAAACCGCTAAACTCGTCTGCATTATTTCTCACCAAAAACCACCGAACTATCTACGTTTTCTGCCAAAAAAACACCAAATTTCAAAACCCGAACTTGACCAACCAATCGAAACGCAATTTCAGACTCGTTTAAAACTTTACAATTTCCTACACGGGGGAAGCTCGGTAATTGTAATTTGTGATTGTTCTATGTTACGTATTCCATACCTACTCTGTACCTACTTCGCACTCTCATACACCCTTACCTCCAGTCGCCAAGACATAACATCCTGCATGCATCCAGTCGCTCAGCCTCCTATCTCTGATTCAAAGAACTGTAACTCTACCTAAACGCACCTGCATAAACGCACCCATGCCCAGGAGAACAATGAAAAAGAATGATCTCATCAGTGAGCTCAGCGGTAGCGAATATTATATTAGCACTTGCTTCTCAATCATCAACCAGAGCAGTCGCTCGATACGCACTTGCGTCCAGATCGTCAAAGAAAGCAGTCACTCTCAGACTTGCTTCAGAATCATAAATCGCTAACCCGAAATCACTCTTCACTTAAGGGGGGGGTAAGGTTATTTCGGTAAGAAAAAAAGCCATGTTTTCAAGATTTTTTTTTGGTCATGCAGATAGTGTTAGTTGATTTAGCCAATGTCTATATAATAATGCAACATTTGAACAATATTTTCATAAATTTTCATTGCAAAATATTGAAAATTGAGCGAGTGACAGTGAATCTTCGGACGTGCCTCGAAAAAAAGTGGTGTTCATCATAACTCGAAAGAGAATCATCTGAAACGAAAAAACCAAAATGCATTTGTTGAAGGAAAGGTTTTTCGAGGTAATGACGAGAGGATTTTTTTTTTTTCTAATAATTATCAATTTTACAACAACAAATAGCCGATTTTTTTTTAGCGAAAATTGGTTGTTTGGCTTCCAAGGGCTACGAAAAATTGAAAAATCGAAAAAAAAAAAAATCCTCTCGTCATTACCTCGAAAAACCTTTCCTTTAACAAATGCATTTTGGTTTTTTTGTTTCAGATGATTCTCTATCGAGTTAGGATGAACACCGCGAAACCACTTTTTTCCGAGACGCCTCCGGAGATTCACTGTCACTTGCTCAATTTTCAATATTTTGCAATGAAAATTTATGAAAATATGGTTCAAATGTTGCATTATTATATAGACATTGACTAAATCAACTAACATTATCTGCATCGCCAGAAAAAAATCTCAAAAACATGGCTTTTTTTCACCGAATTAACCTTACCCCCCCCTTAAGCTCCATAAACTTGTAACACTCATGTAACTAGTTCTACGATGATTATGATCATTACCAATAAACGATCATTCAGTTATTATACATAAATTCACATCAGTTAGCTACCATCCAAAACCCGGTTACCTGAAGGTGTAAAACGAGAAACGAACTCAACGAAAACTCCAGTCTCACACATACTACTGGTACCAGCTCAACCCTTATTCAGAACCTCAACATCCCAAATCATTACATTGGTAGCAGCGGTACTTAATTCATTACATTCTATTTTGATCATTTGAATTTTTAAATGAAAAAAATCGTGTAAAGATCAATCTGTTATAAAAAAAATCAAAACATCAAATTCCCCATTAAAAATATGAATTTGCCGAAAATCACCAAATTTCCCACTAAAGAACCAAATTTCGTTAAAAATCGCCAAATTTCCCGCCAACCGCTAAACAAGTCAAAATTCTCACCAACAATCTTTCAAACCCACCAAATTTAGTGGGAAAACCACCAAGTTGGCAACACTGAGGCTGACCATCCTGAGTTTGAGCTGTCGAATTTTGTTTATCGCGATGACATAATTGATAGGAATTTTTGAGGTTAGAATCTCAATTACTTGCAGTCATAATTCGGAAATGTTTGGAAAGCTTTTATCGTTGAAAATGAAATTTGATGTGCAACTGAAAGAACCGTTGAAATTTATCTGATGATTGCTTGCTTCGACTCGATAACAACATAACCTCGAATGACTATTTGAGGCGGGAGAGGCTGACAGCTGTAGCTTCATTTCTTGCAAGTTGGCACCCATGCCTCGCAGGTTGATATATCATCGCGGGACGATCTCACCGACCAATAAAATTGAATTATTCGGCGCGTGCGCGGTCGACTGTATAGTATCAAGTTTTCCTTTCGTATAAAGTCAGTCTTCTATTGCTAATATAATTTTTCGCCAATGTTTACAAAAAATGTTTGTAACTAGAAATTAAATTCATCGAATATCACTGGATTGCTTCGAGACTGTATCAATGTAGAATATTCCCTCGAAATTGTAACCTGTATGTACCGTACGACAACCACTTTTTGGCGCGATCGCATAGCGGAGTGCCCATTAGATTCGTCATTGCAAGAGACGTCAGACCGAACAAAAAAAATTCTCTTCAACTTAAAAAATTCATCTCATCACTCCCAAAATCATTTCCTAGCATTTTCCAACATGTGTGTGTGCGTGTGTATGTACGTCGAGAATTTTGTATCCTGAATTGCAGGACAACAACTTGGCTGATTCGAACGAAATTTGAGAGAAAAATCAAGTATTCTATGGAGATGATCCACGAAATTTTTATAGATTGTACCACTACCGGTTAAGAAATGGCGATTATTGGAACCTTGCGATACTTTATCAAAATTTCTTACGGGCAGTATAATAAACAGTGAGAAGAATGTCAGTACAAAAGAAAAGACAATAAGCCTGCGGTCATGCCTATTGCAAAGAAATAGAGCCTTTTTTGTTCATACTTTTGGTTTTTATAGCAGCTGTGCATTTGTAGTTTAAAGATATAGGGGAAGGAGGGGCAAAATGGGCCCCTGGGGGCAAAATGGGCCCCCTAAATTTTTTTTTTTTTTTGGTGCCAAACGCTTAATTAGAACGAAAAAAAAATATAATCTTTTTTCCCATAGATTTTCTTAAGGGGCCCGTTTTGCCCCCCTTTCCCCTACATATATTTATATATACAAGAGAAAATTGGTGAAAATTATTTTACGGTATACACGATATAGCAAAACTATTGATAAGAGAATTGGCGAAAATAAATATGCAAATGAAGCGGTTCCGGTCAGATAGGAGTTACAACGTTGGCTAGAGCTAGAAGCATATAGACCCCGAGACAGCCGTCCGAGTTAGACTCACCAGGCTAGAGATTGTATCAGTCAAACTTTCTAAAGGTCTTAAGGGTCGCGAGGTTTGATGATTGCGAGCCTGATTAGCCAAGATATCTTGAGCTTGCTCAAGCTTGACAACAACTATCTCAAAGACGCTGATCATCTCGCATAGACGGCGATCATATTATTTCATCAAAACTCATTATCGTCAAAGGTAATCTTTGTACGAACACGATTCATCGTGAAGAGGAAATATAGATACTTCCTTCAACCTTCTACTACCTTCAACAACAAAATTGTTACCTATACCTCTACGGAAAGTATCTTTTGAAAAATCTTCTTCCATCCGCAAATACGTGCTCGCCTGTTGAAACTTCGGCATCCATGTGCCGAAGATACCTTCCGTTGAAGATTTGTGAGAATCGATCGATATCCCAACAGTAACTATTGGAGTCTAGTGCTTACGAATAATGCATGCCATTAAGGACACTACTATAATTGTCAAAGCTCAATATAGTCTGTAGAAGTATATACTATTGCATCCAATAGTAAGCTGATGGAGACCAATCTTCCTCAACATTGCGTGCTATTATTATTGAGTTGAACTAGTTGACACTGGAAGTGATAACTATCGCAGTCAAATGAGTTCCATCAATTAAGACTATTGAAGCCAATAGTAAAAATAATTTTACCAGTGGAAACCTGATACGGATATAAAATCATATCAACAGACTAATTGAATTAGCAGTATTTCGCAACTAATTACTGCACTATATCCCAGTTTACACCACCTCTGACTGTCCACCAATGCGAATTTTGTCACGATAGTTTTTTGCCGTGAGAAACATGCGTAGAGGGATTAATCACATCAATCTCCATATTCGTATCAATAACTCAATGATGTCATTTTGTTTTCCGTTTGTTCTAGAATGCGTTGGAGATGACTAGGTATTAAACAGAGGGTGGAGTGGCTAGCGGATCCGGAGGATTAGGGCATGGAGGTGAACGGGACCGAGAGCAGCCTGAATGGCACGGATAACAACCGGACCGTCACTTCCGTGTACACCATCGGCACGGATTTCATTACCAAATGGTAAGTTCGTAAATTTGAAAGGTAAAGCAGTTCATTTTTTTCAGGCAAGTGCAGTTGAATCATCAGTACAAATTATCCACATCATCACGGAGAGTGTATTCAAGAAATAGAGCTTCTTCCATTTCACCGACATACAATCACTCTCGATTAAACTTGATAATGATGACATTTGATGAAGTGTCATTGTCGAAAAGTTGAATCTAAGTTTTCCCTGCTCAGATTGTATGTATATGCACGCAAGTGCGAAATAATGTAACCTGGGCATTCCCTACGCTAAAACGAGTTTGCTTTGTGCAAGTATGAGGAGATAATTGGTATCTGGTGTAACACTCGATGTTTGAATAAACATTTGCCACAGTATTCAAGCAGAGTTTAAAATGGAGGATTTATTCCCAGGCAAATAGTCGTATAGTACTCCCTGGCCTGATTCGTGTGTGATTTTATGAAATTTTCCGCTTCAGCCATAGGTATACTTACGTAACATAAAATTTTTAAACCGACATGACCCACCTTTTGCATTGTCTTCTTACATCTCACCTACCGTCCAGAGATTCCAAAATTTATATGGAGATGGGGTACGAATCTCAATCTCATGGGTCCTTCGCATATGCTCATTCTTTCAACCTCTTGAGTAATGGAGGCGCGTAGAAGAGAACTTCTGAGTCCACGGGGAAATTTCTACATGGAGTTCTGGTCGAATTTAACGAGCGAGTCGCACGAGTACCGGAGCATTTCAACTAACAGTAAAACCCTGCCGTGATGTGAGAGAAGTACAGGGAGAAGAAGACACAGAAGAACAGGAGGCCTCTGCGTGAAAAGTAGCCTGATTTGCCAGCTCCCGCAAGAAAAGAGAGCCACTAGAAAAACCTTCGGTCCAGTCGTTGATTCTTTTTTTCTTTTTCTCAAAATGCATGTATGCTGGGGGAAGTGAGCCAATGAGCGCCGTAAAGTCTTGATAACATTCCGGTGCCGTTCAGCTCAGAGCAATAAGCAGAGATCAACGAGTCATGTATCTAAGGCATTTATACATCGTAGCCTCAGAGCGGACAATTATAAGTATCATGGAGACCTGAGCTCTGGACTTACGCCCTAGCGACTGTATTATTAATAAAACCCACCGGTGCACTGCACTGCACTGCTGTATATTGTGGTTCTCAGTTTTATCCTACTTTAGTATTGCTTCATAATCTTGTTGGCACAACTTGAGCCGGATTTGCTACCTCCAGCCAACTGCTTCGATCCTCGCTTCCAATTACCTCCGGTTCTTGTCGCGTGGGCACGAATGTAGAGTTATACCTACTTCGGGAGTCACGTCATCCTTCGAGGCTGCACGACATCTCGCGCTTACATCGCGACTCGAATTTTTTTCTCGTTTTCGAAACAGCCCTGTTATTTTATGCGATACTTAAATACACCAATAGTACTATTAAACACAAGTATATAGCACATGCTTCGACAACCTGGCGAACATACGAACAGTCTCAGGCCTCTGGGTCAAGGTCATACTTCACCCGGGCATGTGTGATTCCAAATGATACCGCTGCCTTCGTCAAATCCTTGGAAGCATTTGAATTGCCCCTTGTCTGGGTCTCGACATATAGGGAAATTCAACTAGTGGCGCGTTCGCGACATCGAAAGGTCTGTTCTTAAGGCTTGACAACGATCTAACCTCCGATCGAGGCATTAACTACACGCCAGTCTTAGCCAGTGATCTTGCAATCGGGTCTCGAAATCGTATAGTGGGTCAGTAGTTATTAATAAACTTAACTATATCAACCGTGCTAATGCTCTTTTTTTATGAGAGTGAAGAAAATCACCTTCACTACTTTGTGCCACCTTCATGCCTTGGGACAGAGACCTTGGGACACGATGTCATCCCAAAAACTTTCCGTGTTTCGTTGTCTGCAACTTTTTTCTTGGTCCACTACTCCCTTGGGAATAAATACTATATGGACTTCCCTTTTGGAGACAATAATTCTTGAGGCGTGCACTGCACCTGCACTGGAAGTAATAACCGTTGCAGTCAGATGATCTCCATCGGTACAAACTATTCAAGTCAATTGTGAAAACAATCTTACTAGTGGAAAACTGACACGCAGCGCCGGCAAGTATTGTATTGTATGTGTTCACGACACACACGGAATCCTAGTAGTGTGGAAATACAACACTCAGAATTTGAGCATTGCAACTGAAAATTCATGAAGTTTTTAGGTATTCAAGTTCAGGGCCCTCGAAATTATTATCATCGGTTTATTCGGAATTTGTAAGGAGATTTCGCCTGAGTAAAGCGACGCGACGGTTCAAATATTATTGGAAATTGTTGGCCCTGAACTTGAACACCTGACTCCCAGAAATCAATTTATGGGCAATTCTCCACTATTGGGAAACTTCACACGCAAAGTCGTCAAGTGAAATCATTTCTTAAAAATCAGAAAAAAGCTGTGGAAGAGGCAGCTTGAGGGTTAGGTTTTCCTACTTCTGTAGTGAGTCGATTGATTTCTTCATATACCCGAAATATTACTTAATATATATACTGTTAAATTTGGTCCAGGGGACCGTTGTTAATAGTCAGGGACAACCAGAAATGGCTGTTTTCAAATGAAAAATACGAAATTAAAAATAAAACTCTTCAACCATTATCAACATCCATTATTATATTTTTCAATTCATTGGTAAAAATATACATGGACTAATCGGAAAATTATGAAAACGCTTGCATTCACCGACAACTTAGGTTTGTGACACACCAGGGGACTGTGTTTTTGAATGTTTAAGAGGGAATAAAACAATATTTGTTCAGAAATCTAACTTCGTACACAGTTAGTTTACTAAAACTAATACGGATTTCAATGTTCAATGATAGTTTGAAAAAATATAAATAGATATGTAGTGTTTATTTGATTAAGACATCGAATTTCCCAATAGTGGAGAATTGCCCTTATATCAATTTATTGTAAGACGCGTGTACAGTTGAAAATAGGCGCAATTCCGCTGCTATAGAGCGGATACAATTGCTATGAAAAATTTGACAGATAACCCATGGGTTAAATTTTCCCAGTGATCGAGGGGATCCCTGCGTTTATGAAACCCGGCATTAGAGCCGTATTTCAAAGTAGGTCGCTGGTTCCTCCTATTGCTTTTCAAATATCATATTTGAATAAAAATTTCAAACTATCCAAAAGAATTAACAAAAATGTATACAACGAAAAATAATAAAAGGAAAAATTGCCTTATTAAAATTGGCTTAACTCTTATTATGAAAACCAACATATTTGCGAGCGTGTTTGTCTTTGAACACGATACTTACTGTTAAAAACCAGTCGAAAAATTTGAATGCATTTTTTTTCTTAAGTATACATTGCAAGGCGAATGGTTGAATTTTCTTACTTTTGATAATCTAGTCGAGAAGTTTTAGATACCAAAAATCACAACGTTGGGGTCTGGACAATTTGTAGGCCATGAAAATTTATATCGGGAGATCTATGAAAGATGAAAATTTGAAGAAAAAAAATACTGAATACTCGCTATATGACTCAATAAATGTGGAAAAATTCGTAATAGATTCGAAATTCGAGTGGCTGAGTTGACATGAAATACCTCGTACGTGTTTATTAGTTATTTCTATAAAACCCCCGAATCATGATTGCGAAACTATAACGTATCGCTAGAGCTCATGTATGCGGCGTTCCCGCAGCAAAGGACGCTGGCCTGTTTTCACACACCGTGTCTAACGGTGTCTCGATGAATTCCCGCTGGGTCGGGAGACCCCAAAAAGCCTGGAATATCGGCCGCGTGTTGATTAACGTGTCGCACAGGGCGCAGATAGGGTGTTCACGGGACTGTACAGATATGTTTGCGTCAATATTGGCAAAGCGACTCACGGACGGCACCCCGACGAAGGAAAGGGGGCATGTGGACATGCGGGACATACGGCTGACAAGCCTCGTTCAGTTCTGGCCTCCACGCACCCCTAAATCTGACATAAATTTTTCCCTCGTGCACGAAGAAAAGGTGCTTCAACTTCACTTATTTCACTCAGTATCTACTAAGCTCCTGCCACTATTTTCAGACGCCACGTTGAATTGCCACTTCCTACCACTTTCCGGAGACCTGTAGACATTACCGAGCATTTTCAAAGGCAAAGTGTCAGCCACTTTTGTTGTCAGTAATGCTTTGCTGCTAATTAGTTGCTCGTCTAACTTGAATGAAAATAACATATGCGGTTTCTATATTTTTCGAGGGCATCACATAACCAGTCTTTCGATTTACCTTCAAATATTCAAAGCTATGTTACGTGGTAACCGAGTGTAATTGTCTAAAAGGGTTAATACACCTTGGAAATATTTTTTTTCTTTAATCACTACTACGCTGTGAAGAAATATTCTATAAACTGATTTTTTTCACAGCCAATTGATGCAAGATCATTTGAGATTTTATAGACTGCTTTGAATGTGAATGAAAAATATGACATCATCTCACAATATTCTCTCATTTCAAAGAGTTCACATGAACGATGCGACCTGTGCCGCTGAAACGAATACGTTTTCTTCGGTAGATTCAATGTATGTGAGGTGAACTCCATAAAATCTCTAATAATTCCCTATTATGTATCAAATTGCTAGTGATCAGCTGTAAAAAACTCAGTCAGTAGAATTTTTTTTCACAACGTACCAGTGATTTTGAAAATATTATTTGCAAGGTGTCATATCTCCTTAAATGGTTGAATAAAATTTAATTTCACATAATAATTAGATGAATACATAAATAAAATATGGAAAATGTTTACTCGCTCTTTATTTTTCGACATCAACATTATATCGTTGTAATATTTTATTTTCGAGAAAAATCATTAAAATATTTGTTTTTTATTTCAATTGGAATATTTAATTTTGTGCGAAAATTGTAAGATTATTTTGGACAAAACATTTTCCATACACTGTAGTGTACCTCCACAGTTATATGCCTCGAAATAACAAGTACTGGATACATTCTTAAAAGAGATAAGCCTGAGGTTTAAAAAAAAAGTAACGAGTATCGATGGCCTAAGTCTCGAACGTGGTAACCCACGAAATTAGGGAAATAGAATTTGTTACTGCAATTGCTTTAGTACATCTTACGTGTAATTTATAAATATTTTGAGTGCAAAAAAATTCCAAGTATTTTTAAAATGAGTTTAACCAGATGTCGTATCGCACATGTGATCAATCTACTTCATTCTCAAACCCACAGTATAGATCTCCTTAATATGTTGTCACATATGACTTCATATCATTGAATGTTAATCGTAAAATGATTTTTTAAATTTGAGAAAATAATTTCTACGACCAATTAGAGCCGAGATATCCAAATTTATCCATATTTTCAAGATGGCTGCGATTCCACAGCAAAATTTTGTTGGATCTATGTGCGTTTAGTCAACTCCTATAACCCCCATCGACGATCAAAGAATTGGCCTTTAAATCCGTTTTATCCATTTCAAGTAATGCTGTACTGGACTATTCAGGTTCTCCCAGGGATAAATTAGTGAAATATACATAATTTGTACGATTCTGAAATGAGATGTATATAATTTCAGACAACTTGTTGATTTTTCATGAAAAAATAATTACTTCTGGTGTCGAACGAAAATTTTTTGTAATTTTATTATGAATATAATTCTACAACTCTATATTCCTTTGTTTTTGTCGAATTATGTCTTTCATCCTGGAAACGGAGCCCCGATCGTTTAACGTACCTGATAGTAGACTGATGAACTTAAATTTTCAGCCGAGTTTTGACAAGTAATATGTTACTCAGGATCGTTGCGTTTATATTCCAGATGTCTCTTTTTCTTCAATCAAACATGTCTTCGAATTGGTTCTTAAAAATTTATGATTGGATTGTTTTCCTCGGTTCACTCGGTTGCCGTAGCTATCCCAACCCCCTACCCGCTGGCGCCAGCCACACTCCAAATTCTACTTCACTCTGTGTACTTTTATTGAATCTCCTGTAGTTCGAGAATACCGAAGTACTCGTATACGTTTCCAGACATACGGTGTCACGATCAGTCGAAAGTGGCTAGGCGTCGCTGAAACAAAGCCTGGAGGGTGACACGCTAAGAGTTTCTTCCATATTCTGTAACTTTGCTTCTAGGAAGAAGTGACGGGACGAATGAAACAGTAATATAAAAATGAAGAATATTCCCGAGGAAAAGTTCAGCCTGCCTATAATACTGTGTCGTTAGTCATATGTCTTGCGCTTCTAAAGGGTCACCCCTTTTGACATATTTTTTGCGCTGTGCCTGTTCCATCTCTTGAAATTTAATTTCAGAAACTTACTGTGGTATTTCCGAATGATAACTGTCTACAATGTTTTATGGTAGTGGCAAGCTTATTATAACTGAAACATGTTCCATCGGTCCTGATACCTATCGCAAACTTATTATGCTGTGTAGGATTTGTGTACATTGAAATGTATGTATACATATTTGTTACTTACCTTGAATCATGCAATGTTTTGATACTCATTCATAATTTTGAAGTAACCTTATAGATTCCCAAACCGAAGTTCACATCTCATTACACTCTAGTCGACGTTTCTAAAAGTGAACCCTGAACTCTGATTGCCTTCGTTGCAGGAAAGACCATATAGAAACTATATGAATTTCGACATTTTTTGAGAAATTGTAATCATTCATAGATCATTTGGAACCGAGAAAATGTCATCATGAATTTTAAGATTACTCAAGAAATCTTCGCTTTTAGCATACTAAGGTGAAGAAATCTACGACTCGGACTTAAGATTGAATTACTCGCTTTTTTTAACAGCATTTATTATATTTGATTCTAATTTTTTCGCATTTTTCATATTACTTAAGACCTGATAACTATGTTCCCCCTTCAGTAGAAATAATCCGAATCGCGATCTTATGCATAAAGTATGTGTAAATTTTCACTTGTGAGCAGGAGAAGTTGATTGGAACAAAACTATAGCGCAGGGAGTATTGAATACGCCAAATTTTAATTTTGCAAGTATGACTTTAGATTCATGATCATTAGGGCCAGGGACTTCGGGTGGTGGGGGTAAACTAATACACAAAAACCACATCTGTGTGAGAACTATGTTCAGGTTCCACAGTGACAAATTTCAGATGTCAACGAAAACTAACACATGTAAACACATCGGTGTAATCGGTAATAATTTCATTCGTTTCCAGTTTCGCAGTGACAAAGTTCAGATGGCAGAATAAAATGTCAAACTTAACCCCCCTGATCAGTCCGATAAGTGTAGTCCATGCAAGAGTATGTAGTATACATTTAAGTATACATGCAAGTTCAAGACTGCCCACGTGTGGATAGCGGGCAGCTCTCCGTGACTTATGCAGCAGATATAGAAAATAAATTCAAGTCACTGCGTATTGGAAACCACTATTCTAACCTCGCTTCGCTCCGTTACAACGCGGTTCTTCGACGCAGCATGCGAAGCCACTGGGCGTATTCAAGAGTGCCTGTGTGTATGAAAACGAGCAGCTCTCCGTAGCCCAAGCAATTAAAATTAAAAATAATTATACCATCCGAAATTTCAGTAGATGAGACGCACTTAGACATGTTACAGCTGATTTTTGGGGCTTCTAAGATTTCCTAGCCCATCTGTGCATATTCAAGCATGCCTGTGTGTGAAAAAACAGGCAGCTTTAGGTATAAAAAAAATATATATATAAAATTAAAATAATTTATATAAAATATAGTATAAAATTTTGTTGTTGTTGTTACATAGTCAGATGTGTTTCGACTTATATCGGCAGCTGCTGCGAATTGAATTGAAGTTGAAAATGATTGTCCTGTTCGATAAGTACTGAACTGATCGAAACCAAAATCTTGATAATCAGCTCTTGAAAAAGCCGGACAAAAAAATTGATCACATACACACATGCATACACACACACATGCATGAAAATGATTGGAGGTCATTCTCTAGACTTCAAAACGTTGAGATCTAGTGAAAACTCAACTCTGTATTTTCGGGGCGATTACAATAACTTATTTTTGCCTCTAAAAACAGAGAAGCGGGAAGATAAAAATTACATAGATTGATCGTTGAATCTTAGCTTGAATCGCGTTGCGCACCCGTAATATGGGAACGCGTCGAAGCTTATTGCCTCAACTCCGTTCTCCGTTCTGTGAGTCGTTATTTGTCTGTGTAGTTCCCAGAGGTTCTTGGTACTGATCTTCGACACTCGTTCATCTCTGGCTGTTGCCTCAGAACAGTATCTCACGCACCGCCTAACAGCGTTCACTGCTGCGGCTCCTTTTAAATATAAAATATTGTTTTCGTCACAGTAGGCGTGAAGTACACTCGAATGTGCACCATTTGCGGGCGTAAAATTAGAAATTTCACGCCCAACAGCGTGACGTGCAACTTGAGCCCACACATAGTGCACATTCAAGTCTACCTACTTTCCAGCTATTCTGACGAAATAGTACATTACGTTACGAGTGCGCAAAGTACGTAATGTACACGCACGAGTGTAGTTATGTTGCCCGAGCGAAGCGAGTCCATCTACTGTTCAGGGGCCATTACACCCAATGATAGTTCCAATAGTTTAATGATATTCTAGAAGTTTATTACAGGCGAAATGAATTATTTCCAGATTAATTTTATTCATAAAATCAGCTCTCCGTAAACTAAAAAGAATAACAGGACCCTAAATATTTCTTGTAGGGTGGGGACTAGCCCTTGATCTATATTTCCGGCCAAAACGCAAAATCGATTTATGAACGATTCGGTTAAAATCTCAGTAGAATCATCCCTTACAGGCTATAGGGATGAAAATGATCCACTTGTTACATAATAAATCGTTGCAAATCATCTCATCGAAGTATCTTTACGATATGGTTGATTCGCGTAGTCTTCGTTCCTCGAATTTTCGCACTCGATCGACGAGTAGCACATTAATCCTGAGTGCTTTGAATTCTGTCATCCCTCCTGACTCTCCAACCCGATGAATTTCTACGAGGCCAGCTACGTCACGTGGTATTTATAAGGTAGCAAAGGCAGGGGTAAAGGTAATACCATTGATCAATAACGCGAGCTTTCCCGAAATGAAAACTCGTGAAAACTACTCTATACCTCAGTCCGTGATATTTCCCTTTAACAAATTTGGAATCCATCGCCTCGCTAGGGATGAGGCATAGCGATTTAATTTCCCTTAGCGCTAAAACACTGGCAGAAGTCAAACGAGTTCTCTTTGTCAGCCATTCAGCCCTCGAGGGACTTCTCCTCATTTATTTAAACACAACTCCGGTCATTTTCTCATCGTAATCGGCTTTTAGCTTTCGGGTTGTTGTCGTCTCTTGGCTGGTTGTCAGCGTCATTGTGACCGTTACTTAATTAGTCCGAGAACGATTTTTCGTTCAAGTACATCTTCGGTAGTTGGAAAGTATAGAGAAAACGTATTTAGCATTCGAAGATTGCCTGAATAATTTGCAGCTATCATTTTGAATGCACGAAACAGACGAGGCCAGACTCGATGATATCAGTGTCGAGAACATCAACGAAAGGAATAAAACCTCGACCCGAGACAATCGTTGCGGACAGAGTATCCGTCGGAATTCAATGTGTCGACAAAAAACGTCCATCGCGGTTGTTCCGCCCCTCGTGCGGACAGGGATAAGCCGGAATTTATGGATAGCAGATTTCAGGCTGACTTGGGGTTCGAGATAAGATTGTCACTTCCGTCCATTTGTATCGGCATTTTCTTCTCCTCGTACGTCGCGTTGTCGCAAAGTACTATAAATCGCAAATATATTTTCTGGATTATTCTATATGGAGTTCGATGAAATGATAAAAAATATTCCCCCATTTTAATTACGCATATTAATTCAATTCCAAACTCAAGTTCTCTTCGAGCCAGATGGCTTCATATCTGAAGACTGGAAGTTGGCCACGATTCAACTGCTATCTCTTTGTTTTATCTGGCTCCTTGAAAGTTGAAAGCGAGCCCGTCACTGAACATATAATTGCGTTGAGCTTTCAAGAAAATCCCGAAACTCGATATAGCCAATGTGAAAGCTCGCCCTCTGCTCTCTCGATTATCAATCACACTCGAGGGTGCCCAAGAATCTGTATACGTCTTGTGACTTGCGTTCCAAATGATCATCAATTTTACCTACTCCCTGGCCTTCCCATGGATTTATCTTCTACTCGTTAAATGTGTAGAATCTATTCGTGCAATCAAGATTATGCATGTGATATTCGGCAATGCTAGCTACGAGCTAGGATACGAGATGTAATGCAACAGTCCAGATACGTTTCACGATTATATTCCGAACACGTTTCGAATGTGATGTTATGAAGGCGGATATTTTCACTCATCCGATACATTATTGAAATGCAGTGGTAACTGTTATGTTTCTGAAATCATAACAAAATTTCAGCTTAACGTTTCAGAAGCCTGTCTAAAACGTTCCGTCTTGTATCAGTGCGATACATTCCAACGGATCCTCTCACTCGTTTACCCCAAGAAATTATTCGCATGGTCTAAATTTCTCGCCCCACTGTCTTTTGATCTTGCAGTGAACAGACACGCTTTGTGCGACCTAGCGGTGAGCAAACAGACAGTGAGTAATCGAACCTTGATTATCGCGTTTCTCCCTTCACTGCTATACTGGAGTAGACACACCTCACCAAGGGCAAGATTCTTCCATAATCTAGGTTAGGTGGATCCCCGTGATCGCCGGCGGCTTCTTGATTAGACGTCAAGTCGTACCATCCAGGAGGTTGTCCTTTCGAGTAATCGTTTCGAATGACAATACCGACTACACCCAACACCGTAGGCTGTCAATGAGAAAATGGCAGCGTCAGTGCGCAATCCTTCGTCCTAAATACTGAAAAGGATAAGTACAAGGCGGGGGAGAGTAGAAACACATAAGTCTCATTACTCACTCACATATTTCTCCGCATACTTCAAACTCGTTCTCGATTATCCTCCCCTCGTACTCTGTTTCCCTCGCCGACGTGCTCGAATCCAAATGAACAAGGCTAGAACCTCCTTCGTTCATCTCATTTCATTTCGTTGCCCACACCACCCGTCGAGTCGACAAGATGACATTCTCCCCTCGTTGCTGTTTATACCCTCTGCAAAATTTCTAACCATATAACTCACCGCCTTGATAGCCTGAGATTTGAATGTACCCATTCGTCGGGTGGTTTCCCCTGGTGATTTTAGAATTGCGGTTTTATTCGTATACACACAGTGCTGCAAGTTTTCATATTTCGATAACTATCCGAGATAGCGTTAAAAAATCGTTCAATAAATGTTGCACTCATGAAGAGTCAGACGATGGATGATGCAAAATTTTTCAGAGTAATTACGATATTGGAGATTTTTAGGTGACACATGGTTTTTAAAAAAGAACTACGTATACAGATTCTGATGCCTCACATTGTCGTACAAAAAGATGAGACGGATGCGACAGTGTATGATGAAGCTTCTTTTGAACTGAAAAATCGTAGGATACATTCATTGAAATAACAAGAGTGAAACTACCTTGCCATAGTCAAGGTGCAGCAAGCCTCTGCAGTCGGTGAACTGTTTTTACTTTTGTACTTTAAAAACCATGCAACAGACATTCGAGGCCGTTCTCTCCGTCTATGATATCTTTCGAGATATCCACGCTTTGTAATGTAAAGGATAGGCCTAGTTAGTTCTGTATACTGAGATGGCTCCTTTATAATTTAGAAAAGCCCATCTCCTAAAACTTTTTGACATCACTGTGAAACTATTCTCCAACTACAAATCGAATAACTTGTGCTTAGATTATTCTTGGTCACAAATATTCAGCATTTCTACACCACCCAACACCTTTCCAAATCAAGAACGCTGTATAGTTTCTTTAAAAGTATACAACCCTAATTCTTGACTGCTTCCATATCATATCTTTACAAGTCAGACAAATTACGTAATTATTAAATTAAATGTATTATAATTTCAAATACTTGTCCGGGCTCTATCTATATTCCGAGGAATAGAAATTTACGGTTTCCATATCCAGACAACACAAAAAGTTTTACATGAGTTTCTGCAGCATTACGCTCAAATCTTGTTATGAATTCAGAACCATATCAGCTGCTTGCTGTTGAATTTCAGAAATATATCGGATGACTGAAAATATCCGTCTTTATAACACTACAATATCATCTGCAACGTTTCACATGTTTCAGTTACATTGCACATACATTCCAGTCGCGTATCATAAAACTGACTTAAAATCTGACGATGTTTGTTAAAACAGAAATTTCCCATATTTTATTCATTTTCCAACTTTAGCTAACCCAGCAATAACGTGTATATGGCTAATTCAATGCCAAATCGACCACTTCTGAACTCGACCCCTTTCGATTTGGCTGAAACTTTGTTATTTTTTTCTACCCCACTAAAGACGGTCCTCATAATTTTTTCAAATTTTTTTACCCAACCCAAAAAAAGTCGCTCTTTTTTTTCCAAACAGCCATAACTTCTTCAAAAATTGACTAATCGGGATGTTTTTTTTTTTCAAAATTTTCGTTTTGGAATGTCCTTTCCAAAGAAAAATACAAATAAACTTTCAGATGTCAAGTTCTATGGAATATCTGACTTTTTTGAGAAAAATCGTCAGTTTTTCGAAGTTCGCCATTTTTAATTTTTTTTTTTTTTTTTTGATTCCCAAAAAAACCTTGATTCATTCTGTGAATAATACCACTAGGTCCAGAGTGGGTCGACTTTTCCTTCTATTTTTTTTTTCTGAGGGAAAAAAAATTTTCATTTTTTCTCAATTGTTCATTTTTTCGATTTTACAAGCCTTCGTTTTATAATTTTTCTACAAGCTTCGTTTTCAAAATCGAAAAAATTAACAATTGAAAAAAAATGAAAAGTTTGTTTTCCTTAAAAAAAAAAATAGAAGGAAAAGTCGGCCCATTCTGGACCTAGTGGCATTATTCACAGAATGAATCAAAGTTTTTTGCGGAATCAAAAAAAAAAAAAAATTAAAAATGGCGAACTTCGAAAAACTGACGATTTTTCTCAAAAAAGTCAGATATTTCATAGAACTTGACATCTGAAAGTTTATTTGTATTTTTCTTTGGAAAGGGCATTCCAAAACGAAAATTTTGAAAAAAAAACATCCCGATTTGTCAATTTTTGAAGAAGTTATGGCTGTTTGAAAAAAAAAGAGCGACTTTTTTTGGGTTGGGTAAAAACATTTGAAAAAATTATGAGGACCGTCTTTAGTGGGGTAGAAAAAGATAAAAAAGTTTCAGCCAAATCAAAAGGGGTCGGGTTCAGAAGTCGTCGATTCGGCATGGAATGCCCCATATGCATAGATAAACATATTGTACACTGATAGCTAACACGGCGTACGAGTATCTCATCAGCGTTGGTTTGAACCCAGCTGTGCGCCTGTTGTGATCGGGCTGCGTATTTTTTCTTCCGAGAGGCTCGCTTGCGCCGATCTTTCACCTAGCGGCGAGCACAAAATTACTCCTTGGGTAGAGGTACCCTTTTGAAATGTTTCTGCGATGTTTCTGTTGTCTCTGGAATATCATATTCGAAACTTTCTGTTACGTTCCGAAAGGTTACTGTCTGCAATATTTTATGTTCGACATAATTGAAACGTAATTTTTCAAACATCAAAAAAGGTTACGTAGATGAAAGCTTGTAATGGTTTTGATACCTAACTGAAACGTGTACTTCCGTGTACGGTGCGAATCAAAGAATTTTTTCTATTCGAAGGTCTTCTAGATATATGGTATCTGTAACTCTACATTTACTTTCGGAAATGTGGGACGAACTCTTCCAAAGTAAGAATTGTGTGGATCTCAACGCATAGCAATAAGTAATATTCATGAGATATGAATCGGTTCTCCATGAACCGAAATTTATGAAAAAAAGCCGCATAAGTACAAAACTTGCTCTCTTTTGTCGGTGTGGACTTAAGCCGGTTATATCTGATGAACTCGTAGTACACCGAGCAGATGTCTCTTCGGGATAATCAATCGGTCATTATAATCACATTTCCAATAACTGCTGACAGTATCGAACTAATGTGCGTTCATGACACAAGTGTTAAAATGACAAAGAATGCCTGTCACGAATCGGGGTCTCTCCTTCTGAAAGTACCTAGGTCGATAACCCAAAATACCTTATTGATCCCTAGGGACCGTTGAAGTGTATCGAGTCCCAGCCACAGTAGTGGTGCGGCGATGGGACCGGGAACAACCCAGTCAGGATCGTCTCCGAGACAGACAGCTACCCCATAGCCTCCTGTAGTCCAGCCTTTCACCAACGGCGACGATAAAAAGAGCCGATATCAATTGAAGAGTTTCTCCTCGCCGCGGTCCCATTCCACCACAATGGAACATAATTCTTACTTGCAGGGATAACGGCTACGCACACGATTGCTCTCTGTCCCGTTACGCCGTTACACGTTCGTCACAAATCGCTTCAAACCCTTCATTCGTTCATTCGATTAGTCGTGTCAGCAGGATTGTCTCATATAATTGTTACAAACTATTAGGGATCCTCGTTGTCACGATTTTGCGAACTTGTACTTATAATAATGACACCAAAAAGTGGTTTTGCAATTTCCCAGCAGGAGTTAATCACTTCACATCTTTTCCGGCTCTCATACTATCTGTAAGCTCTGGAAGTAGTTCCGTCTGCGCAATCCTACTCATCACCCGACAGACTATACAGTGTATGTAGTACACTGATAAGTATGTATACTTGGCTATAACCGCATGACTGGAGCCCGCAAATTCACCAATTTGATGCGCTCCCTCCGGAGATAATCAATGTCCCAGGAGTGATTAGGAATTACGGCTGAGGTTTGGTGACGGAACACCTGAAATTGGTGTTGATGAGTTACGTGTACGTGGATATGTAATTAGTGCCTTACCTAATCCATACTAAGTTCGTATCCAGTTATGTGTGCAGAAGGGATGAATGGATCACGAATTCTCGAGCGGAAGTAGAGCGCCAGATTCTTAACGAGTCAGCTATTAACAGGAAACGCCAGAGGTTCGTTGGTTGGTTGAAGGAGCTCTCATCCCGTGAATTCTGTCGTAGCTTCGGGCAAGTTCGAAAACAAAGGAGGCTATTACCTGGGTAATAGGGTGCTGATAACAACTTTAATGCCTAGTTATTACGTCGAAGTCCAACAATAAGAACGTGGAAGAGGTAGTAGTCTCGCAGGAGGACAGAGTCGATGAGGTTCAGGGGTGGAGGAGGAGGAAAAGCATTTATTAACAGGTAGGTACGCCTGGCACGGAGGAACGTTGGTCATCGATACGATGCGACCTTGCACTAGTTTGGATCTCAAACCTCTCACGGAAGTTCAACCTAGCAATGAGCCGCAAGTAGGTCTGTAATATCGGTCGATATCATCAAGTGTTCAAGGTGAACTCAAAGTCTACCGTTCTCAGTTCGTAATCGATCGATTCTAGGGAGCGAAATTGTTATCTTTGATCGAAATGAGTGTACAATCTGGGACAAAGGCGGCATTGATAAACATTGACGAAAAGTTATAGCACACAGCAGCCGCAGACTTGCAGGGTAAGATATTTCTTCGAATGTATTTCAAACGGAAAATAGAGAATGGTATTGGAAACATAAGGGACTAGCGTACAGTTCGCACTGCTGAATAATATTTACAATAGTTTGATTTAAAATAGATATTTAAAATTTAAAATGCCATTTTGCATTTTATGTTTCAAATATGTTGGGAAAAAGAATTTCCATTTTATATTTTAAATGGAAAAAGTATGCATTTACCCATTTGTCGAATGATTAAAAGTGTTTCATGAAAAAAATTCAAATCCCATGTAAAAAAGTACGCAAAACTCGGTTTTTGCGTGCAGAATTTGAGAATGTAATGATATCGAGCAACGATTTCTTGAAAGAAAAAAGAAATTTGTTTTCATGATTTTGTAATGTGGGCTTGGTACTTTTCAATACAAGTGCGAAAGTGTTGATTCTGAGGCGAGAGTAAAGTTTTCCGCCCAAAGGAAGCGAGGGTGAGACTCACACGAGTCGAAAATCATATTTCGTACGTGTATCGGACTTGTTTTTTTACACGACGTGTTCGAAATCTTGGTGTTCATCTATCCGTGGATCTCAGCTGGAATGAGCATGTTGCTCAAGTGTCAAGGAGGGTTTATGCCACTTTACATAGATTAAAGTATCGTAGCTGCTTTCTTTCTCCTTCAGTGAAGGCAATGCTGGCTTCTGCCCTAATCCAGCCGCACATTGACTATTGCTGTGTAGTCTATCACGGTCCGCCTGATTAACTCAATACTAAACTCTGGCGGCTGGTCAATGGTGGAATCAGTTTTATTTTTAATTTGTGGTGGGCTGAGCATATTACGCCTTTTCATCGAAAGCTTGGGTGGTTAACTGTTTATGATAGACGCCTCTATCTCCTTTGTTCCGTTACCTATCGATTGTTACTGTCATCATCTCTATCCTACCTGTGTGAGCTTTTTATGGATGTTGATCCATCTGTTCGTCACTCTCAGAGGCATGTAAATGCCTTATCAGTTCACCCTCTTTTTATTTCTTTGTGCAGAACTTCGGCGTATTAGAATTCATTTTCAGTAATTGCCACGAAGGCTTCGAATGGGTTACCGGGCTCCAACACGACTGCGTCGTCGGCCGAGATTTTCAAACTCTGATTCACTGAGCACCTGAAAGCGACTTAGATTGCTGGGATCTCAATCGTCTCTAACTCAAACTTATAATTCATAATTTATCAATGGTTTTTAGTCTAGTTATGGTGTAATCTTTGGCAATGCCTTTTTCGATAATTTCTGCTACACGAGTATATTTCAGTTTATTTTTATTTTATTTGTATTCGTATTATTTGTGCCAGTCTTATCTGTTTTTTGCGTTTGGCGTCTTAGTTATTTTATCCTGCCAATGATATATCTTTTGTTGCAATACTACTATTTTGTTCTATTTTTGTCAGGCTTCTTTATGTTCTTTATTTTCTTTTTTTTTTTATGAGAGAAGCAGCTTAAACAATCTAGTCGAGTCAAATAATGTCGATTATTTGAGCTCCTTCTCACATGATTATCAAGTTCGAGTGTTAATTTTTTATTCTCATGTTATTCCTAGTATTTTTGTTTCTATCACCACTGTGCTTCTTATATCTCTTGGTTACTATTACTATGTGTACACTTGGCGAGGCTGATTCTGACCCGGAAGTGATCGTTTGGAAATCGAATTATGTTGGTACCGTGAAGTAAACGCCAGCGCCCCTGCCGTGTGGCCGAGTTACAATCTCTGCTTGACTTTTTGACACTTTTGACAGGCATAATTAATAACGATATTCATAACCAATAACCTAACCTAGATATATTAGAACAGTGAAATAGCCTCAAAAAATACGTCGAATTTGCTGTGAAACTGTGCGAAACGGATTTTGTTCTATCGCAAATCTTTCGGTAAGTTCAATTTAATGATTCCAATGAACAAACGCAATGGTTGTGCAACAAGATTCTTTGTGGATTCTTTAACCGCTTTCAAAGGGTCGCGGTCGCAGCTGGTGGACGTATTGAATGTAATGATGTCACTGAATTGAGTCATAATGATGGGATTGGATGCATCGCACAGCAGCCTATCGAGCCAGGACCATTGTCGAGCTGAAAACGATGAACTTGTAATGACGAACTACGACAGGCTAAGATTCATTGTGATTTATCTAATAGTTCTGAAATTCGCACGTTTTAATTTACATTGATGAAAATAAAATATTATATTCTCGATACTGTGGTATATTATCATAAGAATTGTTTGTTTACATAAGTTATTTTACTATTACCCAACCGCCATAATTAAGTAAACATTGATGACAATAAAATATATTCCTAATACCGTGGTATATCATCATAAGAATTGTTTGTTTACATAAGTTATTTTACTATTACCCAACCCCCATAATTAAGTAAGACGAATCATTACAGTTAGTTTGTATATTGATTGATAAAGGAATTAATTACAGCCTGTTAACTATGCCTGCTCGTTGCACAAATTACAGTTTCATTCCAGTCTGCGTCTTTCACCAACGAAATGATGAGTTATTTTTGTCGACTTTAGCTAGTTGGCACATGTATCAGGTATGATTGTAGAAATTATGTCTGTTGACGATGGCTGGTTGTTTCACGGTTTAATTTCTGTCTACGCCCGACCTCTACAAAATGATGAAATATGTTTGTTAAATATGCCTAGTCGTTGCACGTTTTACAATTTGATTTATGTATTCCGTCTAATCGATAAACAAAAAATATGATACTAACAGCATCTGATACTGTTTCCCTAACATAATGATCGAATGATCCAGTGTCAAAAACTGGTGTAAATGAATTTCAGAACTATTAAGTAAATCACAATGAATCTTAACCTGTCGTACTTCGTCATTACAAGTTCATCGTTTTCAGCTCGACAATGGTCCTGGCTCGATAGGCTGCTGTGCGATGCATCCAATCCCATCATTATGACTCAATTCAGTGACATCATTACATTCAATACGTCCACCAGCTGCGACCGCGACCCTTTGAAAGCGGTTAAAGAATCCACAAAGAATCTTGTTGCACAACCATTGCGTTTGTTTATTGGAATCATTAAATTGAACTTACCGAAAGATCTGCTATAGAATAAAATCCGTTTCGCACAGTTTCACAGGAAATTCGTTAATCACGTATTTTTTGAGGCTATTTCGCTGTTCTAATATATCTAGGTTAGGTTATTGGTTATGAATTATGCCTGTCAAAAGTGTCAAAAAGTTAAACAGAGATTGTAACTCGGCCACACGGCAGAGGCGCTGGCGTTTACTTCACGGTACCAACATAATCCAATTTCCAAACGATCACTTCCGGGTCAGAATCAGCCTCGCCAAGTGTACAGTCGGGGAACCGGATTCTGAAGCTCCTTATCCCGCGCCAAACGCAACTGAACATACACCTTTAATTTAATTGATGTTTAAGTTGGCATGAGATTACAACGACATTAGCTCAACTGATAAGTTAGCGATCTGCTCTGCTTTTTTTCAGAGAATGTCAATTCGCATAACCTCTTGAATGCACAAGTGATTGAAAAATCTGTCACATCGGATAACCCCAAAATGCGCGTACGTTTTTTCGAATTAGGTTGCTCCTAAAATGAACTAGTGTTCGTAAAGTGTTCATATCGTTGAGGGAGGGCCCTAATGAAACTTAATATTATATTCTTTCATGAAACCGGATCGAATTTTAATCATTTTAAAGTGCTAGCTGAAATTAATAAAATCAGCCTGCGAAATTTTTAATTCAATCTTAAATATAGGAGGATTACGCACCAACGATGAATCGCAGGCTATTCAAAATTTGGCAATGTATTCAGAACACTTAGGCAAAGAATCCCAAGTATCGGATCTAATATCGGTCGTCTCGTTACTCAGAAAGCATAGTTAACATTTTTTATTTCAAAGTCTCTACAGTTCATTGTCATAAGTGATTCGGAACATAGGTTTCATATGACAGTAATATCTATACCGCACTTTGTGCTTAACATGTGTGTGAAGGGTATGCTCCGTTTGGGAAGCTAATTGGAATACGAATTATATGCAAGGAGCAAACGGCGTTGCTAAAAATCTATGTCAGTAAATTGCATTTTGATGATCGGTAAAAATCGTCTCGGTTTCATGAAAGGATATAACATTAGCTTTTATTAGGGCCCTCCCTTGACCCTATGAACACTTTACGAGAACTAGGTTATTTTAGGAGCAACCGAATTCGAAAAAACGTACGCGCATTTTGGGGTTAACCGATGTGACAGATTTTTCAAGAGCACTTGAAAACGATTAAAAATCGGTCCGGTTTCATGAAAGAATACAACTTTAAGTTTCATTAGGGCCGTCCCTTGACCCTATGAACACTTTACGAGAACTAGGTTATTTTTCAACCACTTGTGCATTCAAGAGGTTATGCGAATTGACATTCTCTGAAAAAAAGCAGAGCAGATCGCTAACTTATCAGTTGAGCTAATGTCGTTGTAATCTCATGCCAACTTAAACATCAATTAAATTAAAGGTGTATGTTCAGTTGCGTTTGGCGCGGGATAAGGAGCTTCAGAATCCGGTTCCCCGACTGTACTACTTTTTGTGTTAATTCTACTATTATGTTTTCATTATTTCTATGCTATTGTTGTTACTCTATTATGTTTTGTGCCTTTCGGCCTAGAAATAGGCTATGGCATAAATAAAGACGAATCTAATCTAATCTAATCTCTCTCAAACCGTTCAGAAATTACAGCCGAGTCCATTCTTTCTTCTCGAGTCTGCTAATATTATATGATATCCCTGATTGTCTGATTATAGATTGCCATTACCTGACCGGTTTTAAAATATGAAAAATGTGTTCGGACAATGGTAATATATTTTGTTTTTGTTTTTTTCTTTTTTCTTTTTTCATTCAGACGACAAAAACCAAAGACATTTTATGGGACGATATTTCATTTCAGAGCAGCGAAACATTGTCAAACAATATTCGAAACTTGGTACTGCGTATTCAGTCGCTTGATGCAGACTCCATCGAAATGTTTTTACTTTAAAGGAATTGCCAATGTAGGTACACTATTTTTCATCAAAGTTTTCAAGACGCTTTTATCTCAAGATCTTCCCTCCCCAAAGAAGCAGAATCTGTAAGCTCAAGATATTCGATATCAAACATGTATTGGATTCATGTTCAATTCCAGAAAATCGTTCGAAAATGTTAATCAACGATGTCAGGGTGAGAAATGAAATTCTATTTGAAATGGCACATTAAAAATGTAATTTTCCATTTCGAGTCCATGTTTTCAACGGTACTACTTGGAACATCACTCATTGTCAGCCCAAAGCAGCACAGCAGTTATTCATATGCTTGTGCCAATAAAAGGTGGAGTGCGAATCTCTCGACACTTAGACAATTTATTGACTATAAAAGTATGAAAAGTAATTTTTAGAGTTCTTCAAGCTCTTTCAAATGGTGCAAACCCCAGTCCAATGTACCAGTGTAAGCCTGTCCCGATACTTTTTTTTCACTCTGGATGCTGATTAAATAGACAATTACGATATAAGAATTACGAAACAGAATATGAATTGAATGCTTGAACCTTAACGAATAAGATCCGGTTGTAAATTTTCAAAATCGTAGAAATTTTCGAATATTATGGCGAATAATGGCAAACTAAGGAGATAACGAAAACACTATAAGTGCCAAAATGAACATAATTTCCAAACAAAATCATGAAATTTCAACGAAAGACCAGTACAAAAGTATAGTTAGTTTGTTGTATTCCAGTAAATCGTCATATTAAAGTCTGACCTGTGTCGGCATGAAGCGCAGTATATCGGCCAGGTCCTTTTGTTTCTCTGTGGTCAGCCCTGAACTCGTATGGCTTCTAGTGATTTCAAAGTTTGTAAAACCCCTGAACGCTGCACATGTCAAAACGAATCAAGCATGGAAAAATTTGGCAATGATTTTTCATTAGATGTTATCATTCAAATACATAAGTTTTTTCGAAATTTGGTGACACGTCCATGTTTCGCCGTAGCCGCGAGGTATCCCGAATTCCTCGTTGCTTTAGCAATTACACTGTTTTATTGTACCAACTTTTTGTAACTTTGCAAATAAATGTTTGTCGGCCATATATCACTTTGCAAAGACGTGTGGGTGGATTTTTGAAAACATTTGAAAAATATATCGTATTTTCGATTTTTTGACACCTACACCGTTTTGCCGTGTCACCCTTTAACTGATATCTGCAGTTTAAAAGCTGCGTTTGTCAACTCTTATTTGAAAATTTCCAAATAATTTTGCGCAGAGGTTGTCACGGCGTCCACGTCGCCCTTTAAGATTCAGAACTCCCTGACGTAAACGTAATGCTGCAGAGGAACGTAAGCAGACGACTTTGACTGGTGAACTTATGACGTGTCCGAAAAACGGTAACGACATTGACTGACGACCTCCTCGACGAGGGGTAAAATGAGCACGGAGGGTCACCCTCCGCCTTCACTCTTGGCACGACTGAACTGCTGGGGGTGACATCACGTATTTGTAACTGTTAATGTCCGGGAATTAATATCAAATTTCTTAAAATGTTTTGCTCGGGAGTGCGTCTGCGATTATAAATTACCCAGGACCTTCAATTCCAAAATAGAAATCAGACTCCCGAATAGATATATTGAATTCGAGCAGTCGAAATTTCAAGCCCTAACAAGCTAAGAGAATTTAGCTAACTGCCCATAAAGATCCAACGGTGGTTGCTGACCAATAAACAATAAAACTCTTTATCGACGGCGTGATGTTTATAATTGTAAATTAGAGTGTGTTGCAGCCGTAGTACTCTGGAAAGACTCCACCATATTCTGATGGATGATTTAAGCTCAGAAAGACGTAAAAAATTATATCGTGGAGGTTGCCACATGGAAGTAGTGTGATTTTTTTTTTTCGTCCCTATAATCCATCGCTGTAGCTGTGAAAAATACGTTGTTCTTGGCTACTAAAAAGTTGTCTGGGTAAGGTATGAAATGGAAATTTCATACAATAAATTTTATAAAATTTTAAAAATGTTTCCAGGAAAAATCGATGAACATTTCAATTGTTTATAACGGTTGCAATTCGCAACTTTTTTAACACTTGCAAATTTTTTTCAAAAAGTGTATTCCATCACCTTCAAAATGAGTCAAAGACCATCTCTCTACGATTGATAGAACTAGAGATATTAATTTCTGAAGCCGACCGCGCGTGAGTTTTTCAACAAAATACATTAGTTTACAACTTTCGTAAAAAAAATATGTCAGCCGAATGCTGAAAAACGTGTCAACTTATTTTGCATTCTCAACACACGAAAAAAATTTCATACGATTCAAAAAATGCGACGTCAATTCTTGACCGATTTGAGGTGGAATTGCCCTATAGAGAAATATTTGAATTGTTTTAAAATGTTATTTTGAGTGACAATATGTGGTCATGTTGACTGACCATGAGAATTAATTTCACTTCTCACACAATTTCCCAGGATTGCGATTTTTTTTTAAATGTTATAATATTGTTCGGGGCCGAGCTGCGGTATAGTGACGAACGAAAGTCGACCGAAATCTTGAAGGGAATCCTGATAACCTCGATTGGGACTTTCCAACCCTTGCACTTTGGGAGAAAGCGCACGAATTGCTTCAAATGGCCATATGGCACCGTTTTCGTGCGCTAAAGAAATAATTCTGGCACGAATCCAAACTAATTCAAATCAATTCGGATTATTTCTCAGTAATTCCGTTAATTTTGATTGATTTGATCATTTCCCACTCGATTCTAATTATTTCAGTTATTTCACAGTTAATTCTCAATATTTCACTTATTTCTCAGTAAATTATCATTAATTCTATCATTTATGTATACTTTTATCCCTTAAGATAAAAATTGCTTTTCTGTTATCCGAACTTTTGTTATCCGAACTAGGCTCGTTTCTAATTATTTCGGATAATCGAGGTAATTAGATTTTTTTTCTTTATGTTTTCCAATAAACCATATATTGGTCAGACTGGTAGGCAATTGAAAGTTAGACTTTAGGAACACAAAAACAACATCAACGACAATAAGGACCACCACGCTGCTCTAACCAAACATATGGTGGAATGTGATTTGTTCGACTACGACAAACTAATATTTTCCATGAAGAACCGAATTATTATAAAAGGTTAATTTGAGAAATGTGCAACATTGTAGGTCATTCAAGTTTTGTAAGCTCGTAGCAAAACATTTAAAAACTTAGCGATTCCAGGCGCTAGGTAGGCGCTGCCCTAGTTGTATTGCTATACATCTAATTATCTAACTTGTGATTGTATTCTAGAATCGTATTGTTTAGTACCCACAACGGTTATAATTTCTGAATTATTCTTGTTATAGAAAGAAAGTTATCAAAGTGAGAGTTTGAAGATAGATGTTTAGAAACTGAGAAAAAGACGCGATTCCACTTGTTGGATTGTCCTGTCTGTTTCATATCTAAGCCCTCGCTGGTCTATTGTATGGGTAAAATTATTCCTTAGGTTAGTTCTCCTCTTGTAATTTAGACCCTATCTCTGGTGTTCTAGTCTATAAAACCTTTTCTTTTGTGTGTGTGTGTTCTTTTTCACGACAGATTTAATAATGAATGTTGTCTTGAGGAGGACCCTCATCGGGGTCGAAATGTTGACTAAAAAAAAACTAGTGTTTCCATGACCTTTCTTTTCAAGACTTACGATGATACTTTAGTAATTAGACCCTATGGTTTAAGGGGAGGGACCAGTCGAATTTTACGGACCTGTCTAAATTCTCGAATATCTCCGAAACGGGGGTATCAATCGGATTGTCCTTTCGGCAGCCGATGTTTGAGGAGTAATGACATCGAGTTCCCTTGTAAAATGCATGAAATCTTTATTTTTTTATTTTATGCGTCGAAAAATGCGGGCGGGTGACTTATTTCGACTAGCATCAGTACAAAACATCTTCGTTCCATGCAGTAACTAAGTGGAAAAGTGCGAAGTACGATTTCGTTGTAATTAGCGATTGAAAGTTGTTGGGCCGCCATGGTAAATGGTTGGGTTGTCATGGCAATCCTTAGTTTCCGAGATGCAACAATGTAGTCCACCGTCTGCAATACCGACGAAACGACTCTGCGCTGTCCTCTCTTTCTCGGGCATCTCGGAAACTAAGGATTGCCATGACAACCCAACCATTTACCATGGCGGCCCAACAATTTTTAATCGCTAATTACAACGAAATCGTACTTCGCACTTTTCCACTTAATTACTGCATGGAACGAAGATGTTTTGTAATGGGTGTGCTCATCATACCGTATAGACTTGCTCTTACATACTTTTGTCCGCGTCAATGATGCGTGGGCACTAGGGTGGTCGTTAAAAATTAAATTTTTTGCGACGCCCCCTAAAAAGCTTCCTTTTGATGAAAAAACACTGTGAAAATTTCCTTTTTTTTTTTAAATTCAAAACAACACGTGCCTCGAGACGATCTAAGTTAATTTTTGGGTATAATCTTTTTTGGGAATTTTTCAGGAAAAATACAATTTTATTCAAATAACTCATACGTAACTGCTCACAGACGTATAAGAAGCCCAAAAATAGAAGAAAAATTGAAGCATGAGCTTGAATGACGAAGTATATTAAGCTTCTTATAAAGCTTTAAGTTAAAATTCATAACTTAAAACGATAACACTGAAGGTGTTTCATTGTTAACTATTTTCAAATCTCGAAAAAATAATTATTTCAAATTTAATAAAATACTTTCAGAGAAAAAATGATTATACTCAAAAATTAACTTAGATCGTCTCGAGGCACGTGTTGTTTTGAATTTAAAAAAAAAAGAAAATTTTCCCAGTGTTTTTTCAACAAAAGGAAGCTTTTTAGGGGGCGTCGCAAAAAATTTAATTTCTAACGACCACCCTAGTGGGCACTGATGCTAGTCGAAATAAGTCACCCGCCCGCATTTTTCGCCGCATAAAAAAAATAATAATTAAGATTTCATGCATTTTACAAGAGAACTCAATCTCATTACTCCTCAAACATCGGCTGCCGAAAGGACAATCTGATTGATACCCCCGTTTCGGAGATATTCGAGAATTTAGACAGGTCCGTAAAATTCGACTGGTCCTTCCCCTTAAGATCTTAGCTAGTGGCGTAGAGAGACGAGCGACATAAAGGCTCTCATGGTAGTGCTTTCATCCCTAACGCTATTCCATGCCCCGGCACGTGGAAAATCTGTGCGACGCAGCAGCGCCACTGTTCTGCACACCGAGACGTAAAATAGCGTTTTAGGCCCGGAAAACAAGGCATAAAACGGAGTTTCACGTTCCCGTGGTCAAAAAATAAATTTTACATTTTATACCGAAATCTTCATTTACAGTCGACTTTCTCAATAGGGCCGGTCATGGGGCTCTCGCAATAGGGCCACACAGAAAGTTGTATGATTAATAAAGAAGGAACTAGTACATTCATTTTTATTACCGGCTCTATAGCGAGAGTTTCGGCGTTTTCAGAGTGAGCTGGAGTAGTAGGGGAAGCAGTTGAGCTTGGTTGAAGGAAGGCGGCCCTATTGTGAGAGGCCCTACGGGCAGAGTCGGCTGTACTTTTTTTATGAGTATTATCACCATCCAGTGGTGATGAGAATAAATTAATGATGATTGCGCTTCTACCTAACGGTGGCAACTTTTCAATTCATCGACAATCGCCAGGTAAACGATACCCTACTCTCTTCTATGTTTGATACTCAGTTGACACGTGTATGTAGACCTGTCCAAAGAACATCTTCACTGCACTTCAAAGTGAAGAACGAGTCCACCACGTTTCTCGAGTCGACTTTGCCTCAGTAAGATTTGGCAGATGGACCACAATTTTGTAAAAAACTCTCTTTTGTAAAAAACGAACATTCTTTACATTTGCATAATTTTTTAAAGAAACAAGGTCCTTTTCAACGCACATATAAATAGGCAGGCACAGTTAAATCTTTTCAATTCCCTGAAAAGATATTGACATATTGTAGATTATTATTAAGACCCAGCATTCCCCGAAGTAGAATTTCATCGAGTATTCTTTTGATGATATCGTGTCGAAAAGACGTTTATAATTTAATCAGTTCCCGCGCATATCTTTACTTCCCTGTGTGTTTGAACCTTGAGGAAATCAATCACTAGCTTTAATATTGTCAATGTAGGCGGTGCTGCAGGTTAATCTGCTCTGCGATATGTCTGCTTGAATATCAGCGCTTTGTAGATATAGGCTACACTGGCTAAATCAGTGGCGACGGTATCCTTCGTGGATCAAATTTTAAAGGTGTGCAAACAAGCTTTCGTGTCATTGGAGCTTCGCTCACACAGCACGGAACGTTTCAGTTAGGTATCAAAAACGTTACCAGTTTTCATTTTCGCTATTTCTCTTGGTGTTCGAAAGGATACGTGTCGGTTGTGTTAATCGTGTTACTACCAGAAGCTTCTGAAATGATATTTTCAGAGACACAACAGAAACATTGCAAGTAATTCGCTTTACTCACAAAGCGGTCCTGCGCTCGCCACCAGGCGCAAATTCGACGTGCGGGTCTTTCGAAAGTAGAAATATGCCGCCTGAGTATTAAAGGCCGCGGCTAGGCTTGTACGACCTTTTTTATCCAACTCGATTTCATCAATTCAAATTAAGTTTCAAATCAAATGATTATTTACCGCAATCACGCTAATTTAAGTAATTATTCGATCTTTTTAATTCATTTCTCATATTTCCTGTTATTTCAAATTAATTTGTTCTACCTATACAAAGTATTTTTTTCAATTCAACTTAATTTTCCTTGAGTCATTTAATTCATCTCTCTGGCAGCAATATAGTTAATCATTATTGTTCTAGGTGGAAATTAACATTTGTTCATTTCAATTCATTGTTCATATTTCTTGTGAAATCAATATGATTCACGATAATTCATGTGAGCCCGAATTATTTTAAATCTGAAATTTGGCAGTGTTGATATTACTGCACAAATCAGTGTACAATATTTCTATACCAGGCGTACGTGATTGCTGGGTTGGATGATGAGTAAGAATATTGGAAATTACCGACGAAATCACAAATTCAAAAGGCATAACATCTCGTCAAGTCAGTTTTATGTGGTTTTATAAAACACATCTGAAAATATGTAACTATGACTGATTGTGAAACGTGCGAAAGCAGTAAGTTACACGAGCAGTACGTTCATGAAATCATGACAAGATTTCAGCGCAACATTTCAGAAATCTATCTCTAACGTTCTGTGTTATGTGGGAGCTCCAGTTACCTATACCTACTTCAAAGTCTACGGGATCGTGAATATTACGTGCATTCTATTTTCTATTAGGTATATATTGGCGATGGTGGTTAATTATCGATTATGAACAGCTTGAGACTCGAGCAAACTTTGGTACAGATGCTGAGTGTCAAGTTTCCGTGGCCATTGCCAGATTATTGTTTGCATTCCTATAGAAGGGATATATTCTCGTTCACATGAGACACTTTTCCGCCGATGGATCACCAATTTTAATACTTTATAAGATTTTGATTCCTAGCGTACCCCTAACAACTAAACCAGAGTTATCCATCCTGATGTCAAGTGGTACGGAAGATATTTGACTTTCAAGATAGGAAAGAGACAATTTCTGAACGTGTCGAACGGTCTTGAAATGTACATACCTTCGACTCTTGTGATCAGAAGAATGTTTTCAAGTAGTGATTCGAAACCACAAGAAAATCTCATTTTTACGTGTGAGGCTGAACATTTTTGATAATCTTATTGGTTTTTGAATTGAGCTTTCACAATGTTGAAAATATTCTCAGATTTTTAAAGCAGAATTTTTTGGAATGTTTTTTCATTTTTCATTAGCTTTCTATTGAATTGATCACTTGTTCAGTAAAAGATAAAGTAAAGCTATGCGTAAGCGTAATGCCATCACGTAAAATTGGAAACTGACTTATATTAGAAGCAAAAAATAATCACCACAAAGGTTACTGAACCTGAGCTAACACATTGAACAGTTAATTGGGGCTAAAATGATTAGAAGGAATAAATTTTCAGAACACTGTTTCGAAAGTTTCAGAACATTTTGAGCATTTCCAAATATGATAAAACTACACGGATCAATTGAGTAAAAACTTGAAAATGACTATGGCATTAATTTTGGCCAAAAGAAACCGAACAAATGCCTGAATTTCGTGGTAAGCGACAAGCTAGATACGAGAATAATGAATATTCCCAATTCCTATGTAGGATGGTTATTATTTTTTCTAATTAACACAAAAAAAATAAATGTATCCGAGCTATCGATTTAATTCTCGTAATAATCGACAACGCATCTCTTCGCGAACGATAATCATCATTTCAATTTAAGATAACTGCAGGAAATTGGCAAACTTTTTTTAATTTTTCACGAGAGATAAACAACTATCAGTCTATCAACACAAAGGGGCTCGGAATTTTTTATCCTTCAACAAGTGTAGGGTCGAGTTCGCTCCCTCTCGAATTTCAAGGACATCGATTATTTGTGGGACGGGGCTATCACCTAATACGTTTTCTTTTTCATTAATCAAAAGCAGTTACAGAACGAATAGAAAAATTCCTTTCACTTTGTATTTAGTCCTGAAATTTTTGGAATTTCATTCAAACTCTTCTGTTGTATTTCAGAACGAGGAATGAAGTAACTTACAGAGTACCAGTCCATACATACACATATATTGTAACATTGCATGTTATAATACACTCTTACTCCCTCAGCCCTTACTACTTACGGCTGCAAGAAATGTCTGTTGGAAAGCATAAATGAGTAGTTCTCACAAATTTGCGAAAAATGACTTCATGTAATAATAAGAATATAATTTATGATAATTGAAAATTTTATATATTCAATATGTAGTACACGAGTAACTTACCTAAGCTGACTATGTGGTCCCCACCTTTTTCGAATTAATAGAATTTTCATTAATAGAATGAAGTAAGGGAACGATAGTGAGGGAATGATAAAATCGACCATAACGTACAAAATCTAGTCAAACATTAACTTCAAATCGAATTACGATTCGAGGCAAAATTTCTACCCCTCAAAACATGTGAAACAGCATAATGACAATTACTAATGAAATAATTACCTCATACTCAGATGGTGTGAGGGAATGAGACATAAAAATGTAACATTTAAATAATTAATTAAAAACCGGTTGACAACAACACATCTCTTCGAGCCTTGCAACAATGATAGTATGGCTTCATTGACAATGCTGCCAACTGCAAAAAATTTATAAGCGCGGCAACCTAGCATCCGATTGAAATGTACAATCCAGGTTTCAGTAAAGAGTGAGGGAATGAGTTTTCTTTTTGGGACCCAGATAAAAATTAAATTTTCCAATCATTTCTTACTCAGTACCTTATGAAAAGGGTATGTACTGTTAAATGCACTATTTTTAACATTAGTAATGGCCAAAACTAGTCAAATTTATAGAACACAATAAATTAATGATATAATATTATTCAAATATTGTAGTTTGGGACACGATGAGGGAATGATATTTGAAGTATTCGGTTACCTGCCATTTGTTATTGTGAGATTAAAACACCTAAGTGATCTATGGCACGAGCAGCTCCAGTAGTATAGTTTTCGTGAAAAAATACAAAGTTTACAATACAACGGTAATAATATACAAAACTGAGTATGGACACGATTTTCGCAAATTCGTGAGAACTACTCAAATGCGTTACGGTTGCCCCGAGGCTTGATAAATCTCCGAGAGGCCACCGTGTCTGACTTAACAATAAGACTATCGAATTCAGTCGTTGTATTGTATGATGATTCGTGACCATGGTTTGTAACAGAAATATTCCGTCGGATATGATCAGGTGTGAAACAGACAATCCTTATACTTTTTTTTTCACATTTTTCTTTATTATGTGGGGGACATGGCCAAACTTATGGCGGAGTCTGACGAACGCACGACTGACTGATTGGACATTTCAATCACCATAAGGTCCTGCAGGAAAGCCGCCAATCCTACGCCTTTGGAGGCGCCAAGCTGCGGAGACTAACTCACCAACACGAGAGAACACGGAGAGTGCCGAGGGCACTCAACTACGAGAGACGACTGTGGTGGAAGATTCTCGCCATCCTCAAGAATCTGCGAACCGTAGTCCATCTACAAGAGCCTTCTACGTATGTGTTAGGTGATCTAGCGATCAATACGAAAATCAATAATCGATCATCTAACGAGGCTGCTAACGACCGGCACCATGTGGCCTAAAATCACCCTGCCGTAGATTCTGCCGTAGGCTACGCGAGAGCTTCGAATAGTTAGACCCAGAGTCTTTACTTTCTGTAATTTTGTTACCACCAGTGTCCAGGGTTGCCACCTCACGCTACTGACCCGGTGAACGGGAATCATATTCCAGATAGTCAACGGCCAAAATTTGAACCGTTATTACTGATAACAGTCAAAATCATGTTTCGCGACTTACGGCCGCTAACATTGACTATAAAACAGAAAACGTTAGTGGGTCATACGTTTTACCTGGAGTGAAGTAGCCAAAACCCGGAGTATCCGGGACAAACCCGGAGAGGTGGCAACCCTGCCAGTGTCCCTGCTTAATATAATGATTTCGAGTCGCAATTGTAATAGAAGAATTTTCGAGGCAAGAATAAGATTTTTGTTGAGTTTGTCTTTGTTGATCTTCCGTACACGAGTACGAAAAGAATAGTTGTAGTTGATCACTGTCGCTCTTTCTTACTCCTAGGAGAAAAGTCAGGCGAGGCGCGAGCCTAATAGTTACGTTCAAATTTTGCGTTAAATTTTGCTTTTGAATATTATTTCGCCTATACGAAGGCAGAGTTAGAAAAAGTTAGTTTTCAGAAAAATTGTAAACGATAACGGTGGTTGGTAACATGAAGACCTAGCCTCCCGTAGAATCGGTTGTTGCCTAGCAACAACGATTGGCAATAAGTAGAATTCTTGAGTCTTGTATTTTCTTTTTCTTTTGCCAATGACCCCGTGTAGCTTATAAGAATTGTTGCGTTTATTGATTATCTAATTCTACTGTGTCGCGAGGCTTTGATTTGTTGAGCCATTTTGTTAGTCGAAATTTTTCTTTGTCATTGCTCTCCCACGTGGAAGCCTGATCTTATCGATTATTAATTTTTGTAAAGCTCGCAAAAGACGAGGCCGCTTGTTCACTGCTCTTAGTGTTTTGGAACCCGCGAAAAAGCACCCCCGGGGTGTCTGATTATTGTTAGAATTATTCTTTACTTCTTATCTTGTTAAATCGCATTTTTAGCTTTTTTTTTTTTTGTTAATACATTTTTTTTAATATCATGGTTAAAATTCGAATCACGAGTCGTTGTTAAACGCTCGGCGCCCAATTCAAATTTGAATTTTTAGATTTCTCTGTAGCTGGTTGTCGGCTTAAGCTTGCTCTCGAAGCCTAGTTACTTTGGGTTCGAGGCCTAATAAAAAAGTCACGTCACAATATATACCCTAAATTGTATTGAGCATAGATTCCCGGAGAAGCAATTTTACGTAATCAGCTGACCGTGGCCGGATGTTCGATGTCCAATTCGATTTCCAGGAGATCGACGTAGCTTCGGTTGCTCCACTCTTCCGGTCTGCTCAAACTACCTCAGTTGTCTCTTGGTCCAAATATATCTCAACCCTCTTCCATTTAACTGGATTCCAGCAATTCATATCAATTCGTCATAATAGAGAGAATATATAATGCTCAGTTTTTCCATCCTCACGCTAGAGATATACTATGAATCCACTAGCGTTTCACTTTTTATTGCAGCCACGATCAAAGCCCTGATAACACATAGCCTCCATAGATTGGTGAAGACATCTAGGTGTTCCCGTTATCTCAACGAACGACGTTGAAGGCTTGACGAGCCGGGGAAGGTGGAGTGATAAAGATTGGAAACGAAGAAGGACCCTCTTAGGGTGTGGACAGACTATTTCATGGAAAAACCGCCGTAGAATCGTATTTTCACAGATTTCGTACAAAGAACGTTGTTCAAATCAGTCCTTTGCGTTGACGAATTCCCTGTAGATTTTCGCTAAATCTTCCGATTCACGCAAACTCCAGAGCATGATCACGCGAAAGGAGAAAAAGGAAAAATAAAAGCCAAAATATCTCTTTTATCCGTTAGCTTTCATTTTCAATGTTTCCTAATGTTTGGAAAGCTACCTTTCAGTTATATTGAGTCTGTTACTACAATAAAATATTGCAAACAGTTATCTTTCGGAAATGTAACAGGAAGCTTCTGAAATTGTACTTCGAAAGACGTAATCAAAGACGTTGGAGAAACATTTCAAAAGAGTAACTTTACCCACGGAGTAGTTCCACGCCTGCCGCTAGGTGAAAGTTCTGTACAAGCGTCTCTCGGAAATAGAAATATGCCGTTTGAGTACGACACGCGCCCCGCTGGGTTTAAACCCAACACTTACTAGGTACGACCTTTTATCTATCAGTATATATAATATTGTTGTGCCAGATATACAGTGAGAAAGCTTATCATGTCAATGGGTGCAAGTTCCGAGTGCGTACGCGCAGGTTTTCAGAGGCAAATATTACGAATGCACGCACGTGATTTTTCAATATGAAATTTATACACAACAAATCGCCGCGATGTATCTAACCCGAAATATTCTGACACCTTGGCTCGAATCAGCCATTTATTATTCGCGATTGCAGTTTAAATACGAGTAAAGTCTAACAGCATTTAATAAATCCGTATATTTAATCAACAACCACAAATAATAAATGACCGATTCAAGCCGAAATTTCAGAATGTTTGGAATTAGATACATCGCAGCGATTTGTCGTGTATAAATTTCATATTCGAAAAATCACCTGCGCATGCGCACTCGTAATGTTTGCCCCTGAAAACCTGCGCGTACGCACTCGGAGCTTGCACTTGTTCACATGATAGGAATACGCGCACCGTATATGATTACTGAATTACCTAAACTTGGATATGAGTGAAATAAAGGAATTCACAGATTCGAGAATCATCATCGAAGAGTCAGTTTTATGGAACACGACTGGAATATATCTGATTGTAATCGATTCATCCGTATTATATACCTATCTAAAACACTACCTATAAGATGGCGTAGGATCAATAAAAAGTTTCTTCATAATTTATGTATACAATCATCAGCTGCAGGGCTCATTACATAATTGGTGTATAAAGGGTACGATGATATTTCATTGTACCATGTATATGCACCCACAGCAGTTCAGTGGATGGAGAATTAATACATTCCAGTTAACTGATTCGTGTAGGGGGAAGCTCAACTCAAATTTAAATTCCAAATTCAGGTTAACTTGTACTCAGCTTTGTTGAGCTTGGTCTTCCGATCGTAATCATTAACCATGGCTGTATTTTTGACAAAGTTTAAGGCACGTCTTTAAAGATGGAATAGTTCGTTGTTAGCAATGTATTGTGTACTAAGTTTTTATGTATGAAAGTTGTATGTTGAAATAAATATGGCGGAATAAAGACAAGACCGTATCATCTCTGAAGCCGAGTCAACGATAAGAATTCAAAAGCAATCCAGGTCCGAGGAAAAGGAGGGGCAACTCTGCTTTGTCAGGAATACTTTTGTCACGTATTTATGTGGATAAAAGTCCGTCAGGAGATGTAGCGGGGTGTGTTTTCGATATGATGCTAGGTCTAGCATTTATTCGATGATTGCTGATATTCTTCTCGCATTTTTAGACGGAATAGGTACGCAGCCCAGGGTTAAACCGTAAAAGCAAAGAAGAGAAAATATGACATTGCTTTCACTTAATTCCATCAGCTACGCAGGTATTTTATAAATCCCGGCTTAACATTTTTAATCGAGAAAGCAACCGTTCAGAAAACGAAAGTGAAGATGATGGTTTTCCGAAGTTAGCTCGGCATATCAGTGTGTCATCGTTATCAAACTCGCTTCGGGTTTGGCATTATAGTTTCCAACCCCAAAAAATTCACTTTAGTGTCCTAAGCATTTCAATTTCCGGAATCTCTTCGAATACGTCAGCATTTTTTCCTGTAAATTTGTTCTGACTGTATCCAAAGAGAACTATTGACAATGAAACGTGATGAGTCGTTAGCTTTGCAGTCAACAAAGTAATGTACAATATGTACTCATCAAGATGAACAGTCGGATGACAAATGCATGCACTGCTGGAGGGAATTGGACGAACATATTCATTAGGTCTGTGTGTTATCCAGCTGCCTTCCTCTGCGTCTTTTCCAACCTCTCTTCGACGTTACTAGTCTTAGTAGCAAGTGGTAAAATTTGCTGTTGCATTGTCTGTTTCAGCTAGCATTCACCAAATGGTGACGAAATTCGAAAATTTGAGACCGCGGTATGGATTTGTCGAAAATCAGTGCCTCATTCGTACTGATGACAATATGTAAGCACGAATGTGTAGCCGGTAGGAATACGCAGAAACTATTTATCTACTCTCCCTCGTAATTTTTCCACACATTCTTGTTTCTTCTGATCTAGTAATATAGGCTCGATCTTAGGTTACCACTATGCCATAATAGGGCACTTTACCCTATCTACTCCAATACCTGATTGTTACGTCAAGGGATATCAGGAATAACCTCTGAACATCATTGTTTTTTTGTTAAGATGCTTGAATGGCAGTCCAGACACAAAATTCTCAATCTGAGAAATTCGCAGTGGTAATATAATAAGACCTTAAAAATTATCAGATATTTTACGATTGTTTTGAGGGGCAACGAGAGGGCGTTCGTTACTTTGCAAGAAAACATGAGGGAAATATCCGATTCATTTTGAAGGTCGAGTGGTATTCGACGGAATATTTTTGGCATGTATTTTAGACATAACCTTCCCAGTAAACGAAATGGATTGATAAATCGTATATTTTTTTTATTTACGTAGCCCAAATCTCTAAAAATGAGGTTCACCAATCCATTTTCGTGTACTGTGTCTGTAACACTATTGACATAACAAATAACTAGGTTGAAAGTTTATATTAACAGACAAGATTATCCTGTCACTAACAGCAACGAAGATATAGGAAGAGATAGGTGATAATAATATTGAGAATAGCCCCAGTGTGAATGTGTGAACCACTAATCTTTACAATATGGTTATAATGTACATGAATGGTGTATACATGAACATAGCTGCGGTTAGATTTTCGCATCGTGTATCGTGGTTCCAACTCGCACCACGGAGCAGACGACAAGCAGACGCTTTTTCGCTGAACGAGCGTATGCGTGCCCAACACAGCGCAACAATGATAACAATTCGTTTATTCCTAGCATCCCTGGCAGATGGCGCACGACGTCTGCTAAATATCGACTGTGGGCGCATGGTGACGCTAGTGGAGTTTAGTTCATGTTACATGACGATGATTTTTTGGGTACACCATTAATGTGCAGGCCTGTACGTAAATCAAAGGTACTTCAAATTCAATAATAGACAAGCAAGTAGCAAAACGATAGAAAGGAATATGCCCGGCCAGTATGTAGCTCTTGAAATGAAGTTTTTGTGTGGTATTGTACTGCCCTCAACAATCAACACTGACCTAGTGCTTTGGGAGTTATTCAATTGACCGCAACAGCAATATTTTCGATGAACTTGTCCGGCAATGGAATCCTTTCCAACTTCTTCCCTCCGTCGTTGTAAAGACATACCTACAATCCAGTAAGGGTGTAAAAGCACAGCAAAGTGGAGCTAATGATGGTGGGTCTCACATTCTTCGCGAAACACGTGTGTAGCTATAAACCTTTAAGACTGGCGAGGGTGCGAACATTAGTCGAAACCCAAGCGTTTTCTTTTACCAGGAATCTTTGTCCTTTGCCTCGGCCTGTGTCTCGGACAAGTTCTTGTTCGGTTTTTTCGTTATCAACTACATTTTGTTCACAGAATTTTCGAGCCAATTTTCGACTTCTTTTTCGTATTTTATAGAGAACATCACACACATCAGTTCACCGCAGCTCTGATTATGATCTATTCGGCGATATCTCTAAAGAAGATGTCTCTCCCCGTACGAATCCCTCCCCCAAGGCACAATCAAATCCCCTTGGCGGTCCGAAATAAAACGAAGAAATCGGCCTATAAATCATAATGGACTTTGGAGTCTCCCTCCGGCAACTGCTTCCACGAAACCTCATACCTAAGCCAGATTTTTCGCAGCGAGATTTGGGGAGAAGAAGTACTTTGAGCTCGTATAATATATACACTCCGCAACCGGCGTTGTTTGTAGTGGAGGGTACAAATAAACTGGAAAATCCCTTCGCCCTTCGCCCATCGCCCATCGCCCATCGCCCATCGCCCATCGCCCCTCGCCCCTAGCGACTCGCCACTCTTTTCATTCTCTCTCTTTTCCTTGTGTTTTCATACTCCGTGTCCCCTCGGAAAAAATTCGTCCACATTTCTTGTTTCTGGGAAGAGCACGACGAGTAGATAAGAGCGGAAAAAAGAGATGAAGCGCGAGAATATCAGACCGTTATAACCAGGGGTCCAAAACTTCAAGAGCAAATCATTATGTACATTTCGCCTTTCAACTTCGTCAGAACGCTTAATTTCCCCTCGAATAGAATCAATCAGCGATACCCAAAAGCGATCAAAAGGCGATTATATTATACTTTTCCAGTGAATTATTTGATGAAATAATTACTCTACACCGATGAACTCACACTTAAATTCCATGCTTTGCATCCCCTTGGCCAGAAGTATTCTGAAAAATACTTCTTGAAAGCATCAATGACTGTAGATACAGATGCTCAATCTGAAGCCTTTTTTAAATTCCGATTCAGATACATGGCTGAATCATAGAACTCGATATCTCCGTTTCCAACTTATTCAGTGATAGAGCTAGCGCCACATACTGCAAATTCAAATCAGTAGCACAAAGATTATAGCCGATAGATACATTACGGGCATGATCCCCAGCATTATTTGAAAATTATTATTCTACCTTGCAAGGGAACCCCGCGAAGTGTCCCCCTCCGATTTCAACGAAACGTTGTGAGATTGTAGAGGGGGTAGAAATATATAACATAATTTTTTTTTATATCGGTGAAATAGATTTATTTGTCACGTAGAACGTGAGGGCAATAAAAAATACATTCAAGTAACCTCGGTATCGATACAATCGAATTATGTCTAGATACAGATAGCTCGATAGATATGTAATACGTATTTCACAGCTCCACTCAATGTGGTTACAGAGAAAACGTTTGATTAGATTTTTTTAATTTGAATTTGTGAGTTGAATCAGTTCGGAGCGTTGGAATACGCCCTCTGAAAAGATTGCATAATATTTTTTCGATACAGGTTGAAGATATTTATGTGATATATACGTTGGATGAATTATGTCGGACAAACAGACAAATAGTGAAGTGTGAAATTATATAGTGGGTCCATTCAATGTGTCAAATAATTCATTATGGCGTTGTGAATTAAGTGTTTCGTATCACCTTACACATGTGAGTGAACGGGACCCTTCATTCAAAATGGATTAGTTCAGTATTATTAAATCAAAATAAGAAATATGTTGATGGTAAATAAAAAATGTGCAATCTAGTCAGGAGTCTGATTCAGAAGTGTTCCCAAAAACTACTCCTATATGATGGAAGGGTAACAGACCCTTGGTAGGAATTTCTAAGTTTGCAGGAGTTGCTTTTAGTTGGATTCTCACAGTGAAGGAATTAATTTTACGAAATTCTCAGTGTTCAAAGCTTAACTATAATAAATTAGTAACAAGAAACGTCACAAGAAATGTGTGTCTTTTTCTACCGACCTACTTCCAAGAATTCCTTCTACATAATATCGAGGTCAAGATTCATTTAATCATAATAAATTAGTAACCTATACTATTATCAAGGAGTATGGGTGGTAGTTTCATCGTGGTCGACTTGGACCAATGGCAAATAAGGTTGGTGACGCAGATTAATGTCCAGTAAGGCATTCGTCCAATCGGTGACTGACGCTACCTTCAGAACGTAGACGAGTGAAAAATTGTTGAGCGAAAGTTTTCTAAAATCCACAAAAGTTTTCTCCAAAGGCCATGCTCGATGAATAGATTATCGTGATCACCATTTTACCGCAAAATATTTAGTTATATTGACCAGTAATGTCCATGTGCCGACCCAATTCTTCGACAATGGATATTTATCCGAATCAAGGGCGTCCAGTGTACATCACTTTATTATTCTGGGTATATTGTGTTTGCATTGCGTGCATGTCATTGCCAGTTTAGCATCCATCTCCCAACTATTACTTATTATATGGAAGTTTACTTTGCATATCACAAAGGATTCGCAAATCGGAAATATGGTGAATGTTAAACTGGAGCGCTGCATTAAATTTACCAAAGTGTACTTGTTGCCTCTCGGCTATCCCTCTCACTATATCCTCTACCTCCAGCCCTTTTTTTCCAGTACCACTCGCGGTCTCTTCCTCCTCAACGTTCTCGACTCCCACTCTCACTATGCTCTCCGAGCAGCTGTATGATCATACCATTCCACGGTGATGATCCGCTGCTCAGCGAGGCTTATGGTGTTCCCCTTCGAAGCATACAACGAGCTATGAACGTCACTGGCGAGCGTATTTTTTGGTAGGGTGGGTGTTTACTAGTACCTACCATCCGCCTACGTAGGCTCAAAGACATATCGGGTGTTTTCGCAAAAAAGCAGTGTAAACGAATAAAACAAAACGTAAGACAGAGAAAGAAGTATCATAATACAATGTCCGTCTGTTTTCGGACACTCTGTCAAACACCTTCAGTCCTATTTTACTTCATGGCGTCCACTTATGGGGACTTTTCACAAAAAACACCCGATATGTACATAAATGTACACATGTGTGCTTACTTACATATTTCGTCTCTTAGCGTCATCATCCAGAAGGCTAAATTTATCTGGGAATGAGACGGGCGGGTTTCCAGTTCTGTTCATTTTGTTTTATTTTTCATGAATCCTTCGTGCAGGATTAGCCAGATATATGATAATTTTCGATGTCCTTGCAACGTCGTCCCTTATTGATCTTCAAAAATGTAAAAGAACTTATACCTGTAGTTTTCTACGTACTATATTCTTCATGTTGAGGTTAACGTGCCAGTAGCTGGCCATGTTCCAGTATCCCGACGCTCTTTTGGTATATGATTGGTTGAGAGTGTCTAAATCCGCGGGCATATCGGATACTGACTTGAGACACATGGTCAGCCACTGGGACCATTTAGGTTAGACTCATTTTGCTCGTTCTGCGAAAGCTCAGGCATGAATCGGCAGCTCATTTATTCATACATTTCCCGATCGACTTTTTGCCCGCTTTTACGCCACCCTTTACTCTTTTATGGATTAGCTACCCAGAGTCACGTGACACTGTCACAACATTCAGACTTTGTTGTATTCTCTCAATATAGTTTCTTTCATTTTTACTAAACTCGAAAAGAACAGAAAGCGTGTCTTTGCAGGAACTAGCACGATGTCCTAATGTCTACAAAAAATTCATTCAGTAGAGCTAAAGCAAAAATCCTCTCTATTTGGCAAGAAGGAGGATGGCAAGCGAAATTACTTATGCTACCGCGGCAATATCGGGGTATGTAACCGATAAGCCCACATGATGTTATAGGCAAGGATTACTCAACTCTTCCATTCGGACATGAGTCTGCAGCTGCTCTCGTGGCGGGAATTTCATCTGTATGGATGTTACACATATGTAGACCGAAGCTTTTTGCGCTCAATCAGGCACAAAACTGACTGGCTCCTTTTCAGTTTCCTCACACTGACATTGAGTACTATGAGTATTAAGTATATACATTCAAATCAGCTGAAGTACGGCACATCAAGAAAATTGAGAATCTGTGCTATCACACAATACTTACAGGAAGTCTGTTTGTTATCTATTTATAATTGATGTCAGTGTTTTCCGACTCTTGACCATTTCTGTTACATAAAACATTAGAGATGTCGTCAATGTTTTACTTTACATTTTTTCGAGATCCATGCTAGGCGGCGGTTGCTAAAATCAATTAATTTTCAACATGCGCCTTCCACGAGGTGTGGCAGAAATATTTCAAATACTCTGAAAAATTAGAAATATCATTTTCACAGCAATTTGCACTTTCAATCGCATTCTCGAAATTCTCAGTGGAATCCCGTCCTAGTTTTGATGAAAAAATGTCGACAGCTTCCCATTGCATGTTACCAGGGCAACTATTTCCTCTATGTCTGTGTAAGAGAAACCTCAAGCTGATCGAGCGGGGGACTGAAGAGGAACAGACAGGAAATAGGGGGAATTGGAGAGGGGGAAGAACGGGAGAGACGGGAGAGCCTAAAGACTGAAAGGAACGGGGTGGGCAGGTATCTATTTTGTCTAATGAGTTGTAATGCTCGCTCAACGAGACCGTTCAAGCGTGATTCGACTCCGGGCTTTCTTGCCCTCTTGCCTCCTTCCCCTTTCGCTTCGTCCCTTTCACCTACCGCTGTCGCCACCCTGGAAAGCTTTCCGAAGCAGTGATTCATGTACGTACCTATTTCCAACACACACCTACTGTATGTATGCGTATGTACTTACACGTACCGGTAGCGACTTTCACCACGTAATCCTACACATTGTAGGTACCTATATGTGTGTCATACGTTTTATAGATCGACGTATCTCAAAGGGGATCGGGAAAACAGGAAACGGGAAATTCCATGTGACGACACTGGAATGGATTTTAATACAACATTTTTGAAACATCCCAGAGCATTGGGGATCCTCTGAGAGGTCCCTTAATAATTTAGCGTTTCATAAATAGGATATTCGCTGTGGATCGTGATCGTGGAAGTCTAATGATTTTCAAAAATGAATGTAATCTTCTATGCTATATAGCCTTGTGCACCGATTATTCCAAGGCACGAGATCCATAGGTATACCATAAAATCGGCAATCAGGTTCACCGGTAAACTGAAGAATCAAAGCCCTGTTCAACTCCTCGTAAAATGTTCTAAAATCATCTAAAACCTCATGAGATTTCTGAAACCCTTCGAAATACATACTGAAATCTTAAAAACTATCGTACAGTAAAGACTGATCGGCGGTGAACCCCCTCGGTTTTCACTCTCGAGTACACACTCTCGTGCATGAAAATTTGGTCGTTTCCGCGTTGATCCTCTACCATGTTCAATTTTCTCACTTGACTACTTATAATACAAACATGTTTTCCTGAAAAAACTATTACTTGATTCGACTTCAGAGCTTCTGACGATGAATTATGTGCCAGTTTTTTTAAGTCGCAACCGATGAATGCGTCCCAACATCGAATCAGTTGTGGCGAATATGCATATAGCTACAGAGGTCAGGAGAGCTAACGTGAACTGAAAGATTATATACGCATACTGCATAGAAATTACTTATGCATACGTCACTACAGCGCCCAAGTCGTTGCTATCCACAGTGCCGCCGATGTTTACCTACTCACCCGGAGGTATACCGCCCTCATCACCAAAGTATTCAGGAAGGGCTGCGCGATCGAGAGTCTAAATTATTTAAAAAGCATTACTCCTCTTCGCTGAGTATCCCGGTGGTTGAGCTTGCTGGATTCCACTGCCACCACGGGGACGACGGCCGTCGGGGTTCCATTCATGCTTATTTCAAGCTCATTGTGCGCCCTGTATCCATTCAGCCTTTGACTTGACGCTCGCGTCGCCTGTGTAAAGATCATAAAGAATCACCTAGGTTTTGTTGCGGCTTTCAGAGATGGAGAATATTCCTGCATGTGGCGCGGTACAAAGTACAGAGCTACTTCCAGCCGTAGTCCTAGAGCAACGATTCTCTAACATCAATTTGTGTTCTGAGTTCAGACGTCTTCCGTGTCACATGAGACACGGCCTTGTATGTATGTCGTCCTGCCAAGTCAGAGAATTTTATTATTCTCAGTGCCAACTCGAATAACGTGTATCTTGAGATACATGAACATTACTGTGCATATAAGAAATCTTCTATAGCCTCTGATATATTATGAGCAGTTTCATATGGTTATTAAAGAAAAAAATTATATAATAAAAACTTAAGTAATAAAACACCTAAATATTGAATTCAACATTGGTAAAAAATATTTTTTCAACAACCGTAAAATGGATATATTTACATATAAGGTAATGACGTCGCGGAATTCGACTTTTAGACAGGAGTCAAATTCGTTAAAAGTCTTGAGCCCAAAAAAATTTCAGAAAAACTGCCCATAAATAGTACAATGGTTTTTCATTGATTCTCAACCTTATTCCTCCTTCGTATTTCATCTTATTTTTTGATGGTGATACTTGCCTTTTAGAGATATAGCGATTAAAACAAAAGATAACACCAATTTTCGAATCGCTGCTTCTCGCAATGTACCGTAGATAGAAGTTTTCTGATTATACATATACGAATTTTGAAAAATCATAGGGCGTGTGGGTAGTGAATGTATACTTTGGTATAATGATACTCCTCTGATATATGTGTACGTACCTTTATGTATACAATCACGTAAAACATGAGGACAATGGAGAGTGACGTCAATACATTGAAATTCTGTATCAATATGGACAAATATTTCATTCGTCGCATGGTCGAAAATTCATCACAATACATGTGAATATCTAGATGTTGTACAACGTTGCATTCGTACTTCTATGTTTGACGTTGAGATCAGACTGTTAAAAGTCGAATCACGAAAAGAATAGAAAAGATCTACTTGGATATCACGCGACTTTATCAATCAATATCTTACTCTTTCGAGTAACATCAGAGAGAGTGCAGTAAATGAAGTGAATTTTTTTGATTCCATATGTATTCCATAGGAAATCGAAGAGGCAGCGAGAGCGGCTATGCAGATACGTTTACAATCAGATCCTGACAGCCAAGTGTACACAGCTCAACGGCTCCTGGCCAGAACCAGATGACCCACGATGGAATAGTGGCGAATACGCAGACCTGCTACCAGACTGGTTCCCGACGAATGCTAGTAACGTGACAAACGCTTGGTTCCCAGAAAATGCAACCATCGCCACAGTCCAGGGTAAGTCTGAACCGTGCAGTATTGCTCAGTATAAAATAAGTACGCATTTGATCGATATCGTTATATAAAAAGAACGTAGTATTCCCTCATAAATGTGAAGCGGTCGGAAACGGAGCCATTTACATTTTAATCCGAGGAATCTTGATGGCTTTTTAAAACTTTGGATCATGATTGCCACACGATGTCTACGAAACCCACACAATCGGACAAACAAGCTCAGGCTGGTAAAAGGGAGGAAACGAAATCGAGGAGAAATCAAGATGACATCCACATTGTCGAGATAATATATTTTCATAATCAATTACTGAGTCAAGTTCTGTTTATGAAAAATCTGAGGTTCTTTTTTTTCGATCTCTTAATGAAATCGGTATTGCATACATTTTTGTCCGAATGATACAGGTGAGTCACTGAGTCCCGTACTTCCACCGTTCGAGTTGTGGCAGACAATCCTAATCGCTCTCTCACTGGCAATCTGCATAGTGCTGACAGTTGGAGGAAACATCTTGGTTCTCCTAGCGTTCATTGTAGACCGTACAATCAGACAGCCCAGCAATTATTTTATCGCTTCCTTAGCTGCCACCGACATGCTTATTGGTGAGTCATTCTAACAATAAGAAATATCTATTCAAAAAAAAGTACTCATCCTAATTTGGCCATCCACAATTCCACTTTGCATATGAGTTATTTTATACTATTTTCTAACACAATTTCCCCTAGCAATGGCATACATATCTCGTCCGAGGTCGCTGAGTAAATGCTGTAGAGCGAAATGAATAATTGAATATACCCGGATGTAGGAGTGGACACCCATGGGGAATCACTGACACGAGATCATGAATAACGAATCGACATCGCTATGTTACAGGCACTGTTTCTATGCCGTTTTACACCGTCTACGTGCTGATGGGATACTGGGACTTGGGCCCGTTGCTCTGCGATCTTTGGTTGTCAGTGGACTACACGGTGTGCCTTGTCTCTCAATATACCGTCCTGCTGATCACCATTGATCGTTTTTGTTCGGTGAAGATAGCCGCAAAGTACCGAGGCTGGCGAACCAAGAACCGAGTTATATGGATGGTTACCATAACTTGGGTAATACCCGCGCTTCTTTTCTTCATCAGTATCTTTGGCTGGGAACATTTCGTGGGATACAGAGACCTTCTACCAGGACAATGTGCTGTCCAATTCCTCAAAGACCCAGTTTTCAACACCGCCCTTATTATAGGCTACTATTGGACTACCTTGATAGTACTCTTCATTCTCTACGGAGGGATATACAAAACGGCCTACGACATGCAGAAGAAGAGCGAGGCCAAACAGCGAAAAATGCAGTCGATGGTCGCTCTGAGTGCTGGCGCCATGTCTGGAATGGCGGGTCGAGCAGCAGGAATTGGGATTTCGAAAACACAGAGCACTCTTATTAGCCAAGACAATCCAAAGACGACTGGTGCTACTCCTAGCGCCCAGATCGGACTGCAAATTCCTCCTTGCAGTCGACCAGGGGCTGGCAGTGGTGCAGGCGCTGGTGGAGGAGTCGAAACTGCTGGAAGCCAAAGAGCATCTACAAAATCGGCTGGAGGTATCTCTGCGCCGGAATCTACCGGGAAACAACAAAGCGCATCGGGCGGGCCTTCTGATCTCGAAAAATCTGAAAGGTCCAGTAGTCCAGCCTTTGACTCGGATGAAGACAGCACCGTGGGTCCAACGCAGCAACCGACCTATGCAAGAAAGCCAAGATCGTCTTTGGCGGGGCTTGTCGCAAAGTCCGGTGCTCTGCATGTCTTTGGCGGGAATAACGGAAAGCTCAATGGCACCGTCCCCGTAAAATCAGATGTCAATGCTGCCCGGAAGGGTTCGTCACCGACGATAGTGACCTCTGCCATTGACAGTGGCGCCAATGTTCAAAAGTCCCAGGCTCTTCCAAAGATTCACGAACAGTTTCCCATCGACACGGATAAGTCCAGCAGCACGATAACACCAGAGCAAATATCCCGAAGAGAAGCATCGCGGCCGAGACACGTTACCAGCTCCGAAAGTCGAGGAGATAGCGAAGACTCCTCCGAAGTGACGCCATCGGCACAACGGATGAATCAGACGACATCGCCTACGGATCCCCGCCACTACGGGTGGAATATCGTTCCACCGCCGACGCAATTCCAGAGCAGTCCACCGGCTTCGGAAAGCTCTCCAGTATCGTCGTCGTCGGAAAGACCCAGGCACTTTCAAACCGCTGCGCATACACAAGCTTCCTACGACGTCCTGACAGGGCTGGATGGTGCCGACTTGAGATACATGGACGAAAGCTCGGTAATAGTCCCGAGTCCTTCGTACGAAAGTCCTCCGTCGTCATTTTCATGCAGTCTGGCAAATCCCCTTTCGACAGCTCCTCCTTCTCCACTTTTGGGAAACTCTGGGACCTCCGCAGCGAACACCAGCCTACTACAAGCAGCCCTGATAAGAGCCACTGCTCAACAAGCTGCCTCGAGCCAGATTCCAGCCCAGAACCAACACCAGCATGCACCGCAACATCGGCAACCTTCACATCCACCGGTGACTCATGCATCGAGCCAGACTCATCCACCGCGCGTGTTCATAACTCACCAGAGTAACGTCGCCTCGCAGACTTCGCCTACCGTAAGCAAAGTGAATACGGAAGTAACAGTTAAGGCCGAGGACACTAGGAGGCAGCCTGTCACGACTGTGGTGAGTGCGACGCCTCTTCAAGAGTCTTCAATCAGTGGGACCGAAAAGTACTCTGATCATCTGGTAAAGAGCGTACCTCCAGCCCAGAATTCTTCACCGAGTAGTGTGGTTCCAACGATTTCTGGAACAACGAGTGCGGAGGCTAAGAGGCAGTTGAAAAAGCGAGAGTATCACGCTGATGGTGAAGAGTCTGGTTCAAAGAGGGATTTCGTAAAGACAATTGGGAAGCGTCTGAAGGTCAAAACTCAAAAGAAGGACCCTACCGTGGGCCGTCAGAAGTCCAGGACCGAAAACAGAGCGCGGAAAGCATTTCGAACAATCTCTTTCATCCTCGGGGCCTTCGTTGCTTGCTGGACCCCCTACCACATCCTGGCACTGGTCGAAGGATTTTGTGCCAGTCCACCATGCACCAATGAACACCTTTACATGTTCTCGTACTTCTTGTGCTACGCCAATAGCCCCATGAATCCGTTCTGCTATGCGCTGGCGAACCAACAGTTTAAAAAGACTTTTACCAGAATACTGAAGGGCGATCTCCACATGACGTGAAGTGTGAACTATTTAGATACTAGTTTCAATTGTAACTATCCACTATAAGTATAAATGACTGTTCAATGAATGCACGTAAATGACCTGATTCATGATACAATTGGGTCTACGATACATTCTAGTCCGAATTACACATACGTATACAGAAGTCATTTGCCTCCATACATACATATATATATATAATATATTTATAGATAATACATATATACATAGTATAGACATATACAGCATGTATAGGCCTGGACAATAATTTAAGTTTATAAGAGAATCGGAAATCGGTACGAATTACGAATACATATATTAACACGTGTCTGGGGTAGAGTACCAATGAAAATAAATATTCTGGCGTTGTGTACATATTATATTACTTGAGAATTAGTGCTAGCGATGCCTACCAAATGTTATGTAAATAATGTATATGTGTGAATATTCATTAATTCATAGAAAGAAAGAAAGAACAGAAAAATCAATTTGATTCCCACGTGTCTCCACGCGTGAGTAATCACTAGCACGCCCCACGGAAAAAATATATATTCGTGGATATGTGCATTGCATATATTTTGGCATATATGAAATTATATATGCTAATTTTGCCCAAAGATATATGCTGGGATATATGTAGATATAATATATCCTAGGATATATTCTAACATGTATCCTAGGATATATGCCAGGATATATGCTAGAATATATTTTACGATATATGCTAGAATATGTTCTAAGATATATGCTAGATTATGTTCTAGGATATATGTGCAAGTATATATATATTCTCGGGCGTACGATTTGATTTCTTTTAGGAAAAACTATTAAATATGTATAATATATATTTCAGGATATATATCGGGATATATAATTTTATATATCCGGATATATATGCCAATATACAGAGCGATTCTGTGGAAAGTTGGGAGCCGTGTGAGTAGGCAACCCGCATATTTACCGAAACGGCAACGCTGTCGTAGAGACAGTCGAACGTCTGCACCTACTGATGACGTCACGACAGCTGTCACTTCGTTGGGTCAGAATCAACATACAGAGTGACATATTTGATGTTGATCGTAATATAACGAGTAAGACAACAGGAATCGATATTAATTCGTAAAGAAGTGGTAACGAATTAGCGAATTGATTGCAGATGTCGATTTCTGTTTATTTGCAACATTATTTGGGTCCAAACAACCCTCGAGGTGAAATTTGCGAATCAAAGATCACCTGTTTGCCTACCGATAATCTCGTAGAAGTCTCAGCGAGGAATGAATTAATTGGAAGTATTGTTCTGTAAATAAACATAATTGTGCCTTTGATAGCTGAGTGGAATAAAGCGTCGCATATTTGTAAAAATGATTACATTACAATGAGTTACTATCATGTAATAACATTTTTTATTCATTAAGCGTAGTACAATATCAATAAACTAAATGCGTTGTGCCGACGACATGCCGACTTCTTGAGCAACTTTCGAGATAAGCTTCTGACCGTCTTCTGGAACTATGTGCAGTATTTCCGCGAAACTGTGCATTCAAATTATTAGGAGGTGAAAAAATTTGGGGTTTGCTGCTACGTCAGAGATGCCTCGTAGATTACTCGTTGTATCGAATTTATATCGCTGTGTTCCTCACCGTAGTTGTCGAAGTGATGCGACGAGTCAGTCCATCATCGAGGAACTGCTAGCTTGTAAAGAATTTTGCAAATAAACATAACTCAGAATCTGCGATCAATTCGTAACTTTATCACGACTTTATTACGAATAATTATCGTTTGACATTTGTCGGTTACCTTTATTAGAATGATTCGTAAATTTCACCCCGACGGTTGTTTAGACCCAAATAACGTTGCAAATAAACAGAAATCGACATCTGCAATCAATTCGCTAATTCGTTACCACTTCTTCACGAATGAATATCGATTCCCGCTGTCTTACTAGTTATATTACGATCAACCTCAAATATGTCATTCTGTCACTTGATTCTGACCAAACGACGTGAAAGCTACCGCTATGTCATCTGTAGATGCAGACGTTCGACTGTCCCTACGACAGCGTTGCCGTTTCGGTGAATACGCCGGTTGCCTACCCACACGGCTCCCAACTTTCCACAGAATCTCTCTGTATATGCCTATATTCAACAGAATATGGTCAGGTATGCAATTTGTCTAGATTGGCCCGTGATTTTTTTCTCAAATAGTCGACCAATGAACACTAAAATCTCGCAGTTACAGATTTTTTCAATAATTATTACTCTTAGGATAAAATATATCCTGAGAACATGGCCGAAACACGTGTATTTCAAATGGGGAAATCCATCCCCCCGGTGGGAGGGGTTACAGTCTAGATAAAAATCTGAAAAAATTAGGGTATAGTTTTTGAATTATTTGGAGTCGATTTGGGGGGCGGCTGATGAAATATTCGTCCGAGCCCCAAATAAGGACCACCCTAATAGGCATATATGCCCAACATATATGATGAGGATTGCTGCGTAACGTGCATATATGTCTGCATACATACTATTATATAGGCGCTAATACATAATGATTGTAGAACAGAATTCGAGACCATTATATTCTGGTGCTAGCAAAAAAGTTATTTATTTTTAATTATATAAGTTTTTTTAATGATATATAATAAAATGAGCATTCATAAAATACATATTTATATTTCATGCCGATTAACGCGAAACTTACAACGGCAAATAAATTTATAGCAGTCATGAGTTTTGAGAGTCGTCATCGATACCATCTGGAGTTTGCTTGATTGATGTCTGGAACATCGAAATTTTGTCCAATGTTAATCTGCAAGTAAACATCACTAGTTTACTCATTGCATTTAAAACGACAAACGATAATAAAGTTGATAATCTATAAGAGTTTATGCTTGATATCAAATCTATCAAAAAGTTTTATTTACCTTGACATGATGACTGTTCTCATTATAGCTGAATACACTTCGGATATAATTAATACGCAGTTTATAAAAATGAAAAAAAATTATAGTAATTGAAGACGGCGAAGACCAAGATTATACTACGCTGTTTGTCGCGGTAAGGGTACAGCCATAATGACGTTTATGTTGGCGGTATTAATGAATAGGGGTGCGATTCTCGATTTTTTGGCGTTCGTTAACGACGGTCGTTAACGTGTAGTTAGCGCCTTTTCGCCTTTCAGCCAATCAGAAACGCCTATTTTGTACCGATTACGATGATCAGTGGCGGATTTACTGGTAGGCCCGGTGGGTTCGGGTCTAGGGCGGCAAATTTTGAACGTTTTTTGATCGATCATTGATGAGACGGACTGGTGGCATGTCGGTTTATAGATTTGATTTAAAAAAATACCATTTCTTGTTTGGTTTCCCGATGAAACGGGTGACAAACTTCCTAAGGCATAGGGCGGCAGTATAGATAAATCCGCCACTGATGATGATAGGTTGCGAGTTATGTGCTAGCTTTTTATTTTTATAATAACAATCGAACGACGTTTGACGAGTCCAGTCTCTTTGGCCAATAAGAGGTAGCTCGACGCACTACTACTGTTTCCGCAATGGCTACGACTTTACTTGTATCAGTTTTTCCGCCTGACGTATTACTAGAGAGCAATTGCGAAGATGGTGCCCCAAGAGATGCAAAAGATTTAACCGTTTGTCACAAAGCATTAGATGCGCAAAAGCTCAGCGGCATAAGAGGTTCGACATTGTCTCTACGATTTCGTTGCAGAGTTTTTGTTTAACCATTTAACCAATTATTTGTTTCGTTTTATGTATGTATTTATTTACAGCAACTGTCAAACGTCGTTTTAAAAGTGCTTTCAAAGAAAGCGAGATCACTAAGGCTATCAATGTTAAATGCAATAAGTAAACTAGTGATGTTTACTTGCAGATTAACATTGGACAAAATTTCGATGTTCCAGACATCAATCAAGCAAACTCCAGATGGTATCGATGACGACTCTCAAAACTCATGACTGCTATAAATTTATTTGCCGTTGTAAGTTTCGCGTTAATCGGCATGAAATATAAATATGTATTTTATGAATGCTCATTTTATTATATATCATTAAAAAAACTTATATAATTAAAAATAAATAACTTTTTTGCTAGCACCAGAATATAATGGTCTCGAATTCTGTTCTACAATCATTATGTATTAGCGCCTATATAATAGTATGTATGCAGACATATATGCACGTTACGCAGCAATCCTCATCATATATGTTGGGCATATATGCCTATATATATACATATATATATATATATATATATATATATATATTGTATATAGGCATATATATTGGCATATATATCCGGATATATAAAATTATATATCCCGATATATATCCTGAAATATATATTATACATATTTAATAGTTTTTCCTAAAAGAAATCAAATCGTACGCCCGAGAATATATATATACTTGCACATATATCCTAGAACATAATCTAGCATATATCTTAGAACATATTCTAGCATATATCGTAAAATATATTCTAGCATATATCCTGGCATACATCCTAGGATACATGTTAGAATATATCCTAGGATATATTATATCTACATATATCCCAGCATATATCTTTGGGCAAAACTGAGTATATCTAAGCATATATAATTTCATATATGCCAAAATATATCCAATGCACATATCCACGAATATATATTTTTTCCGTGGGGGACGTATCCACATTCGTTCGTACGCAAAAAAAAAGACATGTTATGAGGCGATAATATAATATGAAGCGGACAACATTATACCTATAGATAGGAGTAAAGCTTTAAATGTAAAAATATTAATCTTTAGTAATAGGCGTTAGGGCGATGTATACTGTTTACCATAGTAACATAATTCATGGGCTGTAATTAAAATAATATAATATGCAGATCTACAAGTCGCGTGGAATGCACGGTGAAAGACACAAAGTGATTTATTGAGTGTCGCGTGCTGATTCTGACTCCCTAAATACACGCGCGATGAATAGTTCCGTACTTTTGAGCGAGTATCAGAGGCTGACCTGATTTGTTCCTCGCGCAATTATCAGCAGCGATAGAATTAGACCGCGGCTTGGGTTTTTTTTCCTTTTACATTTTCATCTGAAGCAATTAATAATTACCCTAAAAGAAATAAACATTGCAGTCGACCCTCAAATATACAAAGGAGCTTATCGGCCCCGGGATGTGTGTACGTGTGTGCATATGGGAGCGTGCGATTCACGCGTCCGTTATATCTATAGTCAGTCATGTCAGTTGTATAATCACGTGGGTGTGTTGATTGCCTGACGATAAGTAAGTACAGGTGAGACTGCGCTCTGTACGTAATTAAGACAGAGTCCCGAAGAAGATGCGACCACCGGATGCGCAACGTCCGGCACGTTTAACTTTGCCTACAAACTATGTGTACATATGTAGCGTATGTGTGCTAGCATGTTTCATTAGGGTGGTTCAAGAAAGTCGATATTTTTTTCCATCATCCACTACATGAAAAATGTTAATACATGGTGAAAGAAAATTTTCCCTTCAATATGAGCTCTATAGAATTTTTTTTAATATTACTAATACTTTTAATATTCTAGCCATTTCCAGCTTATTTTCCTGATTTGACCTAATATTATTGGTTTTCACATTTTCTATAAAAAGAATGATTGTAAAATATGTTGAAAAATATATGCTCCAAAATATATAACAAAGGTATGAAGAAAAGTTATTTATTATTTGCAGTAAAGTGAAATAAGATGCCGGCTCAAAAATGAGCCCTAGACATTAATATTTGGAAGTTCCTCATCCCAATCTTCGATTTTACATGCATTTAGCATAAGAAAAATTTCGTTCGTTACATCTGAATTTTATAACTTGCCAACCGGTAAACATTTAGAACTACCCAGAACAAATTCTTGTAAGAAATTGAAAGCTCTAGAAAAAACATCTCCAGTCGTCATATGATAAATCTACTCGTTCAAAAGTTATTTAATGGCAAATTGTATACAAATTTAGGTCTGACTCTATTTAATTTTTTATAAATTCGACTTCAACATTGAATAACTTTTGAACGAGTAGATTTATCATACGGCGACTAGTAATGTTTTTTTTTTCTTTTTTTTTTTTTTTAGAGCGTTCGTTTCCCGACAAATTTATGTCTTGAGTATTTCTCTATGTTCACTTGTAGGCAAGTTATAAAATTCAGAAGAAACAAACAACATTTTTCCCATGTTAAATGCTTGGGAAATGGAACATTGGGATAAGGGACTTTTGAATATTAATATCAAGGGCTCATATTTTAACTGCAACTTCTAACTCACTGCAACTATTGAATGTGTGACTTTGAGAAAAAAATAGTCGAATTTCTTGAATCACCCTAACATAGGTAACATTCGTTATATATAGAATATACCGAGGCAGGAACGGCTCGGATAGGGTAGGACAGGGCGAGCACCTCACCGTACTGACAACGAGCCCCTGTCGGCACGGCCTCATTCTCCCTTAGATTCCCAACCCTTTCCGGACCCGTACCTACGTCGGTTTCATGTTTAACGTGTCTACTCGAAATGAATTGATGTTAGAGCTGTAAAAAGCAGCTGCAACGACTATATAGACGGATGAGACTACTTCGACGGCTGCGTGGAAGAACCGGCCATGTCGAGTTAGGCTTGAATAACCGGCTATCACAAACTTCGCTTGGAAAAGCGGTTGTCTCGAGTTATCGTTGAATAATCGGCTATTTCGAATTAAGGGCAATCCCTAGTCACCCACCTCCTGTTTGTCAAAAAGGGGTGGCGGTGAGCCCAGCAGGCGTCGAAAACGCAAAAACAATATACAAAGCGCATGTCAATTTCCTCGGAATAATCGATAAACAATAATCCGACTCTATTTACGCATGAAACGAACATGTTTTTGGACACATGTGTTGGGAATTGAATTCGAATCACCACTATGCATATTGTTTTTGTATTTTCGACGCCTGGGCTCCCCTTTTTCGACAGAAAGGAGGTGGGTGACTAGAGATTGCCTTCAAGTTTGAAGAACCGGCTATTTCGCGTATGAAATTTTTTCGCCGCAAATTAAGTTAACAGCACTACCGGACTGAATATAAAATTCTCCCAAACTCTAAATTTTAAACGTCCGATTTATAGAACTATATGTTCTCCATGTGTCCCCAACCATACGATCCGGTTTGCTAACATGACAACTTGATTTTTGTCATTTGCGAGTACGTTCTCGACCTATTGCAATGTCCACTTTACAATCAAACATACTCCAGTTAAGTATCACTTACAACCCCTTAAGAAAAAATAGGTAATCTACTTTCAATTCTGGCATAAAACTATATTATCCTGTTCAAAATATTCATATACGTTGTTGTGCCATGCTAAAAAGTGAATGTAATAACACTCACGACACATTATATAATTATGCGAGTCGGATTCATATACCAACATAACTGATCATGAGGGGCGATTTATGAAAATGACTTCGATTAAAAAATTATGGAAAAAAAAATTGCAAATCTTTTCGACCCTCTCTTCGTGGACCTTCGCATTTTATAGTATTTTTCAATCGATAAAATTAATTGAGGTTTTCAAGGGGCCAATGAAAACAGATTCTCGCATTTACAAGGAATGGACCTATCTTATAGAGGGTCTGCATTCGGCTGAAATTTCGGAAACTATATGCTGCTAGGTCAGTGGTATGGTCAATTTAATCTGTTGGATGACAGTTTCAAAGGTATAAAACGACAGTGCTGTCAACTTAATTTGCGGCGAGAAAATTTCAAACGCGAGATGGCCGGTTTTTCAAACTTATTTCGAAATAACCGGTTATTCAAACATAACTTGAGATAGCCGGTTTTTCCACGCAGCCATCGACATTATGTATAACGATTTACTCCTTAGCTTGTCTGCACACGATTATACAGTTATAGAGTACTATCCTAGTAAGCGAGCGGATATTTCGTCGACCGGAAGGATCGATTTGCGAATGCGGCCTTGACATATTCTTGCGAAAGTTTGCCATGCTTGTGCTTTGCCGCCAATTGTGACAGGCAGCCCAGTAATCGAAAGGAGATTGAAAATAATGGAAAATAATTGAAAATTAACCGAAGGCCGAATTTCATTTTTTTCAAGAACCCGAATTGATGTGCTTACAAAAGGAATCCGTTCCAATCACTTTAAATCTTTTTCATCTGCTAGGTTTCATTCAATCTCAAATTATGAATTGAAGAAAATCGTCACAACATTTATGTCACTCATGAAAATTCAGTAAAATAAGAAACGACGAGAGTCGATCCACTGAAATACAATCAAAGGAATTGAATGTACAACTGAATCTGCGATGGACCAATCAGAAATTTGAGGAAATCAAAATTTCACAAATTCTCTGCAATCTTCTCTCGATTGCTCGGAAGTTACTATAACAAACCGTTGGACTGCTTTCAACCGTAAAAATTGTCGACTGTATGCATGAATTCGCAATGACATCCATCCCTTACAAGTTCTACCCGAATCCAAAGTTAACACATAGTTTTGCGAAAGTGGCAATGGGTTTCTCGATAATATTAATCGTTCTAATAATTTAGGGATTCATGAACACTAAAGAAAAACCGATACAAATAGTACTTTATGCGGCATGCGGGTAAGCCAAGTCTTTTTTGGTTAGATTGATAATTTCAGCACGCCATTAGTAATTGCTGCCCTCAGTGCGCACCGAGTGCAATTTCCCTAGTAACCCAGTCTTGTTATTGATTGGAAACTAGATAAACTGCCTTGTTAGTAGCTGGAAACTAGGGAAACTACACTCAGTGCGCACTGAGGGCAGCAAATCGAAAACGCTATTACACTATTTTTGAACACATCGTGAGGGAAAAAAGAATAACATAACATGATAAGAAAGTATAGCCAAGCGCATCGACGCGCGAGTCTGCGATACAATATGATCACTCGCATACCTTGCGTGGCATCTATTGATAGAATAAATTATTATAAAAAATTTCACGACTTTTACCGCAGTCGTCGTGTATAAAACATCGTAGGTATACCGTGAGAATCAGGTGAAACTGCTCGGCCGGTTCACGCCCACGCCGACTCACTACAGTTTTTGTCGGAGGAGCCAACACACACAAAATTTCCCTAGAATTGGGACGCGCGTCGGCTGATTATTTATTCCGTACTAGTGTGAAACTCGGTAGCCATTGATGGGAAACAGCTGATTGTTGATATTTTGCGTAATATAATGACAACTATGGTTATGTTCGTCTTTGTACCGCAAATAATAAATTAAGTGATTGAAACCCACGTGAATCAATCGTCAACATCATCAATCTGGCGGTTTTGTCAGGACGCGGGAGGTTGTGTTCGTTGCTTCGGCTCCAACTAGTATTGAAGTGATACAAACGCTATACAAAATTCTGTAATTGATTTACAGTAATAATGAATCGTTGACTAAGTTAATTAGTTCGATAAACTCGTTGATTTTGATTAATTTCCAGTCTTAGCTGGAACTTCGAACACAACCTCTCGCGAACTGATGAAACCATCGGAGGTAATTTGTTGATTGTATTGAGATATTACTTGAAACTAATTGACCAATTTTTGTTTCATTTATAATTCACTTCAAATAAACGAACATAACCAATTAACCGCACATGTTAACCGTACACGAAAGGTTGACAATCAGCCGGTTCCTATCTGCAATAGCTGCCGAGTGCATGAACCGCGGGCCAAATCACCCTAGGGATTTTCTAGCGCAACGAGTGGTTATCCCCGTAAAATGTGAATTATACGGCGCCTGCGCGCTTCGACCGAGCGGTTTCATCTGATTCTCACGGTATAATACAAGTATAAGAAATTCTGTCTCGAACTTCCCGCATGCTGTTTTAAAAAGCGACTTTTTCATACATATACCGTCAAAGAGTATTACGTATCCGTATTTATCATGTATCAAACAAAAAAAGTGTTGTTGCTGCTGCTACTACTGCTGCTACTTTTACTATTACTACTAATACTTTAGTACTAGCGATTATACCATCATATTATTATATTATTATATGAATATGCATTCTAAGATATAACTAATATACTATAGAGTGATAATACCTAGGTTAATGCCGATAGACCTAGTTATATGATCGTATCCTTGATGTTTGAAATGCGTTAGCACTTTCGTACTAAGAATATGAAAGCTTATTGTACATACACTTTATAATATAGTTATAGATGTATGAATAGAAAAACTGTATACCTTGTAGAATATAAACAATTGATAGACTAACATGGGTTCTGAGTAAATTGATTATTAATAGACAGTAGAACTAACGTAGCCACATTAATGGAGAGAGGGGGGCACCGAACGAGCAGCTTATTGAATAACCTGGACCACGTAGAACACCAGGAGATCAATCCACAATCGACTTGTCATCATTTTTATTCGAGAATGGTATTTTTTTTTTTTTTTTTTTGCGGATTGCACGGAATATCTTTGACAAGTTTTCCTACTACGAACTTATACCCTCTTGTTGGCGCAATTTCCGACACTCAAGCATTTGTTTGGGGAATATCAGTAGATCTCGCCCTTCGTCGGATTGCAAATGAACTGAGATTCAGAATATCGATAACGTAGACTATAGATTACATACACAAACGGACTTACCGACGCAGTTACACACAGTCGGTAAAGTTTACGGATGGCAAATGTTTCCATTCTTGGATTTATGTATACGGTACATATTACTATGTTTTCAGAGAAAGCGCGGTAGTTATGAGTCCAAGGCGACTGAAAATCTGAAATCTGTTAACTGGAAACCTTAGATTCCAAAATGATTTCAATTTGATCGACTAGGAATCTCTCCTTGATGATGGATCGTAAGAAGAAACATTGATGATAAGATAGTGAGCGCCCCAATTGACCGAACTCGAGAGCCGTGCGTGAAAAAGTTACAGCATAAGGTTCCAGAGTGAAATGCGGGGACTCCCGAACGAGAAGCTGCGCCAGATGCCTCGCGCAAACCTCAGCGCGTAGTATGAAATGCGCAGAAATCAATGCGGTCATTTTCGAAGCATGCGCCCCATGGATCGGTTAATATATCAGTAAGAAATACAGATATCCGAGTGAATCTCATCAAACATTACATTTCACGTATAATAAGAACTGGGAACTGAATTTAATATCAAGTGATACACGTGCAAGCTAGATCTGGGTGTATTCTATATCATAGCAACTTGACAAATTTCACACAACTCGTCCAGGGATGTGTTGAACCGTGCTGCATTGACGCAAGAATTCTACACAATATGGATGAGAATTTGAGCAGAGGATATGTTCAATTGGGCAAAGCCCGAGGCATGAATGAGTTCAAGTTCACCAACGGTTTTGCGCATTTGTCTCCGCCGGTTGACAAGTGTAACTTTGTATATCTTGCCCTTGTGTTGGCTGGCGCCGGATTTCTTCTACCTTACAACAGGTAATATATATACCCGTGCATATGTAGGTATAATTTGTTTATTCGAAATATGATAGCGAAATACAAGTACACATTTTTACATTTATAATAAACTAAAATCAAGTCTCGTTGTCATCATCTTCTGCTTTCAATCTTCTTCGTTACGTAGTCACAGATATCATCTCCAACTACGTGTATTGTATATGCATACGGCATGCAACTCTAGGTGGGTGCCAAAAATGGTTTGTTTTTTTAAAACCTGCACCCATGTGGCAAAGAACTGAAAAACTAGTCAATAATTTGCATAAACTTATTGTTTTAGCTTCGTCATCGCTGTGGATTATTTTCAAGCACGATATCCAGGAACTACGATAATCTTCGATATGTCGTTAGTTTACATAACGATGGCTTTCTTCGCAGTTTTCGCAAACAATATATTAGTAGAAACTTTGTCTCTCAACACGAGGATAACCTTCGGTAAGAATTTTCACGCATCTTCCCTTATAGATGTCTTTCAAAGTTTTCTCTTTGGTATATAGAAGCATTTCAACTATCTTGATGTATACCATTTACAGGATACCTAGTATCATTTGTCACGTTGAATTTCGTGGTGATTTGTGAAATCTGGTGGGAGCTGTTCGGTGTCGCAGCTTCGTACACCATCAACCTAGTTGCTGTGGCCATTGTATCTTTGGGTTGTACAGGTGTGTAGAAATATTTGGAGTCAGAATTAACTAAATAGTAAGAGCTTACCAGCAAACAAATACAATGATGTTGCAAATAAAATGCGATATGATTGATCGGATCTGATGGAACAGTGCAATAATATGACCTTGTTCTGGTATAAGCTGTTGAGTTCCCAGTGACTTCACTTTGTTTAGCCCTTGTAGAAATACCTCTCAAATTCGAAAGCGAGACTTATCGCTAAGCTAACTTTGAATAGAAAAAGATGCAACTCAAAATAACGATTATAAAACTATAGGCAGTTTATTCAAAATCAGTTTTTTCGTCATGTCTTATGAATTGTGTTACACCATAAACAAACCGGTTCATTTTTCAGTTCAACAGTCAAGCTTCTATGGATATACTTCAATGCTTCCGAGTCGCTATACCCAAGCTGTTATGGCTGGCGAAAGTAAGTACATGAAGCAAATACAACTTTGCAGTATCTGCAACTCCCGCATAACCGATGGCTAAGAAGTTGAATAAACAGTACCGGGTGATTCTGCGCTCACGCCTGGGTCATGCGGGTGGCGAACCGTCAGGCTGCTAGACACACGCCGCGAAATTATCGATATCGCACAAGGTTCACCGCTCGATTATTGTATAATAGAGTGGTCCTCATTTGTTTTTAATGAAATAGTCACAATATAATAGTCGAGCGGCGAACCTCATGCGATACCGAAAAATTCGCTGTATGTGGTTACCTGCCTGACGATCCGAGACCCGCATACCCGGGGCGCAATTCCAAAAAACACAGTACATAGAAAACAATGAATTTCACCTGTCCCTGACAGATTCAAGTGAAGTAATGAATTACTAAAATCAAATCCGCTCCATTTAGGTGCTGCCGGGTTTTGGGTATCGACCAATCGTATAATAACGAAATCTTTGGTAAACGATGAGCGTGGAAACACATCGATGTTCTTCGTTTTGTCTATCCTCACCATTGTGATGTGCTTTGTGCTGCATCAGGTCGTACGGCAAACTGACTTCGTCCAGTTCTACATTACGCTATGTCAAGAAAGGAATAGAATTACTTTAGAGCCGACAGAGGACGTGGGTTTGGTAAGTAAAGGTTGAATTCCACCTTTGCGTTGCGCCGCGCGGCGAACTTTGGGCGTCGTGCGCTCACTGTTGCGACCTAATGCCGATGATGCCGATGCACGCCGAAATTTTCGAGCGGTGCTTTCATACCTGCGACTCAGAATGTCAATTTTTTATGGCTTACATATTCACTTCATATGGCAAATCGCAACAAACAAGAATACATTTTTGTAGTTGTTTTCCTTTATGAAGTGGGTTGCCTTCACCGTCATATGAACGACAATGCGTCGATCCCTTGTGCGCTCATTATTCGGCAGCGGCGCGCGGCGAAGCGCGGCGCATCGCGGAAATGCGTTTCGCAGCCGTTCACCGCGGTTCGCTGCGGAATAGTGAGCGCACCTCCATAAGATAACACGTAAAGGAATAAATTCGCAGCGCAGCGGTTCGCTGCTGTTCGCAACGCAAAGGTGGGATTCAACCTTAAATATATAGCCTATCAGCAGTGAATCATGCCTCTTGACGCATAAATTGAATTGAAAATTAGGCAAATTGAGCAAATAAGATAATCAAAGAAAACACTAGGCCTGTTTCAGTCGCACGAGTTTTAATTTCATTTAATGAACCCGTGATAGTGATACTTGACACAATGCTTATACCCGAGCAAATAATCGAACTCTGCTTATCAACAGATGGATCCCCTGGATCAGATCGGAGATCCAGCAAAAGGTCAATACGGCGTCCTGAAGCTCCAAACAAGCCCTCCAGCTACAGACTCAGCTGGTGGTGGCAATGCCGATGTAGCCAGTAATGGTAGGTCGACCAATCATTGTGCGATACATCAATTTCATGAATTATTGTACATTCGATTATCAGAAATTGAGTTTTCGGAGTAATTCGAATTTCAATTGAAGTTGGTCTTCGTATTTTAAGAATAAAATTCATGTATGTAGTCTTCTTATCCACTGCGGGAACTAAATTATTTGTATCTATGAATAGTTAAAGTATTATAGTGTAAATTTAAGACAACGGAAAATTGACAGGCGTAAAATTTCCAGAGAGTCTGAGGAAAAGCTTCAATTGTAAATATGTATACTAGAAAAAGTGAAGTCTGACTCTTCTCTAGTGGAATATATCATCAAACTTTATAATTCAACTTTGTACAGGGCAGTATTCCGCGTTTTCGTTCAGTAATCCGGTTTACGAGCCCGGTGCACCTTCCGGAAATCCTCCCGGCAGCGCTGGCCCAACGTATAAAGTCGAAGATGTCGTTGTCCGTGCGCGAGGCACTTATGGAACCCGAAGCAGTAGGCCTTGGTCCGGCATTAAGAGTAAGTTCACATAATTATTGTTTATTACAAGTAGACACTTATAGAAAAATTGTAGTCACATAAGCGTTAATTGATGTCCTTATCACTGGCACTTTATGTATTTTCTAAAGTTTTCGTCGGAGTATGTATATATAGATTCCACTTTGGTATTCCACAAACTCCACTGAGATTCAGAACACAGATATTAAAAATCTCAGGAGATTTTATGTGGTATGCTGAATTCAACGAGTAATTTGACGAATTTTTCTGGCATTTTTCAGGAGGCTTGTTTGCGCGATTAGAGGTCGCAAAATTGATTTTTCCATACATGGCAAGCATAGGAGTAGCCTATTTTGTCACGCTCTGCCTCTACCCGGGTATAGTTTCCGAAATCATATCCTGCAAATTTGAATCATGGATGCCGGTTATTCTAATGGCTGCCTTCAATGCTGCGGATTTACTCGGCAAAGTATATAATGCAATTCATAATATTTCAGAGACAAGACCATAAAACCAAGTTACTGTGTTTCAAAATTCATAGATTTCAAAATAATTTCATGGGATTTCAAAAACTACTAATGCAAATATACTTTCACTACACCTCAGGTTCTGGCCTCAATTCCTTATGAATGGACGCGTACGCAGCTATTATACTTTTCTGGTGCTCGCGCAATACTCATCCCCCTGTTCCTGCTGTGCGCCATTCCAAGGCGAGCTCCGATATTATCTGGCGAAGGCTATCCATTATTGTTCTCGCTGTTGCTGGGATTGACCAACGGAATTGTCGGCAGCGTACCTATGATTCAAGCACCCAGTAAGGTGCCCGAGGAGCATAGAGAATTAACGGGTAAACAGCTATTTCGATAATTAATCGATATAACACCGAGGAGTAGTGACCACCTCTGGAAATTGTGGATACCGGACTCGAGCCAAGATTTCAAAGATTCAGTTTCTATTTACAGAGTTTCGAATCTTGTACAAGTTTCATGAAACAGATTTAAAAAATTTCACGATGATTCCACCGGTTTCGCAAGAATTTGGGACTGCATTACGTAGATTATACACCTGACAGCAAGAATGTCAGAGTACTGTTGACAGAGTTTGTCGCTTGTCATTCAGCATTGCACAAAATGTCGGATTTTTCTTGTATCTCATCGAATTTATTGAATTGACTGAGATCTCATGAATTTCGCTGAGATTTCATAAATTTTCTAATTTTTCATAAAATCTCACAAATTGCATACTCCGCTGAGTTTGCTCATGGATTTCACTGTTCACTGCACTTTTGATCGAAGTATCCGAGGTTATGATTGGATCTTTCAGAGAAAGCTACACACAATATGCCTCATCACGTTTATTGCCTCTCAGGTAACATCATGACGCTGTCCTACACGACGGGGCTGACTGTGGGATCCCTCCTAGCTTACATGCTCGACGCTTGTCTAGGGCCTCCTCTCCAAACAAAAGACATATGCCCGAAAGCTCGGAAGGTCATATCCATGGCAGTGAACAACGTGACGTCGAGCGTCCTTATGCAGACTAGCACATCGTTGCCAATTACCACCGGGCTTCCATTAGTGGATAAAATCACACGGATTCCAAAACTAAAAGCCATTGCGACCACAATCACCGCTGCTGTGGCTACCACGGTTTTCTCCAATGACACCGCCATTGCCATGTCCAACAGCAGTTTACTCCACGCCGCAACAACTACACTGCCTAAACTTTTGGTCAATGCAACTGTGGTGAACAACGCGATTTTACAGCATTAAGCTGATGGGGACCGCGGACCGAGGACCGTCGGGATTACGTTATTCATAATCACGTAATTATACGCGTATATGTATATCATTATACTTGTTAAAGTTGAAGAACTTCGTCGTTCACCGTTCGGTTAAAATGTTGTATGTCTGTATGTCTGTTGTCCGTGCGTATAATGAAGAAATGAACCTGATATAACGGGAAATATTCGCACGGGTTTTCGACTGCAGTTTCTTTGAGACTAGCGATCTATAATTATTATTATTATTAACGGTGGAAATATATTTTATGTGACCTGTGCAGAGGAGGTGCTACAAATTATTACATCATCATATACTATAGCATAATTACCCTATAGCACATTCCCAAAATGCCTATATATCAATATTTTACCTACATGTAGCGGAAATGTTAAACTGTCACGGGGGAAGATAATTCTTACTACATATATGTAATAATACTCATAAAGCATGCTGATAACTTATGAAAAATATCAATATAGCATGGATATTCGCTGTTGCTCTTAATAGTTATAGGACCACATCCTTGTATGGTGTATCATATCAGTTTCTCCAATATTTCCTGATTAACTCTAGCAAGTCCAAGTTCGCAGACTCTGTAAGTATATTTTCCTGCAGAGACATGCCATTTGATGAGAAATTTGAAAAAAATTTCAATTTTCGATCCAAATTTCGGACTTATTTGCTAATATATTGTACAGCTTCCGAGTTGCTCAAAGTTTTCATACAATTTCAATTTTCTCGGCGAGTTTTGAAGTAAAATTCCGTCAGAGATGTTCATGGGACGTACCCATCATATACAAATAAACCGTATCGTATGATATTAACCTAAGTGAACAGATATTACTTTTTTCGACCAGAGTTCTCTAGCATATATAAAATTTCATGTTCCATGTGATCACCGCCTTTCTTCTTTATAATTCTTCGTGGAGTATGGATGTCGGTTATATACACAAGTTTCCCTACTAACACAGAACGTTATAGGAACGTAAGTGAGACGTTAAAAAAACACGATAACATGTCTCTCTTGAATGGTAGAAAAAACGTCTTAAAAACGTATTTTAAACGTGATATTGGCCGCGATTTTTAGTCCAAAAAAAGTTTACAGAAGCTGGGACACGTATTACCGACGTTTGTATATATAATAACAAACGTATTATAACTCATATTATTTGTATTATAACTCAGTACAGACGACAGATAAACATTTTCTTAACGCGTGTCCCGTTGAAAAAAGCTTCGTCAAATCGACGTCGGTTCGAAATCGGATCTTGACATCTTTGACTACGTCATTCACTACTGCTCAGCTCAGACGTCGTTCAGCTTCTGCACTGTTAAAAAATTTTGTAAAATTACAATCGTTTCACAAACCAAAGTTTAGTAAAATTACAAAACAATGTATGCCGATTACAAAAATTACCACCAAATTACAATAATCACCAAAATTACAATACTTTAGAGTAATTTTCCTAGAAATATGAAGAAACCTACAAATAAGTGTTGTGATTTTACAATCTTTGTATATCAACTCTGAACAAATTGTTTTGTAAAATTACAATGCTCGATTTAAATTTCGGCTAAATGTTTTGCCTATCAGTTTCCAAAACATGTTTTGGAAAATGACCATGAAAATTTTTAAGTGTGTAAACTTGTTTGGAATAAAAATCGCGGCCAAAATCACGTTTATAATACGTTTTTAAGACGTTTTTTCTACCATTCAAGAGGACCGTGTTATCGTGTTTTTTTAACGTCGCAATTACGTTTTTATAACGTTCTGTGTTAGTAGGGTTCGCAGCACAAACCAGGTCGAATTTTTTCGCTTGTCGTAAGAGGGAAAGAATATACATACCGTGACAATTCCGTGAAAGTAACCGGTCCTATGTTAGGTATCTCCCGAAAGCTACCGAATGGCAACGCTGTCGAAGTCATAGAGTGAACAAACGACATATCCACAGAGACAGACGTCAGACGATCAGACAACGCAGCGTCAGCTGTCACTTCGTTGGGTTAGAATGAACTGCCAATGAGATATTTGAGGTTGATCGTATAATATAACCTAATTAGACAACGGAAATTGATATCTATTCGTAAAGAAGTGATAATGAATTGGTAAATTGATCGCAGATGTAAATTTCTGTTCATTTGCAACATTATTTGGTTATAAATATCTGTCGGGATGAAATTCACGAGTCTAATTTTGATAAAGGTACATAACCAACCAATATCAAACGATATTATTCCGTTATAAAGTCATGATAAAGCTATCAATTGATGTAGATATCAATGTAGTATATTTATTCGCGACATTATTTTCAAGCTAGGAGTTCCTCAGTAACTGACTGACTCGTCACATCTCTTCGGGAACTATGGTGAGGAACACAGCGACGTAGATTTGATTCAGAGAGGAATCTACGAGAAATCTTCGACATATTATGTACTACATTGATATCCACGTCAATTCATAGCTCTATCATGACTTTATTACGGAATAATATCGTTTGACATTGGTTGGTTATGTACCTTTATCAAAATTAGACTCGTGAATTTCATCCCGACAGTTATTTATAACCAAATAATGTTGCAATGAACAGAAATTTACATCTGCGATCAATTTACCAATTCATTATCACTTCTTTACGAATAGATATTAATTTCCGTTGTCTAATTAGGTTATGATATACGATCAACCTCAAATATCTCACTGACAGTTCATTTTAACCCAACGAAGTGACAGCTGACGCTGCGTCGTCTGATCCTCTGAAGTTTGTCTCTGTGGATATGTCGTTTGTTCACTCCATAACTTCGACAGCGTTGCCATTCGGTAGCTTTCGGGAGATGCCTAACATAGGACCGGTTACTTTCACGGAATTGTCACGGTATAAGAAGGCAAATTGACAACCGTTATCAACAATTGGGTCTTCACTACTATTCATGCTATCATAATTTTTGATTTTCTTTATCAAATTTCAATAAGGCTGTCCGATGGGTAACCAGCGCCGCTGTATGCTGATTACATCTGCAGGGCTGAGTTTATAAAAACATGTGGTGATTTTGATTAATAAATCCAAGTTCTTACTTGTCGATCACGATTGTTTGAGTCACACTTCTAAATACTGAAACTGGCTATCCCTCGGTATTCGTATATGTTTTGTATTTGATATGAATGTGTGGGACCGAGTGGGTGACATGGGCAGGGCCCTCGGACGATTTTTGCAAGCTATGGATCCTTGCACAGAGCTCGTTGTCAGCTGCAAAATTTCGCCCGATGAATTCTCAGAATTCAAATGACTTTTTAACTTGGGATCGTGATTGAATTATTCCAGCCGTAATATAGTCGTGCGTAAAATGGTCCCCAGTAACCAGCGAGTGCGAAAAATCATTATATTGTCAAAATGTGATTCCATACGTCTGACACGGCGGCCATGTTTATTGTGTCAGTGTGTGTATCAGTATGTTAACTCTTATGACCAGATTTTAATAATATTTTATTACAGCTTTCGGCTTATTTGTGGCTAACCTCTGCTATTTCACGCAACACAAATTTTGACCGATTAATACATAAATCTCTACTCTGAGGGCACGTGAACTTCGGCAGTAGTGCTGCCTCAACATTTCGTGCACGGTCGCTACAACGAAAAAATTATTTTTCTCTCATTTGCTATAATTAACATATCCAACATCAGAAAAACATGAACAGGCATAATTTAGATGCGCATACATTTAATTGGTCGACAAACCTCTATCATGAAACTTGAAACTGACAGATGCAATTTATTATACCTATGTAGTTTACCTATTCTATCCGAAATTCAAATTAGCAACTTTTCGACCATTGCAATCATTGTGTATATTTTCATTGATTCCAATCTAGAATCTCGATCAAAAATTCGTCACTATATCCAGTGAAAAAAAAAAGACGAGTCTTCAAATATCTCGATATTCGTTACGCCAGAATAGTGAAGCCGGATAATATGAGAACTGAAAGCATCAGTATAGAATACTGATCATTGCATATAGCCTTAGGACTTATTGGTGAATTTCCATTTCGATATGATACTATTCTGCTACAAGAAGTGTTATTTTCATGTGGATCCCGAACTTCCCCCTTTGTGCTCACTTAAAATTCTTTACTCTTTTTCTGCGCTTTGTTGTCGTCCAATATAGTGTCAGGATCAGATAACCGTTTATAGTCACATAAATAGTGAGCAGACAGAGTGCAAATAATAAATTCATGTAGGCTTTATTATTTCATAACACCTGACTGTAATGTTAAGCGATATTTACGTGATACTTATTCTGCAGAAATTGGCATTTCCATCGGAGCACCCTATCAAAATAATCTTTAAATTCATGGAAATGAATTTTCTTTTCATTTTCTGATTTGAAAAGATTTTCGAAGGTTCTATCTTGCGAAGACTGCTTTTCATGCTCTTTTCACATTGAATGTAATAAACATATGTTAAAATACTATACTTATGTAAACTTTACGAATCTTCAATCTCTTTCCTGGTATAGGTTTATCTAAAGGAAGGTGAACATCTTTTTTTATATTCTGATTTTTCGATCATATTTTTGCATAATTCAGACACTAGTTTCATGCATTTTAACTCAAGCCTGGTATCGAATTCCAGATTATAAACCCTATACGGAGTATGTGAAGCCATATGGACCCCATTCCTATTTCAAAATGAGCTCCTAAAATCACAGACGGCATTCACGGGTCTGGTCAAAGCACTTTTTGACGAATTGCAGTTTTTGAAAATTGACTTTAATATACACCATTCTATTCTTTATTGAAAAAGGAAGAGATTCTTCTATATTTAGACCCGATTATCGTTTGTAGAAATCATTATATTTGGAAAATGAAATATCATTTTCTGGGTTGAATGAAATATTTTCAACTTTGGTGTCAATCTTAATTTCGAAACTATAAAAATCACTGTTTCCAGTGCAACCCCTCTGTGAATTCATATATGTTCGATAGAAAAAGAAACAGTTTTCAGCGAGCAGCAACTTTCAGATTTGGTTTGATAAAAAAATATTTCTTAACTGCATATAACTTTCTAACTTCCCGTTTTCAAAAAAGAGACGTTATTATAACTCCGAAAATAAAAAGTCAAGTTTTCATCAGATTTTCAGGTTTTCAAGTCATCACCTGCAACCATTTTTTAATGGACGTCTAGATGTGTGTATCGAATGAATAGATTCCAACTTTCGATGAATCAATCGATGCGGTATTGTGTAACTTAGAACTGATTAGATTTTGAATTTGATCGATGGAGTAGTTTTCGAGTTATAGAAAAATTGAAATTAGGAATTTTTTTTCTTCCAAACATATAATGATTTCGCGGGAGGGCATCGACGAATTTCAATCAATCGTTTTTTTTCTCCCCCTTACTAAGATTTGATCCAATTTAAATCTTATTGAGATTTTGAGTTTAAAAAACAAACAGTAACTCTTCACGGATAATACCTAAGTTTCTTTTACTTTTGAGCGAACATTTGACTCATAAAATATTATTTTCTGAGCTTGAAAAACTTTCTGGCGAGAAATTTCCATGACTGGCCGAGGCTTCGAGGTCAGTCGAATTACCGATTCGTTTTTTAAACAGATAAGAACGAACGTATTTACAGATTGTGCCGGTAGAAGTTATGATTTCTGCGAAGTAATCATCACTGAATTAACTATATATCTAAGCTATACTGATTGTTAGAATTATAATGATATGTGTAATGTCAGGGACGAATAAGTATAAATAGTAAGAAGTTAAATGAATATCACTAAGGTTGTTATAATAAAAAATGAATAAAAAAAGAAGCGAAATAACGTTTTAAGGACAGATCTAATTCTATGATCCGTGTCTTTTATTACAAAAAATCGATGTTCCCAGTCACGCTTTGCCTTCCGCCTTGCCTCGCTGTCCCGGATCACATAGAATATGAATACTTGTCTATTTTTCTTTCTTTTTTTGTTTTGTTTTGTTTTGTTTTGTTTTATCTTACAGGGAAACAATATACATCTAGAGAAGATACAACGATAATTAATCAGGATTTGGGTATAAAAAAGCAGAATTTGAATAATTCAAGCTATATAGACAATTATCAGTTGCCAATAACGCGAGATTGAAAACTCGTTATGAAACGAGAGGTGGAACCACCAATTCAGTTACAATGCTGGACCTGTGGCATTGTCGTCGTCGACATTAGGTAAAATATCACTCAATTGATCATTTATCCTGTCCATATTATCGATGGTTGAAGCAAGTAGCCTCAGATTATCCACCCCAGACATCAGCTGTCTGTAATGATACACATGTTTTACGATCGTTGTCTCGAAATAAAACTGTTAACCGTGGTGTCCAGTAAAGTTGGAGCATCAAAATCCAGGACTTTTCTAGGATCTGTTCGGAACTGAAAGATTGTTTCGGAAACAAAACGATTTATTCCGGTGATTTTTCGGTGAAAGAAATAGAAAACGAAACTTAGTTTTACAAAGACCGATGTTTTACTTCATTTTCAATTGCTTTGAACAAAGTTGAAACGCTTACTAACTCAGAATATTACTTTGGAAGTGCTCTTCAACTTCAACTACTCCAGAAAGTGAATAGCTAACATTCTAAAATAATTAAGTGGGTCCTGAAATTCGTAGCCTTCTTACGATTGAAAATTTCGAAAAATCTGAAAATTTCCGTAACACAAATGAAAGGACCCTGCAGCATCCTTATGGAAAATGGGTTTTGGCTAAATTTTCTGAACTCTTTAACTAACTAAAACAAACTAAAATTGTTGAACTCAGATATTGCCGTTAAAGAGCTGAAAAAATCGACTTTGAGAAGTAATAACTCGAAACCAATGAACTTTCACACTTGACGTCTATTGACACGTTTGTTCGACGCGTTGAGAACTATCAAATCGCAGAGTTTCAGAAAATTTAGTCAAAACCCATTTTTCATAAGGATCTTACGGGGTCCTTTCAGAATATTTCATACTACTAGAATCACTGGACACCATGTCAACAGGGCATATACTAAATATTCTATTGCCTCAATTTTTTCACAGATCGTTTTGCTGATGTCGAGATGACATTTGATTGGGAAAAAATTAACAGAACACATAATTCGAAGCCGAATTGATCACAACACCAATCATTCCCCAATCCATTCCCAAACATTGTCCATAGATTTAAAAATTTGACATCAAATTATATGTTAGCCCCGAAGAGCAGTTGCATACGCTTTTCACTCGAGAGTCTAGAAAAACTGTCGCCTTTGAACGACTGGGGAAAAATTACTGAATTACTTCTGAAATGTGTTTTTGTTAACTTTTGGCAAATTATTGAGGAATGTTGATAGGCTGGAAATTAGAATTAGAGATTCTGGTTGAGTGTTTAATTACCTAAGCGAAAGTTCGGCAGTTGATGCTGCAGTCCTTAAGTCATTGGCTATTCTCCTTATACCACGATTAGAGATTTCACTCCCGCCAAATCCAGCTTCGATTCTGAGCTGTAGCCCATCATTTTCCAACCGCAATGCCCTTATTTCTGCCTAAACCAAAGCAGAAGCTATTCAGACGAAGTCACATGTAAACAGTGCTGATTAAGACATGATTAATCAGTAACTATATGTATACTGATTAACATACAAGACACCGGCTTAAAGGGAAGACCTAGAAGCAGATTAAAGATACGAAAATCCAAACATGTTTTACAAAATGAATAAATCAGTCTTTTACTCAATATTCAAAAGCAATGGAATATAAAGAACAAATTCGACGAAATTGATCACCTCGAGTTATTTGGCGTTGAAATTTAAGCCAAGTAAGTCTGCGAAAATTCATAGTAGAATGTGATAACCAAACATAACACTGTATTGTTCTGAATACATATCCGTCGACCCTTAATTCTTATACTGCATTTTGGGAATTTTTTTTTGTTTTTTTTTGTTTCAGATACTGAATATAAATCAAGTTGTATGAAACAATTGTTATCATAGAAATATATTTGAGGTATTCACGTGAAATCGACCTGACCAAAACCCTGACCCCTTCACTTCACTTCACTTCACTACTTTGCTTCCAACTCTCAACAACGACCGCCTAGATCTCAAATGTGACTATAACTGTAAGGATCAAACTCACACTTGTACAATGCATATACCTATCAATAAACGTCAATCACTGTGATTAAACATTCATAGAGATACACTCTCATCAAAACCATTTAAGCAATCCGTTTCTTCCAGTTGTCCTAAACGCAAAAACGGGGTACTAACCCAAACGAAATCCACCATCATAAATCACAACCGTGACGAATCCTAGTTCATAACAAAGCTGTGAAGGTTTCACTGAATTTATTTCTGAAAATAAAATATTTTTTAGAAGTTATGAAATTTTTTATAAAATAAATTGAGTAAAAAATTAAAAAAACAAAAAAAATCATAGCTTCTAAACTAAATGCAGGCCCAAAACATTTCCCAAAGTTTGAACGGATTCTGAGGGGGTCAGGGTTTTGGTAGAGCCAATGTTACGTGAAATGGCCCATTTACACATAAATTCTGAAACTGCATGTTTCAAATACGTCCAGAAATTCACCCAAAGCAGGGAATAACCACTCGTTCAACTAGAGTTTGATCGTTAAATTTGACTGATGAAATATGCACGTTATATGTGAAATATCAAAAGTTCGAACTTCAATTTTTTGAGGCTTGGCGTCAGTCGATTATAAACAAATTGCAAATGATAGAATGTGCATTTAGTGAAAATTATAGTAACAATGAATATTTCAAATGCGGATTAAGTGGAATACAGAGGTTTACACAAAACGGAGTAGAACAAATGAATCGAAATAGTTTTGCGGCCAACGTTAGATCAGCAACTTTAGACAGGAATCATTTTATGAAAATCCCGCGTATAAGTCAGGGTTGATTTTTGCTGGTCATATCAGCAGCATCCTCGACTCGTAGATAAATAAATAGAGAAATAGATAAATAGATAGATAGATAAGACCTTCAAGATTTCTGCATCTGCATTTTCGAACTCTAGCAAGCTGCAGCTTTTAAACGATCATTCCGAGAGCAAAATTCCAGAGACATTTTTTCTTCCTCTTCCGATTATCTAGTGGCGGTATGTTTTAGATTTTTTTTAAGACAGATGTTAACCCCATTTTTATATCAATTAACCCTTTAGCATGACGTCGCTTGAAATCTATCACTCCGAGAAAAAAATTGAAATAGCGATTTTCTTCCTTTTTCAATTATCTAGTAGCGGCATTTTTTAGATTTTTTTTAAGTCAGACGTTCACCCCATTTTTATATCAACTCAGCCTTTAGCATGACTCAACTTCGAAACTATCATTCGGAGAGAAAAGTTCGACTGGCATTTTGTCTTCCTCTTACGATTATCTAGTGGCGGTGTTGTTTAGTTTTTTTTGTTTTTTGTTTTTTAAGACACCCCTGATAACCAAGTGTGATTGTACAAACCGCCTATTACACTTGCTGCAAATTTTGCTGTCATTTTGTCGTCTATTTGCTGAGAATACTTTTCATTCGTCAGAATTTACAGCAAATGTACAGCAACAGCTGCAGTCATTTATTAAGTCAGCAAATGCTGCTGAAAATTTGCTTTCAAGTTGTTCTCCGCATCTCCTAGTATCACCAATAGGGTGGTCCTTATTTGGGGTGTTGACGAATTTCGACAAGTGCGCCCCTTAGACACGTTCGAAATAAATTTAAAAAAATGTGTGCAAAAACGGAGCGCTGTAGTCCAATTAGAAGACGTGCCTCTAAGCTCGTTTTGTTTCTCATTTGAATAACATGGGATTTTCAGACTACTTCAGTCATTATGTTTTTGAGTTGTCCCCGAGCACGCAAAAAATTCTTTTTTCACATAAATCTGTTGTTCATGGGTACAACTACGCGTATATTTTTCCACAAGTCGTTATCACAACTTTTACGCCCCCCATCCCTCTGATATCGGGGCACAACGGCAAATTGATCAACGTGAATACCTGTTTTTAGCCGCTAAAAACAACGGCAAATCGATCAACGTGAATACCTGTTTATAGCCCATGAACAACAGATTTATGTGAAAAAAGAATTTTTTGCGTGCTCGGGGACAACTCAAAAACATAATGACTAAAGTAGTCTGAAAATCCCATGTTATTCAAATGAGAAACAAAACGAGCTTAGAGGCACGTCTTCTAATTGGACTACAGCGCTCCGTTTTTGCACACATTTTTATTTATTTATTTCGAACGTGTGTAGGGGGCGCACTTGTCGAAATTCGTCAACACCCCAAATAAGGACCACCCTAATCACCAAGGCTTGCTTGCATGTTGCTACCAAACTGTTATTGCTCTCTTTTTTACAGCAATAGAGGACACATCCTGCTATGATATTGCTTACAATACATCGCACGAATTGCTGTCATTTTGCTCCAAAATTTGCACACACGTTGTTATCTGGGTCACGTTAACCCCATCTTGACTTCAACTAAACCTTTGCCTTTACATAACTTCGAAATGATCATTTTGGGAGAACAGTTTTTCCATTTAGTCTGTTTTGCATAATAATAATAATTATAAATAATATATAATTCTTTTTTCTGAACTACTAATTCTGACTATCTTGTACTTCAAGTTTCATTGAATTATATGTAAAAAAGCATCCCCCGATTGAACAAAACATGAGAGTGTTTTAAATAGTTTATTAGGACTTCTACATAAATATATCATTCCGTACACATGTTATTCGAACTGGTTTGGTCATTTTGCGTCTCGCCAAAGTAGTAAACTATGTCAAAATGGGGTTAACGTTCGTCTTGAAAAACAAAAAAAAAAAAAAAAAAAACTAAACAATACCGCCACTAGATAATCGTAAGAGGAAGACAAAATGCCAGTCGAACTTTTCTCTCCGAATGATAGTTTCGAAGTTACGTCATGCTAAAGGCTGAGTTGATATAAAAATGGGGTGACCGTCTGACTTAAAAAAAAAATCTAAAAAATACCGCCACTAGATAATTGAAAAAGGAAGAAAATCGCTATTTCAACTTTTTGCTCGGAATGATAGTTTCCAAGTGCGTCATGCTAAAGGTTTATTTGATGTAAAAATGGGGTTAACATCTGTCTTAAAAAAAATCTAAAACATACCGCCACTAGATAATCGGAAGAGGAAGAAAAAATGTCTCTAGAATTTTGCTCGCGGAATGATCGTTTAAAAGCTGCAGCTTGCTAAAGTTCGATAATGCAGATGCAGAAATCTTGAAAGTCATTAGATAGATAGATAGATAGATAGATAGATAGATAGATAGATAGATAGATAGATAGATAGATAGATATATGGATGGATGGATAGACAGATAGATAAATTTCGACCTCATATTCGGAAAAAAACGGTATCGAATTTATATTTTATATACTACATCGTCCTCGAGCATTGGTAAACTTCTACTCACCCTTAATACTTTTATGTCTTGCTTGAGAGATGTCACAGCACTCTCTGCGTTTACTGCTCTTCTCTGAAATGAAATGGAGCCTTAAAAAAACCACAAGAACACCAATTATATGTTCCTTATGTTACTAATGAGTTATGCATCTGCAAGTAACAGTTAAATGGATAAACTAGGAACCATGGATTGTAGACAATAATTATCAGTTGTATTGTGATAATTGATACTCACTGTGCTACGTTTGAGATTATCTTCCACTTGTTCGATGGTTTTTTCGAGATTTGTCATTTCTTCATGGTCAACTGATCTCCTTGAGATTAATTCAGATTCCAACAATTGTATTCTGGAACAATATAAACACATTAGAAGTCTGAATACATAATTCGAAGCGAAGAGAAGGCTACAAAATTCTACAATTCAGAAGTACATTTTCTCGACTTGCTGGGATCACATGCAATTTATTCTGAAAAGTATTTATAGAAATCAACAATCCCACTCGAAATTGAAATCCGGAATATAAGTCTATTTTGAAGTTCTTCAGTCTCAATTACCTTCTCGATTGCTCCCCCAATTGCCTCTGCATAATTTCCTGCTCTCTTCTGAGTCTTTCATTTTCCAAAATTAACTGAAACGCAAGTTTGCCAGATGACATTAGTATTAAATTACATTAAACTATCAAAGCTACGTTTATGCAAGTTTCGATAGTCTTTGAAATTTTCTAGGCAATTAAAAACAAATATTGGATCATCAGAAGATGGAATACCCTCTGATTATTTTGTTCCGGAGAGCCAGGGCTATGGCAACTCTCAATTGGTAAACCAGCTCTGTTGTGGATTGGTCCGTCGCTCAAAAAGTCTGGCAAGGACTTGGTGACATCTACATCACCGGTTTGAGAACTACTCCTCACAGCTCCGTTTGTATTGTTGGCATTGGCCTCTGTCAGTGGTAATTGGAGATCGAATGGGAACCCTGGTAACAGTTCAAAATCTTCTTCATATACTATAGCTACTAAAACCAATTCATGAAATAATCGTGATAACCAACACACCAACAGGGCCGGACCAACTGCCTGTATCTCCATTGCGTCTTTCGAGATTGGGTAAATTCAGTGCTCTGGGTCGAGCCGGATTTGATAATGATGGCTCACGTTGCACTCTTTCTCCTCTCTCTACTCTTTCTGCTCTTTCTGCTCTTTCTGCTCTCTCTCCTCGATCCCCTCTATCACCTCTTTCTAAGCTAACTGTGAGATCGAGCGATAAATCCCCGAGAGTTTCTGATTGTGATTTCTTTTGTTCATTCCACTGTTTGTTCCTTGGTTCGATGCTGTTCAATGCAAAGTCTGGTAGATTTTCTATTTCCACAATTGGCTGAACGCTGGCATCATGATTAAGGTAGCATTGTTCTATTACCAAATGGTCTTGGACAAAGTCTGGTAACTCGACTGGATTCCTCGGATACACCGATGTTTCATTACTGGAATGAACACCTACTGTGCTAGCTGCCGACGATGGATACACTTTTGGTCTGGCTCCGGTATGTTGATGATTCATGTGTAACTCATTTTTTAAAAAGTACTTGAAACTGAACGGGTTTTCTTTCTTCCTTGGTAAATCCGGCCCTGTGAACAAGGAAGTCATCAAAGATCTATCCAGAGCAAGACTTGCGCTATCATTCTTCAAATATCGTATTATCCATTCCTATTTTCGCGATTTATTTCAAAATCATCAAGTTTGCTGCCTATCTTTCCTTTATTGTTATCAAGACTCTACAGAGTTACCCATCCCACTTCGCCTAGAAATTCTCATCGAGTACTGATCCTGTCAAGTAGCTGGTATGCTTTTACTCAAGGATGTTAAGATCAGGGATGTTGAGTTGAAGACATTTGTTATCGGATTTCTAAAAATGGCTAGAACCCACTACTAAACCGATAATGAGTCATTGGTTTGATATTATAATAATTCAATATTCATTGAGTATTTTCTCATCCTCGAAATTGACCAGAGCATTGTACTTTGATACGTGCTCTGAAAATTTCTACAAGCTTACCACATGATAACATGAACTTAGATAATTTATCATTACGCAAGCATGCATCTCAGCTTTCTAGATAACTAGAGCTCATTACATTAAAATGTGGTATTGAACATGATTATTCATTAATAATTAAACACGTATTGAATTCTTCACAAAAGTTAGAGCTGTTTATTTATATATATATAGCTGTTCATTTATCTATATGTTTATATTCATATTTATATTTATATAAATAGTACATGCTGTTAGGGATAATCAGTCATCATAATATTGTTACATCTATTCAGACATGTTTAGAAATGTTTTCAGACAACTTTAGCTTGGGAAGAAGCTATTGACTATGATTATCAAAACAGGTTTCACATTTTGATTAAATACCTAGAGTATCAATACATGTCCGTTGATTTTGCCATTTAACCATCATTTTCATGATAACTATTCATGAAACAAATGATATGAAAAAGGGATGAATAAAAAAAAATCTCATTCCATCTGAAGATTAACAAACCATAGACTAATTATTATATAGCACTCGTTGATTGAAACTACTTGGGATATGCGCTATTATTAGATTTCACTGTAGCGCGAGCTATTTTTAAATCGACAAGTAACTCCTTTTAGGCGCCAAGATTCTTCAAATCATTTTATTGACTTCACAAGATAGACCTTGTAACAGTGAGCTTTTTTATGGCGATGGGATTTAATGTCAATACAAAAAATGTATTGAAAAAATGTTGTATATCTTAGAGATCATGAGATTTTATAGAGATTTAGAAGATGAAAGTTTACTATAGCTAAGGTCCTTTGGTTGAGTCTTATTAAAGTATCTAATTATTCGAGATAATATTGATAGTGGAGTCGAACAGTTCGAGGGATGATGTTTCTTTGAAAATAATGTATAACTCACTCGTAACAATACGATGTGACTTCTAGTCGCGTTAAAGTTAATCTGTCATTTGTATAATAACACGCAATTGATTACAAAGCATTAAACCTAACCTGCCAAATGACTGGCACCGGTTTTCTCCTTGTCAGATTGCAGCGGTTGACCACAAATCCCAAGGTCAGGCTCAGTTGCATCGGGTGCAGGGCTATTCTCATCCTCGGATGAAGATGACATTTTTCGTTGAGAGAGGAATCGCGAATATTGTCCTGACGAACTTTCCTTACCACTACCCTCCGCCATCTTGTCGCAGTCGCGATCCACTCTTTAGTCCATGAACATAGAAATCATAGAGGTTACTAGAGACGATAGAATTCTGTGATGCTTGGACTAACTATTTTCATCCTATTGTTAAGATGTAACCTCATGGTGACGCTTAGGCTGCATTCCCATGGGGCCGGAATTCACGGATCCGGAACGGAATCGGAAATCTAGGGGGTTTTCAAGAGCCAATCAGACACGTTCCGGTCAGTACGTTCCGTGTGCATTGCGGCCATTTGTCATATGTCAACGAAACCGACGGATTGCCTTATGTGTGTATCTATGTGTGAACAGTGAAACAGCCACGAGACTTCTCCAAAGTCTGTCTTCCCAGACAGCACTTAATATTCCGAGAATATTTGAAAATGTGTGAAAATATCCGATATATTGGTATGATATTTTCACTATGTTTTTGTTGAACCATCTGTTCATAAACATGCGTGAATATTTCTACAATATTTCTGTAATATAAGATCATTTCAAAAACATACTTCGATAAAGTGCATCTTATATTTATATATGTAGGGGAGAGTGGTCCTGAGTCGGCACTGCGGGTTGAGCCGGCACCATGGTGTTTCTCAGAGATGGCTTGCATGTCGGCTCAAATATTTTGTCGTATGACATGTTGGTAATCACTGACGTAAATTATACTCACAGTCATCAGTATGGATTGTGCTGCGTAGCGTGAGCGCACTTATTACAAAAGTCTTACTGTGCCGACTCAGGACCACTCTCCCCTAAATATTGTAAGAATATTTGAAATTTTACATATAATGCTCGGAAAAATATGCTCTTCAAACATTGACATTTTTCACTGAATTACGTTAAAATGCAATGAATTACAATTAAATTATAAAAGATGTCTCGTCTCTAATGCAAAATAAAAGATACGTACTAAATTATCTTACGTATTATTATCTTTCTCCAGCTTTCATCCCATACACGTCGTATCGCGTGCTCGTAGTCCATCAATTATACACCGGAAATATTTAATGAATATTCATACAATATATTTTATAAAATATTCAGATATCTGAAAACCATGTCTATATTCTCGAAATATTATTTTAATATTTGAACTATATGTATTTCACGTGAAATGAGGGACAACTTATGTTGACAGAATATTTCATTCACGTTGTTGGAATATAAACATATATTGCACCAACATTCGATATATTTTTCTACATATTTCATACATATTTATGAAATATTTTTATGCTGTCTGGGTTGTTCTTTTCCACTTCACAAATAATGCCGAGATCGTTATTAAAAGTGTTTCAGAATCCATTTTTATTCGCATAGCGTTTATAGCACGGGTTTATAGGAACTGCACGGTTGTGTGAGTATACGGATCCGTTGCTGTTCGAGTCCATGGTTCCCATGGACCGGAATTATTAATACCGGAACGAGCGGCAGCCAATCAGAATGATAGATTTTAAATTTACCGGTAGAAAGAAACACTGTCATTCGCAACTGAGCGTTCCGTTGCGGTGAATTAAGGTAATATTTCATGCATGCGGCTGCGGCAACTGTCGCGCGACGAAACCACGCTGACGTCAAGAATTCCGTCGCGTCTATGAAATATGTCAACGATCTGCGAGTTGTAAAAAAAAATAAAAATGAACATAAAAAATTGAAATAGAAATAAAAACAAAATGAAATCATAAAATAAAATCTACTAACCTAGAAATAAATAATCTACTATCCATGACACATACGAACCTTGCTTTTCGCGGTTTATCGACTTCGCCGCGTCCAGAATGGAATTCTGTCGCATTGAAGTTGATCTCGGATCTACTTCAGTGCGACAGAAAGTACTCCACATGCGGTGAAAGTACACTCGCTCGCCGTCAATTTTCAACCAATCAGCGTAGTTTCGTCGCGCGACAGTTGCCGCAGCCGCGTGCATGAAATATTACCTTTACGTACCATGGGAACGTAGGAAAATATTCTCCCGCAACAGAGAATGACCGGAACGTCTCTGATTGGCTCTTGAAAACCCCCTAGATTTCCGATTCCGTTCCGGATCCGTGAATTTCGGCCCCATGGGAATGCAGCCTTACTCCTACGGATAATCGGTTGGTTGCCAAACGTCGGAAGAGCATCATTGAACATCTACAAATGACCAATAAAGGATTTCGTGTACGAAAAATCGCATTTGATAGCAATCACAGACGGCAAATGCGAATACTTGACGTCCCTAGCCATCTGGGGGGAAACCCGGTCGAGGAGAAATTCCCTAGAATTGAGGATTTTACACTATAATTACTCAGGCTGAATTAACGAAATCACAATTTGCAGCCTTTCCCAAATGAAAAGGAGTTTATATATGAGTTCCCCAAACGATTTAGAACAAATTCATGTACAGTAATGTTCATGTATGGATGCCCAGTGGCTAACTTTTTTTTCCGGGAACGAGTCTCCTTTCTGGTCTTTTTTATGTGCCTATGATCGATGAAGCAGTCGACAGGAGAGCTTGGGAAACCACGACGAAGCCTCCCGCCGCTGTCATTCCGCATTCGCATAACCTCTAACTTCGCGAGTGCACGAATAATTTTAATAATTAATTAAAATTAAATTAATTTTTCCCGCATATTGTTCCGCATTTAAGACTCGATGGGTATTAAATATTTTATATAGTTTAGCATATTACAGAGCGCCTAATGCCCGGAGCTTTTCCTAACCAATAAATAGAATGCTGGGAATGGTTTATGCTGATAAGGTTAACCTGTGCAGTAGGGTGATCCAAAAAAACTAACCTATCGAATCCACGGTCTTAAAAGGACCTATTTAGTGAGAAAAAAATTCCCTCAATAGGAAAAATTTTTATTTAAATTTTTAGAGGTGTCGGTAGCCGTTTGAAATTTGCCATTTAAATAACACGTAAAAAAATTCTTTTTCATTAAAAATGCTGTAACTATTGAACCGTTTGAGATAAAAAATATTTCCAAGCATATTCTTGTAGGGCATTAAATTCTCTAAAAAATGACCTCCGAGGTAATTGTGTAGACTCGAAAATTCATATACTCATGGGCTGTGAATTGTGCAATAAAATATAAATAAGTGGATTAAAACTCTCTTCTCTTTGACAAATCTAGTTTTTAATCAACATTTTCTACACATTTTATTTCATTTCAGTGTGTTTTTGTTATTTAGCATGAATATTTCCAATTATAAAGCCCTAAATAGGCAGGCTATTTCTACTTTTTTTTTCTATTTATTGGTTAGGAAAAGCTCCGGGCATTAGGCGCTCTGTAATATGCTAAACTATATAAAATATTTAATACCCATCGAGTCTTAAATGCGGAACAATATGCGGGAAAAATTAATTTAATTTTAATTAATTATTAAAATTATTCGTGCACTCGCGAACTTAGAGGTTATGCGAATGCGGAATGTCAGCGGCGGGAGGCTTCGTCGTGGTTTCCCAAGCTCTCCTGCGGACTGCTTCATCGATCATAGGCACATAAAAAAGACCAGAAAGGAGACTCGTTCCCGGAAAAAAAAGTTAGCCACTGGGCATCCATACATGAACATTACTGTACAGTTCTTTTTTCTGCAATTATGCGTCTGCTATCTATACGCAGAATTAAATTTAATTGATTATGAATCAATAAATTTTTCCCAAATGATAGAAATGTTTTCCCAAATATCCCCAAACGATTCCCTAACGATTGCAATCAACAATAATCAATAATAATTTTTTTATCTGCCAAGTATATGGTGGTCATATAGCTATCAGAACTATCATACGACGCGCCTCTACTGGCCGCCAGAAGCAATAGGCTCACAGTGGGTGCTTTCCATTTACTGAATGGGTGCTTTCCATTTACTGACTCAAGTCGACACAAGTCGACTTGTGTCGCCTAAAGTGCTTTCCATTTAATTTGTGTCGCCGTGTGTCGGCGACACAAGTCGACTCGGGAAGACTCTGCTAGAATGGTGAGTATGCAAGTTGAACGATGTTCCATTTATTCGTTTTCGAGAGTCGACACGAGTTGACACGAGTCGACACAAAAGTCATGTAAATGGAAAGCACCCACTAAAGTCGACACAAGTCGACTTGTGTCGACTTGAGTCAGTAAATGGAAAGCACCCTATACTGATTTACGGGATGCATTTTTCCTACTGTCCAAATCATAGACATATAAAGGTAATATTTCATGCACGCAGCTACGGCAACTGTCGCGCGACGAAACCACGCTGACGTGAAGAATTCCGTCGCGTCTATGAAATATGTCGGCGATCTGCGAGTTGTAAAAACAAATGAAAATAAACATAAAAAAATTGAAATAGAAATGAAAATAAAATGAAATCATAAAATAAAATCGACTAACCTAGAAATAAATAATCTACTATCCATGACACATACGAACCCTGCTTTTCCTGGTTTATCTTAGAGCATATAGACATGGAGGGAGCCAGTCCTATCTTGTTCCATAAGTGGCAAGCGCAGGAAGGATAGACATAGCAAGGTGATATCCTTTCTCTTTCTGGCAAAATGTGATTGGTCGATTTAAACTAGTCACGTGACCACGCAGAGCTGTGCCTAGCGGTACGGTATACCCAGTATAACGCATAGCCCTGTGCTTATGTGCTTTAATTCTTCCTGTTTTTGTTACCGACGCGGGCACTCAATTTACCACGCTACGCTCCTGGCTTCGAGAGAGAAAGGTTATCACCTTACTGTTCCCGTCTTTGTCATCACGCTTTTCAGCTAGAAGGCTCCCTCCATGTCTATATGCTCTAAGCTGGCGTCCCATGGTCCGGAATCTGTTCCGGACCCGGAGATCCGCAACCTAGAGATTTTTCAAGCCGCCAATCAGAGACGTTCCGGTCAATCTGTTCCGCGTGCATTGCGGATATTTGTCAAATGTCACGGAATGAATTTGTGTGCGCGTGTATGCGTCGGTATACGTGTTGACATTTATGTGTAGCAAGATTGGTGGCATCCATACTGCCGAAATGTTGACATCAAGGATCCGTTATTCTTATTATTCTTTTTCCCCCTCAATTAATGATACGACATAAATAACGGTTGTTCTTAATGTTCTTGCTTTTGTAGGTTACGAAGACGCGACCGTAGAACGTACACTGTACTCACGTGTATGTGTTTGTATACGGTTCCGTCGCTTTGAAAGACCCATGTCCCATGGTCCGAAAGACACTGGGCCGGAATTGTCATCACCCAATCACAGTGCTACTTTTCAAACCCAGCGCTGAAAAGAAACGTTTGGATTTGCTATCTACACTTCCGTGAATGTTCCGTGCACGTCAAATCCGCTTCATGGGACACGGGGATGAAAGCGTCACGCATGCTAGTCAGACCGGAACGTCTCTGATTGGCGGTTTGAAAAATCTCTAGGTTGCGGATCTCCGGGTCCGGAACAGATTCCGGACCATGGGACGCCAGCCTTATAGTTTTAGAGCTACATCAGATCTTAGTTGACCAATCACAGGGCTTATAAGTGACCAAGACAGGGCCGGTTCAAGAGTGTAAGTGGAGCAGCGCCCGCGGCGGATCGATTTTTATCGTACGAAGTTACGGTTCGATTTCTGGATGAGTATGACGGCGTCGTCTTTTGGAGATGTCTTCGTACGGCATACACCTCTGTTCTCGCCGTCCTGATTCTCGGCTTCGTAATTATCGTAACGCAGGCCCTCAGCTTCGTAATTTTCTCGAATCCGCTTCGTAGTTTTCGTAGTCCAGGTCCCTGGCTTCGTAATTCTCCTAGTCCAGGTCCTTCGCCTCGTAGTTCGCGTAGTCGAAGTCCTCGGCTTCGTAATTCTCGTAATTCCAGGTCCTCAGCTTCGTAGTTTCAGTTGTCCAGGTGCTCCGTTTTATAGTTTCAGTCCTCCTACCTAGACGACCAATCTCCCCCAAGGGCACGATTTTCGATCTTTTGGCGTTAGTTAACGCCAGTCGTTATTGCGTAGCCGATCAGAAACGCCCATTATATCCCGTCCTCTTTGGTGTGACTGCAGGATAAACAGTCCAGTGCACTTGCTGCAAATTTTGTTGTCATTTTGTCAACTACTTGCTGAAAATACTTTTTATGCATAGAATTTACAGCAAATGTTCAGTAATAACTGCTGTTATTTATTATGTTAGCAAATTTTGCTGAAAATTCGCGCTCAAGTTGGACGTAAAATTACGTACTGCTGTAAAATTTGCACGTACGTGTTTATCTGGCAATCCTTATTTCCACAATCTATTAGAAAACAAGAATGTGATATTGACATTATCAGGTTATTGACATGGCGAACTTGAAATTGATTGTTTTCACATATCCAGGTGTTATCAATATCATTCAAAAGCTGAATCGTTAATCCTATATGATATACCTATAATAATTTAGCTGTACCGAGTAAAGAACGGTCATTATCAATCATCAACGCTTGTGGATTTATACCCATTCTAGGTAGCTAGCGTGAGCACATAGATATATCCAGTGACATACAATGGAAGATTCCATACCAAAATGATTACATAATAGCCGCAAAGTTGACTCGTGAGATTTCAGTTTTGATGTAATGTAGTGAACTTCACTATATATACGAATAGTCCAGAAGCCAGGTATTGTTTCGCTACAAAAATCCGACACGTGCAATTTGGGGGGGGGGGGGGGGGGGATGATCGAGGGATGCCTCTTGAGCTCAAATGCAAATGACGTGGCTGGGGGGTTAGACTTCAGCCGCCATCTTGGAAGATCAAGAGTTTTTTTTAGTTTTTCTCAAATATCTCGTAAACGGTGCGTCCTACGACAAAAGATCATGACCTATTTTATAGACAATAGAATCCCTTACAATTCTTATCTGAATTCATTTTCAGTAAAACTTATACTTTTCGAGTTAGGGGCCATTCATTAATTACGTAAGGGTCCCGAGGGGGGCGGGGGGGGGTCGCAAAATCTCTACATGCCCTTATCTAGGGGGGGGGGGGGGGGGGTAAAACTCATTCTTACGTAATATTTCACAAGTCCAAATTTATTATTAAAAATCTAGGGGAAGGTGGGGCGAAACGGCCAGGGGGGCTGAATGGCCCACCAAAAAAAAATTGACTTATTCTCATTTTCGCATCATGGGGGACCGTACGAAACGGTGTGCAATGGGATTCCGCTGACGGTCATCAAAAGTTTTCAGGGTGGGGCTAAACGGCCAACACAAAAAAAAGGTTACGCAACCGCATTTTCACGTCAAGGTGAGTGAGATAGCGCTATATGCAACGCAGTTCCACTGAAAACGATGCAAAACCGAAAGGGTGGGGCAAAGTCGCCATAAACAAAATAAAAATTTAAAATGAAAATAATTTTTTTTTATAAATAATAAAATCATAAAATTTTACCTCAATTTTTCGGTCTTGCATCGTTTTCGGTGGAACTACGTTGCATATAGCGCTATCTCACTCACCTCGACGTGAAAATGCGAATGAGTCAATTTTTTTTTGGTGGGCCATTTAGCCCCCCCCTGGCCGTTCCGCCCCACCTTCCCCTATTTCTATTTGGGATACTGAATGATTTTCTTCATTCCATATTATTCAGAAAAACGAGATTGAATCTTACGTAAGAAGGAGGGGGGGTCCGAGAAATCTTATGTATCCTTACATGGGGGTAGGGGGGGGGGGTCAAAAATCGTCAAAATCATCCTTACGTAATTAATGAATGGCCCCTTATAGCGCGTCAAGATTTTGTAAAGATGGCTGTTGTGAAATATCTTGTCAACGGTTACGGAACCGTGAAAATAGTTGAGTATAAAAGTAGAGCAGTAAAGCATAAAATTCTATAGAAATTGTGTATGAAGATTTGATTTTCAAAATTAATATTTTGGGAGCTATAATGCTTGGGAGCGCGGTAAACGTTGCGGCAATGTATGTGAGAAATATTTAGTATCATAAGAACGGTATTGTGGTGCAAGAAAATCGATCGAATATACCTACTTATTAAGCTGTCCCAAAAAAAAAGATACGTTTTTTTTCGTTTACCGTCTTGTGAGCATTCCCGCTGATAAAAGAAAGAACCTTACGAAAGGAAGACCCTGTAGCTCAAAATTAACGCGCAAGCCAGTTTTGTGTTTTTTCACAATTAAATGTGAAAAGGCAGGTTTCTCATAGAAAACTAATAACGAGTAGCCTTGATCGAGCAATTTCGGGGTCATTAAACAAGGGCCGAGGGGGCTTATTACGGTTCTCGAATCGAGTGAAAATGACGAAAGTGAGTATCTCACTGTATCACAGTGAATCTCACTAGGTGAAAAAACGAGATTATCCGCGTGAGTTTACTCGACACGAAATTCTGTGTCAAGAACCGTTGTGCGCATGCTCGTGAGCGTGATTTGCCTGGAACTTCCGTCGGTTCCATCAAAAAATGAAGATTGCTCCATTTTTGTTGGTTAAAGAATAAAAGTTATTGATACGCTTGAATTTGTACAATGAATAATTTAGATGATAAGATTTATTCTTAAGATTATTATTATTATTTTTATTATTTTCTTATTTTTATTTTCAGGATTTTTATGTGATTTTGATCTTATATTAATATAGAATCTAATGTGTGTTTGTGACACTCGCCAATTTTTTTTTCATCTGCACTATTATACCGCAATCTTTCTCGTGCAAAATCTTCATTTTCTTTCATATATTGCAATAATATTTTTTTTTTTTTTGTCCTCCTGTCACATTCATTCTCTTTAACAATTACCTATGTTCTCTGAGAAAATGGGGCCAACTTTCGTGAAAATGTGAGATCCCTATACCGGAAGTGCCTAGTTATCTCACATTTTCACTCGACAGATCCGTAATAGAGTGACCAAACTCACGTGAGCTGAAAATACGAGAAGTGAGTACACTCTACCGAGAACCGTAATAAGCCCCGAGATCTAAGTACAATATCTGTTACAAGTTGTCCAAAACCATCGAAACAAATTCCTATGTTTTTCGACCCGGCTCCTAGCCTGCAAATAGTTTTTCATCGACGGCCAAATGTTTGCCAATTCCAATAAATGGTTCCAATTTATCCAAATCCACCATAATCACCATAACCACCATCCAATGGTTATTTACATGAAACTGATCACACTAAATTGCAGTATTATTCGATTAAGAGATTGTCAAGATTCCCTCGCCATATTGGTACCGAACTTTCCATAGTCTTCGTCTTGATAAGATATTCTTATTTATATGACATGATATACAACCCGTGGTGGGTGAATTTCACGGCAATGATAACGTAAAAAAGTCAATAAGCCAGGGTTACACGTGGCCAAGTGTTGCGAATTGTTTTGTGCAGATTTGGACTAGATATAAGCTATGCTAATAAATTTTAATACTGCGGGACAAATAAGATCAGATAACAAATATCCCAATATAAAGAGATGGATTGAATACTAGTGTCAGTTCTATCAGCACTCAGGATGAAGTACATACTATGTTTGGCGTTATTCGTGGCCCTGGCGGCCTCCGGGGCGAGCGCATTCAAGTCATTTAGACTTGCAGGCCTGGTGAGTAACTCTAATTCCCCACTTTCTCGGCCCTAGACTGGTTCAAAAAAATCTACAATTTTTTTTTTTAAATACGCTCTGAAATACTTTGGGGGGCGTGGGGGGGGATACCTGTTAAAAGTCGAGTTTTTAATATTAATATTTAGAAGTCGCGGCATTGTGGATTTCTATTTCCCATTTACATAAATAGCATTGGAAATTTTCTTTTTTCGAATTTTGTAGCTCGCAAGCCAATAAGCTAATCCAAATGACTCATACATACTTTTATAAGATGTTGATCACTCTGCAAAAAGAGTCTCCTATCATTTTTTGATAAATTGACTCCCTCCAAATACTCTGAAGAGTATTTCAGAGGGGATTTTGAAAAAAAATTGTCAATTTTTTTGAACCAGTCTATTCGGCCCGTATAAAAATTAAAAAGTCTTATCAAATATTGATCAAAAGAGTTAATTTTTAATGTACATCTTATATTTTTCCTAGACTCGAGCATTGTCCGTCGATGACACTAGTCCAGAAGTAGTGGGTGAGCTTTATTCTCAAATTATTCATATTCTGCCTATACAACTTTACACTGTTAAAAATTTCTTTGGTAATTTTACAAGAAAAGTGTTGGAAGTACATGCTCAAAGCAGTTTCGTAATTCAATAAATCGAGCTTTGTAATTTTACAAAACATTTTTTACTATTTCGGTTTTGGAAAGTTCAAAAACGTAGGTAATTTTACTGATAAGCTGATAAAAAAAAGTTTATAAATTTTATATGACGAACATTGTAATTTTACAAATCAGCATAATTGAAAATGGTTTGTATTTTATTGTGATGAAATGTTGCTAAGCTGAAAAAATAAATTTAGATAATTACAATGAATTTATTACCGTGTGTGATGTGTTGAGCGACACCTACAATCGTACCCAACCGCATATTGATACATAGTAGGGTTTTTTAGATTAGAAAAACATTGCATTATTTTGGCCGGGATTCGATCCGGGACCTACGCATTCGCTCGCATCACCAGTCGGACGCTCTACCGACTACGCTAAACTATTCGCTGAAATATATAATCATTTTTTCGCATTTATTTTGAACTTGGTGTTTGTCTTGATGACAAAAATTGATAAAATATTAGATATAGATATATAGATAGGAAATTTCTACCGGGGTGATAAAAAAAGGTTTATAAATTTTATACGACGAACATTGTAATTTTACAAATATTTTTAACAGTTGCAGTTTATTAGAATTACAATTTGCGGCGAACAAATTCTAACTTTTGGTAAAATTATAACGTACTATGTAATTTCACAATCAATGAGGTAAAAATAATATGATCATTTTTAAATTTATCTTAAATTCATTGTAACATAAATTACATTGTTTCTTCGTAATATTACATAAAGTTGTAGTAAATTAATTTAGAAACAAAGCTTGTAAATTTACAACGTTTTTCATTTGTGAATGACAAATTGATTTGTAAAATTACAACACGTGTATAGTTTACACATCAAGATTGTAAAATTCCAACTTATTGTAGTGGTTTTCCTAACATGTCTTAAAAAATTACCTGAGCAGTATGGTAATTTCATATTGGTATACACTGAGTTGTAATTTTACTTGACCTGTGTTCTGTAAAGAGATTGTAATATTACAAAAAATTTTAATAGTGTACATCAGAGATCCTATAAGCACATCCAAGCTGTGTTAGGAGATGAAGAATTGTAATGCAGTCGTGGAGAAAAACAGCAAGCGCTTCACTTTAAATTGAACACTAGAATCAATCACCGAAAATTCGGGAACAATCTAGCGCTGATCTATGACAATATCATTTCTCGGAAACACTTTAGCACCTACATTATCTCACTTATCGTTATTGATAGGCCGCACTTTCTATGTCTATAGGTCATAAATCAACTGAAATAATTTCATTTTTAAGGTGGCGCATCACATGAATGCCATAGGGAATGTGTGACCGGAGACACACGTATCTGTTACTACAGTTTCACCCTCGTAGAATACTTGACGATGAGTACTCACTGTGGTGATTGCCCGTACAAACGTGAGGATTGCTACAATCTCGGGTGCATCACTGCCGGTGGTCATGTTCGTCTAGTTACCGTGGCGAACCACATGATGCCCGGACCAAGCATCCAGGTATAGTTGGAGAAAATTTGAGCTAAGATCATTATTTGCATACCTATATCTTATCGGGAAAGCAGTGAAACAAATTCCGTAGTTTTCATATTTAAAGAATACGATAGTAACACGTTGAACTTCGAACGATTCGGAGTAAGCAACAGCCCTGGAAATCGAGTGTACCCAGATCTCTCCGTGAAATCATTTGAAATCGCATAGAAGCCTTATTTGAAATCGAACCAAATAAAATGAAATCCTTTGAAATCTAATGAACATACATACATTAAGATTTATGAGTGGCTGACCTTTACGGATATAAAGGTTGGTTGAATCCCTCGAAAAACCATTTCAATCAAAAATGATGGAATTACATCTCGATTTTGATCACATACTAAACCGAATTACTCCGGAGGTCTTTATACTTCAATATTGAAAGTTCATTATTGCTGAACTCTAGGTCTGCCAAGGAGATACTGTTCAGGTCAATGTCACTAACACACTTCCTAGCGACAGTGCAACTATACACTGGCACGGAATGCATCAGGTCGACACACCCTACATGGACGGCGTACCATTTCTAACGCAGTGCCCCATACATCCGCACAACAGGTTCCTGTACGAATTTAAAGCTACCCAAGCTGGGACTCATATATATCATTCTCATAGTGGTACGTGTATTGTATAAGCCTAAGCACTAGAAGATTAAGAAGAAGAAAAAGTATCCGGTATATTGCGTAGCGCGATCCAATACCGTATTGGCTCTCACGCAACAGGTTCTGAACATTTTCTCGAATTTCCTCGTATTTAGAGTGATCTTGACAACCAGCCCTTACCTGTTAGCATCATGATGACTTTGACACTATCTCCTATTATAATTAGCTGTGCAGGAAGCTGACGGACTTTACGGAAGTGTAGTCGTACGCGCGGTAGATGACCCGCTAGCGATTTATTACGACTATGATCTTGCCGAACATCTTGCGATAGTTTGGCATTGGTTTGACACGCCAACAGCAACGGCACTCAAATATGGGATGTTCACAAGCACTGTAACGTGGGGGCACAGCTTGATCGTGAATGGATTGGCCGCCACAGCAGAATTCAACCAAGACGATGTTACCTACTATACACCTAGAGCGAAGTTCACAGTAACTCAAGTAAGTCCATTGCAATATACTAAGTAGTGACCTATTTTAATATGCTAATACCGTATATTATTATGTTTGAGCCCATGTTGCATTATCTTTTCGTGTGTTGTTCCTTTATTCAAACCTTCTCACGCTGTATGAATCAATTGCTGGTGTTCTTTCTTCATGCCCGTCGTTGTAAAATTCCAGTCCAGTTTCGTCCCAAATCAAGATTTAGAGTCTCTGTAACTCTATGTATATGCCAGCTACACAGTAGGTGGGGTTGAGAGAAGCGATCGTTCTTTCGATAGTCGAAGTCGAAAAAGACAATTTCTCGCGATAAGCGTGGTCCAACTATATGATAAGAATTACAATACGAAATTCACTTCTCGCGATTAACCTACTTGAAACATATTTAGGGTTACAGGTACAGATTCAGAATAATATTCAATAGTGCGGTCTACTGTCCAACTCAAGTGTCTGTGGACAGTCACACCCTGTTAGTAATCGCCAGTGACGGTGCGACGTTTGAACCAGTTGAAGGTACATTTTCTTTTGAACTATACTCTCAACAAATAAAATCATCAAAATTGAAAGAATTTGTGTACGCTATCGATATTCAAGGCGGATACATAACAATGCCCCGTGCGTATGATTTCTTCTAGTTGAATCGTTCATAATCAACTCCGGAGAGCGATACGATTTCGTCATCACGGCGGATCAAACAGTCGGAAATTACTGGATGAGATTCCGAGGTTTGGGCCAATGTGTTCGCACCGAGGTGTCTACGGAAGCGATTCTTAGCTACGAAGGAGCGACGAACGATGTTCCATTGGGTACAACCAAATACAGTGATGCCATCAGATCTGGAGTGGTGAGTGAGATCAGGGCCTGACCGCTATTTCTTGCAAAGTTTTTAAATTTTTCTACCAATGCCAGGGTAGGAGCAAACCTTGTTTGCTGCCGCGGTATCTCAATCATTTTTATAGTCGCATATATAGCTTGACAATTTTCATCGCAGCTTCTGAGCCCGGTTGAACAGTCAGTAAGGGATTACTCGAGCAATACCTTAATTAGCCTCGCAGACCTCAACAGTAACGTGGCTAACGCGGCGGATGTTTCAGGAACGCCGGACCATGTATTCTATATACCATTAGGAATAAACGATTACAGTAAGTCAATCACCATTCCTATAACATATTTTCCTCACATGTTGAAATTCAGGCTTACTAATCAGTGACTCATAGTTTGCCTGCTAACCAATGAAGATAAAATACTTGTAGTTTTTTTCGATGAAGTAGCAGGTATTATTTTAGTCGGCCATTTTAGGTGACTTTCAAACACCAGGACCTTACGGACAATTCAACAATGTGAGCTTCGATTTTCCACCCATTCCACTTCTGACTCAATACAATGAAATCACAGACGATATGTATTGCACTGAAGATGATGATACAGCCAAAGATTGTTCAGGCGGCTACTGCACTTGCCCATACATCTACGCTGTGGCTCTCGACAGTTTGGTGGAGATAGTATTCATCGACACGTGTATGTATCCAAGCCACATCCATATAAAATAAGATCGGAAGATGTGTGTTATTTTACGGTCCGACCGGAAGCGCGATTCCATTCGAGCAGATCCCACCCTCAAGGAAAATAATTAACTATTATTGATATTCCAGAATGGATTATAAAGACAGTCGTGTTAAACGTGAACGATATTTTTTTAGCACAGGCTTCTTGATTCTTGTCGGTAATTATTAAAAAAATTTGTTGCAGCTGTAGCTGGTAGGAGCGACAATCACCCACTGCATTTACACGGCCACTATCTCCGAGTGGTAGCTATGCAGTACGGAAACGGATCGATTACTATAGACGAAGTGAAAAGTAGAAACGAAGCTGGTCTAATTGAAAAAAAGCTGGAGAGAGCACCACTTAAAGACACCTTTGGGACACCCGATCACGGGTACTCAGTGGTTCGCTTCGTTGCCGAAAACCCAGGGTATTGGTTCTTCCATTGTCACGTTGCTGCTCACGCAGACGAGGGAATGGGATTCGTAATCAAGGTTGGGGAGCACCACGAGATGGTTCAAGCCCCAAGTAATTTCCCGACGTGTAGAAACTATGACATCACAGAAAATCCTTAAGCATGACGTGATTATGAATACTTTTGTAATGGGTCACCATATATATGGGGAACTATAGATAGGACAGATGGCGGCTAGAAACAATTATGCGAAATAAATGGCAATTGAAAAGACCTTTTTTGTGTATTTCATTTCAGCACTCTTTTGTACCAACAGCATTGCATCTTCATAATTGATCGATCCCCCTCAAATAATACAGTGCGACCCCGCAATAAGCGCTCCCGCAATAAGCGCGTTCTCTTCGTTTCTCGGTGAATTCCAAGAACAGTGTATCCCCACTCCAACTTCGCATCCCAACCTCTGAATAAGCGCGCCGGGCTCAACTTATTGAGAGCTTATTGAGAGCTTATTGAGAGGTCGCGCATCAAAATAAAGAGAAAGCCAAAGAAAGCAGAGAGACGTGGGGAATACCGGGTAGTGGGGGTATAGCGATTCTTGGAAAAATTCTTCCCCTTGCGGGCCTAGGCGAGCTTATTCCGGGGTCGAACTGTACATAGACAGTGAGGTTCAGACGAAACTCAACAAGCCCTACTGCGAAAACGCCTGCATACAGGCAACTTAAACATCACCAATTCTTTTATCGCGTGCTCATTGGCTACGTGGGAAATCAAACCCAATCGTTGATGTTTGAGTTGTTTGGATCAGTATGTTCGTAGTTGCTTAAGATTAGACTTGTTAAGATTCCACTGAACCTCACTGTACATGAGTTCACCGATTATCTGTAAGCGATGCATGGCGAAAATCTTGATTTGGCTGCAACTTTGATATTTTATAGTGTATACTGTGAAACGGTTCTGGGTAGTCTACACCTTAGAGCATATATACATGGAGAGAGCCAGTCCTATCTTGTTCCATAAGTGGCAAGCGCAGCAAGGATAGACATAGCAAGGTGATATCCTTTCTCTTTCTGGCAAAATGTGATTGGTCGATTTAAACGAGTCACGTGACTACGTCAGAGCTGTGCCTAGCGGTACGGTATACCCAGTATACCGCATAGCCCTGCGCTTATGTGCTTTAATTCTTCGTGTCTTTGTTACCGACGCGGGCACTCAATTTACCACGCTACGCTCCTGGCTTCGAGAGAGAAAGGTTATCACCTTACTGTTCCCGTCTTTGTCATCACGCTTTTCAGCCAGAAGGCTCCCTCCATGTATATATGCTCTAAGGTCTACACTGATCTCTATACTACACTGGATGGCGTATTCCAATTGGCAGTTTGTGCCTATTAGAAGCCATGTTGCTTGTAGTACTTTTGTCAATTTCAATATAGCGACACCCATAAACTCGTGCTCGTAGAAATAATCTAAGACATTCGTAAGTGTGAAACTGTGAAATTATTCTTAGTACTAAGTGGAAGTAGTGGCAATGGTCTTAATTTGCACATATTGCGGCAAAAAAGATGGGGCGGAAGGCAGGACACTTCATAATAGTATAAGTAGAGATCTATGTGTACAGCCGAGAGGTTATGTTTACTTCTTCTCTGCCTATAATCCATTTGGAATTGATATTCTAGATTTCTAGATATGTATTCAAATGCCTTTTTCATAATATTAAGGGGTCATCCCACTTTGACGTACCTAAAAATGAGCCAAAATTTGCGATTTTTTTTCATGAAAATGAGGATAGGTAGACATGAAATTATTTTTGTACTCATTAAATGTGACCTTCTAGTATACGAAAAATTTTTTTTTATTGAATTCCAAACATATGTTCGATAATTATTCGCAAATACACGGAGCAACAAAAAAAACGGCGAGGTCAGCGGCGTGCACGATTTCTCCAGAACTACTTGACCGATCCTCACCAAATTTTAACCACATACTTGTTATGGTGTCAGTTTTCATACAAACCTACGTCATACCAAAAATTTCGATTTTAAGTTCATTTTCTAAGAGAAATTTCGTGAAAAAAAGTTCTTTTTTTTTTTTTTTTGAACAGCCGCCATTTTGTTATTTTTCGTTTAAAAATTAATTTTATAGGTTTGGAAGATAGCCACTACCATACTAAACACAAAACTTCCTGAATTTTCTGTTTAAGATGGATTCCACTTGCAAAATCATGTACAAAATCAAAATCAAAATCATGTATCATACCCAAAATTGTAGGTTTTTTCTTGGTCTAGGAGAATTAAAAAGGGGTTTCCAAGATTTGCTTTGTAATTTCACGTTTATTGTTTCATCTCCGGTAATCGACTGACTTGTCGACAGTACATCACAATGCCACATACCCACGCTCACACACACAAATACATACTATTTACAATCTCGGCGGCTTTAGCCTTGTCTTCGTTTGCGTACATACATATTAACCTACACATCGGCCATCCTGGATTGGCATCTGTCCTCAGATGTCACCATTCAAATCTGACTGTTCGTCATCGCTATAGTCAGTTATCCAGGGTTTCATGTACTCGGCCATCGTCATTGTTTCACGTGGACCCTCTTGTTCGCCTAACTTTTCCACAACGTAGCGATCGCCTCGCAGGATTTTAACTACACGATAGGGTCCAAGAAACTTTATCGCTAATTTAATTCCGGGTTTCAGTTGCGTTCGTTTTATCGCTACGAGTTCGCCGACGGAATAGGGCCTCGCTTGTTTGCGTTTTTTATCAAAATTTCGCTTATTTTCTCGCTGCACCTTCCTTATACTCTCTTTTGCACGCATTCTTAGTTCGTCACGCTCCTCGTTAAACATATCAATTATTTCCTGGTCAATCATTTCCTTGATCTCGGGGCGGCTTTTCAGTCTCGTATTTACACCAAATAATAAATTAAATGGAGACATGTTTATGCTTCGATTTGGTGTTGCGTTAAGGTACATTTGCGCGAGGTCCAAGTGCTTATACCACTCGTTGGACTTTGGACTGGATAGTTTTGTGAGAAGGGGTATTAAGGTACGATTCACCCGTTCAACTTGCCCGTTGGACCTCGGCACCCCTGTGGTAATCAAAACATGCTCGATACCTTCGTCTTTACAATAGTCGCGAAATTCATGAGAGGTAAAAGCCGACCCGCGATCCGAAATGATCTTCCGCGGATTACCAAATATAGCTGATTGTCTTCGAAGTCTGTTTACGACTTCCGTCGCACTCGTGGATCTAGTCGCATACAACCAAACGAATTTACTAAAAGCGTCGATGACAACGAAGATATGATTATAGCTTTTTTTTGTTGAGGCTAGCGGCCCTAAATGATCTATATGATACACATCCAAGGGTATTTCCCCTTTGTCAATTGGATTTAAGAAACCTTCTGCTTTACCCTGTTTTTTTTTCAGACAAAATACAATTTACGCAATTCCGAATCACTTTCTCGATCTTGGGACGCATCTCTCTAAACCAGTAATCACGCTTTACTAGCGACACGGTCTTGCTGATACCGAAGTGCCCGCTCTCATGTATTTGTCTAATGATTTGTGATTGCATTGATTTTGGAACAACGATGCACACGTTATCATCGTCACATTCTTTGAACAGTAGACCATATCGTTCAATGAATCCGTCTATTTGTTGTTTATGTACAAGATCTACTATTCTCTTTAATTCGTGATCGGTATTCTGTGCCTGCTTCAATCGCGCCACGAGACTGTCGTGCTCTTCGGTTATCAGCAAACACGTAGAAAGCGGATTACGGCTCAGCGCGTCTACATGCTGCATACGGCTACCAGAACGATGCTCTATTGTATAGTCAAATTCCTCAAGCAGCAACGCCCATCTGGCCACACGCACACATAGCTCTTTCTTTGTCATCGTCATCACAAATGCCTGGCAGTCTGTTATGATTTTGAAGGGAATTCCCAACAGGTATACTCTAAATTTTTTTAGTGATATAATGATCGCTAAGACTTCGAGCTCATAACTTGTATATCGTTCTTCTGCCTGGGAAGTCTTCCCACTCGCATAATAGACTGCACAGAATTTGCCACTCTCACTATCACGCTGCAACAGAATTGCTCCATGACCATACATACACGCATCCGTATGCAGCTCGGTTTCAGCTTTTGGGTTATACAATCGTAAAATAGGTTTATTACATAAGGTGCTTTTCAATTGCTCGAAAGCCTCGACTTGCTTTTCCCCGAATTCAAACTGCATATTGTCGCGCAAGAGGTTTGTCAGAGGCCTTGCAATTAATGAGTAGTTCGGGATGAACTTTCGGAAATAGCCTGTCAACCCCAAGAAACTCTGTATATGTTTTATAGAACGAGGTTGCGGGAACTTCATTACCGCGGCTGTTTTTAACTCGGAGGGTCGCACGCATCCGTTCCCCACGACATGACCCAGGTATTCTACATTTTCTTGCAAGAAACGACATTTATCCCAATTAATCAACAACCCGTATTGACCTGCAACTTGCAACACCATCTCTAGGTTTTTTAATCCACCTTCGTAACTAGTAGCGGGAAGAATAAGGTCGTCCATGTACGTTAGTACGATTTTTGCTGTGATCAATTCTTTGAAAACAGCGTTTATGAATCTTTGGAACACCGCCGGGGAGTTACACAGGCCGAATGGTACTTTCAAAAATTCATATTGCCCGTCCGATACGATGAACGACGTATACTTCCTACTACCTTCGTCCAAGTCTACATGAAAAAACCCGTTTTTTAGATCTAGTGTAGTGAAAATGCTCGCTTCCTGCAATGAATCGAGCTGGTCCTCAATCAAGGGGAGCGGGTATCGATCTTTAACAATTTTTTGGTTTAACTGTCTATAATCTACGCATAGCCTAGTCGACCCATTTTTCTTTTTTACAAGGACGACTGGGCTAGCGTACTCCGATAGTGAAGGTCGCGCAACCCCATCTCGCACCCACTCGTCGGTTTGTTTATTTACTAATTCACGTTCTACGACTGGTAAACGTCTTGGCCTCTGATACACGGGTATATCGCCTTTCAGAACTAATGTCATCTTGACACCAACCTCTCGCGTTTTAACCGGATTGTAATTGCAAATCATCTCTTCTACTTTCGTTTTACACTCGTCATTAGAAATATAAGATAAATCAAGTTCGTTTACTTCTCGTATTTCTTCAATCGCAAATATCCACGGTGAGTCGATATCTAACGCGTTACAATCTTCAATTCTCGAAATCGAAATATGGCCTTTTCTTATATTGATTTCTACAGTGTTTAGAAAATCTGCGCCGATCAACAAATCATGCTGGAGAAGACCATCCGGGACAACATGCGCATTAATTAGGTACATATTCCCGTCAATATCAATTTCTACCCGGCATTTGCCTAATGTTTTGATATTACCTGAGCCGACTCCGCGAAACTGGGTTTCTTCGTCTTGCAACGCTGGTGCACCGAGTTTTACATAACTCTCCGCGCGCATTAAGGACAGGTCGCTTCCTGTATCAATCAAAGCGATAACGTTGCGCCCACGGATCTTAACGTCTTTAAAACACTTGCCCCTCGAAGGGCGTGTATTCGCAAAATTGTCCTTGAGAACATTCACTTCTTGCGGTGCGCTTTGACTTTTTAGACACCTGGCTGCTATGTGCCCGAAATCACCACACCGAAATCACCTGGTACCCTTGCTTCTCGATGGACAGGTCGCGCTCAGATGACCACCTTGGCCGCAGTTAAAGCAACGGGTTTCGCTTTGGGGTCTCTCCCTGACTCCTCCTCTGCCGCCGGAACTCCTGTCATCACGTCGTCCACTAGGTGCCGTGATCGGCTGCGTCTTGGGTCGAATAGTTATTTTTTTGAATGCGTCTAGCAGTGAAGCTGTCGTCTGGAATCCTTGCATTCGAGCTTGGTCCCTCAATAATGGATCAGGTATTCCCTCGATCGCATAATCGATGATCTCATCTTCCGCAATGGGAACTCGATTTGCAAGAATCGTCTTCTCGTGTATATATTCACCATGGACATAGGAATACTAGGGACGGAGTGTTCCGCCGAGGGGGGGAAGCCAGTGCGGGGAGGGTGCCGAGGTAAAGTGTGCCCACTTTTGATTGGCTGCAAGTCTGCGCAAGCGTAGTGTCCGAAGACTGACACGCAGAGAGAGAGTAAACAATGCAATACTTTCACAAAACGCGGTACTGAGCATGCGTATTCCCAAAAGTGGGCACACTATCATGGCGGACCCCCCCTCATTCTGGCTTCCATCCCTCGCCTATCCATCAAGCTTACGCTCCGTCCCTAGTATTCCTATGTCCATGATATTCACTAAACGTCTCGTCCCTCTTCCATACCCGATCTTCAAACTCTTTCCTGACAACAATTCTGTCCTTCCTGTGCGAGAACATTGTTTTGATTTGAGACAGAAGATCGCTCATAGGTAACCCGATGTGCTCGGGTCGAGAGTGGAACCATTCCAGAGCTCGCCCTTTCAAACGCGAGCCGATGAGCACCTTCATTACGTCATCTTCTAGTCGATACGTTATCTGAAGCAGGTTGACTTGCCGCTCCCAATTTTCGAAAACGTTGTCTTTTCCGTCGTAGTAGCTCAATAGTTCTGCGACCGCATTAACATTCACTTTGGGCTGCGGATTATGGGTCGCCTGCGCACCGCGATCCACAATACCACCCGCGTCAACAGCATCTTGTCTTAGCAACTGCAATTCGCGCCGCGTCAATTCCAACTCTCGTTCAGCTAGTTCTTTCTCTCTACGGTACAGTTCCATTTCGCGTCTTAGGTTAATCAGGTTGGCTTCGTCGTTAGGTGTACTCCGTCCGTTCGCGGCTGGAGGATCTCCGGCGCCGCTATCGGCCATATTTGGTTGGATATTGCCGGGCTGTTCGTTTTCGCCATGTTGGTTTTCACCGGCAGGTGTTCGCAACCAGCCACAATCTGGATCAATGCTCATTAATCTATTGATTAACTCGTTCTTTGTCCCAATATCGCTCTGTCCCATGGACTTTAAGATCTCCTTCAATTCCACTACTCTCATATCACAGATTCTCCTCATCGCGGTACTCATTTTACGTCTTACACTTCACGATTCGTCTTATATACTCTCGACAGCATCGTTTCGTTTTCAAATCTGCCTCACTATAACGGCTGCGTCTTTCACTTTTACGTCTTTCACTCTGCGTCTTCGCGTCTTAATTAATGTCTATGCACGTCTTAAGCATTCTCAACTCGCTTCAGCGCCGGCAAGTTTTGTCTTGTCTGTGTTGTCACGACAACACACAGAATCCTAGTAGTGTGGAATTACAACACACGAAATTTCATCATTGCAACTGAAAATTCATGAATTTGAGCCAATTATTTTTTTTTATTTAATTTTTCCTGTAATTCTGACTCATTCTGGTCGTTCAAATCTCACAGTACTACCGAATGTACGGCAGGAGGCCTGAGGCCCGAGTGTCAACTGTTGTGACGCTAGGAGCCGTACTGCTGCGCACTAAGCTACTGCGCATCAAACCAATATATCGGGACTCGCGTGAGCTACTAGCCCCTAGCCCCTTCACAGCAAGGACTGTCCGACTGTGTGTGTATTATTTCACGTTAAACGGGTGTGCGTGACTGTATAAGTGTGGGTTTCATTCGGTGTTCTCTGTCTGGGGTCCAACGATGGATAAATTCGTTGTAAGAGTGAAAGAGAAAGATGTTCGAACAGCTGACATTGCCCCTTCTTCGGATGCAGGCAGAGGCAACAGTCCCGTCCCAGTCGCACCGAGTGAAGAAGTTTCGCATCGATGTAAACCATTGAATAAAAAAAATTGCAACCAAAAAAACATTAAAATCCGAAGTATGAGTTATAAAAAATTTTTTAGTTGATAAACCAACATTACAATCAGCTGACAATAACATGGTTTTCTGAGATAGATTCCAAATTATTAATTACTCCGATAATTCCTTCGTTTTAGACCCAGACAAACCTCAGTCATTCAAAGCTTGGCAAAAGGAATATCAGTGGCTGGGACTTAATGCAGACAGAAAAGCTATTTGTACGGAATGTACTGAGGCACACATTAAAACACTGAGCAACGGGCCTATGAATAGTCAAGCACTGCGGTCACGTGAGGCTTTTGTGATCAAGGGATTTAATTGTTGGCGCAATGCGATAAAAGGATTCAAAAATCACGAAAAATCTGATTATCACCGGAATAACGTCACAGCCATAAGCAGTTTGGGAAAAAAAAGTATTAGTGTCTGTCTTTCCGACGCTAAACTTCGGGAAATGATGGATTCTACAATCGCACTGCAAACACTTTTTCACGGCGTAAGTGCATTAGCGCAGCAAGGTGTTGCGTTCCGAGGTAGTGGGAATGACGAGGATTCGAACCTCAGGATAGTTTTAAAAATGATGGCTCGCATGGTTCCTGAAATGGATCGTTGGCTGAAAAAGGAAGGTTACAAGTGGTTGCACCATACCTACGTAAACGAAATCTTGGACATTATGGCAAAAAAAATTATAGCTGAAAATCTTAAGGAAATTCGAACTGCCCGATTCTTTTCTTTAATAGTAGATGAAACATCAGACATTTCAAAAACCGAGCAAGTTTCGATAAACTTCAGAATCGTGTCTGATGACTTCCAAATAACGGAAATATTCATGGGTTTTCACGAAACACATAATACAAAAGCGGAAACTTTGATTGACATTATTAAAGATATTTTGCTGAGATTCAATTTAGACATTGGAAATCTAAGAGGGCAATGCTATGATGGAGCGGCCAACATGAGTGGTGCAGTATCAGGAGTGCAAAAAAGAATTAAAGATATTGAATCAAGAGCAGTCTACGTCCATTGTACTGCCCATACATTGAATCTTGTCGCGCAAGACGCAATGCGAAAAGTTGAGAGTGCAAATGACTTCATTGGAAATGCCAAGAAGTTAATCAATTTCATCCGGGATTCGCCTAAACGAATAGCTATTTTCAAAGAAATACAGGCTCATTCATCCTCAGACTTACCAAACCTTTCCCCCTTTTGCCCTACAAGGTGTGTGTGAAATTTCGTAATTATCAATATGTAAACTTTTTTCTTCAATATACACAATTCTAGTTCAGGTAATTTTTGTTATTGTTAAACAATTCTGGTTGGACTGTTTTCATTATTTATGAAAATGAACGTAAATGATCGTCAATATGCTATAGAATAACTTTGTCAAAATATAAAATTGATATGAATATTTTTCCCGATTATCCTCCAGATGGTGCATGAGGATAAAGTCTTTGAAAACCATTCATGCCAATTTAGAAGCTATTTTGGAATTTTTGGAAACCTTGGCTACCGAAAAAACAGACGAATCATACAAAGCTAAAGGATTCTTAAAGTATCTGGAACGATTTGAATTCTATTTTTTGTTGTTAGCCAGTATAAAAGTGCTAGAGAGGATTGAAGTTTTGAACGCGGAGTTGCGAAAAAGTGACTTGAACATCAATGAATCCCATTCCAAAGTGAAAACAGTACGTGATTGCATGAAAGAAATGAGGAAAACTGGTTACGAGTCACTATGGGAGACGGCGCAAGTCGAGATAAAACAGCACAAAATACAAGAACCTGAATTACCTCGAATCCGAAGACCACCGAGACGGTTGGACCAAGGCGATGGTGCTGCTCACGTGTTTCAAACACCAAAAGATTTTTACGAACGAATTTTCAACGAAATGCTCGACCAAGTGAACTTCTCTTTAGCTAACCGCTTTTCTTCTGAGGTCGTGGATTTTATGAATATGACCGAGGACTTTGCGATTGGGAAAAATTGTAGTTTAAACGAAATTGAATCCTTTTATAAAGATGATCTGGATTATGAGAAATTGAAACTACACGGGGAGATGTTTCACGACATTGTAAAAGATCGTAAGGTCAAAGTTAATAGCTTGAAAGATGTGGTAGAATTTTTGAAAAAAGATCCACCTATTGCCGAATTACTTTCGGAGTTTTCAAAATTTATCAGGCTGCTACTCACTATACCTACTTCGTCTTGCGTAGCTGAACGGTCGTTTTCCGCGCTTAAAAGGTTGAAAACTTATTTAAGATCAACCATGAGTCAAAACCGGCTAAACAATATAGCCGTTTTGCACGTCAATAAAGAATTGACGGAAAATCTGGACTACGGAAAGCTGATTGACGAGTTTGTTTCTCGAAATGCTATTAGGAGGGCGACCTTCGCCATGGACAAATTAAAAATATAAAAAAACAAGAAAATCGGTTTTCTACCCCCCCCCCCCCCCCCCCCCCCCCCCAATCGATCTTGACAACACACGGGAATTCCGTAACTTGCCGGCACTGACTCGCTTATTATACTTGGATCCCGGTTGAGCCCCCAAAATTGTAGGTTTTTTCTTGGTCTAGGAGAATTAAAAAGGGGTTTCCAAGATTTGCTCTGTAATTTCACGTTTATTGTTTCATCTCCGGTAATAGACTGACTTGTCGACAGTACATCACAATGCCACATACCCACGCTCACACACACAAATACATACTATTTACAATCTCGGCGGCTTTAGCCTTGTCTTCGTTTGCGTACATACATATTAACCTACAATCGTAATCGACTTAATCAATATTTTATTGGAACTTCTGAATGCTTATCAATTTCTTTCAGGATATTATAAATTTTGAAGAAATTTTGTACAAATAATTTGTGATGTTATTTTTGTTTGGAATCCCAAGGATGGGCGTGGCTTAAGCGCCAGTCATCTAGTGGCCATGAAATGAACTACTCAAAGTAGGCTATTGTCAATGCTTACACTGTTTACACTATACGCTCTGTCAGTTAGTTTATTAATATTTTGTAATTATTTTTCAATAACTATACGGTTGTAAGGTCTTTGATTAAAATATGCGTATTTCTATTCAAGAAATTTGTGCGTTCGCGCTTGCAACACCTCAAAATAAAAGTTTTACTGGTGGTGAAAATATTCTTAACTAAGGGCACTGGTTGAACTGTGGCAAAATTAGCGAGGAAAATAATTGTTTAAAAATAATTGCTTTTTGTCTTCAATCGTCAAGTATTCGAGATGATCCTCATGAAATTATTGGGGAAGTTCTTAAAGATAAAGGAAAAATCGTAGGTATGAACCCAGATAACAATTTGATGGCAAATTGCAGGCAAGATGCCAGCAATATTGATCATTTGAACATGGCATTTGACCGCCAAGGTGTAACTTCAATATCTAAGCAATATGCTAGCATGCATGCCCAGATTCTGATGCTGGCAAACTGCCGGCAACGCGCCGGCATGGTATGACCGTACGCTACGGCGGGCTATAGGGGAAATATATACCTACAATATATTATATAATGTATATATGTACTTTGTGAAAATGTATTCATTAAGAATGATTCTTAACTATATATATGTTTCAACTTGAGCAGGTCGTATTTATAGTCATTTTCACAAATGAAATAGGGTAATTTCGGGATGGATGTTTTTTTTTTAAATATCATGTGATGTTTCAGCAAACGGCTATAATTCATCTCGAAATTACTCTATATAATAAATTACATTTGAGAAATATACATATGAAGTGTTCAGAGTTGAAATATATATATTCAAAAATTATTCCCATTACTACCATTCTCACAAAGTGAATATACATTGTATCGGAGGCGTTTATTATGCTAATATTCAAAAAATGAGGATAACCTTATCCGCCAGTCTTTTATACGTCGCAACATATCAATTTTATTACAATATCTTAACAATGCACATACATAATAGTTTACTCACTGAAATCAGAGCTTAATACAGGTGTTTAAGAAAGGATGTCAGGGAAGTTAATATTAAAAAAAAAAAAAAATTGATAGAACAAAAATGATGGTAAACAATAAACGTAGTTCTTATCATGTGCATATATACCGTGAATTTCTGTGGATGCGGGCCAGCTAGTTACTCCAACACATACGCATGCCTCGTCCGTGTGACGCAGGCGGCAGGGAAACCAACTGACAACTTCACGCTTACGAGTGCGAAATTTGTTTAATCATCTCTGTTCATACTATTTGCCCTGTTCAAGCCATAGCCTTCATTCTTTTTTATCTCGACGATTCGACGAAATCATGTTAGAAATTGGTTTATTTATAATAAATTGATTGCAAGTCAAACCTGTCATTTTAATTGATAATAAATTAGATTAAGCTAAATCAGCTTCCTTACCTGGTCTCACTTATTCACACGATTGACTAAGTTATTTAAATTCGGTGCGTAACCTACAAATTCTCGCACGCTATTCCGAGATAAAAAAGAATGAAGCTATAGCTTGAACAGGGCAAATAGTATGAAGAGATGATTAAACAAATTTCGCACTCGTAAGCGTGAAGTTGTCAGTTGGTTTCCCTGCCGCCTGCGTCACACGGACGAGGCGTGCGTATGTGTTGGAGTAACTAGCTGGCCCGCATCCACAGAAATTCACGGTATGTAGTTTATACATATATGATTTAAGGGGTTACATGGGTTTCCTCGGGAAAAAAACGACCTATTTTCAACAATTTTTTTTTTCATATAAAAAATGAAATATTTTATTCAAACTTCTTATTGTTACAAAGATAGGGGATATTACGATATCTGTGGCCCCTAATTCTGACCACGTGACCTTCATATTTCGACCGAAATAAACAGTTTTACAAGAGTGACAAAAATCGATATTCGGCTCAGGGACGCAATGCCGGAGCGATTTGAAAAAAAAAAAGATTAATTTTATGCTATGTCGAAGGCTTATTATTAATAATAATAAGCACTAATGCCACCCACTTATACCCACACACACCCACACATCTGAAGAATATCCAGACGGTGACTGTGGCTCCCCAAGGTTAGAATAAGATAGGCCACCCCACTGATGCCACCCACTTATACCCACACACACCCACACACCTGGGGAATATCCAGACGGTGATTGTGGCTCTCCAAAGGTTAGAAAAAGTTAGGCCACCCCACTGATGCCACCCACTTATACCCACACACACCCACACACCTGGGGAATATCCAGACGGTGGCTGTCACTCTCCAAAGGTTAGAAAAAGTTAGGCCACCCCACTGATGCCACCCACTTATACCCACACACACCCACACACCTGGGGAATATCCAGACGGTGATTGTGGCTCTCCAAAGGTTAGAAAAAGTTAGGCCACCCCACTGATGCCACCCATTTATACCCACACACACCCACACACCTGGGGAATATCCAGACGGTGATTGTGGCTCTCCAAAGGTTAGAAAAAGTTAGGCCACCCCACTGATGCCACCCACTTATACCCACACACACCCACACACCTGGGGAATATCCAGACGGTGATTGTGGCTCTCCAAAGGTTAGAAAAAGTTAGGCCACCCCACTGATGCCACCCACTTATACCCACACACACCCACACACCTGGGGAATATCCAGACGGTGATTGTGGCTCTCCAAAGGTTAGAAAAAGTTAGGCCACCCCACTGATGCCACCCACTTATACCCACACACACCCACACACCTGGGGAATATCCAGACGGTGATTGTGGCTCTCCAAAGGTTAGAAAAAGTTAGGCTACCCCACTGATGCCACTCACACATACCGACACACCCACACATGTGCGGGACTCAGACAGTGGCTGTGGCTCTCCAAAGGTTAGAAAAAGTTAGGCTACCCTACTGATGCCACTCACACATACCGACACACCCACACATGTGCGGGACTCAGACAGTGGCTGTGGCTCTCCAAAGGTTAGAATGTGCGTACCAAATTCAATGGCGAAATTCGAGTGACGGGTTTCGACCATTTTTAAGATTAAATTTTGGAAAATAAAATAAAATTCATATATTTTTTTTTTTTCAATCGCTTCGCACCGCGTCCCTGAGCCGAATATCGACTTTTGTCACTCTTGTAAAAGTGTTTTTTTCGGTCGAAATCAGGGGCCACAGATATCGTAATGCTGCCATCAGGGATAACTAACAATTATAATGACTGATAATCACTCACCTTCAGCTGGTTGTAAACTATTACAGGCAGGGCCGGATTTAGGGGAGGGCAACAGGGGCTGAAGCCCAGGGCCTCCACAAGAAAGGGGCCTCCACAATATAAATTTTTAGGTAAAATTTGCAACGGTATGCAAAATGTGAAAAAATCACTCGTGTTTTTTTGTTTATTTTGTTTGAAAAATATAATTAGGGGCCTCCCACATCTTTGTCGCCCTAGGGCCTCCACACCTGGTTGATATCACAGAGACGAACTATATCGTTTGACGTGCTATGATTGAGGTGAAAAGCTACCGGTATCTGGAAGATGGTACCGCTCCGGAACATCCGGAGATCTCAGCAACCCTTGCAGAAAAATTCTGCCACAAAATTTTTGGGGCACAACTGCTGGTCATTATTATACTAAGAATCGCATTGCCAACTAGCCAGAAGGCAATCGATTAATACTAACGCACCTACGAATATAATAGAAAGAATGGGGTGTGTTTGAAATCCAATGAGATAGCCCAGGAATGGAAAGTAGGTTGCCTTGATAATTTGAATTCTGAAATATTGAAAACAATTATCACAGCGGAGACCGTTGATGACTGACGAGTGAGTGTAATTTCATGTGCATGATATCAATACATATTATATTATATTATGCGTGGTCCACACGCAATGTTTTTCCCTGGGTCCGCCGACCGCGCGACCGTAGGGGTAGCTCCGGACGTTGTGATATGATCCCGCGAGACAAGACGGGATAAGAGAATATTATCCCTCTTATTTCGCATAGTGATTCATTTCAGTAATTATCGTGACGTCTTGTTTCCAATGAAGAGAAATTCTCGTCCAAGAACCTTCATTACTTTGATTCATGTGTTGCTAAGTTTAATTATTGGTCTCCACGCATACGTGTAATTAGTAATGTATAGTGAATATACCTGCAGTAATAACATTTTGTTAATGATTTGGTTTTTCAAAATCGTATGTTTTTCGTCGAAAAAATCTTGTTCATATGATCAATGCGAATACCTATGTTAAGTATATGTCGCTCGAAGAAACACTTGTTGCACAATACAAAAAGTCCAATTACCATTTTCCAAGATCTTTTTCATTGACTGGATCTTTCCATTAGGAACGAAATATTAACACGCTTCAATATTTTGGTAATGAGTTTACGTTTATGGATGAAACCCCAAATGTTTCAAGGATAGCATTAGAAACGTTGGTTGTATCTACTTTAGACGTAAATGATTCTATTGTGGTAATCTCCAGCTGCCTGAATATTATCAGGTGCTTAAAGGACTCCGCACAAAACTTATTGGAAATGGGTCCGGTGTGTTTTTTTGAAATTGCTGAAAAATGTTCTTCATATGATACTAACCGAAAGTTCTAATGTCCACAACTCGATTTAAAGCGCTATTTCCGCTGCAGGAAACTTCGAAAGTTGATATTTCGTCATAACGAAATATACAAACACTCCCGTCTGCCGCGCACATTTTTCATTTTACTATATGCTCTTTGTGCCCTGCCCTAGTCCCGAGTCGAAGGTTTCTGAGGGGGCTGTTTCAAAATTTTCACTAAACCACCCCTTCCCTTCAAAATAGGCCCTTTTAGCTTAGGAGTCCCTCGCTACTCTATGGTATCGTACAGAAAAATCCCAACGTCGGAGTTATTCGCCACTCCCGCACGCATTTTTGATTTTACTGATGATCTCTCTTCTGCCTCTCGTAGTACGGAGTATAAGGTTCCTTAGAGGGCTCGTTTGAAATTTTTAACAGAGCGCCCTTTCCTTTCCAAAAACACCCTCTCGAAAAAAATCGCTTACTCGCACCTCTTAGGACCTAAAGTTTAAAAAACTACGAACAAACCCAATTATTGAAATACTTCAATTTTATAAAGACTCCGCATAAAATCTTGCGGTCGAGGGCTCAATCTTTCGAGTTACCAATAACTGATGATATGTCAACTTCTTAGGCTCCCCGGAGCGAAAATGGTTCTTTCAGTTAAGTTGTAGCCGTGAGAACCCTTGATCAGTATCCCATCAAGAACACTTTCCATAAGTTTCGTACAAGATTATTTGGCTAATTGATTATGTAAGTAGCCTATTCTTGCATTTTGTTTCGCAATTTCAACTCACAGTTACAATTAACACCTTATCAGATCGATAAAGTAGCTTGTATAACCTGATTTCGAAAGATCTAGGTACTAATTACATCCCAGTAGTTTGGGTGATAAAATTTAATCTCTCAGTACCAAGATCAGAAGAGATAAGCGGGTAAAATAAATACCCTGTGCGGTGGACAATCCTGCAGTGGTCTCGAAGAAGGCCTTTTCATTGCTTTTCTCGCTTCGATTTTTCTCGCTTGGTATAGATCCAATATAGAGTCCAAAGGATGTTCAAGCTCGCAATGATTGCCTGTCTTCTGGCAGGGGCGTTCGCTGTGGATCAGTTATCATTCGAAGTAGTCTTCAAATGGAACTACATAAACTACACCTGGCCTTCGGCCGACGCCTTGGAGGAGGCTTTGACGAGTGGGCAATATATTCCGAAGAATAACCCGGTGAATGGAATGAAGTTCTGGAAAGATAAAATGTACGTTACCATACCACGATGGAAGAACGGCATTCCAGTTACCTTGGGTGTCACCTCGGCAACACCCGTAGACGGGATTATCAATCCATTAGTGGAGCCCTATCCAAGCTGGGAGATGCAGACCGAGGGTGATTGCGAGGCTTTTCCATTCGTCCATAGTATGGATATCGATCCGCTTGGTAGAATGTGGCTCATTGACACAGGGAGAACCGAGACATTGAACGCGGAACCGGTCATGAGGTGTCCACCACGTTTGATCATCCTGGACCTGGAGAACAACGGTGAGGTACTCTTGAGCTACGCTTTCCCTGAAGAAGTTGCACCTGCCGCGACGACCAGCTTGAATGATATCGTTCTCGTTAACGACGAAGATGGGACCGTCTTCATCACTGATTCCGGGGGCGTTGATCCTGGCCTCATAGTTTACTCCCTAGCAGAAAACAAATCCTGGAAGGTCAGGCATGAGGCTTCAATGCTGGCTCAGGAAGAGGCTATAAATTTCCTAGTCAATGGTACTGAATGGAACTTAGCTACCCCCATCGATGGCATCGCTCTCGCACCACCGGGACCCGATAGGCTGCTCTACTACACGCCGCTGTCTTCTTTCCATGTGTACTCTGTCCCCGTGTGGGTTCTGAAAGACTCATCTCTGGTGGACATCGACGAGTATGTAACCGACTTGGGGATAAAAAATTCGCAGACAGGTGGGATGGTCATGACGAACCAGGGCGTTCTTTACTTGGGGTATTTGGCGGAGGATTCCGTTGCTGCGTGGGACACGAAAGGCAGTGAATCGTTTACTGATGGTTTGACAGTGATCTTCAAGGATTCTGTCAACGAGCAATGGCCGGATACATTATCTATCGACGAAGATGGCCAGATATGCTATACTGCAAATGTTATGCAAAAGTATTTCGAGGACGCCATTGACATAGAAGAGCCCAACTACCGGGTCTTGAAGGCTTCCATTCAGCAAAAGAGCTACCAATACTTTGAAGATGGCACCGCACCGAATCTTCCGGAAATCACTGCGGCTTTGTGATGAGCTGGAGAATGACTTTGAATATCGTATGCCGCATTGATACAGTATAACTGATTGTTATTGCAATTACAAGTTATTAGAATTTGTAATTGTGTCTTGAAAATAAATGTATATCCATTGCAATTAATTAGGTCTTTTTTATTTGCTTCCTGGCATACGAGTTACCTTAATATAAATACCCGGCAAAAACATTGTAAATGACAAAAATTACACCAGAGTTCGAAAATAGTTTCGCCAACTGAAAACTCAGAAACATTATTTCCTTACAAAAAATATATAGTACAAAAGTAAATGAAATCAGGCAACGAGCCCAAGCGTTTCTTTCGTTCAGTTTCATATTTTAAATTATGTTAGCTCGTAAGATGATACAAGCTGGGCGGGCATAGATTGATCTGAGAATTATCAATTGCAGTTATTTTTAAATTCATTTCTACCAGTCACCATGTTTAAGCATTTAAGGCATTGATAATATTCATTATTGTAGACTGAAACTGCCATAGAATAGTTATTTGTATGATAAGGGCGCGGAAAGACCTCGTCTTCGGATCGCGCGGCACTTTCACATTCGTCATAAAGTCCCTCTGAGTGCCCGTGCCCTACATCCTACCTTTTTTTCTAGAGTTAAAAATTACAAAACATCTTCCACGCACTAGTGCTTGGAAAGCTCCACGAAACTGGTGATTTTCACAAGAGGTAGTGCAGAAATAAATAAATAAATAAACAAAACGAGTGAGTAATCCGTTAAAAATTGAAGTTAGAATTAAAAAATACCTACAGTATATTCGTAACAAGAACTAATAAGTCCACGCACGGTTAGAACAACACGGAAAAAATGTTAAGGTGTATTAGCAACAGTGCCGGATTTAGTTATGGGCAGACGGGGCTGCCACCCAGGGGCCCCCACAAAACTAGGGCCTCCACAAAGCTCAAATGTGCTATTTTTTAAATAAAAAAATAACAAATAATAATAAATAATAATTTAAAAAAATTTCAAAGTTGGAATTCTTTTATATAAAAATTAATTACCGGTTAAGTTGTATCTAAGATTTACGTATTCGTGCTGGTTTATGCGCTAAATCCATCTTTTCCCATGTGCGTACAGTACGGATAAACTTTAGGGGAACATTGATTGACAGCGCTGTCTAGTTAGGGTTTGGGTTTGGGGTATTGGGTTTTGGGGATTCGGTAGTGGGTAGCGGGTAGTGGGCCTCCACAACTGGGTCGCCCAGGGGCCCCTTGCTACCTAAATCCGGCGCTGATTACAGGCACAAAACACGTGTAATCAAGCGTACCGCGGTTTGTCACGACAAGATCGAAAAGACGCTACGCGAACCTATATAGCCTGAACATAGTCAACGACAGCGAACGCCATCTTAGACCCCATCAGAACGCGCGGGTTTCAAATTCCGAAACAATTTTATTATCCCATTATATTGTATGTTCTTTTGAACAACGGATGCTTGTCGTTTGCTGTTTTGATGTCACTATATTGACACAAGCATACATGAATCTGTTTTGTATGGTATATGCCAGCAAAGCATGCTGTCATATTGCCGACATTTTATTACCGCCTGTTGCGTGCGGATGATAGCATAACATGAGCATCACAACAGCATCAGTGAATAACAAAGATTGCAACTCGTGATCGATCTGGTCTGGTTATCTGGGCCATTATATTGTATGTTCTTTTGAACAACGGATGCTTGTCGTTTGCTGTTTGGATGTCACTATATTGACACAAGCATACATGAATCTGTTTTGTATGGTATATGCCAGCAAAGCATGCTGTCATATTGCCGACATTTTATTACCGCCTGTTGCGTGCGGATGATAGCATAACATGAGCATCACAACAGCATTAGTGAACAACAAAGATTGCAACTCGTGATCGATCTGGTCTGGTTATCTGGGAATTGTTCCTGCGCATCTAGTAAAGGTGCTGAATGTAAGCACGTGGTAGCAACACTATCGAATCGAATCCAGTTGTTCTTCTTGACCCAATTTATTTTTCAAAATAACCACATTTTCACTTTTTCGAGGAAAATTTAAAAAACGAACAGTGTCATTTTTCGAAGCACGACTTTTGCAACCATATACAGTCGAGTCGCGTTATGAACCCGGGTACAGGGGTGTAGGGGAATATAATTCTAGGAATTCGTATACCCCCACTCTTCCTCGACCGGCGACGGTCGTCAATTAAACTTCTCCTACTTTTTACGTGTGTGAGTGTATACATGATTCTTTTCACCTCATGGTGGGGGAAGGCCTTCCGTGGAAATCTAAGTGGCCGGGTTCATAGAGAGCGGGCTCATAACGCGACTCGACTGTACACAACAATATATATTATTTTTACTTATTCTTAGTGGAAATTCCATTTTCATGAGCTGAAATTTTTTTTCAAATTTAACCAAAATAATTTTTAGGTTTATAAAACACAATTATTTCATGCACAATCGAGTACTTGTTAATTATATCAACTAATAGACGTATAGACACGTGTAAACATTCACTACTTAGCCTACTTTGAGTAGTTACAGTTTAAGCCGATAGTTGGCGTATCAGAATTCTCAGTTTCCCAAGATTATTTTCAGTACTCATATTTACTAAAAATGGAATGACAACTTCACCTAAACGTTTTCAATACAGAGTTCTTATAGTAATATTTGATTTTCTCCCAAGTTACATCGCTTTCAATAGAAATTTCTATATCATTATTTGAATCTGCCGCTCAAACTGACAAATCTACTACAAGTTATATGGCTGCCACACAGCTTCAATTCGGCACAAAAATTTTACACGAGATATACGCCATCCAGTGTAGTATAGAGATCAGTGGTAGTCCAGCATGAGAGCGACAGACACGGTCGATCCAGCTCAAACAGGATCGCAACGACCTTACCGAAATCACCGAAATTTCGAGACGTCTAAGGTCACGAAGGCGTAGGATAGATAATACATAAGCGGCTGAGGCTATGGTTCAGCAGCGATTTGTAGCAAAGCACACAATCGACTCATAGCCAGTGTTGTGAAGTACCAAGGTACAAGTACATTTTTTTGTACCTAGGTACATTTGTCAGTAACTATACCTGTAACTAGATACTTGCCTAGCTATAGGTACCTTGTAGACATAGGGTCAATCAAAGTGTCGCACCTAAGATATGCAACTGAACCATAGACTTATAGAGATAGACTGAGCGATCCCATAAGAGGCACTGAAGCTAACATTTAAAGGACAGAGATATGTCCGGAGTACTCCTCTCTCTTTTCAATTGGCGTCATGGTGGGAGACAACGGAGCAGTGGAAGTGGAACAGCCACAACTGCTTCTCCTCATTCTCCTCTATTGCCTCAATCCCCACCACAAATATCGTCAGACAGAGAGAGGAGTACTCCCGACATATCTCTGTCCTTTAAATGTTGGCTTCAAGCGGCCCATAAGAGCGCTCAGTCTATCTCTATAAGTCTATGGTTCGGAAATGAGCTGACAGTACTGTCAGTGCTGACGCTGATTTTACTGGAAAATATGCGTCCTATTTTACTGACAGTGCTGCCACCACTGTTAAATCCGAACGCATTTTTCAGTACTTTCAGCACTGTAGTGGCGGCCATATTTTGGCACGTGCACCATAACTTAATTTGTTTGCGACGTTTGCGACAAGTAAAAATCGGAGCAACGAAATGAATCCGAGAAATCGAGCGATAATTAATATCATTGTACACGACATTATGGATGATGAAAGTAGTGACGCTTCAGAAGATAAACAGCTGTTGGATATAGTAAGGTGGCGGCCATATGCAATACTGACTGTGCACTACCTCGCTGCTGACAGTCTCGACCGCCGGAAGTCAGTACTTCCCTAGGACCAATGTCCAACGAAATGGTGATACGTTTCACTGGCAACAGCCCACTGATCTCTACTATACACTGGATAGTGTATAGGGCGAAATCTTTGTGAGCATTTGAACGCCATTTGTTTGTGGGAATTAGACACATTATGGCGGCAAATTCAAATAGTTGAATGCATGCTAGGCGAAATATAGGGGCGTTGACATAATGGTAATATACGAAATGAGTAATAATATCGTAAATTGTCTTGGGTTGAAAAAACTCTATCAAAAAATTTAATAGAATAGGTTTATTTTTTATAAACTATAAACAGAAAATGTAAAGAATACGATGTAGTTTGCCGATGATAATGCAAAAGATTTTGTATTTTGAAATTTGATTTATGTATTCACAATTCCATACTACGTAGATGATTTAAATAATTGTATAAATTTTGCATTATCATCGGAAAACTACATCGTATTCTTTACATTTTCTGTTTATACACAGTAAAAAATTTTGCGTTATTTTTAACACAAAAAATTGTGTTAAAAAAATTTTAACACAAATTTTGTGTCATTTTAACATAAACCGGTGATGGTGAGAAATTAACACACTTTTATGTTAAAATTTGACATAACTTTATGTAACTTTTAACATACAAGTGTGTTAATTTCTCACCATCACCGGTTTATGTTAAAATGACACGAAATTTGTGTTAAAAATTTTTTAACACAATTTTGTGTGTTAAAAATGACGCAAAATTTTTTACTGCGTAGTTTATAAAAAATAAACCTATTCTATTAAGTTTTTTAATAGAGTTTTTTCGACCCAAGACAATTTACGATATTTTTACATATTTCGTATATTACCATTATGTCAACGCCCCTATATTTCGCCTAGCATGCATTCAACTATTTGAATTTGCCGCCATAATGTGTCAAATTCCCACAAACAAATGGCGTTCAAATGCTCACAGCGAGCTGCGGCCAAAACGCCCCGTATACACTATCCAGTGTATAGTAGAGATCAGTGGCAACAGCCATGCTGGAAAGTATTTTAGAACGGACATCTAGTACTGACAGTACTGTCAGCTCATTTCCGAACACGCTCCTAGTATATCGAGTTCAGTGGCTTATAGGGACTTTAAACCCCTAGAATAGTTTTAAACCAATCAGATCGAAATCAGAATTCAGACGTCTTTCTTATATTTCAGTAGGCTATGCAACTGAACACAGCGATATGATTCGTGAGAGCCAACGAAAGTGACCAATGACATTTCCTATAGCAAGTTGTTTATTGTAATTTATCACGCAATTTCAGAACCCAAAGTAAAAAAATTTCAACCAACTTCAACCATGGAGGACTTGTAATCATAACCATGCTTGAATAAAGTCAACACGTGATTTCAAGATACTACGCGTTAATCGTGGAATAAAACAACCTAAAGAGAATATTATCAGTATTCTAACCTACTAAAGTCTATAAAATATAATATAATTTGAGTATTAAATAAAAATTGAGTGATTCATGTTCCACTGTGCATTCATGGATATTCGTTACGTCCGAAGTCAGCCATAAAATATTCTTCGTCCAATGTCCATAGTTGAAAGCTGTGACAAATGACAATTACGAATGGCAATTACGGTGTTGCACCACGCTTATTAGTAGACCTCATAAACAATTCGACGAATCCGAAGAGAAACAAAAAATGCGTGATGTAATGTAAATCCCCCCTGAAACAAATTAATCACAGTTCGAGTGATTGACTAAAATTTATGTATCAAGGTGGATACTTATTGCTATCAATAAATCATGTACTGTCTACAATGGTTGATTCCGGTCTTACTCATACCAAAACCAGTGAATCCTGCATTACTTCAGACTCATGTAATGTTCATGATTCTATACTTGATTGGATTTTTCCTCGAAAGAAAACCATGTACCATTTGCAGTGTTGTATTTCTCGCTGCTGTATTCCTGATCTGTTATAGCGGCATTGGTAACTGTCTTTTTTGGAGCACAAATTGTGATAGCATCAAGTGTGACTATGGTTAAAAGAGAAATTACCAAAACTTGACATTAATTTAAGACAAAAAAGTTATATTGTCTTTACATACCCACATATTTATATATATGTATTTACATATACCCATATAAATATGTATATATAACTATCGATATTATTTTCTAACATTTCTATAGACACATCTTAAAATTATTGTCAAACAATATTAGCAGTAGCGATAAAGCGGTATAAATCTGTAAATATTTCTCCTCTAATGTAAATTAACATTGATTATAGTTCAGGTCTCTAAAATATGTGATTAGGTTGTCATTATTTAATAATTTGTTTCATACTTGCACAGCATTGAAAACATCAACTGTAAAAAAGATTTGGAAGTGGTTTCATATTTATTTCAATTATTTTCTGAGTTACATACTAGCTCTAGTTGAAAGAAACTTGTAGTTCTACTTATTATACCTCAATTTTTAAGTATGTAACCGTTGCCCAAATATGCAAATCAAGACGTTTGTATGCGACATAGTTTGTATCAATTTTATAAAGCTGAACAAACTATATATGTTATCATAAATTTAATGTTCTCCAGTCGAATATGTTAAAGCATGAAAATAACAATTATACATCGATCTGTAAATATAGACAGCCTCGTAATGTGTTAATATTTACTGGAGACTACATATTCACTCTGTGTATACCATAGGAAATCTTTAGTGACGAGCAGCACCTATTATCCTGACAAAAAACGTATTAATAATTGATGAGCGTGTTATTAATATTATGCTTAAGAAAACCGTATTGTAATTCGAAAAATTCATTGCTCTGAACATATCTTGTATTTTTGACTATGTTTCATGTAGGTATAATACGTGCTCAATATAACATTGATTTTTCACATTTTGAATAGAGAAATAATAGAGAGAATAGCAAAGGTGTGTGATCGAGTACTGATAATATGACTAATTCCTTCCGTTTGTGTATGCAATAAATATTTGGTAACTAAGTGATGAAATTATTAATTCGAATGTAACTAGTATATACTATTTAATGCTGTACATATACATTATTATACAATAAACTCTCCCTGCCATCAGAGAGAATATATTAATTGAGAAATAGCAATGTTGTATGTAAGAAAACATTCTTCAACTCTTAAACTACCAAGAGCTAAATAAAGATTGAGTTAGTTGTTTCTGGAATGTCAGCTTCATTTTGTATTTCTGGACTATATACAATATGTACAAGGTTCCGTAATGCTGGTACAGACTTTGCTGTTAACTTATTAAGTATTACTAAATTTTCATGTATATTCACTCTACATATATCGATGGCTCCTATCGAAAAGAGCGTAACTCAGCAGTTCAGGAAAGAAGAGCGTAATTCGGCGAAGCAGTTAAGAAAGGCGTATGTCCCCCGTGACGCCCTATGACAAATGCCTTTCTTAACTGTCAAGTCGAGTTACGCTTTTCTTTCCTGCACTGCTGAGTTACGCTCTTTTCGATAGGAGCCATCGATATGGTCAAACTGCAAGCACTGCATTAGATTTTCAAATACTGTCAACATTCACAGGCTACGCCTCATCTGGGGGCCTATTCAGTAACTTCTCGTTAACGAAACGATCGGATCGGCTTGTTTTGTCTTGTTTTCTATTGGGTAGATTTGTCTTTCCTGAAACCTCATTGGTTGCTGATGTTCCATCGGTGCGAAAAGTCATCGAATCGATCGGTTGAAAAGTTACAGATTAGGCCCCCTGATAAAAGAAACCTTTAGTTGTGAATTCGTTTGGAACTTTTCTGATGTATTTTCATAAATTCTCATCAAACTAAGTTCACCGCATAACTGTTACTCATTTTCCGTGAACAAAAAATTTTAAACTACTGAATCCTATGAAATTTCGTCTGCTTGTCAAATACCAGCGGATTTATCTTTCAAATTCAGTTCAAGTTTTTTGACTCCATGAAGCTGAAAGAGTTAAAAGCTCGAAATACAAGCTGCTGTCGTTTAAATTATGAGCTCGTTTTTTTTTCTTTTATCCACGACGTTTCCCATAATCCGATTGGTTCTAGAGGCACATACTTAACGGCCAATAAGAAATAACCCTAGGCCCATGTCGATCTTTCAATATTTCCACATTCTGTGATACGGAGTTTGATCAAAGAGCAAAATGACATCGAAAACAAATACAATGAAATAAAAATTCCTCACGTAATCCTCGTTTCACGTAATTTAGGTTAAAGAAGTTTTCAACGTTTTAGGTTAAATAAATTTTTATGATCTTTCACACATTTTGAATGCTAGATAATAGTTCGTAACCTCAAAATTAGTCTGTTGTTTTACGTACAGAAATGATTACCACCAGTTCATACATTCTTATCAACACTCTAACGTTAGATTTAATTCTGTAGATCGGTGGTTACAAATTACAAATCATTCTTTGCTGACAAAACAACAATAAGATATGACTGTATCCAATCACAGAAATGTCTTCCTCACGTCGCTTATAGTAAGTACGAAACTGGCATTTTGAAGAAATCCTACTAGGACACAAGAGATGGTGAACACAAAACACAGTTGAAAGCAACTGCAAAACGATATCCTAAATGGAATTTTTTATTTAAATTATAGTCCGGTGGTGCAGCTGGAACTTTTGTCGATGTAGCATTGTTTCCTCTGGATACATTAAAGACACGACTCCAGAGTGAGAAAGGATTTCTCCAATCTGGTGGCTTCAAAGGATTGTATAAGGGAATCAAACCAGTTATACTTGGTTCGGCACCCACAGGTAGTTTCCTGAATCTTCAAGATCTGTAAATAAAATATATGATACATGCTTGCCTCAATGCTTCAATCATTTATTCTGGTCTCATATTCTACTAGTAACAATCATTCTTCTTCCAATCTTTCAGCTGCATTGTTTTTCGTAACTTATGACAGCATAAAACAATTCGTGAAGCCAAAAGTTGACGAAAAACATCATTTTCTCATTTACATGGGTGCCGCTGCGTTTAGTGAAACGGTAAGGACTATAGATCATTAGATAGTCTGTCATTGACTGACTCAGTATCTTGAATATGAACTGCTCATCCAAAATCAATAAATAGCCAAGAGCATAATGGTATCGAAACTTACATTAAGGTGATACCTATAATGCATACATACTAACAATAAAACAGTCCTCTTAATTTCATGAAGAAATCTTTTTGTCAGGGTATACAGAGGACTGTTAAAACAGTTGGAGTGTTGAACGGCTGGTGATTTTCCATGTAGAATAAAATTTAGAAATCTAGAACTTCTTTTATCCACAAAATGTAAGATGGAAAATTCGTTTCAATTCATTGCTTCATTGAAAGACTCATAAATCGTGGCATGTACAGAGCTGAATTCTACAATTATAGGTAGCCTGTCTGATAAGAGTACCTGTTGAAGTAACGAAACAAAGAAGTCAAGCGCTATTACGGACCCGTGAAAGGCTGGGTATTAAGCTTTTGTATAGAGGCTACTGGAGTACTGTTTTAAGAGACATGCCATTCAGCCTATTACAATTTCCAATATGGGAATATTTTAAAGATATCTGGAAGCAGAAAGTAAACAGAGATTTAGAACCATGGGAAGGAGCTGTTTGCGGGGCGGTGTCAGGTATGCATTCCCCACTGCCCCATATGATATCAAATTTTTTATTCAATCTTTACTTTAACACAATTGGAACATCAATATCCAGGACTATTCTAAGATTTTTTTACGTATTAAAAGACTATGTTTCAAGCATAGTTTGTTCATATGATTTTTTGGTGAATGAAAAAGTAAACAAGACCTAGATTCATGAAAGCTATTCTATTACTTTATTTTCAATTGATTTGAACAAAGTTAAAAGCTCACTCATTCAGAATATGGCTTTTGAAGTGCATAGTTCACGTTCTAAATCGAATACGTGAGTGCTGAACTACGTAGTATTTTATGGTTGAAAGTTATGTAAATTTTCTTGCACTTTTCCAGAACACGAGTAATAATTTCGGACATTTCAAGGACCTCTAGAACTAGCAGAATCACTGGACACCAGGTCTAAATCTATCGCGTTTTCTGACTAAGAGAAACTATTCTTTCAGGTGGTATTGCAGCCGCTGCAACTACCCCACTAGATGTAGCAAAAACCAGAATAATGCTTTCAAGTGTAGCTGCTGGTAGTTCAGAGTTAAAGATCTCATCGATGCTCAGATCATTGTACAAAGAAAACGGCATCCAAGGGTAAATTGAAATTCAGTATTGAAAATTCAGTCTATTCTTCATTCAAAACTTTGAAGTATCACATTCTATTTCAGAAACATTTTGAGAACTGTCTTCAATCAATCAATCAATTAATTATTTAATTGTCAGCCCATCCCTCATAATATGATAATTTATATGTTTATCACCTGATGCTAATAACCGACTAAAATTCCACAGGCTGTTTGCTGGTATTTCGCCACGCGTGGTCTGGATAACTGTTGGTGGTTTCATATTCTTTGGTATTTATGAGCAGACAAAAGTTATAACAACAAGATTATTTCCAACAACTAGTAAATCCGTATTATGATTGAAGCTTCGTGACGTAAGAAATGATTGTAGTTTGTAAATATAGGTAATTATAACATAGTAAATAAAGATTCATCTCGTTTCCTCAAGGAAATGTCACAGGGAATAAATGAATAATATAACAAATATGTATGAGCGGATCCACGTCACTTCACTAAAAAAAAAAACCAAGTCACACATTCGAAATATCTTTAGAACTACGGAAAAAAAATACAATTTCAAGGATTTTGAAAAATTCTCAAACATGGCGGAGTTAAAGCTATGTGAATTTTGGTAAAGCACTCTTGCACCGCTATGTTTGAAAATTCATATCTCCGAAAGCGTTCATCGGAGCGGAAAGATCCTTGGATCATTTTGTTCGTAAAAGAATGCGCTTTCATATGAAAAATTTGATTTTCGAAAAAAAAAATTTCTTTCAATATTTTTTATTTTTTACATGGACGAAGCGAGCTTGTGTGTAGTGGCGGTGGCTAATGGAACTAACTGTGCCGCCACCACAGAAAGATACCTGTTCTGAAAATTCCAGTACCGTTATGGTTCGTTGAACACACTTGTGCTGGAATTATATTTGATTCCATTTCACTAGGTTTGTGCTATATATGACTGATGGATCTTGTGCAATATTTTGGTGGCTCTGAAAAGGGCCGATGTTTTTCGCGATGATTTGCTGGATGACATTTAGTAGGACGCCTCTGTCTCTGCCTCTGAAATTAATTCATAATTTTCATCGTATCAAATTTTTCTGAAGCAGAAAATAACTTTGTTCTGACGAGTTTATGAGATATTGGAATGACCGCATGCAATTTCAGAGTGCCACGAACTGTCAATGCTTTATTGAATCGATTTTGTAAAATAGATTTTTCCGCTTGATGTTCTGCAGACGTACAGTACGCAAAAGATATACTTTGAAAATAAGAACATGCCCAAGTATATAGATCCAGCGGTGTTTGAATAGGATTGGAATTGCCAATCAGTTGTAAATTCGCACGTGAAGCTAATCTCTTAACAGTTCCGCCGACCCCATCACACGGCCCTTTCCCATGTGATGTAGCAAAGAAATGCCACTCGGCTTGGCATTGAAAGTCTTCAAAGTGATGTGTTATGTTTATGAAATTCTTTTTGTTGTTATATTGGGAAGCTGCTCCATCGGAGAAATAAATTATTTTTTCTATAGGAATTGAATTTTGAAATTTCTCTTTCATAAAGTTTATCAACTTTTTTTGAAACAAATGAACCGCAACTGTATTATGTTTCAGATGCTCTGAAATTATCACAAAACTAAAATGTCTCAGCTGGTCGTCACCGTGACTTTTGTAGTAAACCACGATTGGATGAATAGTCGCCTGATTATTGCTCCAGTGAAACCCTTGCGTGGAATCTTGCACAACAAATGCATAATTCTCTGCGAAATCGCATACTACTAAAAATTCGCCAACTTTCAAGCTCTCTTTTATCTTCTGCCAATAACTACTTTGCTGCTTTGCAATGAAATCATGTGTAACTAATTTTGACAATTGATCACAGAAGTTATCTATAAAATCCTCGGATTTTTTGGTGAGTGTCTCCAAAGCCGTTCGATCCACTGATATCCACTGTTTATAAGTAACATCATTGATGTAATTATTTGCAAAGGCTTCTTGCAACGATGTTTTGATGATATTTACACCAGGACAATTTGAGCATGCTCCTAAATGACACTGTAGCTGTGATGGATTGCAAAGGATTTGGGCTAAACAATGCTGGTAGGTCGGAAAATTCACATCTCCTTTCTTAACTAAATCACTAAAATTTGCACCCATCATCATCAGCTTTACATTCTGATGATAGGTACAAACACACATGGTGTGTGTGCCACTCGATCCTGTTAAAATACATTCTTTCGGGCGCAACTCTGCAAATTTAGAAAAACCGATTTTGTTATCCGGATAACGGTCACGGAACAATCGATACAATTCTCTCAGATTATTCAACATCAGATGCTTTTGAATCGATACTTTTGCACCGTTTCTTTCAACGGTTACACAGCTTTTTTGGCCTGGTATTATGCGACTGACCTCTTCACTTCGATAAAATTCTACCACAAGTGACACAACTTCAGGTGATATCGTCTTGGCAGGCTTCGGATTTGGTGAGGATAATATTCCTTCATCTTCAGCTAACCTTTTCGCCGTTTGAGCCATATGATTTGTAACATTGAACTCTTCCTCGATTTTTCCCACGCTCCAACTTTTTGGAAGAGCAGTAAGAATGGTCAATCTGAATGCCTTATCATCTGTTTCGTTAAATCTATCTTTCAACTGAGTTAACCACTCGTTATAATCGGCACTTTCGCTATTCGTGGGTATACAGTCCGGAGAATGTTGTTTGAATGCAGTTGAAAGTTTTCCGAGTACCTCTACTTTTTCCGAAACCGTTTTGATTTTCTTCACGGATATCGGTGATTCATCTAAACTTGTCAATGATGAATCGATAGCAGAGATTACATTTATTTTATCAACCTCGGGAAAATTAATAGGGGAATTTCCGGATTGACCTTCGCTTGACGAGGATGTCGAATCAATTTCTGTAACGGTTTGCTTTGACGTACTGAGCACTGCATTGTCCTTTAACATCAGCCGACAAGTATCACAAATAAGACGACCGTGTGTGATCGATATCACTTTATCGCGTATCCACTGTGTCACCGGACGTAAATTTTTCGAATGCCTTGGCAGGCCGAACGGATCACAACACTGATTTCTCGGCATTTCGATAGCGAAAGAGCCGCTGACCGTTCAATTGCGAGTTTGTCGTAAGACTGAGATGATGAGAGGTGAATTTGGTCATTTATAAGGCCGTTGTTCGGGGTCTAAGGTTGAACAGGTGTGTTCAACGAACCGTAACCGTGCTGGAATTTTCAAAACAGGTATATAGGTACAGGTACAGGTGTAACTCCGAGAAAATATGACCAGTAGACGGATACGAAAGGGCTAAGGTAATTAAATAACTATTTTCGGAGAATGGATAGCCTGGGTAAGTAGAAAAGCATTAAATGAAATTTAACTTGACTACGCAACACAACGAACTTTCCGAAGTAGCGTGGACGTGGATCGGCGCGCGCGGTGACGCGCGACAACACGTTTTATTTTTTTTCTCGGGCTCAAGTATTTTCTCCATAGATTTATTTTTCTTAGAATTGAAGGGAAAAGATCCAGGTATCCAAAAAAAATATCTCCATGAATTTCTGTAAGTCCCGCGGAAATGGCAGCGAAATTGAAAAATATTAAAAAAAAAAAAAATTTTAAATAAAATTTTTTATTATGAAAGCGCATTCTTTTACGAACAAAACGATTCAAGGATCTTTTCACTCCGATGAACGCTTTCGGAGATATGAATTTCCAAACATAGCGGTGCAAGAGTGGTTTACGAAAATTCACATAGCTCTAACTCCGCCATTTTTGAGAATTTTTTCAAAATCCTTGAAGTTGTATTTTTTTTTCTCCATAGTACTAAAGATATTTTGAATGGCGCAAAAATCCGTGACTTGACGGTTTCTTTTTTGAGTGAAGTGACGTGGATCCGCTCATATATGTATACAGAAAACCAATAACAACAAAACGATTTATTCGTTTATAAAATACAATTCCAACCACATTTGTTGTATAAAAAATAGATATATAGATATTACATGTGTATATACAATAATATATGATTTACAATATTCCTTTAAATATACTTGATTTATTTATCTATTTTGCGGATTCATTTTATCCCCTCAAAATCGAATCCCATTCATTTCTTGAAGTATTCTTATTACTTCTTTAATCAGCCTAGATTCATGTCGTACCACATTAAGATGCAAATTTATTTGCGCAGGCAGTGCATCTTTTTATGTTAAAGATACGAATAGATATCTTTACTTATGAAAATTGGAATCGATAAGTGTTTCCATATTCAAAGTTTCGACTTCAAACTGTTCATCAAGCCTTCTAATTTCATAGCCTTCTGAAGATTGCCAGTAATTTTTAGCTTGCCGGTCATAAAAGCTGCCGCCGGCTTTAGTTTACCTAAAATAAAAAATACAATTCAGTACAGAGTTATTGACTCAGTATTATCCACGGAATGCACTGCAACTGCAATTTTTTATTGATCATAGAAACAGTTATCAGGAATATTTAAACTCTAAAAAACTTTATTTATGAATGAAAAATGCGGTACTTAATTACCAGTAAACATTGCGAAAAAGTTTTTCGAGTCCATCGTAAGTGTAGCATCAGCCGGTTGACCAGGCTCACCTCTGCCGGCCGTCCCTTTACCATTTTTGAGATCAATAAACCACGTGCTGGCTTCGTCTCCTAGAATAACATGACTTAAACTTCTTTTTCAAATTCATTAATTTTTAAGAGCTTGTAGCTGATATCTATAACTGTAGAATGTAATTGGGAGTAAAATGTCGAGCGAAATTAGAAAAGAATTCTATTCTTTACCTTTGACGTTAAACTGAAATATTGCTCCAGTCTTGTTCACTAGATCGCTGCCAAGGTTTGCTTGAATGGCTGTAAATATCTCCGCGACTTTATCGCTACCAGAGTCAGTCACTTTGGAATCTTTGTTTCCAGTCTGGTAGAGTGATGCCTTGAGCATACCTCCTTTTGCGAAATTTGGTACTATTGTGCCAGGGTCAATATCCAAGAAGAAATCCGGCATCAGATTATCTTTGTATTCTGAAAAATTTTCATCCGCATATCGTTGAGAAAAGTTTGACAACGTTTAGTTGAGTGATGTGAAAATTCGGAGATCGATTCCCGTTTTGAACAAAAGTAGCGAGATAAAATTGCACCATTTATTTCGGGCTTAGATTTATCGAAAGTACGATTGAGAAACGCGAAAGAGATAAAATGCAAATGTCCAGACAAAACAAAAAGAATATGTATCTATAGAGTGATGTTTTTCCATGGAAGAAAAATCGGTGATTACCAGGATTACAGGCGTACGGTGTGAAGTCGTTGACTCCCTCGGACCTGAGATAGTCTTCATCGACGAAAAACTGCCCAGTTACGGACTTTGAGTCTTTGCAAAGTAAACTGTAAACTGCGTCAGCAACAATTTCCGGTTTACGATTGTAGTTGTTTGATTCTGGTCCCGTCAACATTTCAATAGCCGCAGTCTGTATTGCTGTAATGAAGAATGGGAGTGAAAGTTGTTGTTAAGCTTTCAAACTGAGTGAAATCTGATTCACTAATTACCAGTCTTGGGCCAAACTGCATTTACAGCTATTCCATCAGCTTTGAACTCCTCAGCCATGCCCAGAACGCACATGGACATACCGTACTTAGCCATAGTGTAAGCCACATGAGCGCCGAACCAATGAGGTGCCAAGTTAAGCGGAGGGCTTATATTGACAATATGAGGGTTTGAGCTCTTCAACAAATACGGAATGCATACCTTGGATCTGAAATATTGAATTGTGAGAAGCACGGCTTGCTGTTTCTCAAAAGATATGAATAACTTTTAGAAATCTATTCAGTTCAAAAATTAATGATAATCGAGCCTCACACAAGGAATGTGCCTCTTGTATTGATATTGTGCATCAAATCATATCGTTTCATATCAGTGTCGACAGTTCTGGTCAGAGAAATAGCACTGGCATTATTAATTACTGCATCTATACCGCCAAACTGTTTCACCGCATTCTCAACCGCCGAAACAATCTGAGCCTCGTCTCTCACATCTACTACACATGGCAAAGCTTTACCGCCAACAGCTTCAACTAAGAAACAAAAATGAGTTAGTCAATTACTAATTTGTTTCAAACTCTCGAGAGGCTGTGCAACTTCAATAGACATTGATATCCAATTGTCGCAATTCTTTTCCGTGAAGAGGATTGAATGAACTTATTTGAGAATAAGAAAGATTGAGATCAAAGAATTACATTGCACATGAATAATTGCTGAACCTTTGGTGTCCATATTATTTACATACTTACTTTCTTTGGCAGCGCTATAAATTGTTCCAGGTAACTTGGGATGAGGATCTGCTGTTTTTGCAGCGATAACTATGTTTGCACCATCTTGAGCTGCTTTCAATGCTATTTGTTTTCCAATTCCCCTCGAAGCTCCCGTAATGAAAATCGTACGACCAGCAAGTTTTCTGGGATAATACAACGACGGTAATCATAATTTTATAGTTAACATTAAAACAGGTCCTCTTCCCCGCGATCAACATTCTATTCTACAATTAATGAATATTCGACATCGCTTTTTCTGTACTTATTTGAAAAAGGAAAAATAACTAGACTTAATTATTATTTATTATTGAGTGTCAACAGGTTTGAAAGTATCGGCCTACCTACTACTTACCCCGTATTTGCAATCATTTCTTAGCGATTGTTAACTTTATGAGTTATAGCGGAGTTTCGAACTGCTTCCAACAATTATTCTTGCTCCTATCAAAGGTGGCCAGGGCTATTTACTGCTGTTTACTGTGATCACTATCGGTACTCGATGAGCTAGCGATGTGGATTTCGAGATACGATTAAACCGATTCCAAAGGTCCTAACCCGCAATCGTATTGGCGTCAGTGGCCGACGGTTCCAACCACTGATCTCTATTATACACGAGATCAGTGGTTCCAACACGTCACTGTCATGGTGGCTCAAGCAGCACCACTAGCGCTCCTTCAGGTGGCTCAAAACACTAGTGCCTGGTTTATGCAGCGCCGTAACTTAACTTAACTTAAGGATTAACCAATCAAGAAACTGCTTTAGCCACGCGCCAGGTGAACCGAGATTTCTGATTGGTCAATTCGTAAATTAAGTTAAGTTACGGCGCTGCATAAACCAGGCATGAATCATCCTGACACCACCCCATACATGGACATAGGAATACTAGGGACGGAGTGTTTCACCGAGGGGGGGAAGCCAGTGCGGGGAGGGTGCCGAGGTAAAGTGTGCCCACTTTTGATTGGCTGCAAGTCTGCGCAAGCGTAGTGTCCGAAGACTGACACGCAGAGAGAGAGTAAACAATGCAATACTTTCGTAAAACGCGGTACTGAGCATGCGTATTCCCAAAAGTGGGCACACTATCATGGCGGACCCCCCCCCCCTCATTCTGGCTTCCATCCCTTGCCTATCCATCAAGCTTACGCTCCGTCCCTAGTATTCCTATGTCCATGACCCCATATAATGCCTGGTTTATGCAGTGCCGTAACTTAACTTAACTTAAGGATTAACCAATCAATCAACTGCTTCAGCCACGCGCCAGGTGAACCGAGATTTCTGATTGGTCAATCCTTAAATTAAGTTAAGTTACGGCGCTGCCTTAGAGCATATAGACCTGGAGGGAGCATGCGATATCTTTCCCACAAGTGGAAAATGGCAAGGAGACAGACATAGTAACAGTACATTCTCTCTCTGTCTTGGAGGACCTGATTGGTCGGTACATTTTGGTCACGTGACCAGTAAAATCCGTACTAAGCACGTCGGGGTGCCCCGTATGTACATACATACATAGAGTGCAAACTCATTTTTTCACAATTGCGCGTCACTGGTGCGGGCGCCCGATTCATCGTGTCACGCTCCTGGCGTAGAAAGAGACAGGTTGTACTGTTACTATTTCTCTCTCTGTCGGGCCACTTTTCGCCGAGAATGCTCCCTCCAGGTCTATATGCTCTAAGGGCGCTGCATAAACCACCCATTAGAGTTCCTTGGCCCCGCTAGCCGGTTGTACGGGGCTGCACATTTATCAAACCATACAGGATAGACCGAGCATTTGAGTGGTGGGGGTGCTGCCGAGTAATAAGTTAGAAGACAACAATAGCTTCAGCTGTCGGCACCCTCAATAAGAGGGTTCTCAATAAGAGCGCTTCTCCTAATTCGTACTCGAGCAGTACCCCCACTACCGTACGTGCCTGTTTTCACTGCCGCCGAATTCATTCCAAGGCTTCTCAATGGGTGCTTTCCATTTACTGACTCAAGTCGACACAAGTCGACTTGTGTCGCCTAAAGTGCTTTCCATTTGATTTGTGTCGCCGTGTGTCGGCGACACAAGTCGACTCGGGAAGACTCTGCTAGAATGGGTGCTTTCCATTTACATGACTTTTGTGTCGACTCGTGTCAACTCGTGTCGACTCTTGAAAACGAATAAATGGAACATCGTTCAACTTGCATAAATTCACCATTCTAGCAGAGTCTTCCCCAGCGCCGGATTAAGACCCCGCGAGGCCCGGGGCTGATAGTCTCGAAGGGGCCCTCTTAAGGGTACAGAAAACCCCAATCTTGGTAAAAGTAGGAGAATAAATTGCAATTTTTAGTTTTCGAGACCAATGTTACAATTCCAATTTAATTTGTCATGTGTCGTCGCTTCCGAATAAGAAGGGTCTATCGCCAAGTCCTGCTAAGAAGGAACCATCTCGCGATTCATTTAAAGTCTTATCTCAATAAATCTAAGTAAAAATTGTTTTATTTAATAAAATCAAATTATATAATTAAATTCAATCAATTTAATTAAATAAAAATTAGCTCCCGGAGACAAGACTTTAGATGGATCGCGAAATGGGCCCTTCTTAGCTCCGGACTCTGAGAGAGGCCCTTTTCTAGCCGGACTCTGAGATAGGCCCTTCTCGAGCCGGATTCTGAGACAGCCTTTCTTATTCGGAAACGACGATGTGTGGAATACTATTCTAAATATTAATGCTAATCCAAATTATTCTGCGAGTCCAATCTAAGACATTGTAAATATTTTCACAACATTTATCTTCTTTTACCTAAACGTGACATGTCTTTTCTGATAGAAATCGTGTGTAACTACTAAAATTTACTTCAAAAATTAGATTAAAAACATTGTGGAAAATTATTTTTTTATTTTAGATTTTATAAAATTCATCGTAACATATTAAAAAAAAAAATTATTTCTCAGAGAAAGGGGCCCTTGGGACCCTTGGGGCCCGGGGCTGCAGCCCCAGCTAGCCCCCTGCTTAATCCGGCGCTGGTCTTCCCGAGTCGACTTGTGTCGCCGACACACGGCGACACAAATCAAATGGAAAGCACTTTAGGCGACACAAGTCGACACAAGTCGACTTGAGTCAGTGACTACGTTTACACGGCACTTTTATTCCGGTTTTGTAATATCCGATATAGTGAAAACCGGTGTTAAAGTGCGTGTAAACGGCACTTTACACCCGGAATAACTAAATCGGTTTAGTTATTCTATTCCTCTTGATTAACGGGTGTAGAATAAGTAAACCGGAATAAGGCAGAAATAAAGATGCGTGTAAACGGTACCGGTTTAAGTACATCCGTCACGGCAACGTCAAAAACAAAAGAGTCCCTATGAAACTTACTAATGCGCGAGCACTGTACATTCAGTTTTATTATTTCCGTAAAACTACGAAGCAGTAACTGCAGTTCTGCCATTTTCTAACTTTCTGTTTATCCGCTGTTTCCAAATTTCACATCACCATTCGGACTGTTCAACCTCACTTTTTATTTTCGAGTTTCTCGCTTCGTATGAGAAAAGTAAGGTTATGCAATGAGAAAAAGTGTAATTTATTTAGTGAATTTCGAGGTTTTGTTATTGGTCAGCCTGCGCACTCATCAATGTCATATCAATGTCCTCGAACAGGAATAACAATGCCGGTGTTGTAGATTATTCCCGTTCGTGTAAACAGTCGCGTTTAAACTGGTTTTATTACACCCGATATAACAAGACCGGAATAAGAATGCCGTGTAAACGTAGTCAGTAAATGGAAAGCACCCATTCTAACCTGACGATTTTAACAGTTTTACAACCGAAAGTCTCACTTCCCATGCTGGGGGCCTATTCAGTAACTTTTCGTTAACGAAACGATCGGATCGGCTTGTTTTGTCTTGTTTTCTATTGGGTAGATTTGTCTTTCCTGAAACCTCATTGGTTGCTGATGTTCCATCGGTGCGAAAAGTCATCGAATCGATCGGTTGAAAAGTTACAGAATAGGCCCCCTGGTGTCACATAAAATAGGATATGTAACTCGTCAGTAATCGCCAACTTCCCGCACGTGTTGCACAATAGTATATTGTTCACTGATTCGCGATTCTGCCGTAACTTAACTTAATTTAGAAATCGACCAATCAGGAGGCTGCTTGAGCCACGCGCCAGGTGTATTGAGCATTCGGAGGCTGGATTTTCATGCGCAGCAACTTGCTGGTTAGACGTGGTTTGACGTTTGGTTCTGATCGTGAGCGTTTAAGGTTATGTTAGGTTAGGTAAGGGTTGTGACGGCGTGATGTGCGGTATATTTTGTTGCGTTTCTCGTTCAAAGAATAATGATAACTCAGAAACAGTTTGCTCAAAAAGTGACGAGGTGATTATCATCGTATATCATCCACCACACACATACACGATAGTTCATGAATGCCAGATAATAACTATTTTTATAAGTTTTTCTCAAAAACTTGACGACGCATACCGTAACAAGATTTGAAAATAAATAATATGTCAAATAGCTAGATACAGAATACACACTTGTATGATATACATAACTAAGTCTTGTTTACTTTTTTATCCACCGAAAAATCATATGCACTAACTGTCCTCCAAACACAATCTTTCAATACCAAAAAAGTTCTGGAAAAGTCCTGGATTTGATACTCCAATTTTGCTGGGTGCCATGAGAGCGTACTGGACAACGGAACATCTCAATTTTATACATCAACTCCCAGCAGAGCAAACTGATGTATAAATATTTTATTTCAGTGGGAAAAATGCAAAGATGCGACGAATGCCAGAGGGCCAGACGGATCGATGGAGATTTTTCAACAACTGACCAAAGAATGGGATGCACACTTTGCAGCAAGTATATTGTGGATGCAAGGGACGCACCCAGTTATGCAGCCGTGTGTAGATAGCGATGGAAACATTCTGCTTTGGAACGGGGATATTTTCAACGGGAATTTAGTGAGTTGAAATATCAGCAGACAAGAGTAAACAGCTTTTGCAGAATCATTATCTAGACAAAATCACTTCTGATTAAGCAATGTTAATGATGTAAATGGTTGAAAAAATTCATGTAAAGTGGAATAAAATAAAGGAGGGATGTCTCTTCCGTTTCATAGGCAAGTGACGAGGAGTGCGACACATTGATGTTACTTAAGAGTTTTAATTCTTCTCAAAACGTGATAGTGACGCTGTTGGAGATCCAGGGACCCTACAGTTTCATATATTTCAATAAATCCAGTAGCCATTTGTACTTTGGTCGCGATTCAATCGGAAGGCACAGTCTGTTGATGAAATTGAACGAGGATAAAGATTCGTTGACATTGTCTTCTGTCGGGAATAAAAACATGTCAAATATCATGGAGGTACCTGCTATTGGTATTTTTGTATCTGATTTAAACAGTGAGGAGCTCAATCTAACTTGTTATCCCTGGAAAGAACCGAATCTCAGATTTACAGACATCATTGAAGACCTTGAGACAAATTTAAACATGGATATTGATGTTAAAGAAACTATTGTGCAACCGGAGACTGACAATTCGAGCCTTCATCTAGACCCAGAAATCAAAGATCTTGAATATTTGAGAAACATTGATTGCGATAAAAGTTTCAATGAGATAATGCATCAGTTGTTGGAAAATAAAGAGGTTCACCAAAGAGTAGAAAATATTATAAGGCTTTTGAAGAATTCCATAGAAGTTCGAGTAAGAAAGAAGCCAGATTATTGCAGGAATTGCATAAGGTTGTATCTGAATGGTGAAAAGGTAAACTGTAAACATGCTAAGATTGGAATACTCTTTTCTGGCGGACTGGATTCTGCCATTTTAGCTGTTATCGCCAACCAATTTGTCCCAGAGAGCGAAGATATTGATTTACTGAACGTCGCCTTCGAGAAAATCATGAATCCGAATCTTAATTACACCAAGGAAACTAACACAATTAATTATGATGTACCCGACAGAAAAACAGGGAAACAAACTCTAGCCGAACTCGAGAGGATTTGCCCGAATAGAAATTGGAACTTTATAGAGGTCTGTACCGAAATATTGTAACCACTGTTTTCGTAATGCTTTATGCGCTTTGTTAGTCCTGTGATAATTTTCAAGAACAATCGAAGTTCACAAAATTCTAGCTCCTATTTGAAAAACACTATTTCAGGTGAATGTAACGCAAGCAGAACTTCAGAAATACCGTTCATCCCACATTTGTAATCTCGTTTATCCATTGCGCACAATATTGGACGAAAGTTTGGGGTGTGCAGTCTGGTTTGCCAGTAAAGCTGAAGGTATTTTAACGCCGAGTGAAACACCGTATGAATCTTCGTGCAGAATACTTTTCCTTGGAATGGGAGCTGACGAATTATTCGGAGGATATATGAGGCACAGAACGACATTGAAGCACAAAGGGTGGGGAACATTGACGCAGGAATTGAATGTCGAATTAGAAAGAATATCTGAACGGAATTTGGGGAGAGATGATAGGATTGTATCTGATCATGGGAGACAATCTAGATTGCCATATTTGGACGAGAATCTTGTCAAATACGTTCAAAGCCTGAAGCCATGGGAGAGGTAGCTATTCAAACACAGATTATGCGAGTTTTAAAAATAAATCAACCCCCGGATTGATCACTCTTGGAGTACTGAGATATTCTTCTGTCAAGTCTCGTGAAATCTTTTCAAATCTGTGAAATCCCGTTGAGTATTTCGAAATTCCCGTATGTGAAATTTTGTGAAACCTCGTGAAATTTTATCAAGTTCCATGATACCTTTTGAGATCTGAAGTCATGTATAAAATATGAACTACCTGGACGTCTATGCAATCCAAAGAAGTTTTTATAAAATCTGTATGAAGTTTTCTAGAATTTTGCGAAATCTTTTCAAGTCTTTGAAGTCACAGGAAATCCATAAAGTTTGAATGAAATCTGTGAAATCTCATAAAATCTCTCAAGTCAAGACTAGTCAAGAGTCTAGTGCATGTATTTTTCCGAAATGATTAACGGAACAATCTTCGAGAAATTAAACCTCTCGTGGGCCATCACCTTAACGAATGATACATGATTCATTTCGAATCTGAACTTCGAATTGTTATTTCTCTTTGAATTATCGAATCCCGCCATGTCCTCGCAATTGTCAATAAGAAACAAGTAGTGGGAGACTATTAAGTATGAGCTGCGTCACGATTGCGTAATTTATTTGTATGTGCTATTTTAAATTTCCAGGTGTTATCCAACGGACCAAATGCCAGTTGGATTAGGTGATAAATTTCTGTTACGACTAGTTGCTCGTCGTATAGGACTCCAAAGTACGGCGAATTTTCCAAAAAGAGCCTTTCAGTTCGGATCTCGTATTGCTAATAGTAAAGAAAATGCCAAAGATATATCCGAAAGGTTGTGAAATGTAGTTATAGTAGACAGTGCTTGTCATCCATAAACAATATCATAATATTTTGCCATTAAGTATACAATGTGACGTGCTATTTTTGCTATAATTATCATAAATCGTGTCAATTCAATACATGTAATTATATTACATTACAATACATTACCTTATTATTACTACACATATTTAGGTACTTCATCATTTCGAATATAAATATGTCTGTAATTTTTATAAATTTTGTCATTCTTTTTTATTCAATCGCTTTCGATGACAATATACGTATATAAATAAGTACATAGTTCATATTTCTGAAAATTGCCATTCGCAAACGAATTTATAGTCCTGATCCTTGCAATACTTTCGCAACAATAGAAAGGAAAGGAAAGGAAAGGAAAGGATTTCCTTTTTTCAGAAAGGAAATTCCAGGACTGAGATTTGTCTCGAATTTTCTTTAAGGGGAGGGACCAGTCATATTTTACAGACCTGTCTAAATTCTCGAATATCTCCGAAACGGGGTAATCAATCGGATTGTCCTTTCGGCAGTCGATGTTTGAAGAGTAATGACATCGAGTTTTCTTGTAAAATTCATGAAATCTTTATTTTTTTTTTTTTTATGCGTCGAAAAATGCGGGCGGGTGACTTATTTCGACTAGCATCAGTGCCCACGCATCATTGACGCGGACAAAAGTATGTAACAGCAAGTCTATACGGTATGACGAGCACACCCATTACAAAACATCTTCGTTCCATGCAGTAATAACGTGGAAAAGTGCAAATCAGATTTCGTTTTAATTAGCGATTAAAAATTGTTGGGCGGCCATGGTAAATGGTTGGGTTGTCATGGCAATCCTTAGTTTCCGAGATACAACAATGTAATCTACCGTCTGCAGTACCGACGAAACGACTCTGCGCTGTCCTTTCTTTCTCGGGCATCTCGGAAACTAAGGATTGCCACGACAACCCAACCATTTACCATGGCCGCCCAACAATTTTTAATCGCTAAATACAACGAAATCTGATTTGCACTTTTCTACTTGATTACTGCATGGAACGAAGATGTTTTGTAATGGGTGTGCTCGTCATACCGTATAGACTTGCTGTTACATACTTTTGTCCGCGTCAATGATGCGTGGGCACTAATGCTAGTCGAAATAAGTCACCCGCCCGCATTTTTCGACGCATGAAAAAAATAAAAATAAAGATTTCATGCATTTTACAAGAAAACTCGATGTCATTACTCTTCAAACATCGACTGCCGAAAGGACAATCCGATTGATTACCCCGTTTCGGAGATATTCGAGAATTTAGACAGGTCCGTAAAATATGACTGGTCCCTCCCCTTAACACTACATGATTTCTTAATATTAACTATTGATCATTCTTAGTTCACTTCGTGATGTAGACATTCTTTCTAAGCAAAAGATTTTACTAGGTCACCAAAGCAAAAGTTTTTTAAGGATTTCAATTAATGCAGCATTTTATTACTGGCCAATACTCTCGAAATGGTATGAAACTCTTACGCAATGACAAAACTAAAAAGCTTGCGACAAGTACGGAAATTACGTAACATTTACATTCTGAGTCGATATATTCTGACGCATAGATTGTACAGGCAAGTATGAATGTAAAATATTTGATAATAAACGTCACGTTTCATCGTCATTTCTGCAAAAGTTTATAAACACTTGGAATTGAATTTACAATAATTATGTTATCAGTTATAAGAGATACCAAAGGTCGAAGGCAACCAGATAAACATACTCAGCTGTCTGTGCCAGACGATTCTGCAGCCATAGTTGCTGAAAAGGAGAGACAGAATAGTCGTTGAAGAAGCATATAGAGCTAAAAGGACTCAGTTTATTGTACCTCTTTGAATATCAATGGGAATACGATGAACGTGTTACCAGAAAATGTATCGACCTCGAGGAAACACAATGTTTTTCTTGCCTCTCCGCCAAAAGATTTGAGGAAAGAATTCGATGTTTTGTTCACATCGGAAGCTATCGAATTTTTAGTAGGTCTCGTAACAGAATTTGACAACAAGGTAGATCAGCTTTACTACAAAAGATGTATAAAAAAATATCAGCTTAAACAAAACCCAAAAATACCAAAGTTCTTGAAATCTGATATCGTGAAAAGTGAATGGAAAATTTCTCCAGTCGGTGAGTAGGCGCATAACATGTTTCGAATTGACATAGTCATTTTCACAAGAACAAATATAAAGTTAGGACAATATTTCCAGGGAGACGATTACAAAACCGCCATGTAGATCTTGGTGATGTTAGTCCATCAAATTTGGATCATTTCAGCAAAGCGCTTTGCTGCGAAGTCGAGGGTATCCAGGTAGACTTCGATGACGGTCATTGTCCAACGTGGAGAAATCAGATAACAGGCTTGCACAATGTTTACCGAGCAGTCCATAATGAATTGCCGAATGTCCCTGCTATTCACAAAGCACCGATTCTCATGTTACGTCCAAGAGCGTGGAACATGATTGAGCACAACGTGATTATCAACGGCAAGGAGGTACCTGGACCTCTAATTGATTTTGCTTTACTTATATTCCACAACGGGAATATTTTATACGAATGCGAAAGTGGCCCACATTTTTACCTATCAAAATTGGAAGGCGCAAGCGAGGCCCAACTCTGGAATGATATTTTCACATGGACGCAATTAAAGCTGAGAATACCACATGGTACGATAAAGGCCTGTGTTTTGATCGAGAACATTCTCAGCTCTTTTGAAATGGAGGAAATTCTGTTCAACCTCAGGGACCATTCGTTGGGCCTGAACTGTGGAATATGGGATTATGCTGCGTCTATTATTAACAAGTTTGGTAACAACGAGTCGTTCATTTTACCCGATAGACGTAAATATGTTAACATGAATCGTCACTTTCTTAAATGTTACATGCAACTTGTGGTACAAATTTCTCACAAAAGAGGTGCACATGCGACGGGAGGAATGACTGCAGTGTTGTTACCGGAACAGAATGATCCAATTGAATATAACAAGGTCTTGGAAAACGTAATGGACAGCAAACTAGCAGAGATCAACATGGGTGTTGACGGCTTCATGGTATTTGACATGGGGCTAATTCCGCACGTGAATAATCTTTGGAAAAATTACGGCGGGCCGAGTTCTAATCAGATAAGTTACCCCGGTATACCGGCTAAAATTACCGAATCTGATTTGTTGAAGCTACCAACTGGCGGTATAACGGTTGAAGGATTGAAGCATAACATATGTGTTTCCATTCTATTCATTTTCCACTGGTTCCGAGGTGAGGGAAATTTTGCGTACAAAGGAGCTGTCGAAGACTCGGCCACAGCAGAGATTTCAAGATCGCAAATTTGGCAGTGGATCAGACACGGTGCAGCATTCGAAGGAAGTGGAACACCGTTGACGAGAGAATTGGTTGATAGTTATGCGTCCGAAATTCTTAACGATTTATTAAACGAATACGGTGGCGATGCGCGAAACAAGATCAATTTGCACATGGCTCGAGATTTGTTCACGGAAATAGTTAATCACAGAGATCTTCCTGATTTCATTACAACTTATCTAAACGATGCGTATGTTTTTCGCAGATTACATTCTAATTTGTAAACGTATATATTTCTATTCGCGTATCATCCTGTCATATTATCATTATAAATTATCTTCTACATTGTGGACGTCTCTTGACTAAAAAATATAGAATCTTTTGTGTATTTTCACTGTGGATTATCATGTACTATGACCCTTCAATCTTTGAGCCACTGGATCAGCGGAGGCATTAGATTAGAGTTCGTAGGGTTAGAGGAAGAATAGTAGTGCATAGATTATTGATAAGGTCAGTATGCTTATTGGCATAATAAGAAAATGTGAACAGAAGCCGTTGTCTGAAAGCATCATACGACTTTCTATATGATCTTCTACAGGAAACGCATAGACCAACATTCCAAAAGTCATAGTCAGACATCTCAATATGACTGACTTATTTACGCCTTCCGTAATCTGGTCAGGGGTTCGTACAAAAACGGTATGAGATATTAGATCAAGTTTTACAGTGATCATAAACCCAGATTATAATTAGTGGTTGTTTGTTGGATTGCATGACCCTGTAAGGATCCTTCAGCTAATTCAGCTAAACCGAACTGGAGAATACAGTATTATTCTTGCTGGTGACTTCTCAAAAACTTGACAAATAATATTCCATTGAAATTCAGAAACACAGTTAAAAAAATTTTAGGGTGTTAGGCTATTTCAAAGATTATCAGAATTAGTTTTTGTACCTCCGGATTTATGATTATTAGATTCCCTCTTGTCTATCCAGCTATAAGTCTAGTTTCTATCTTGATCAGAAATAAAGTTATTAGGAAAAAAATAATTTAACGCAGAATTTTCAACCATCGGTCGCAAAAGTCAAGGAAAAATTATTGCTGTCAAAATCATAATGTGATTTACATATTATGTAGTTTCGAGGTTTGCATTTACGTATCAAGAATTATTTATGTGTAACCTAAGTATAAGTTATCATAAGCTTTGAACTGTTGTTGTAAGCTGGAATTCGGCGCAATATGGCGCAATAAGCTAGCTTGCACGCATTGGGCAAGCGACCTGGTATGCGCCAAGCCGCGGTGCAGGCAATATTGCAGCAATAGCCGAATCAGCAACAGATAAATGATAAATTAGGGCGAGCTTGGCTCGACAGACAGACTTGAGCGGATTCCTTGCCTACGACAGACCCCTGTCCGTAGAGCTCAAAGTCTGAACGGGAGCAAGTGCTCAAACAATCAACTCACTTTACCTTTTTCTGTATTTTCTCTAATAAACGTTTTCATACCTATCTGTGCAACCAAGAGTGACTATCCTTTGAGATTCACCTCTGGTAAAGAGCCCTATTCACTTTCCTTTAAACTACGGTTTACACACACTACAACACTGTGTCTAGTATAAATACTGATCATTTGATATGAAAATGGCTGGTTTTTCTCATCTTCTACATAATACAAGGCATGTCTCAAAAAAAGGATTTCAGGAAATTGTTTGTAAACAGATTTGAAGAAAATACAACGATGAATACGTTCGTGAATGAAGGTTTTAGATTTTCTACATATTGATTATATGACTAATATCTTTTCACTTTAGAAGTAAGTCGTCGAAAATTGTTGGAGCAAATTAAAACTTCAGAGGTATGTATGTTCATTGGTACTCAAAGATTATTCGTGAATTTTTATAAGCATATATAAAATGTATAAAAATTCACCCCTATCTGATTTCATAGGAAGAAGACTATATTGAACGAATAGCTGTTTCATATGTATAGGAGTAAGAAAGGGACACGTGCTTGATATGTGATTAAAATTACAAATTGAGCGGAATAGTATAATTTCCAAAAAATGCGATTGAAGTTTCTGTTGCTACAAATGAAGGATTCTTTGTCAAGTGGGCCACCTTTTTTCTTCATGGTCTCAAATTTAATTGATTTTTATTCTGGGCAGTAACCTATTTTTGAGGACCTTTTGTGATTTTTTTCAGATTTTCAGCACTGCTGGTAGCCTAGTCCCCCCTTGTCGCCGGGCCTGTACAGCTACTGCAATTTAAAAAATTAATCAGCTGTTCCACGTATTATTATTACCATGATTTGACGAATAATTACACGCCGCTGTGGTATTGTTTGGAAAAACTCATACGTTATTTTGATAATCCGTTTACGAATCACTTGATATATCAGTTGTTGTGATGACGGTATGGTTCAACTGCATAGCTTTATAAAAAATAAAATCGAATCGTCAACAGAATGAATAAGGAGTTCAAACCAGCTTCGAGTAAATAACTTCCACGAACTAATTTGAATATAGTCTCGCGTATTATTTGAGTCAACAGAACATGTTTGGGCCTATATGAATATGATAATTGTCACAGGGTATCGAGAATAACTTATATCGTATAAATAAGAGCGTTTATTAAAACAATGCGTCGTGGAAATCTGGTTCTGATTCCTTCGTTAAGGTGGTTCGAGCGTTGAAATCATAATGCATGTGTAATTAATTTTTTTTCGATAACAATCTTTCATTGAATATTTATCACATTCATTTACTCCCAAACTATTTATACTTCCCTTTAAACCCCTGTGAAAAAAAATATAAAAATTATAAACAATTGCTCAGATATGAATTTTTCGTTTTGAAGCACTTTAAAATCAAGTAAAATCTATTAGATTCGGACGATTTCATTTTACGTATATTTTTTCACGGTTAATTTTTCGCAAGGGCGTCGCCAAGGAGGGGCAGCTGCCCGCCCCCCCCCCCCCCCCCCCCCGAGATTCGAAATTTTTTTCTTCTAGTAAAAAATTAAAACTTTTAAAATTGTATTTATTTTACCGACAATTCATATCCTGTATCTATCATCTTGCCCCCCCCCCCCCCCCAACCCTGGCCAATCGGCTGACGGTCCATTGGCGGGAGATAATGCACCGAAAAAAACAATCGTTTGGATTAATCGAAATTCCGTTGGATGAAACGAAAACGGCGATCGCGGGCCGCGAAGTGAAATTTTAAAATAAAATATTATTGAACATTAATTTTCAATTGTCGGAACAGCCACATTTGGTAGATTCAAATTTATACACTGTTCGAGAAAAGGTGTTAATTTTAACATTTTTCGTAAGTTGTGTGAACATCAACATAATGTAATCAAGTTAAAATAGATTTGCATCACGGTAATGCTATAAGAAATCTCATACAATCGTATATTTACAGGAAAAAAAAAGAACAATAAAACTCACGTAAGTGTGAGTATTCGTTTTCACATGTAGATGGACAAGCATGACCATTTCGCTCAGAAAAACGCCATTCGATTTTTTTGACCTGACCGGGATTTGAACCTACTATCGCTCGCATATCGTATCACTAGTCGCATGCTCTACCTACTACGCCAAACTACCCTATGGCCATCAAACCAGCTTCTTCTTATTTGTTGGAACCTCGGAATTTATGATCGGTGGTACGAACTACACGAAATTAAGATATTTCATTCATAGAAATTAATTGATATTTTTGCTATCTCAAAATTGGCAGCTAAATTGAGCGTCCGAAACATTTTCATAAATTAACATGAAGACGAAATGTAAAATCAACTTTTGAAAGATGTGACTTTTGACATAAAAATTTAACATTAACACAAATTATTTCCAACAGTGTATATGGGCATATCAGATCATATCACACCAGATATAGATATATTAAAAATTTTGATATGGCCTTATCGGGTCATATCAGGTCTGATCAGAATATTTTTTCACGGGTAATTATATATTGTTGGGAAAACTACATATTATGGCGATGGAACGAATTCACTCGCATTTCAAGTCAACATCACGATTTTGTATTATCAAGCTGCTCGCACGGTTCAACTAACAGAATATTTATTTAATGCCATACGTTTACCGAAGAAATGGATATTGTAAATTGTACTTCGTATTTAGTACATGTTACTATTTATTAGTTCATAAAATAACTAATATAGTTGATTTTACTGAGTCTTTCAACAAAATTAGTTGTTTCAGGGAAAAAAATGTAAATTCTTGTTCCAATGAATATTTATTTGACTAAAGCGTCAAATGTTTGAAGCAACAATTTCCATTCTGACTAAATATAGGTGGTTAATCCAAACGATTTTTTTTTCTCGGTCTGGGCTTCTGAACAAAATCATCAGACGTAAAATGAAATGAAATCTAACGGATTTTACTGGATTTTAAAGTGCTTTAAAATGAAAAATTCATATCTGAGCATTTGTTTATAATTTTTATATTTTTTGCACGGGAGTTTAAAGAAATGTATACATAGTTTACGAGTGAATGAATGTAATAAATATTCAGTGGAAGATTATTACCTAAAGAAATTAATTATAAATGCACTGATTTTAACGGTCGAACCACCATCGATATGTTTTGTGTACAAAGCATCTGACAACGTTTCACGTCAGATAATAGGGGAAGGGGGGGCAAAACGGGATACTTAAGGAAATATTAAGTTTTTGGGGATCTAAATTAAAAATTTAAATTTAAAAATTTTTTGACCAATTTTTTGGGGTATCCCATTTTGCCCGCCTATCCCGTTTTGCCCCCCCTTCCCCTACATATATATATATATTGCCAATTTATTTCGATTTAGTCTTCCTAATTCTTGATGCGTTTCTGGAATCTGGTCGTTTCTATATAGGTACTCACGCCTTGATTGTATTGTAATAGATATCATGCTGAATAATAATACAAGAGATAGAAATAATGCTAACAACGGCAACAACAACAACAACTATACGACCGGAGCAGTGCCTGATAAACAAATTATCAATGTAATTGATATATATATATAATATTTGATGCACACAGCAATCGTCATAAGTTGAACGAGTTTAACATTGGTTAGTATAGCCACATTAGGTATTAGAGTCGTCGTTAAAGAAAAAAAAATGCGTTGCCGCCCCTTGAAACGGTAATAATTGAAACAAACAAACAATAAATATCTGCAAAACCCGAAGTCTTTTAATTGAAGGGAACAGGTGCCTCTTATCGCATTCGAATTTCTAAATCCCATTTATTTTCGGCGCGCCAGCTCCGAATCATTTACTCGAGAAAGCTCGCTTGCTCTTGTGAAGAATAGAATCTGTCACATCTTTCGAGCCACTGATTATTTTCCAATAAAATTTATATAGGCTCTGTCCACCTGACCTTGCTCGCAAAAATTCGACAAAATCGACGGAGATATTGACTGTCGAAGTTGATCGAAAAACACAATCTTCTTCTTTTTCTTCTTTTTTTTTTAACACGATATCTGTCAAACCGTTGCACTTGTGAACTTACAATTTGGAAGGGGTGTTCTTGTCACCGAAATCTCCCTCCCTATTGTTCTTGAGCAATAATCGACCACCCATTACTAAGTTATTCATACTTATATTAATTTTCGCGGTAGCGAATCGCCGCCAAATACCCGTAGGCTGGCGGGCCAGCCACGCATCATCTATTTATTATTTATTATATACTCGATATTGTAAAACCTCTACTATAAGAATTATTTCATTACGTTATTTATATTATTACTGTTATTGTTATTATTATTATTAATATTGTTTTTATGATTCTTTTTATCAGTTCATTATGAAGTCAAACCTTCTATCACTTGATTGTTGCCTACTTTGGACATTGTCACACATTGACAGCATTTCGCAGTTCTTACATTAAAAAAAAAGTCAGCTGAGCGCTGACCGTTTGCAAATACAAAAAGTTATGGAATACTCGGCAAAATATTGTAAATATAAAAAATCGCGGCCAAGCTCAAAAATAGTTCTGCCAGCTAAAAACTCATAAACATATTTTTTTTTTGCGACAGATTACAAAAATCATTTCTATATACGAAACAGTACCTACAGAAAATGCTAGTACAGTCATTTGGTAGTTTTACCTGGTAAGTTTTCGGGGAGTTTTGAAAATTGGTATTTTTATAGATTTCGACGTGCTCTGTTCGAATTTTCACTTTGCCACCTCGCATCTTTGCTGCTCGCGCCGCCATATTGAAAAAATGGCGCTCAAATACAGTTTTCAGAATTTTTATGACCCAGCTTGGTGATAACCAGCGGAGTCTCTCTTTAAAAAAAAATGTACATAACAATCGGAGAAGGTGAATTTCGAAATTCATATAAAATGGCCGTTATATTTATGTGTAGTAATTATAATAGTAACAGCTCTCGATACAATGGCACTGAATAAATGAATATACCTTTCAAAACAAATCGATTAAACGTCTTGCTAAAACAGTCATGCAAGACAAAATTTCTGGTAAAATCCTACAATCGCGTCACACGGATCATTTTCAATTGCCGGACATCTGTTATACTTTCACGCTACTATTAAATTGCTCATTCCGTGGTTAATCGTTAAAGAGATTTCTTTATGGTTCTAGGATTTAGGTTTCGGTACATACAGTAGAACCTCGTTTACACTAATTAATTGGGACCGAGCCTAGTTCGAATAGTCGTACAACAAAAATGTAAGTCGACAAATACCTAAATACATAATGGCTGGTATCGATAAAACGAAGTAGATGCTAATGCTTGAAGCAGATGCTTCGGATTCGGAGTAGATACTTCAGATGCGTAGCATGCTTTCGCTTCCGTAGTACCTACTCCTATGTGCGTAGTAGGTGCTTCGTACATAGGAGTTAATACTATTGTTTCGTAGTACCTAATCCTAGCTCGAAGTAGGTACTCCGTTTTTGAGCCGGGCGTAGTATCTACTACAGTTTGAGTGAAGCTGCTCTCCGAGCAACTTCGCAGACGGGCTACTTGGCTAAATAAGTGGAAATGGCCGCTTTTATGAATATTAGACGACGGATGGAAGTTTATAAAAATCGGAGGGAATATAGAAAACATCAAATAACTCGTGTGAATTATACATAGATATACCCAATCATTTAAATAACGTTTGTTGAATTTTTCTAGTTCGTTATATGTGAAAAAATCGTGACTGAAAATAATAGTTTTCGTCTTGATGTTCGGTATTTTATATCCAGAAATTATTTTATACTATTACTATAGTAGATACTACAGTATTGGAGCAAATGCTTCTTAGGAGTAGCAGATACTTCACTTGCGTAGCATGTACTACACGAGGGAGGCATCTACTACGCAAATGAAGTATTTACTACGAGGTGAAGTATTAACCCCTACATGCTTCGTAGTAAATACTAATACTTGAAGCATTAGTATCTACTTCGTTTTATTGATACCAGCCATTGATCCTCTTTCAAACATCGAACGCTTATTTTATTACTTTGGTTTTATACGGTAGAAGCAATCCACAAAGGGACTAACAGTGGAAGATGAAAAACGCGATTAACGCTCCTGCGCATATACTATATTTTTCGATAGTTTATTACTCGGTGAGTACACTGGGTCTTTTAGGGAACAGTCGCGTTTTCAAAGTTTTTTAGGCTTTCGAAAAATGTCAAAAAATTCAGGGTAACTTTTCGGAGTGTTTGCTCCATGGCCCAGAATTCGCAAAAGTCTAACGTTCAAAACCGTTGTTAATGAAAATTGAAGTACAGTCGGAAATGCCGAAGAACAGGGTTTCGTTGGAAAAATTCGTAACTTTGCAATAAACAAATATAGTCTTAATGAAAATAAAGTCTTATTTTTGATATAGAAGTATGATATAATGGTCAAATAAAGCATCAAATGACGTGAGACATTCATCGTAGCAATAAGACTGAAAAACTAAGAAAAAAGCAAAAAAAAAAACTACATCCACTCACCTTTGAAAATACTGACGCCGTGTGTACACTAACCCTTTCAGGGACCGGACGCGAATTGCATTGTCTAACATTTGCAGGTATGCTACCAGACCCGGGCGCCCTTTGGGCCTTTAGTCCCCCCTACTACCTAGATTTGGGGGGGGGGGGGGGGGGGGGGGGGTAGCCAAAGCCAACCCTTCTTTCATGGAAAGGATATGAGTTTGAAATTTCAACTGTTCCTTCAAAGACTCAGTGTACACACGCAGGGTTAAGCATGCTCGGTCGATATATTTTTTAAGGCAACGTTCGGATAAATCAAGACATTGTTCAGATCATCGAGGTTCTACTGTATGGAACGATCGGATTCTATATTTGTTATACATATTCTTACAGCCCTCCTCGAGACCCTTCTTATCCTTTGTTCATTTTCCACTCCTTCGCGGTTCCCGCAGGTGAACAAAGAATCTTGGTGTACATGTGTGCATCAATGCTAAAATTTGGCTTAAACAATAACGTGAATCATGATAAATTCGCTATAATCTTTGTCTGACTGCAGCAGTTACGCCCCATGAACGTTACGACAGTGATAAAAGAAACTGTGAACGATTTCTATACGCAATTTATAATACAAAACTGTTTGAAATTACAACGTTATGAATTTGATGAAAGTTTACCTATTGTACTTTCCACTTGAATTACTTAGGTATCATTATTCGATGGCAAAATTGTCACGACAGAAAATTGTTCAATCCTCTTATTGTATTCTTGACTCATGGCATGTTTCCACCTACCTATACCTGTCAAAAAATAATAAAGAGGTGGGGCTAACAAACCCACAATCCACGCTATGATTACTACCGAATGATTCAGAAGTAACCACAAGCCGACACCGAGCAGAAACAGGGAAGTCTAACAATGATATAAACTCTAAACTTGTAATTCATTAGTCGCCCAAACACGTCGTACGTCTTGCTACATGACATGTACGAGTGTGATTCACGCGTCTGGGTACATATACGTACTGCTTCCGCTTCCTTAACCTTCGTCTTAAACTTCGAACTCTCTACCCTTCTGACTCCAAACTATACTCACGCGTATATTTTACTCTCCTACCGTGGCATACGCACTCTTTCCGCTTATACCTGCAGCATACTGAGGTACATCTTCTACTCTCCGCGTGCGTCTTCTTGCATACAGACCATTTCTACTTCCCACTAGACCGCAGCTTCTCTTCTCCAGCGTGCGTCTTCTTATGTTGGTACGGTTTCTACTGCTACATCGTGCAGTTCGACTGTACCGAGCGCCTTCCACTTTCTGGGCCGCACTTCAAACGGTTGCGCTGAAGATTGAAATCTTGTGGCCAGTTTTAAAGAATTGGATGAAACGATAGTACCAATGGGATTTTCAGGTCGATTATAGAATTCAATGAGGAAAAATGAGTGCAGTAATAAATCGTGCTATTATGCAGCAATACTATCTCTTGATATTGTATACTGCATTGCATTGTAGCGCGTATATCATGCAGCAAGCCCATGCTTCTAGATTGGCTGAATTTTTCCTTTTGTTGCTCGCAGAACCCTGTACATCATATATTGGTAGTTAGTAATTCAGGACACGCACGTCAACTGTTTTTACTCATCGGGTGTCCGAATGTTCAACGGTGGCCGTGCTGCCGTACCGAAATTGGTTCGAGATTCAATTACCGTTTCCTGCCGTTTAAACAAAGTCTGCAAACGCATTGTGAGATTGAAAAGATTGGTAGCCGATTGCGCACTCTTTTCAAGATCTCAATCGTTGGAATGAAACGGTATGAATAAATAAATGAGTAAACAAAGACGCTGGCTGAGTTTGAATATTTATTTCTCAACTCCCGAGCCGAACGGTTATTGTTTACTGGCGAGGAATCAGCCAAGCTCTAAATTGGAGATTACAAGTTAGTGGAAAAAGGTGAAGCCGAGCGTTAAGCCAACTTGTGACTGTTTTCTCGCGTTCTACTACGATTAGTGGCAATTGAAGGAAGCTCTAATCTTAAGACGAATAACGGAGAGGGGGACGCAATATTGGTCTTGAAGAGCCGTAGGACTAGACGTGCTTATTGTTAGTTGACAGCGGTCCGCATCACGAACAGTTTCTACAACGACTTGCAGAGATTCTGATAGGAGTTACCAGGACTCATCGAGTCATGAACTTAACAAGACTTTAGAAGCCGCTTGCTTAACAACTCATAACGAGCAATTGATCTATAGCTGCAAAGTAATTCGAGAGTGAGAAGAAATTTAACAAATTTTCGAGTGAAAATACTAGTTCGAAATATGTGAATTGACCCAATAAATCACATACTAGTGCTAATTAAAAATGTCCTATAATTCGTGAAAATATTACTCGGCCTTTAAAATACATTCAATAAAAAGCTTCGAGTTCAATAACGTCATTTTAAATTCACATTTCAAAGTAACTACCATATACATATATGTGGAGGTACTCCAATATATAATAACAGGTAAATCTCCCGTATTTGAATAAACTAATGTATGTATACATGGCACCGTTAAAAGGCTCTTTTTTTTTTTGGATTTCAATACAATTACGATCCGTTTAATACATCTTGAGTTAAGAATTTTTAATTTATTGAACCAATTATTACTTGCAACGAGATCAGCAAGTCTCTTTTATCGAATCTCCGTCTCTTCATTGTCGGTCAATTATGAAAACTCTTATACAATGTGAAACTCGTTCGTTGCGTTTTTTTTTTTTTTTTTCCTATTTCGAATTTGTAAATAGTTGTGGACAAATTTGATTTAGCTTGTCGTATCGATTTGTATTGCTTTGTCTCTTGTCCTCTTTGGTCCTGGTATCATAGATAGTACAGGACAAATAGTGTTTCTTAACTTTACCTATGGACTTTTCTTTGACCATATTAGTTCTTGTGTTTATGTACATTTGCTGTCAAAGATCGTAGGATCTTATCAAATTTTTGCAACCTAATATAAGATAAACAATAAGATTTTTGAAAAACGTGGCATCTTTTTCGAAATCACTCTATATAATAAATTGTATACGATTTATTACAGTTGATTGAATTGAGAATGGCAATCGTAGAATCAGAATCGGCGATATCAAAGGACCAATTAGTATCCATAGTTTCACAGTTCATTACATTCAGTTTTTAAATTTGAACGCATGATCGTTTCATCATTTGCATTATGACTGTCGAGCATGGCATCGTGAATTTCTGATACGCCTCGCTACACTGAGGAGAAAATCATCTTCGTTAATAGTTTAAAGAGAGTTGAAGAAATTGAACGACGAGTTTGAATTTAATGCCAATTATTAAAATAGCTAGATATAATGCTCGCGGAAAAAACGTCGTAAAACGCACCGCTTAAATTCTTCTTCTTCACTGCAGATCTTTCTTGGTGGAAATTAGTTTCTTAACGATAGTATAAACATGTTGTGAAATTCTTTTTAAAATTAGAATTCGTACTCTTGAAACAGTGTGCGAACGAGACTTTCTAGACTCGATCAGAAGACCAAAATCCTGAAATATGTGAATTTTTCTGAAGAATGCTAATTGTGATATGGCAGGGGACGTCGAAAAAACCCTCAGGGAATTTCAAAATTTGACTTCTTTGAAGTGAATCGAAAGAATTCAGAGAAATTTTCACGTCAATTAATACTGGAACGCTTTCAATAAAAATCTTAAATTTCTCCGAGAGGGATACGATACAATCAGATTTTCTTGAACTTCCCCTTTTTTCTTATTATTGTTTTCAATTTTCAATTGTTCCAATCGATCAAGCACGACCGCCGTCTTTTAGCGTATGTAGGTATACAAGAGTAACTGTGAAATCGTATATGTACTTCGAAAGTCTGTATAATCAGGTCATAATTTACAATCGAAAAAATACAGATGATGCGGTGACTTACAATCAAAACCCTTCTACTCATCTTTAGGCTCTTTCGAAACCGCGGGACTTTTGAAGCGAGAAATGATTTTGGAATTTCAGTAATAAAAGAGATATTCGCGTGAGAATATTAAAATGGGACACAGGCTGCATGTATTCTAGGTCTAGTCCACCAATGCAAATTTATACCGATAGTAGGTACATACCTGCTTATACTTTATAAGGTATCAGCTACGTTGGTCTTGGAATTTTTTTACTCAATCTGTGTATTACCTGTTAGATTGTTGTATATACAACTTTTTAATCTCACCATTACGAAGATGTAGAGTTAGAGAAATTCTTACCATTCCCATCAATTTGAAGATGCTATTAATTCTTTCAGGGCGAGCGTTGCGCGCGTAATCGAGTTTCAACATTGAAACATTGATCAATAGAACAGAAGAATTTGTAAAAAGGTAATGTGCCTTCGAAAATGAACCCATACATCCTTACAGATGTTTAGATAAAATTTTCCATTCCGCGTGAACGCCAACAGGTTATTACCTAAAATCGTAGAAGTATAATCACCAAGAAGTTGTAAAAAAGTTGTTCGACCTTGTTGCGGCGCCACTTTTTACTTATTGTTAGAAACGCGATGGTTTCGATCGATTGGGGGAATCCCCTTCGACAAACCGCCAACCGTGTCCTTTTTTACAAGCATAAAATAGCACTTGGTCTTGAAGAGTCGCGCTCTGAACAAGAAGTGCATTTTGTTTGTCTTTTTTCTAATATCAATATACATTAAAAAATTTGACTCAATAATCCATTAAAATTTCATACCACAAAAAAATCAAAGCTCAATAACTCGAGAAATATCAATGTGAGAGATTTGAGTCGTAGAACTTTTTTTGTAGGAAATTGAATACCCTTCAAAATCACTTTGTAAAATTTTTCTGTAACTTTGATCGTTTCACCGGAAAATGCAAAAAATAAGATTTTTTCGCACAAATATGACTTTGGTGGCATATATATACCACAATATATGAGTTGACATCAATCAGTTGGGGGTCCTTTTAAAGTCCTTTTAAGATCGATTGGGGGAATCCCCTTCGACAAACCGCCAACCGTGTCCTTTTTTACAAGCATAAAATAGCACTTGGTCTTGAAGAGTCGCGCTCTGAACAAGAAGATCATTTTGTTTGTCTTTTTTCATCCTGATATGAAATTTGTACTTATCGTTGTTCACTATGACTTCATCGGAATTATGATGACCTCAGAATAACTGTCGACATGCATACTGTACCATAATGAATGAATAGCTAGTCTCAGTCTTTTAGCATCGTTCATTCATTTATTCACATTCATGAACTAATAAATGTGACAAAAACTTGTTTTTAACTTAAAAATCTCTTTTTCATTACAGGGACCGAATTGACTCGTTATTCCAAGTACAATGAGATATAAAGTAAGTTTTTGATATTGTTATACCATTCTAACTCGCACATAATATGAATGAATATAACGTAGTTATATATTAAGGCTTGTCGAAGATAAACTTTTCTTTTCACTTTTTTTTCTGCTTACACTCCAAATGAAAGATTTTGAGGTAAAGTAGCTTCTCCTGTGGCTCCATTTTTAGTACTAGTTCAAAGGGGAAAACGATTTGCTAAAAAATTTCTATCGGGCTAAAAATTGAGTTATCGAGCTTGTTTCAGGCTCATTTAGGACGGGAAAGATCGAGCTATTTATTAGAAAATGAATGGGCCTTGAGATCAGCGCCGTGGCTAGGGGTGGTGCATTGGAGCAGTCGCACCTGGGCGCCTCGAGTCAAGGGGCGCCTCAAAGGCGAATGTCATCGAAAATGTCATGTCATCAGAAAAAAATGAAATTTTATTGATAATTTTTTCTAATTAAGATTCCATTTTTATTCGTGTATATCACGGATTATATGATTTTGTTGCGACGGCGCCTTCTTTCTTCTGCATTCATCGCTCCTCCACAACTCCACCGTACGAATATGAAAGTAAAATAAAATTCTAAACACCCTATTTTGAACCTGTACATAAGGGGCGCCCACTTGGAAGACTTGCACCAGGCGGCGCCATTGCTAGCCACGGCACTGCTTGAGATAAATCTCGATGAGTTACGGGACTGGAAGAGAGAGATTCTTTCAGGGTGCAAAAGGATCTGAAGCTTTATATTAAAGCTCGATAATATTCTTATATAAATATGTACCTCAATTCTGCCCCTTCAAAATAAGCTCAAAATGAACTCGATGTTCTCATTTGTGATCAAATAATGCTTGTTTCTTGTCCCGCGTTGATTATATATGGAAAATAAAAAACCCGTTTGAGCAAATACTCGAAATTGAACTACATGCCTTTCGTTTCAGGAAAAGCTACTTCACATCGAAATTTATGATTTGATGTATCAACAGGAAAGAAATGAAAGAAAAAATAAGTATGTTTTTGACACGCCCTGGTATCAGTCCTAAAATCTGTATACTTTTTAATTATAATACCTGCACTGCATAACTGTAATAAATAAGTAAATTTATAAATGAACCGTTATGATATGAGGAGTGAAAATCGGCGATAGATGGAAAACTTATTTTCTCTCAAATATACGATAGCTCTTGAAAAAATTTCTCTTGGCCTTAATTCAGTTTTATATGGATTGATGAGGTGTATTGAAACTCCTTTATGCTTCAGTTGAGCGGTGAGAACGATTTGTAAAAGCAGCGATTTATCGTGAGTAGTTTGTCTCGGAAATAATATGCCTAACAGCAAAATAAATTTTCTCTAGCCTCGCCATTAAACGTCGAATTTGATACGATAAGTATACCTGTGTACAGAAAGAAAAGAAAGCTCAAACTTGTTTCAACATTCTTTGTTCCCTTCTTGTACAGAAAATGTAGCCTTATCTGTTTGTGAAATAGAGTTTTAGAGTTTGTGCTGCTGAAAAAATGCACGGAAAAATTAGTTTAAGGTGGCTCGAGCGCGAAGGTGCGAAATTTGTGGGTGCTTCGATGGGGCCCCAGTTTTATTCATCTAAACATATATTTTTTAATAGAAATAAAGACGAAGTATACATATTAATGAAATTCCGTGCCATTTAGAAAAATTTGACAAACCAATATAAATTTCATAATAATTTCCAAATTTTTAGACATAGAAGCCTGTAGTCAAACGTTACGACGTCGCGGAGTCTGCTGAATCGCTGAATCGCTGAGCTGAATCGCGGGAATCTATATGCCTATCTACTTTTCATATTATTTCTGACAATAGAGATCAACCTAACTTTTTACAACGTTGCCATACCTATACAATATGTTCGAAGTAAATTGACACTTAACTATTGATATTTTATTTATTTCAAGTTGAAATGTTTCTTAAGAACGTTTGGTACGTAGCATATAATTTTTTTGCTATTTACAGAATCTATATATTCTGGAGAATGTAAATCTCGTTTTTGGATAAAATTTCGTTGGCTTCCATGTAAATTTGTGAGTAACAGATCTTGATGTAGCTTTTGATTTAGCAGCAGAAGCTTATTCGGTACCTAAGATTACAATATTTGACTACATGAAACAGTGGATTACCACACAGCCCAAATAATAATAAAATAGTAATAGTAATAGTAATAGCCCGAACAGTAATTGCCCCAATCCATGTTCGGATTTACCCCATGGTAGTCGGGATTATTCCACACGCAGCGTTTTGTTTTTTCATTAACAGTCTTTTTATTTCAAATTCTAATGAAGTTACAGTATGCAATTACATTACTAATTACATTGCATTACTCATCTTTTTCCTCACTTGCAACTTAAATAGATAATTACTGAAAAATGCAGTGATAGGAAATTGAAATATCAATATACATTAAAAAATTTGACTCAATAATCCATTAAAATTTCATACCACAAATAAATCAAAGCTCAATAACTCGAGTAATATCAATGTGAGAGATTTGAGTCGTAGAACTTTTTTTGTAGGAAATTGAATACCCTTCAAAATCACTTTGTAAAATTTTTCTGTAACTTTGATCGTTTCACCGGAAAATGCAAAAAATAAGATTTTTTCGCACAAATATGACTTTGGTGGCATAAATATACCACAATATATGAGTTGACATCAATCAGTTGGGGGTCCTTTTAAAGAGTAACTAATCCCCTTCAAATTGAGCCTAAGTGCATCGCAATAGCGTTAAATGCCGCGAAGTTATAAGCCATTGAAAAAAAAATCCTAAATTTCCTATGTATTTCAAATGGGAAAACTGGGACTTCAAAATCAAAAATAAAGTACTTAGAATTAAAATTAAGGGCTCAAATTTGCACAGAATTTCTTTTTTAGCATACAGAACAATATTTTGATGTGGGAGCGAAAAAAAAAAATAGTCGCTTGAAATGAATCACCCTAATGTATACACATGCCTCATGCGCCCAGTCTTCACATCTATGGCATTGGATCCAATCTTTATCAAACGTTACGCCACACATAATACATTCTGTTTTAGGATCTAGAGCAGGATGACGTTCAAGTGTGGGACTCCTTTTTTTTTGCCAATTTCTTCGTCTTCTTCGTGATCCTTAGCATCTTCTTATGACCCTTGGTCTTTTCCACCATCGTTTGGACCTTTGCAAAGAAATAGGCTTCCGAACAGGTGGCTGGGGCTACCCCACTTGACTATTTTCAGAATAATAGTTATATTACCAAAACTGAGATTGAAAAATTGAGATTTGGTCAAACGAAAAAAGAGACATAAAATACAATAGTTTTGCGGGACGTAAATAAATTCAAATTCATAATTGATTACGTCTTTTCAATAATCAACCGTTTTCTATATCAATTGCCGCGTGATTGTATATCGCGAAACCGAATATTTACTGATTTACCTACTATTCTTGGTAGAATTGGAAAGTTATCATTTCTTTATTTTAGCGGGTATATAGCTGTCTGTCAAGCGACGCGAATTTGAATCAGTTACACTGCTATTGACCGGACAGGAAGATTGTCATTTTTGCATAAGTTTCCTTCGAGAATAGTGGTTCTCTACTCCGTTCGTATTGCTTCGTTAAAAAATTATTGGAATCTTGGAAATTGGTTGAACGAATGGGAAAAACAATCGATCCACTCTTGGAAATGGCTCGAAATTATCGTCATATCACATGTTTTTGAAAATGTCAAGAAGGTCCCTTTTGTTACTTAAAATAATTGTCCTTACAGATAAATCACACGAAAAAGAAAGAAAAAAACAGCGCAAGTCACAGTGTAAACTACATAAAAAAAAAAACAGGGCGACCTATTTGATTTTACAGTGCAACAGAGTAATTTGGGTCCTTTCTTAGAAGAGATTTCGACAGTAATGACTGATTCATTTACAGTTTAGTATTGTGAATACATCAGTGTTCCCAGAAAACAAAAGCAATACAATGATAATTATATTTTCAGTTGACGAAACTTCATTTTCTATTAAAGATTGAATAACTGTTTCAATTCACACATCTGTTTGAATAGATACGTTATTATAATACTAGCTATACTCAATCAACGTCCTTACATCTACTATAATTATTTAAAAGCCAATTTGCTGACCCACTGAAAATAGAAACAGAGACTAGATTGTGATAGATATTATTACGTATTGATTGTGAACTGTACAGTCCGTGAGAACTTCCGGAACTCTATATGAAAAAAATTTAATTATGAAGATATTTGGGATTCGGATTATCTCTAGTATAAGTACGCTTGACGAGTTAAAACGCATGATCACTATGAAGTTGGCCACAGCCTTCTGTCTCTTTCCTTCTCTACATGAAGGGTAGAAGTACCGTTTGTGGCCACTGAACTTTTTTTGGTCACTTTAGATTCAGTTTAGTATGAAAAGCATTCTTAAAATACTGTAACATTACAAAATATATTTATATGATTGTAAAGATTGGAACATTCTATAAAAATAATACAGTAATTGTAGAATGCTTTATATATATAAACCTAAATCTGAAGTGGCCAAAGAGGGTGCAAAGATGGGCCTATATGAAACTATGTAGGATGAAAGTAGACAGAAGACTGTGGCCAACTTCATAGTGGTCATTTTTAAACTCGTCAAGTGTACATATGTAGTATATACATTATGGGTAATTCTCATCTTGAAAAACGAGAGGTCACTTCCATGGACAACATTGTTTTCAAATTATTACCTTACCTATTACATTTTTTTCAGAATTCTTACCTTGGGATAAATATTCAGTACCTTAAGGTTAATGGTCAATATTCACCGAGCTTGCAACCCCTAAGGTAGTGCAACCCTTGAATAAAACATGTCATCCACGGTAGTGACTTTCCGTTTTTCAGAATGAGAATTACCCTTATACAGTTGTATAAAAAGTGCACCCCGACTTACGTATTTTTCGACTTACGTCGTCAGTGCCGGAGCGGCCAATGGCGTAATTTCGAGGTATTACTGTATTTGAAAAGAACTCATTCGCTCCAATTGTCGGTTCGGATCTCGACTGATTTTCGAAAAAAATTAGCTTTTTCTTCAATTTTGTTTCCAACCGCTTTTCGTTTACCCAAATGAAAACGATTCCCGGAAAAAAAATTCGTTCTGATAGATATTCTTCAATTCACGGGACATGTTTTTTAAAATTGGTGGGTGAATACGAGTTCGGCATGGTCTTAAGGTGGAACCCTACCCAATTCGCTAAAACGGTGCTGAACGGTGCTATTAAACGGAATATCTTTAACCGGACACAGAAAACGGGAGAAAGGGCCTTGTACCGTAATTCTTTTTGTGATTCCGAACACTTACGTCTCAAAACATATTCGTTTTACGCTAATAGTAAATTAGAGAAACAGCGTATGAAATAAACTTTTTAAGTGTCAAAAAAGCCTGTTACTTGGATTCCTCCTCTTTTTTCGCTGAATGCTCTCAAGGGTCAGTTGTGAGGTCACTTCACTTCTTAGAATGAAGCAATTTTTACTTTACTTTTTTTTTTACCTACTATTAAAGTGAAGTGAATGCTTGATGTAATAAAAATTAATAGGAAATTTTTTATGATCCAATCTCGGAAGGTCCAACTCTGTTTCGAATGAAAATTTTCACCACGATATCGACTAAAAATTTCCTGTGTACATCGATATTTGGTTCAGCTATCAAGAAATCGAGCCTTCTTGATAGCTCTTCTTCTACACTGCAGCAATATATGTACTGGGTTCGATACATATACATCTCCAAGTAATCCAAGCTCTTTTATCTCTTTTTAACTCATGTTAAAAAAAAAGATAGAAGAGCTCAGGGATGCATATACCGCACTAACTCATAGTGAAACAAAAATTTCGCACTCCCGTGAACAATCAATCAATCATATTTCAACATTTATGGTTAATCTTAATTCATACGACCGAGAGATTCACCTTCAATTTAAATACTTATAATGAGTCTCTGCTGATTTGCATATGATTTATTCAGTATCTGTTACCGTTCCGAAGAAGTCTCTCTGTTTTTCTCTACCGCGGGTCTATAAGTATATGAATAATGGTCGGACTCAGAATGCGATATGTTAATGCGGATCTGTCACAGGAAAAACCCCGATTATATTATTTTTAGATTATTATTTCATATGACAAAAAATTACTGACACAGGTATCTATATGTACGATAACAGTTTATTTTCTAACCACGCAGGTAAGCGACCCGGAAGGACACGTTGGGCAGCCCGATCTCACGACACAACCATCCAACGTGCCATGGTAACGTATTCAGGAAATATAATTGCGTGTATATTATTTATATTATGTAAGGTCGCGAGATCTTTTGAAAAAAAAGATCTTGGGTGAGGGCCTTGCACAAAAATGACAAAAGTGTCTGAAGTTCAATTTTCAAAATAACGGGTCGAATCGGAGAGACCAAAATGTAAAGAGTTTTTCGATATCTGTGACATTTATTGCCTTAAAGTTTTTTGACTCACTGATCACAAATTTGTGGCTTGTGCTTGTCGAAGAAGTTTAAGACAAGTCATGAAAGAAGTTTACTGACATCCCAAGTAACACTGCACTTATCCAGACGCCGATTGTCATTGGACTTGATATAGTAGTCATTTCGTCAACAGCCAAAAGTGTCGAGGCATCGTTGACAAAAAAATAAAGAAAAAGACAGCATTTTTTGAAGTTCCGTCAATCGTCAAAAATTGAGTCAAAAGTTTCCCATAATATGTTTCAAGTCCTCGAATGTCATTTAAAAGGTCAAATTTAAGGCAAATTGTTCAAACAACTAGACGTCGTCTTGTGATTGGCGTGGAAAGTCGATTAATGATAATGATAGTCGAAGGCAACGCACGGCCAATACATATAGTTCACACAAAGATGGCTATTGGTTATTACAAATAATATGTCGAATGTACAATCGACTTGCGGCTGACATGCAGTCGCGATTCTTTTATTCAACTAGCGAAAGACATTCGTTATTATAATTAGCCTACTTGCAGATGACTTTCTTTTAATTTTGGATGTTTACTATCATCTGAAAGCCTAATACTGATTAACGTCAACTGTTACCTGTAACATGACATTTTACAGGACATTCGCACGCTTTCAGTCAGCGCATAATGAGCTATTGGCTCGTGTCATGTCTATTGCCATTTGGCATAAAAGAGTCTAGTCAATTTCCTGTCGACGTTGAGTGAAGACAAAGTCAACAGTATGCTTTTTGGGATACTACACTCACTTCTGGAATTCATACCAGCAACAAAAGATCTAACATTATTTTTGAAATAGCTATACAAGTTGCATTCCGACGCTCTGTGTCTGCATATTCACAAAGTCAAAGATTCTGATACATACACAAGTTATTGCACTTGAGTAAATGATATACATATTATTTGTTATTCATTATGTTCAAACGTGGAATGAAATAAGGTTTAGTGTTGCAGCCGTTGCAGGGTATAATTGTGTTAAAAATACGTATTATCGCGGATTGATTCGTATTTTTAAAGCAGCTGCCTCGCGGTAGATATATTCATTTGTTTACTTACACTCCCCAGGCAATGCAATCGGGATGCAAAGAAATCCAGGTCAAAGGAATCGATACTCATTCTGGTCGCAGGGCTGTTGGCTGTTGCAGTAATCGCACTTGTGGCTACGCTAATCCTCCAAATGGTGATATTCACCAAAGAGGAATACAAAAAGATGTGCCAAAGCGAGGAGTGCGTCAAAACAGGTGACCTTGATCAGTTGTGCTAACAATTGTATCTCTTAGCTATTTTATTTCTTTTTTTTTGCCAAGGATAATTGGCGCCTCTAGCAAAACTTCGTCAAAAACTGCCCATTAAAGAATTAAGATTGTAAGATATACATACATAAGTACGGTGCGGTTTTTTCGTTAATAGCTGATCACTTGGACTTCCCACAATATTTTAAGTGTTATGTCTTTGTTCTTGCGTGACCGAAGCGCATGATAACTTTTCCATCATCTCTTCTCCGGAATATTACGACGATTTGAGATTCTGCTTCAAAATGGTGTAAGATAATGGGACTGACGTCAAATCATCATAATTCGAAAAAAAATTCGGCTCTGCAGGTTAAGACATCATGCTGACACGTGTCCCTAAGACATTATGAGTATACTACGAAACTTCATCAACACGTCAGTGGATGTGAAAGGGGAACAGAGATTTCACTAATTGAACCAAAGGGCATTTTAGGACAAACACGCATCATTCAACCCTCCCAAGTCATGCAATACTCGTAAATACGATCGACTGACAATGAGATTAGATATCTTCATTGCAGTTTTTTACTAGTTCTAAAACAGGATGACTGAATAAATCGCTTTATTGCGAAATAATTGAAGGATATATACTACTGTTATATAGATATACTACTGTTGATGCCTTTGTTTTCCCAAATTCTGTATGTAATGAATCTTCGATAGCATGAATGATGATTCATTCAGTCATCCCGTGTTTCAATCAGTAGACAGAATATAATATCGGTAACTCGGTCGACCAAGGACGAACGTTGCATCTATTTTGAAGACGTTTTACAAAGCGTTGCTTAATACCATGGAGCTTAATACAGAAATACGTTTGTGAGACGACAGTTTGTCTTAAACGCAACATCGTTGTGTCCTCTATCTAATAGATCTCGGGGTGATTTTGGTAATAAACTATTTCAAAATGTAGTTTTTACAACTTGTATGAAACCCTTGGAACGTTCTTGATGCTATGAAAAGAATATGCAATACCGATCACATAATAATATGATTGAGAGAGCTGACATAACGTAATGGGTAATAGTTTAGATAATAAAACTGGAGAATTGGTGAAATGGGCTTATTAGTGGTTTGGTGGGGAAAAAAGTAGCGAAAGTGAGTGTAGGTATAGTGCGTAAGAAATATTCAATTTATTCAATTCAACAGCTTCACGTAGATTTAATGTATCTTTTTTTATATTTTGGTCTAACTGGTTGAAAAAAAAACCTCAGCATTACGACAATGGCTGTAATAATTGAAAACTAACGATAACTGACGTAATTTTTCATTTTGTTCCGCAAAGCTAAGATATCGAGAAGATAAAGAATGAATCTCGAACTTGTTTGAATGATTCGTATTCATTATCTCATTAGTGTTCTACCCTTATAATAAGTTTGTGAGATAATAATTCTATAACAATAAGATTGCGATATACTTAATTAATAAATCATCTATATTCAATATTTCAATGACTTAATGACGACATTCGTTCCAGCCGCAAGAGTTATACAGTCGATGGACAGGTCTTTCGAGCCTTGCGACGACTTCTATAGATTTTCCTGCGGAGGCTGGACTAAAAACCATCCTATACCGCAAAGTCAAACTTCCTGGGATCAGCTCAGTTTATTAAGAGAAGAGCTTATGAGTGACCTCAGACTTTTACTAGAGGAACAAGACCGCGAAGATGACTTGAGGCCAGTCAAGTTAGCCAGGTCACTCTACAGAACTTGCATGGATACGGGTCAGTTACTTACATACATGTCAATATAACCTGCATACAATTTTGGTCCAAGACAAAGTATAACGGGTTTCCGTACCAATATTCACCAAGTTTGGGGTCTCACCATCTCCGATTCTCTTCTAACTTTAGACACCCTTTATTCCAGAAAAAAGTAGCCCAAAAGTATTTTTATTTTTGTTCGTTCGTTTTGTTTTCTTTTTTACTTTTCATCGCGTAAGTTATGCGAAAGTTTTGGTTCCGTGTCCAAAACGACTTTCGCCGATTCGAAAATTTTTTACTTTCCGACCCATTAGTTGACGTTACACATGATTCTGAACATACGTCTGCCTGTCGGTCTGTCCCAAATGTGGGTGGGCGGGGGGGGGGGGGGGGGGGCAAGGGGCAAAACGGGGTACCGAAAAAATTTTATTGAAACATTTTTTTTAATTTAAATGTCAAAAATAGTTTCTAACATCATTTTACGTTATTTTTTTTAATAAAATAAATTTCGAAAATATATATACTTTTTTTTCTTTTTTTTTTTACGAGTACAGAATCTACTTATTTTATCCAGTAATAGTTAAGTTTGCAAGATAAATCCGATATATCCAAATTTTTGATTTAATTTAACGGCAGCTGAAAATTCGTTTTATTTTCTTTGGATACAATTTAAAAAACAAAGAAAACTCAGCATATTTAAACCCCCCAAAACTGAATACTTTCTTAAGTACCTTGCCCCCCGCCCCAAATAGGCCAAGTGTTCTGGAAAACGGCTGGATGGAAAATTTTTAAACTTCACAAGATTATAGCCTGTATTCTGACGATGAAAAATTGCTATGTCCCTTCAAGATAGACCAATTGATCGCGGGCCAGAACAAAAATCATTGAATTCTATATTTGAAAATAAATGGTGATGAAAAGTTCAGGTCAACCCCGTTAACTAAATTTTTTGTTTTTGATCCCTCGTACACGTATAATTAAATTCTCAATTCTTGTGAATTTTTTGAAGACCGATTCCCGCAATCAGCGCCGGATTTAGAAATTTGCCGCCCCTAGGCCACTCTCCTGCGCCGCTCCGACAGCAGGAAAATCGCTGGTTATCATAGTAAAATAAATTAAAAAAAATCGAATGCCGCCTTACCGAAGTGCGCCGCCCCTAGGCCATGGCCTAGGTTGGCCTAGGCCAAAGTCCGGCGCTGCCCGCAATTATTTTTATAGCCTTAGAGCAGATAAAGAATAAAAGGCCTTATATACGAGAACTATGCCGCTATCTTTCGAATGAAAATATTCTCATTATTCTCTAATGTTTGCTTTGCAGAAGCTTTGAAAAATCACTTTCTGCATTTTCATGGCTTTTTGCAAATTTTATTCTTCTTTTTTCGGAAAATGCTATAAGAACACCTGATTTCCATATTGAGATTGGGGTTCTAGTCATAGTAATCAATAATATTATAAAAACGATTTTTGGATGTTCTTCTTATAAAAATACGGTTTTTCTCTGAAGATGCAAGACTTTTTCTGTTGCGCTATAATTTCAGAATTCATGTGAAAAATCGACACGCATTTCGGCATTTTGATTTTCGATGTATTTCTTATTTGAAAATTCCCTATTTTCAGACTGGATCAGAATTTATGAGAAAATTTCATTGAAAATTTTTAGCAAATCAATTATTAAGTATAAATGAAAAATCCGATCGGGCAGTAGCTTCGTCCTCGTCAGACCCTGAATTTTTTTTCTTCCAACATTTGTCTATTATTTTCATTACAGATAGATATAATCCACATTCGATGTCTTCCGATCTATAAATTGTTCTCATTCGTTGTGGTTTCTTTTTTGTCTGACTATCTATAAAGTTCTGCGAAAAAGAATTCAAACAGTGCAATCACGTAATTAAGTCAATGTCTTTATAAGAAAGTAGTATGAAGAGCAGAGGAAACGATGATTTTTTTACAGTTTGATGCTGCATTTGCTATTTTTCCGCATCGACACAATTTTCTTTTTACTTTTCGTTTTTAACATCACGCTACAGCTTGCTGCTTCTCATGGCCATTGCTGCCTGTATCGCATGTTTCACCTATACTTGTATTTCGTTAAATAATATGAATTTATTTAGTCCATATTAGACAACTGGAAAATTTCACAACAGATTTCTCTGCCATTAGCAAGCGTTGAAAAAATGGGCCTGAAACCAATATTTGACGTTCTGTCTCACCTGGGTTTACCCAGAGAACCACCCCTCAGCAACGATGTTAAACGGTTGGATCTAGCCAGGCTAGCCGGGGTCGTTCAGAGATTACTGGGCTTAAATCTGCTCGTGAATTTCTACATAAATGAGGATGTGAGAAATACGACAAGAAACAGAATGACGGTAATCTAGCTTTCAAGTTACATGCAATTGCGTTGTTTATTTTATTTACTTGATTATTAATTTTTCAACAATCTATAATGCAAAACATTTCTATTTTCCAAGATGGAACAGGTCTCGCCTGGCTTCAATGAAAGGTATCTTCTAGAGCCGTTACGATTTCAATCTGAATTGACAGAATACAGAAAGTATATAACGTCGATGATGGAATTGGCTGGAGCGGGCAACAAGAGTGCTGCATTTGCAAATGAGCTAATAGAATTCACTACTGAAATTGCCAAGGTGAAAGTCTTTGATCATTCATCTTTTTTTTAATCCATCCAACTAATTACGTGATATAAAAATCTTTTATCGTAATCTTTAACGGTTCATTGAGTCGATCATGTTCATCTGTGCGGAAAACAAGAATCATTGAAGACGGATTGAACAGTCACAAAAAATTTCTAAAAGAAATTCTACTTCTACCCAATCTGTGTCTCATGGATTGTATAACCACAAACCAATACTATGTTATCTTACATCAATTAATTACGTAACAGAAAGCTGCTGTTCTGCAAATATTTAATTTGTTTCATATTATGTTGAATCGAGCCCACCACGTTGCTAGGAATTAGATACAGGTTTTTGTACCCAATACTCCATCCAGTTTTAATGTGAAACATAAAAAGCTTCGATTGATTTTTGACTCCCACGATCAAAAAGGATATCTATATCTTCAATGTTTACAGATTGTAACATCACCGGAGGAAAGAAGAAGCGTCAACCACTTATTTCATGACATTACTATCACAGAACTGCAACGCCTTACAGACCCGAATGCTCAGCAGGTTAATGGTTTATAAAAATAAACGATGAGTTAATATAATTATGAATCTTAAATTGAATTTTATAAATGAATAAAATTTTTAGTGGAACTGGACAACCTATTTGGAAGCAACATTCAACAACACAAATGTCACAATAAATATGAGCGTAGACCGTGTCATTGTCATGGATTTACAATACTTGCAGAAGTTGCCAAGTTTGTTGGCAAACACATCCTCAGCTACTTTAGGTAATTGTCAATGTTTCATTATCCCAGCGCAGATAATAATTGCATCAGTTTATCGGATCGCAATTGATGTAAACTATTCTGCTTTCGCATGAATTTCAACATTATAATCGATTCTTCAAAGTTGTGAAATCTCAAGTTGCTACGATACAAGTATTTAATTCTATAATACTACCTTTCGAAGCTTCCAAAAGCTTCAACTCTTACAACTTCGAAACAGTTCAATCTTTCTCGTGATTATGTGTAATATATTTTAGCAAGGTACGCGTGGTGGGGTGTGTTTTCAACTGTCGCTCCATTGACACTTCAAAAATTTCGGGATCTTGGATTTGAATTTTCTCAAAAACTGTTCGGGTTGAAAGAAAAGACAGCAAGATGGAAAGGGTGTACTGGGAATGTCAATTCCAATTTCGGAATGGCCCTCACCTATTTATATGTTCAAAGGCATTTTAATGAACATTCCAGAGAAAAGGTATTGGACGAAAACATCGATGACAATCTATTTCTCATTCATCTTTGTATCTACTATAATAATTTCTTGTTTTACATCGTTCTCAAGGCGCTGGAAATGCTCTCAGACATCAAGGAGGCATTTAATGATATGGTTACGGAGCTGGATTGGATGGATGCAGGTACACGAGCCAGAGCACATAAAAAATTATCTGCCATAAGACCATTCGTTGGTTTTCCAGAATGGATAACTAACCCAGAAAAGCTTAACAAATTTTATGACGGAGTGAGTTGTCACTGTTCATTTTTAAACCCGCATTCAAACACGCGCAGTTTCCTGTACTCCCTACCGCCCCTATGTTACTATTTTTCGATAAATAGCTATTCAAGTTTGTTTCAAAAATCTAGTCAATAAAGTAAAGCCAGGATTTTGAGATACTCCTTCTTTAGATACAGTTATGGAATAAAATTATTTTCGCGTTGATTTAGGCTGAAGTTGTGGATGGAAAACTTCTCGAGACTTTCTTGAAACTGACCAACACAGGAGTGCAGAAGAGTTTAAATAGTTTGAGAGAAAAACCTGATAAAAACAGATGGATCTCTACCGGAACTACTGTGAATGCATTTTACAGCGCTGTTTTGAATTCCGTCAGTAAGTGAATGGGAGAATGAAAAAAATGTGATGCTCTGGGATATAAAAAAATGCGGCGAATTATTGGCCATTGATGAAATTCGGTTCTCCCAACTTCAAACTAACGTTGTTTTTCAATTTCAGCTTTTCCTGCTGGCATTTTGCATCCACCATTTTACGGCAATGGAATAGAGTGAGTGAGAAGATAATTACTAAAAAGATTATGCATAAATAATTGTAATCAAATTCATTATCATTTTCTTCCTGGAAATTTATGTGATGTACTACACGATTTTCAACATTAGCTCCAATTATCTACCTTACGCGACAATTAACATATGGTTAATGCTTTTCCTAACTTGCAATTAGATCAATCAACTATGGAGCAATGGGTGCTATAATGGGTCACGAATTGACACACGGTTTTGATGACCAAGGTAAATGAAAAAGAAGTTAACACTTATCCAAATCTTCAATGACTTTCGAGTCGTTGTAGATTACAGGCTATTGACATTTTGAATCCTTATTTTCGTCATGTATGAAATGATCCAATTAAATGCAAAGAAAATGATTGCCCTGATGAATGATGTGTTCCGTGCAGGTAGAAGATACGACGAAAATGGCAATCTGAGACAGTGGTGGAGTGATGAAACGCTAATCCATTATCATGAGAAGGTGGAATGTATCATAAAACAATATAGCAGCTACCACGTGCCAGAATTGGGTCATAATTTTACGGTGAGTAAAATTACACTTTGATACAGGTTTTAATTAATTTCAGATTTATATGAGACGCAGTATTACTTTAATTAGAATATTAACCTGTAGGTTAATGGACTAAACACTCAAGGAGAGAATATAGCAGACAACGGCGGAATAAGAGAAGCATATCGCGCATACAAACGTTTGACCATGCGAAACCCAGGTCACCAACAAGATCTGCCAGGACTGACAGAGTACACCCATGACCAATTGTTCTTCATAGGCTTCTCGCAGGTATAAATTTTCTGATTTGTAATTACTAAAACTAAGATGCAGATAACGTCGTTATTTCTGTTTTTAATATCATCTCGTTTAGGTCTGGTGCGGAAATTACACAAATGGCGCTCTGAAATCAAAGCTGATAGAAGGTGTCCATGCACCCAATCATTTCCGTGTAATAGGGACGCTTTCAAACAACGCGGAATTTGCAAGAGCCTGGAACTGCCCCGCAGGAAGCCCAATGAATCCGAGTCATAAGTGTATATTATGGTAGCTCGTATGTGACAAGTTGGATTAATTATTTCGTACGTGATTCTAAAGATGTGATAAAAAATCAGGAAACGGTACCCTAGTTTCTGAAGTCCCTGTTTCACGTCTTACCGAATTTATTGGTAAAATGTAACTTCGAAAGACATTATTTTTCGTCGAGTTGGTTCCAGAGCTTCAAGCTAGATCTGAGAACATTTTATTCAAGATCTGAAGCTGTAATTCAATGAACAATCTCTACACTCTGTGACCCAGTAGCGGATTATATAAAAGATATTCAGTTTGCGATTAGGAAATTATCCATTTATGAATAAAACAGATCTCAGAAGAGAATACTGTAGAATTGAGATGTGACAAAATTTTGAAAAATTGCGGCTGGTAATTAGTTTTCTCATATTTTACTAATTAACATCAATAGCAGAATTTTTCATTCTCTTATGATTAGTAGATTAGGTCGTAATAAAAGTTACGACATATTTGGGTCATCAAGTATTCCAATTATCAAGGGAAGTTGACCAATTCGTGAATATCATATGTTTCCGTGAAAAGCGGATGCTTTCAATTGCAATAAAATTATTAAAAACAATCAAAATTGAGACACAAATATGTTCCAGCGACGATTAAAAGTGGTCTAAAAAATTGTCAGTTTGATAGTCCAATAAAAATAGGTCTCAAATCGACTTATCAAGCGGTGGCTGCATTTTTGAGAGAAGTTGGGTGGGAACGTCAAAAACGTTTGTGAAACAGCTGAAGGTCCAAAGCCGCCAGCGTTATGTGTAAAAACATTAAAAAACCACCCTAAAGCTCGTATCTGGAAAAGAGACACAATAAAAAGTTTCAAACAAAAGCAGCGAAGAACAAAATTTTACGTCGAAAATGTCCTGTAACTTTTTCCCCAATTCCTGATAGTTTAGCGGTTAGAGCCCTTAGAAGCTTTTTCGCATTCCTGAATTAAACAAAAATCATATTAAATTGAAAAATTTATATTTTTGCCATTTTTTTTTTTAAATCTAATTCCCATGTAAAAGCATTATCTCTCTCCGCTTAGGCTGGTTTCACTTTATAAAGCACAAGCGCAATATACTGAGTAACGTCATGCGTAGGTAATTTGAACCAAGCATTATCACGCCAAATTCAAATACATTATTTAAAAACTTTATTCGTCCAAAAACTAGCTATAATCAATTTGATGCGACTGATTTTTCACCAATCTTAGCTACCAAATTCAAGGAAGAAATTGACAAAAACATTATGCAGCTCTAGTATCAACTTGTTGGCCTTAAACTTCAGGCGAAAAAATATTCACTTATATTTTTTACTCTCATATGCAATTTTTGAATACCGTTACCAGCTCGTTAAAGAGCTATGGCATATCTTTGGAGAAATGAAGTATTTATCCTGTGTGTTTAAAATTAGTACCTAACATTCCGGTTGTAAATATTCTCCCATAATCCTAGACTGTAATTAGTTTTCGAACGGAATTTTATTTTTCTGTAAATATTATACATTTATTCATTCTGTAAAGGTGTGCACGTAATTTTTGTAGAATTCTTCACACTTTTATAATTTTAGTAAACAGTAATAATCATCAATTAATGTAATAAACGCGAATTTATGAATATCAATGACTGTTATGGTTTATATAGGCTCCTAGTCTTATTTGAAGACTGTTTCAGATTGTATAAGGAAACTTGACTTGATTCTGGTATGCGAAAAAATAAAACTACATAAGTGCTAGAATAAAACAAACAATTTCTTATCCATCATAGAAAATACCTATATTTACTGTTTCACCATTTTCTTCAACTTTTTCCCTTTCCGTTTCATTATTTTCTTCCCACATTTCAATGGCGTGATACTCTTTCTTTTCTTCATTGCAGGCGATGTTAAATCTATTGTGTTATTCAGTTTAGAATTCTCTTCTTCTTCTTCTTCTCTCACTTTTCTCTTGTTTTTAATTTTTTTACTTTCCATATCTTTTGGCCTAATTGTCGTCTCAGTCAGGTTTACTTCATTATTTTCTCTATCTTTTCTATTCTTCTTACTATCCTTAAGTGAAACACCTTTCTCAATGGACTTCAATTTTTTCCCAGAATTCTTCTGTGAGAGATTCGACTCGTCAATATCTGGTGCTGAATTAGATTCAGATTTTGATTTCTGTTTCAATTTTTTCGAAGATTTCTTGGCTGCTTTAATCTGCGGTTCACTATCATCGTCATCTTCATCTTCTATGATGACTTCTTGTCGAATTTTGAATACAGTCTTTTTCTGAGTTGATATCTCACTTTCATTGACCAAAATTTCTTCTTTCTTGACCTCTGGGCTAGCAAAGGTCTTTGCTAACGCTAGACAAGTTATTCTCGCCCCACAATGCTCACTCGCCAGCAAATCTAAACTATTATTAGTAAACTGCCATAGTTTCAACTCTCCAGAGCTGGATGCAGTTGCAATAATAGCGCCGATGCAAGCCACAGCCTTCACTCTAGTGTCGTGGACATCTTCCAATAAAATTTTCGAGAAATTCACCAAATCGTAAAGCTCAGCTTGCCCGTTATCGTGACCAATGATTATCACATCGTCATTAATAAACTCAACGCATGTGACTCGTAGTTCAAACTGAGCTTCATCAATAACTCCAGCATTCGCTACGGAGTATAAAATGACCTTAAAATTAGTGGCTATTAGGTACTTTTCGCCATCCGGACTCCATCTCACAACTGTAATGTTTTTTGCATCTAGTCCCAACTTCGGTACTAAATTAGTTGCGTAAGCCTGTCTGCCCTTAACTAAATTCCATGTTCTGAGAACACCGTCGCCCCCAAAAGACAGAGCTAGCTTTCCTGACGGATGAATGCACAAACAATTTACTGGAGAACCTTTGTGAGCACTTTTCCAGTGCTTTTCTAGCTTCCAATTACCACAACGAACTGCTGCTATGCTGCCATCAGTACTGCAGGTTAGGATATGAGAAGAGTCTGGCGTGAAAGCAACACTGTTTACCGTATCTAGAAATGAAGAGAGATCAATAGGAGAAGGCATGGAATATACAATGAAGAATTTTCATAAATTCATTCCCCATTTTCGGGTCATCGAGTCTCAGGATGTAACGACTTCGATCAACAGGTGCTTTCATTTTAGATGTTGGGTCTCTAGTTTTTCGGTAAACAATCCTCTGTCCGACGGACAAAAAGCTTTTTAATGCATTAAGGAGGTACAGGACCTTTACGAAAATGATGAAAATATCGTTGGGATTCAGCACTTTCGAAAACATAGATTTCAAAGATAAATTTGATGTTTTTCGTAGCGCATATAGAAACAGGGCTAGCATATGGACTACTATTCTTAGTTCCACTCTAAAAAATAGTTTGACATTTTTTTTGGTATTATCAAATTTTTGTGAATTTTTTCAGATTTTTAAAATGGGGCTTTCAAAGATTCACTCAAAAAATTCATAAAAAATGAACGGATTCATAAAAAAATATTAAAAAAAATCAGGGTGCTTCTTTCATCGAGTAGAATCATAAAAAAAATTAATAAACGAATCTGAGATGGTCAGGTTTAAAACTGGTCGAATTGACATGGAATGCCCCATATACACCGAACTTCTGCGACTCAGCAATTTCATCATATTATGTTGTTACCCCGGCCCACAGCTGCTAACCAATAACGCAACCTGTATGCATCGTTAAAAATGTGTAACTTACCATTGTGGTAAGTTAATTTTCCGGATTCGATCCTATCGCGCATGTTGTACAAGTAGATTGAATCGTCGGCTCCAGCGGATGCCAAATAATGCTTACTGCTAGCAACATCTCTGACACTGGCCTGATGACTGTGGGTGGCAAAGCTGCGGGTTAATTTGTATCCCTGAAAGTATAAAATTTTATTCAATGTTTAATGAGTTTAATGAATAACGAATTTCGTTCTGCACTGAGATTATTAGCTAGGCTAATGATAAACGAGTGGCATTTATGAGATGATTGTCAATTCGATAAGCCAGATTTACGGTACTCGTTCAACTCTGTGCACGGTGTAAGTATAACCTGAAAATTTTTGCTTCAACTATAATTTAGTAATATTCACTTACGCTTATAGTATTTTCAATCTTGTAGCCGAGTAAGAACTGCTCGTATGTTCCAACTATTATTTCAACGTTATCTGGCATCGTTATTTTTTAAATAAGAATTTCACACGTGCGGAGAAATTCACCTTGTTATACATAACCTATCTATATTTCATTCTGCTTGAAACCATAGTTTGAAAATGTCCATGGATGTGATGTCCTGTGTGAATCTAGTGACCACCAATAGGAGCGTCCTGCAGTTGCATAGAAGTTAACTTAATACTACCTTTTACGCAGCGCCGTAACTTAACTCAATTTAAAGATTGACCAGTCATGAGGCTGCCTTAGCCACGTGCCGGGTGCATTGAGCCTTCTGATTGGTCAATCTTTAAATTAAGTTACGACGCTGCGTAAACCAGGCATTTATTCAGTGTTATTTCGCCGTTATCTCATACAAAAAATATATCCAAGAACCCGGCTTGGAAATCATCGTCTAGCTAGTTAAAACCTAGTTTCAGATTTTCCCACTGTAGTGCTATCAACTCGCTTAACTGCAGCAGTCGACTCACTCGCACAATGGACGGTCCGCTATCTACAGTTTTGATAAAAGGACGGGTATTACTTCCAGACTAGTAAAACGAGGAGGCAGATACCCTCAAGGGAATGAACCTTGCCACGTTGACACGCGACTGGCTTGCAGCATTCTACACAACCTACCCACATCCGAGAATTAACACGAATGAGACATAGCCATGCGCATATGCTATCCTTGTTCAGTACCCCCACCACTCCGATGTTAGTCCCATTTAATTGTCGATCAGCCCTCGCTTCTTAGTCCTGGGTTCTACAGTTCTGTTTTGATTTTCATACAAGGACTTCATTTTTCCGTTCAAAATATATAATCATCGATGGTTACGATGTAATACTGCGTACCTGACAGGCGAATCAAGAATGCAACAATAGGTGAGTAAAGTAACCAACTCTTTAGCTTTTCATTATCTATTTTTAAAATGCATTTTCTTCGGTATACACTATTCATCGCGATGTGTATATACATGGAATTTCGTCTCTAAAACCAAACATGCTTTTTCTCACCCATCGTAACTAGTAATTTTCCTAATTTCAACAATAGTCATTGCCTTCGCATAATCAGTCGCACGTGTAATTCTACGAATAATCTACTCATTTCCTCGTCAACACCAACAATAAGCAGACGCATTACACATTTCGTTCTCTACTTTAACCCTACCTTAGCTAAACAATAGAGAAAAGAGAAGTGTTTACACTTTTCTCACATTTAACATTATTACAGCATTGAAAATGAGTTTTCAATTGTCTTTCTACTTTCCTATGCATTAAATTATACTCCTAACCCTTTTTGCTTCTAATCCTTGAATTAATCAAGATGATACATGTGCATGTCAGGTATAAAGGGCAAAGAGGATTTATTTGGTTTTATTTTTATCTAAACTTGATACATTCATGCAGATTAACTTTTATCAGAGAAGAAGACATATCGCCTTCTTAGCTAAGATCGCACACAACTTAATTAGATGAGAGATATACGTGTCTAATCTTTTATTTCATTGGTTCAATGTTCAAAGAACCTTTGTCACTGTCTACTCTTTTTCTAGCAATATAAACTGGTTTTCCTATGATTCAGATTATATGATAGATTGATAATAGATTTCCTTGTGTTTTATTGGTTTGATTCTACCTGCTGGTTTTCACGCCTTATACCTTATGAAACCTGACCTAATAATAGACGATACAAGCATCATTGGCCAACCTTGCATACACGTTACGTAAATACACCAGGTAAAGGCAAATACGTCCGAGTATTCATATCTGAAATGTAAATATATATGTTGATGCAATATTCATATATCTTGATACGCAAGTTCTCCCGCCAAAGAATACCACAATTCATTTGCTTAGACCAAGTTGCTAAACTTTGTCAACTCATTCTAATATAGTTAAACTAACGTAGTTAATTATTCGTCAAACTTGGGTAACCAGACACGGCTGTATTCCTTGTCAGCAGATTATAGATTGCGTTGTAATGTCCGTTCCATTTTTTTTTAACACATTTCAATTTAAAGAATATATGTTTTAGAACTTTCATAGTCCAAGGAATGATCATAAGTATTGTTTCTCTGGTCTTAGACACCAAGTTGGCGATAAGAAAGCCGAAAATTTTGATCAGAGAGATAAAAAGCGGTGATGTAAGGTTTCTCATTGTTCCAGTCCTCTAAAACTTCCTTTTTTACAAAATTAATTGCCTTATCCTGATCGTTGGATCTTGATCACTCAAGAGTCACATACTAAGAAATAGTCTGACTAATGGACTTTGAAACGACAAATCAATCACAATATTCCTGATAAACCAGATATGACAGTGCCAATGTCATTATTATTATTATCATTCAGATATTGTATTGTAGACTGCTAATTAGTCACATTGACATTGAAAGTTCAGCTTGGCCAAGGAATAATCTAATCAATATGAGCTGGCTAATGTACATTCAAAATTGTGAACGTTTTTCATTAACAGTTTGGCTCGCTTCACTTCTATAGCACTTGAGATTATTGGAGTGAACAGGTTTGCATGTAGCGCTTATATTTATTTTATCATCGATACTGTGTATTTCTACAACCAGATTTCATGCAGATAGACCATTGGATCGTAAGAAGAAACCCATCTCTGTTTCAGGTTGACAAATAAATATATGTCTTCGACAAAGCGCACATATTAGAGGTATAAGATACAAGATGGAATTTCTAGCATCGTTGAAGAGATCTTCAGTGGTACACCTTTTGTTCGCCATAACATTTTTCACATCTGGTTTGATAATCAATCTACTACAATGTATATTATACATTGGTCTTCGTCCATTCTCAAAATACCTTTATCGTAAACTCAATTATTATCTATGCTACTCGTTCTACTGCCGTAAGTTATATACCATACTTCTCATCAAAATATTATTGGCGTGTCTACAGGGCCTGAAATTTATTGAATCCTTTAAAAATACTGGCATTTTATTAACAGCTGATTAGTCCAACAATTTTTTCCCTAAGTTTACGCCTTCCGTGATTATTCCTACTCGAGTTATGAATTTCATGGTCCGTTAATTTTATTGGTTTTTTTTTTTTTTTTTCATTTGCGTTTAAATCATTAAACATTCATGTATGCTGTTGCTAACCAGCCAAAACGTCATACTGCTGATGCATAATGCACATGATCAATGAACGACTGGTTCTGTGTATTACATACAAAAATAGTAGATAAGCGAAGGAGAAAATTGTGTCTTTAATAAAAGAAGCATCATCTATCCTCGAAAAAGAATTAGAAATTCAAAACTGTCGTGCATGCTATCTGAGAATGTCTGGAATTATGAATTTCAACTCTGTGGACACCCTGCTAATTGATTATACCTTATCTTTAATTCAGTTAAGAATAAAAAGACTGGAAATATTTATAGTTGAAAGAAACAGTATGTTCAACAGCAGATAGATAGAGATACTATGAAATGTGTTTTCTAACTGATGAATTCTCATTTTATAGAATTAGTATTCATGGCTGAATGGTGGTCTGGCACTGATGTAATTTGTTACATAAATAGAGAAGAATTTGACAAGTATTATGGCAATGAGCATGGATATTTGTTGATGAACCATAGTTACGAGATTGACTGGCTAATGGGGTGGATGTTTTGCGACCGTATACGAATGCTAGGGGTAAGCTGGATAAAAGAAGTCAGACGCTGACAAAAATAGTCCTGCTATATTCGGCATTTGGAGATAATAAATAAATAACGACAAAATTACAGAACTGTAAAGCTTACGCAAAAAAGTCAATTCAATATATTCCGACGCTAGGATGGGCGTGGAAATTTGCAGAAAGTGTATTTTTGGAGAGGAGTTGGGAAAAAGATAGAGAAACTATCGGAGAACAAATAAAAGAATTAGCTGACTACCCGGACACAATGTGGGTGAGTACATAATTACATAATGTAAACCTGTAATTTCTCATTTATGAATAATTATTTGCGACTGGTTACATGTACGTTAGGGTGTGCCAAAAAATGACGATATTTTTTTTTTTCGCTTTCACCCGAAGATATCAGAGGATATGCCCATACAAACATTCTGTCCAAAGGACAGCTCAAAATTTCAATTTTGAAAGGTCCTCCACGGAACTTGAAGTCTTGCCATTTAAATAACACGGGAACCAGGGTTTTTAACATTATTTTGTCCTGCAAAGTATGAAGAAATTTTTTTTTTGATAAAATGAATGAATGGATCATATTCAGCACTAAATTCTGGACAAAAAAGCTTATGGAGCCAAATTTCCATCGTCAATATTGAAGTTTCTACAGATCTTTAAAACTGAAAATTTTTTAATTTCACGTTTTTTTACATTTTCCAACTAAACTATTGCAGATAGAATAACAAGTTGAAGAGCAATTTTGTAGTTTGTCTAACGGCTGACACAAAAGTCTTATACGAATTTTTCGTATCATTACAAGCAACAATGTTACAGGCTCACAAAGTACCATTTTTATGAATTTTTGCTCTTATCAATTGAAAAATTGATCAAAAATTTTTGCTCTCATCAATTGAAAAATTGATCAAAAATTTTTGCTTTTATCAATTCAAAAATTGATCAAAAATTTTTGCTCATCAATTGAAAAATTGATCAAAAATTTTTGCTCATTAATTGAACAACTGAGCAAAAATTCATAAAAATGGTACTTTGTGAGCCTGTAACATTGTTGTTTGTAATGATACGAAAAATTCGTATAAGACTTTTGTGTCAGCCGTTAGACAAACTACAAAATTGCTTTTCAACTTGTTATTCTATCTGATAGTTGAGTTGGAAAATGCAAAAAAACGTGAAATTAAAAAATTTTCAGTTTTAAAGATCTGTAGAAACTTCAATATCGACGATGGAAATATGGCTCCATAAGCTTTTTTGTCCAGAATTTAGTGCTGAATATGATCCATTCATTCATTTTATCAAAAAAAATTTCTTCATACTTTGCAGGACAAAATAATATTAAAAACCCTGGTTTCCGTGTTATTTAAATGGCAAAAGTTCAAGTTCCGTGGAGGACCTTTCAAAATTGAAATTTTGAGCTGTTCTTTGGACAGAATGTTTGTTTGGGCATATCCTCTGATATCTTCGGGTGAGAGCGAAAAAAAAAATGTCATTTTTTGGCACACCCTAATGTACGTGAATTATTTGCGCAGCTATTGTTGTATGCGGAAGGGACACGATTCACGCCGGAAAAACACGAAGCCAGTCAAAAGTTTGCACACGAAAAAGGTCTGCCAGTATTAAAGCACCATTTAACGCCACGCACAAAAGGATTTACAGCAAGTCTTCCACATCTAAGAGGCAAAGTGGGTGCCATCTATGATATTCAGTTGGCCTTTAAGCCAACAGAAATAGTTAAGCCCACTATGACGAATCTTCTTCTAGGAGAGAAGGTAGAAGCTCACATGTACATAAATAGAATTCCGCTTAAGGATGTCCCTGAAGGGGACGAAGCTGCTTCTGCCTGGCTCCACGAGATCTATCAAAAGAAGGTACCTCGAATCTTTCGAGAACTTTTAGCGCTTCAAATCGAAGCAACGGAAGTTGCAGAATTCTCCCAGCATTATATATGAAATAGCTAGTCCTTGTTCATTTCACTCATTAAACACTTTCAAAGACTTAATAATCAAGGTGGGAAACAAATATTAGCAATTAGAAATATTCTAGAATTATTTGAGATTTTATGGGGCGTTGTCTCGCATGGATTGAGTCTATTGAAGAAAAAGTCGTTGTGCAGGGAATAGGCCGCATCGTTCTTTGAGAATTTCCAAAATTGGGAGGAAATATTCCACAAAGATGTCGGAGCAAACTAATAATGTATATAGGACCTCACCCCCTTCGATTTGGATAATTTTTTAGTATGATGTTACAACCAATCCAAAAGGGTCTCTGAATTTTTTTCAGATTTTTTCGATCACCAGTGAAATAAAAAAAAATAAAAAAGCTAATTCTAAAAACGCCATTTTTAAAAATCTGAAAAAATTCACAAAAATTCTATAATTTAAATGATTATTTCTAAGCCCCACATGATAATGGGATCTCAACATCTACTATTTTTGTCGCAAATTTTTAGTTTTTTCACGCCGGAATTGGTGTTCTTTTTTTTTCGATCATAACTTTCTCAAATCTTGATAGATATCAATTTTTCTGAAATTTAGAGGAAAACTAAAAGGCCTAAATACAGTTAATACAAAAAAAAAAAAAAAAACACTGAACTCTGACATGACAAAACTAAGAAATTGCGCAAAAAATAATAAATGTTGAGATCCCACTGGCGCGTAGGGTTTGAAAATCATCATTTAAATCACAGAATTTTTGTGAATTTTTTTCAGATTTTTAAAAATGGCGTTTTCAAAATTAGCTTTTTGATTTTTTTAAATTTCACCGGTGGTCGAAAAAATCTGAAATAAATTCAGAGACCCTTTTGGGTTGGTTGCAACATCATACTAAAAAATTATCCAAATCGAAGGGGGTGAGGTACATGCGTTGCAAATTTGACGTGGAATGCGCCATATACAGATGATACTATTGTGAAAAATTTCGTACTCAAAAATTACATTCATCAACTATCACTATTTTGTCCTAAAATCACCTCAATGTAGAATATTCTCTCCGAATTTGAAGGAGTTTTCCGTGCCGTGCGACGACCATTTTTTTTCTTTTATGCATAAAATCTGGAATAATTTCGAATTTCCTCCCAAAATGCTAAAATATGTTCTCTTATTAACACAATTTTTCTTTTTCATTTCTTGATTTAAGATCAACAGAAAATACATTATCAATTCCCACTATTAACAGATTCTCATTCTCACCTGAGATTTCCTCTTTAATTTAATTTAGGATCGAATGGCAGAAAGTTTTATGCAAACTGGAGATTTCTTTGCTACAAGCGGGGTACCTCCAACAGGGAGCTTCAAGTTGGAAAGAAGATACTACTCTCTTATAAACACCACATTATGGGCTATTATTGTTCTTGTTCCCATGCTCTACTATCTCATCAATCTTCTTTTATCTGGTTCTACCGTATACTTTTCTATCGGAGTTGGGATCATCATATTATGTAAGTGCTTTATCTAATAAAATAAAATAAAAAATAACCCAGGTATTTTTCACATGCTTTATGGTGTCCAGCGATCCTGAAAGTTTTGGAGGTCCTGAAAATTTTCAAAAAAATTTCAAAATTCTCAATCGCAAATAACTACGAATTTCACTTTTCACATATTTAATTCAGATTGTGAACTAGTCACTTCAAATAGTAGATTGCAATAGGTGTGGTAAAACCGGGACTTTGCACACGTGATGTTTTCAGCATGAGCCACAGTCGAGTGAAGACAAGTGTTGAAAACATCACACGTATCACACACTACTTTTCATGACAAATGCATGGCAACCTTTACTTTCGACGCCATGATAATGTGAAAAAGTACGCCATGATAGTGTGGCAAAAACTTTGTCACACTCTTCGACAAGGACTTATTTTCTCAGCTGTTTATAGGAAGATAAAGGAAGTTTGCGATGCATATGTTATGCAAAGTAATATTTTGAATTAGTAACCGTTTAAATTTTATTGAAAGCAATTGAAAATAAAGTCATATAACGGCTTTCGCGAATCTAGGTCTTGTTTACTTTTTCATCCACCGAAAAATCACATGATATAACTATCCTCTCAACACAATCTTATAGCCTGAAAAAGTCCTGGATTTTAATACTCCAATTTTGCTGGACAGCATGACCAAGTGCACATTGGTATTAAATTTTGTGACCATTAATCATCACTTTACTGTTCACCGGCTGAATAAGGACAGGTCTTAAATATGGTAATTTTTATTTACAGTTTTCCTGTTAATGTACAAAACAATTGGAATGTCTCAGATAAGCAAGAGTTCTTCGTACGGATCTGCAGACACTAAGAAAACTGAGTGAGGACACAGTATTTGTCTATAAAGATCGAAAAGCACACAAAAAAAAAACAATAAACATAAACATAAACAAAAAAAAAGATACAAGAATAATAATATTAAATTATTAAGATATATTTGCGAGGTGAGAGGTGGACTAATGTAATTACTATGTGAACAGCGATATAATAACTTAATACCTCTTGCTATTCGGTTTCAAATGCCTCGTATATAAGTATGTGTATGTATTTTAATACGTACATGCATATATTGTATAGTATGTACAGAATATCTGACATCAATTTTCTCCAGTTAAATGAACACTCTTGATAAGCTGTGAGGGAAGGAAAAAAAAATAATATAATTCAGGAATCATTTGAAAGAAGAAGTCGCATTGTTTTTACAGGGACACGATAAGAATTGAGAAAATATTGTTGTGTTTATTTTCATCTTCTAAATTGCAGAGGTGATCGAAGTGAACAAAGCACAAAATCAGCAGCTAAAATCTCCTCTAAAAAATATGAACATCGATGGAAATAAAGTTGTAATTGGATAAAAGATTTTTTTTTTTAAATATATATATATTGTGAGACTGATAGCTTGAAAGAAAAAGGATTTCCGGAACAAGAAAATGAAAGAAAAAAATACTTCATTCATTTTGTGCCCCTTTCAAAACCATAAACTACTTTTGGCTTGAAATTATTTTTGGAATTTCAACTCTCTCTTTTTCTATTTCCCCCTATCGCCTGTGTAGCGATGGGAGGAGAGGGGATTTAAAATTATACACCCTGCATAGAAGTGTACACATTCTCGGCGTAGTATATAATATTGATATTAATATATCCATATTGATATTACATTTACTGTATAAGGTAGTAAATGTGTTTGTGTTCAAAGGTTTTTTTAATATCTAGTGACTGTTATTGTTAAATAAACAGCTTTTTAATCCCATTATTACATAAACGTTAACGTCAAAGAAACTGTTCACATTCCCATCAAGTTTAATCAACTATGTACCATTTTTTTCATAAAAGCTTCATCATTTATAACTGTCAAAGTATCGTTCAGTCTCTTCTTCACAATTCGAAACTTTACTTGCAAGAGGATACGCCAGTTTCCCTGACGCTAATATGTCCAAATTTTTTACATTTATGCTTAACAATTACCCCTGCGGCAGTTGATTAGAGTATTTACTCTTGCAAGCGATTGGGTGGAAAAAAACTCGGATCATTCGGGCCGTTTTAGATTTAAAAGAAAAGCAAAGAAAAAAGAACATGATACTCTGGACACACGTGAGCATCCAGAGCTTGAATGTGTTAGACTTTACTATTTTTCTATGCTATGCATTTTTTTGATGCCATAATTGTAAGTGGAATGAGTATTTATTCAGTAAAGCCTGCAGTACCAGTTATACGAATAACTTCCGTTACAGTTGCTGCGTGAGCTTTTTAAGCAAAAATGATTTCTTATTGACTTCAGTACTTTATTATTTACTATACTAGGTCAGATCGCGCGATTCACGCGCGCTGAAGCTGATTCCATTTTTGATTTAATTATAGTTCACTATGTTAATTAATATACTATGTTCATTAATATTCTTCAGTACTCCAATATCGTGTACCCTTCAAGGGCACACTTCCGTAGAATTACATGGAGTACACTTTGTGAGTGTTTCACACCCAACTCCCAAGTTTATTCAAATGTGTGGTGTGCTGACCGTATTGTATCCACTGTTATCATGTCATCAATTCATGACAATGAAAAAAAGGTAGCATTTCATACAAAATAGACAGTAAATAGTAAATTATAATTCAGTGAAAACAGTACATTTGCTTTAGCGCGCAATCTTATTTCAGTGTGGTACATTCGGATATTAGTCCAGTCATTACGTCGGAAAAATCGGCTTAAAAATGAAAATGAACCGAGAAAGCCAAATTTTGGATATTACGTGGGGGATGGCTAGAAAAGCTTAAGTTCAAATTGTCGACCAAAATAACCTTGTGCAATTTCCGCCATCTTGAAAAAACCCTTAAATTCAGTTTTTTCATCATAACTCGGTTCCCCGTTGAGATACGAAAATTTTTATGGAATACTTTTTTGTTGCTCTTTTCACGATCTACACTTAAGGTCCCATACATTTTTCACGTATCGATCGTCGTTTTCGAGATATCGATCAAAAATATCAAAAATTTGGGGAGAAATTTTTTAATTTTTTTAATTTTTTTTAATTTTTTAATTTTTTTTTTATTTTCACGACTCGAAGAGTCTACCGAGGAGGAACTTGAACAGCCAGGACCATCCAAACGACGAAAAACGTGTGAAAAAAATTTCCACCTGTAATCATTATTTTTGCTGCATAAAAATTATTTCATCAATAAATTTCATGTATTTGATTTATAATTTGGCTGGTTTATGAATTTTTTTTGTATTGCAATAATTCCCTGAACCATTTTCCATCCATTTCGACGTGTGGATACAACCGAGCGAGCGGCTAAATGAAAACCGGGCACAGTTTTACTGACTTTGTGGCGCGCAAATTTTTGATATTTTTGATCGATATCTCGAAAACGACGATCGATACGTGAAAAATGTATATGTATCATTAGATTTTTATTTTCTCACTGAAAATCGGTGAATTGACTTGGAATAATTTAGATAGTCGCTATCTTATTCGATTGAAAAGGATGGTGAGCATTTGTCAAATTTCGAAAAAAATTGATTGTTACTTTTTCGAATTTTTTTACAGCTGTATACTTTTTGTCTATTTGTAAAACTTAATTCCCCGAAAACTACATTTTTCCAATTGGTGAACATGATATCTCGAGCATGAAACCACCGATGTCGATTATCATAATTATTATTATTATTATTTTCAAATCACAGGAATTCAACAAGTGATGGAATGGATTTCTTTATTAAAAATTCGTCGAAGCAGATATCAACAATTATATTGAAAGGAACAAGAAATAGTTAATTTTTTTGTTGTGTTTTTATTTGTTCCTGCTACAATTGGCGTCAAATATAAATCGGGGCCAAAACTGGCACTGTTTTAAGTTTTTTTAAATCGTCTTTTTTCCTGTTTCCTCACGTTTCTTGTGTACAAGAAGAGTCCGGGAAACATGGGTGATGAGAACAAACCGAGCAGGGGCCCTAGCCGGGCACTTCGGCTAAATATGTAAATTGGGGGCAAAACGGGCACTTAGTCTGAAAATAATAATTTTGTCTGAATTGATTTTTTATGATACTCCGACGTTTTTTGTGACAACAAAAACACAAAAAAGCAAAAGATGAATAAAATACGGGGCAAAAAAATTGTTTTTACAACACATGCATGAAAACTGGCGGTTTTTAAGCATCTAAAGCTGGACAAAAGCTGCTGTATTCAGACCTAGAAAATAAACAAGGGAAAAAAACTCTCAGAACAGTGAAAAAAAACTCTCGGAACAGGGAAAAAAACTATTACAGTCCGACCTCCCAATAAGCACGCCCGCAATAAGAACGCTTCCCCGACTTCTCGCTCGAGCACTACCCCCACTCCAAGCTCGAATTATACTGGCGTGCCAATGAGAGAGAGAGAGGCAGAGAGAGTGAGTAAGCGAAGAACGCATGCATGGTGGGGGTACTCGAATTCTCGGAAAAACTCTTCCCCTTGGGGGCTTTCTGCGTTCTTATTGAGAGGTCGGACTGTAATGATGGTTTTTTGAAAATACGCGTCTTTCGTGCATACGTTGTAAAAAATATCATATGCACCATGGTCGGGAAGCCATTTTTTGTCTTGCGCGACATTTGCACACTCGTCTGCGGTCTCGTACGTTTTCGACGCGCTCGACCTAGGACTCGTTCCGCAAATGTCGCGCACGTCAAAAAACGCCTACTTCCCTCCCTGGGTGCATAATATACTATTTATAATCGTACAATTCTTTCGGCATATTTGCAGTTATTACCATCCTCTTGTGATGAAAAGTTATTAAAAAATTCTGAAAAAACGTAAATTTCTAGAAAATAATAATAATTCGATTCCAAATTTTTGGAAGTATTAATTTGATTGATATTTTTCCAAAAAATCTATTCCATCGAAAAATAACTGAAAAACATTATTTGCCCGACTAAGTTTCGAACAAAGTTTTGAAAAAATGTTTGAAAAAATTCTGATTCCATTTGAATAACAGAAAAATTTCATGAACAATTTGACTTATTTTTCGCATTTTCTTCATGTAAATAACGTCAGGAAACTGGAAAAAGTCAATAAAAAAAAAATTAAAACACTGCCCGTTTTGCTCCGGATTTCTATTTTGCGCCGAGGTGCCCATTCTGCCTTCCTCTATCCTATATTGTATCGAAATGGGTATGCAGAAAAAATTACAATATATCTTTGCTGTCGTCGTCTTTTTGGTCAGAGTTATAAGCGTTGGCTTCGTGATGTTTTTCCTCGTATCCTCCCATCGGCCTGGCTTTGTACTCCACCATTTTTAATTTTCCGTTAGAGTCGTAGTACCCATAGTGTCCTTTTACAGATCCATCACGAAGACGTTCTTCTAGACGAAAGTGCCTATTGTCTCTAGAATTAACGATTATTAGTGTGATTACTCATCATACAACCAGAGAGACCTGCCTCTCTATTAGTGTCTAAAAACTGTAGACATAATTTTTCTCAAAATTACAACCCTTAGGGGCCATCCATAAATTACATCACACAAATTCGACGATTTTTAACCCCCCCCCCCCCCCCCCCCCCCCCCGTTCTTGTCACAGGTGGTCATATTTTTTAAATCCCCTCCTCCCTGGCGTGACGTCACATATTTTTCAAGCTAGTAATATTTTTAAGATTTTTGTTCGTATACAAATTTTGTGTTTTGATATTTTAGATTTTGCCATGTGACGTCATAAAGTTTTTGACCCCCCCTGCCCCTTGTCACACAATGTCACATCTCGTTGACCCCCCCCCCCCCCCCCCCCCCCCCAACGTGTGACGTAATTTATGGATGGCCCCTTATATCTGTAATTGCTTCTATTCTAGGATTGAAGAAAGAGAGAAAACAATGAATCGCAAAGAATGTCGATTCTTTGTTTTATTTACATATGATTTCCAGCACTTACCCATCACCAGTGTCGTATCCAAATATATAGGTCTGTGGTCCCTCGTGACCGTGTATTTGAAATTCTACTCGCTCCCCGTCTTCTGACAACAGCAAAGGATTCTTCGATTTTTCTTTCGGGCGTTTTTGCAATCTTTCAACTTTCCCGCTCGGACTCTTATATGACATTAGATATATACTTATCAATGACACTTATTTAAAATTTATCAGTGCGCATAGAATATACAACATTTTTGAATAAGATTATAAGAGGGTTTCGCAGTCTGGAGCTCCACAAAACATGAATGTTTTTCGAATCTTCGTGTCTTTGCGCGTTGTAGACGGAAAAAAATGAAAAAATGCGTTTTGAAAATGCACAACTTAAGCTTCAATTTGGAAAAAAATGGTTGACGATATCATCAAAATTACGACCTTCATGGTCGTTGAAGTCATGGTCTGTAAAAAGCAGCGTTGAAAACGGTAACCAAGATTGTAACCGAACGGGGTATCTGAAACCTAAAATCAAGGAGTCATTTTAATGATCAAGGTATCGTCTAAGCTTCTATTTTTCGACGCTGCCTTTTGCAGACCATGGCTTAATCGGCCATGGTGGTCGTAATTTTGATGATATCGTCAACCTTTTTTTTCCAAATTGAAGCTTAAGTTGTGCACTTTCAAAACGCGTTTTTTCATTTTTTTTTCTTCCACAACCCTCAACGGCACGACACTTCGAAAAACATGGATGCTTTCTGGAGCTCCAGACTGGGAAACCCCCTTAACCACAGTTTGCCGCAGTAATTAACTAAACGCATTACATTTGTCAGTCCTATTTTTGAGAAAAATGTGATAATTTGATTTCACTACCTCGACACGTTCCTCCGGATCATGTTCTCTGTCGTATGATGGTTTATGATTACTCAAACCCTTTTCACTCTCAGGATTTTTTTTTTTTGATTTTTTCTGCTTCACGATTCTGTGGTTTTTTAGTCGTTCTTCATTCGTAGCCGAGTCTTCAATCGGCCGTTTTGATTTCCGTTTATTCTTCACCCAAAACTCTTTCTCCTCGAACTTCAGCTTTGGAAGCTGCATGTAAGGAGACGGGACTTTGGGGTACAAATAACTAGGCACGGATCTCGTCCCTGCAATATTCGAGAACTGACTCCGAGCCGAAAAATCTCTGTCCCTAAACTTATGATTTTGTGGAAGAGTCCTAATCTTGGACTTCGATTGCACTCCCTCTTGATCATCTCTGTGAACGTATTTCCGTTTTTCTCCTATCGAATCCTTAGACTTCATCAGCAAAGGCTCAGCGTCAATTTCGACCAATTTTTCGTTCTTTGAAATGTGCTTAGATTTCTTCATCAGTTCCTTCGGCGACGGCGTGGGTCTTTTGATATCTGCCTTGAACCTACGATTCCTAGTTTTGTCTCTAAAAGAGTTCTGTCTCTCCGGTTCTGACTTAGCGCTTCCTCCAGAGTGCAGGGCGACTTCCGATGGCACGTAATAAAATATGTAGCGTGGCCCACTTTCGATGGAACGGTGCGTGCCTTCGCGATCAGATCCGCTTTCTGCAGACATTTCTAGCCACGGGAAACCGTTTTTTATTTCTTCCAAAGTCAGCATAGGAACGTTTGCGTACTGAGTAAATGCGACTCGAGATTTAACGTGCACCGGAAATCGGGGAGGAAATGGCTCTTCGTATTTAACCATCACCGAGCAAACTTCTGGCCTGATGAAGAGCAAGATGACCACGCCAAAGTTCAGCTTGAATAAACACATCAAATATTGATGAAAAAATTACGACGAAACCATTGACATTTTTATTTTCGCAATATTGAAACGCGGGATGAGAGTTAACTTTTTATAAATTAATTGCAAATCATCTTCCCTTTGATTGATACCGTAAAAAACTTATCGTATTACTCACGAATAAAAACATGTGCCAAATATAACATACGAATCAAACAGCGAACAAAGTTTTGTCTTTTCCGTACGAAATTTGAATTCTGCGAACGCATGATTTTCGCGGTACTGCCCAGCTCATTGTCTACATGCATTCGGATCTTTTTACCGCTTTCACATTTCGTTACGCTCTGTGGTACCCCCTGAATTAGCAAATAGTCACAGAGTATATTCGCTGTATCTGCTACACTATTATTATGCTAAATGTAGAGGATTTTATCTCGAAATATGATCCAATGATCATAGGAAGCGTCAAAAAACAGTCAAGGCACACGTTAGATAATAATATGATCATTCTAATCGAATATTGCGACAAAATAAAACGAAATTCGTAGAAAGTTGAATGTGCAGTAATTCCTCCCTGCCTTTTTACTCTCAAGTCACGACAATTCAGTATCGTTTCTTTTCTAACCGCCGGTACGTATAAAGGTATTTATATCATGCATAGCTATCATGTCTATGTACTCATTTTTCACTCGCGCCACTTGACTGGACAAAGTGCATTGGCATTATAGAAATGTCAGAGCAACTCGTGCATGACTAATCGAATGATTTCGAGATCATTTCGTTCGACATACGATCGTTATATTTTATATTATGCTGATGTATAGAAAGTGGTTTGAAATCGCGCGTGAGGTTTGAAAATTTTAGGATGAAAGCAATGGTAAAAATAATGTAGAATTTACGAGTGAGGATATATAAAGTATTCTTTTTACTACTTGGAAATATAAATAAATAAAATATGCACGGATTCATTTCGGGCCACGATTTTTTTATTTTTTTTTATGCAATTGTATCTGTATTTGATTGGATTTAAGTACAAACAGAAAACGGATATATATAATATATGGTATATGAATTCAGTTCAATGAGTTATACTCACAAGAGTTTTCGTCGGAATCATGACTGCAAGCAGGTCCACTGAGAAATTGACTGACAATGATCATGAGACTATGAGAGATTGAGTCTCGGCGTCTATCTGATAAAACTCTCTCTTTTAATCGAATGATCCCCACTTTGCAAACTGTCTAAGCGCCGCCGTTTGTTATTGACAGATTTTCACTTCTATCTAAAACTGACCGATATCGTTACTATAAAGTATCCAGGTGTCTATTTCTTCCTAACACCAAGAAGTACGGTTATTTCATGATCGGACTACTCCGTGAGGTTTACATTCACGCAAGATCATCAAAACCGTACGTAACTTCCGCCCTGTATAATAAATGTACCATAATAATGCATCGCCGCAACTCAGGTGGTCAAACTGCCCATCGAGAAATCAAATTTAGAAATATACCTAAGTGTACCGTGCGTACCTTCAATGAAAAAAGACCCTGCCGGTCTTGTATAGATTCTCTCGATTAACGGTATTATGGTTATTTGGTCCCTCTCAGTAAAAGGTGAGGCGTGCAGCATGGGGGGATGCGCGATTGACCCTATCATAAGGGTTCCATGTACAGCAGGGTGTATCAAAAAAATCGACATTTTTTGTTTTTTCAAATGGTCGTGAAATTTTGTCAGAAGATGCCAAAATAAATATCCTGTCAAAATTTGAGCCCTCGAGATTAATATTAATAGAGGTCGCGCTACACAATTTTCCATTTCCCATTTAAATAGTACGGGAAATTTTTTTTTGTAAACCTTAGAATTTTATAACTCGCCGTAAAACCAACGTATTGGAAAGGTCTTTACATATTCGTGTAGGAAATTGAATTCTCTACAAAAAAGCTCTCTTAAGATTTTTTAATAAACTTATTCCTCCAAGGTTAAAGTAGCATGTATAGGGAATTTTCAGATTTTTTCACTTTTTCGGCAAAATTATTATTGTTTCGGAAGAAAATTGTAATTTTCTTTGAATAAATTACAATCACAATACTTATAATAGGTACTTATAGGATAATACTTACCTGAAGGACCCTTTTGCGAAAATCGTGGATCTAGCAGGCCGCACCTGATGAGTTCAGATATTATGGGGTTGGGAGAAAAAAAATACGGTAAAAGTGTAGTCCTTAATTTTTATCGCAAACAGTTTCGCTATACTCCCAATGTACCTAAAAAAAATTCAAATCGATCGATTGGTGAAAAGATGTTGCTGGCCTTAATTATAATTGGAAAAAAAAATTTTTTAAGGTGATAGTATCGTTACTGGCTTTTTTTTCTGCCAAGACTTTATTCATCATGTAATGAGCCAAAAAAAAAATCCAGTCAATAATAGTAGTGGAAACATTGAAAAAAATTATTAAAGTCGTTGTTTCCTTCTTTGTCATACCCCTCAGCTCATTTCTGTATTAATCGCGACGATTTCAATAATTTTTTTCGATATATTTCCACCAATATTTTTCTATTACCTTAAAATTATTATTATTATTTTTGGATTATAATTAAGGTTGGCAACATTATTCCACCAACCGATCAATTTGAAATTTTTTTTTGAGTGTATTGGGAATATAGCGAAACTATATAATGCAATAAAAATTGAAGACGATACTTTTACCTTATTTCTTTTTTTTTTTTTTCTCATCCCATAATATCTGAACTCCAGGTGCGGCCTGCCAGATCGACGATTCTCGCAATTAAGCGTCCTTCGCAAGAGTTTCATCGACGATAAAATTACCTGACGATTTTGGTCGTCAGCTCTCCGACACATTCTATGTGATGCGAATTGAAAGTATTAGATGGAAGAAAAAGTGTACCAGTTTAACGTTTGACTATGTAATCATTAGCAACATAGTTCGGTAATTCTTGTGTCATATAACTATATCGCAAATAAAAAGAACGGCGTAGCGACATGACAGGTGTCGCAATTGTCTCGATGCTTCGTGAATAAAGAGCCTGACCATCATTCAAATACCGGATCATCTATGAATCAAATTTTTATAATTTCTGTACACTATTTGACGAAAAACAAAGGACATGCAGACTCGCTGAGTTAAATGGACCATGTCTCCGTCCGCCCGGCCTTGTACACTCAAACAATACTCCGAGCACTTAAATTGTCATTCTATTCATGATCGCGCTTGTATGGCATACATTTTGACATAAACATGCAGTGGGTTTACTTTCCAAACGTTGTTTCCCATAATCCCATAAAAACATATACGCGGAACCATCATTAGCCATACTTGCTGTGCAGCTCAAACCGAGTAGATCGAATTCGTGAAGGATGCGTCTCACCCAACTCTTCGCCTGTTGTGTGCTCGTTCTTTGCTTGCACGAAGGGATGGTTAGTAGACAATAGAAATTCGATATTGACAAGCCCGCGTCAATATACAATCCAGATCATACATTTAGAGCGTGTTTCGAAGTATACTTCCAGTACTGAAAGTTGTCCTTGTTTCTTTCTCGCTCCTTACGGTTCGTGAATGTAGCTATCTCTCTCTTATGCTGCAGTACTGGCAGTAATTTCGGAACACGCACTTAGAATAGATAAAATCGGCGAGTGGCGATCACCGCAGAGGTGATCATCGTAGATTGCATTGAAGTGACATAATTCACCCATCGATCCTTGCACTTCGTCATATTCATTTACACTCCGCGCAGATCATACTTTTGTGGACACATCTGTATTGTGTATCTCCGACTATGTTTTCAGGCCTTAAAGTGTCGAACTGGTGAGCACCAGACGAACAATCAATTCCAAAAAGTAATGCACCGATGTAGGGATCGGATACTCCAAGGCAACCAAAGAATCGGCGGCGATAACTCTTCGGATGATGACTCTGACAATGACGACAGCTATGACGACGAATCAATAGACTCTGACGAAAAGGATTACGATAAAAAATTCATGAACGGCCGCACCGGGACAACACAGACCAGCATGATGAGGAACTCAGGTTCCAATAATAATAAGTAATCATTTTTTTTCCGATTTTTATAGAACTGTCAGTCAGAACTTTAGGGGTACAAGTATAATAGATATATCTTGATAACATTGAAGACTGCACATTAGGGTGGCGCAAAAACCGACTTTTTTTTATTTTTTGAGTCTCGTATGAAAATATGTTATTCTATCATGTTTTAAGACCCCGCTCCAAAATGAGCTCAAAAAAAAAAAATTTAGTGGTCGCTCAAGTTTTTTAAAAATTTCAGAAATAATCAAAGTTTGATTTTTTTGCGGTTTTTTCGTGCGTGACGGTAGAATTTTGTACCCCAGAACAGTAAAAAAATTCTCAAATTTTTAACTCAAAGTATTCATTTTTAAAGGTCGCTCCTGATTTTTTTTTTATATTCAAAATTCTTGCCTTTTATGTTTTCGAGCGACCTTTAAATCTTGATATGAAGAATTCATTCAAATTCTTGCTTCCAATTAGCAAGGCAATGGATAAAAATTCACCACGATACATAAAAAAAATCAAACACGACACTGAAAGTATGATTTAATAATAGTCAATATTTTGAAGCAATAATTTTGAATATAAAAAAAAAATTATGAGCGACCTTTAAAAATGAATATTTTGAGCTAAAAATTTGACAATTTTTTTGTTGTTTTGCGGTACAAAATTCTACCGTTACGAGCGAAAAATTCGGAAAAAAATCGAATTTCGACTATTTTTGAAATTTTAAAAAATCTCGAGCCATTCCTAAAAAAAAATTTTTTGAGCTCATTTTTGGAGAGGAGTCTTAAAACATGATGAAATAACATTTTCATACGAGACTCAAAAAATAAAAAAAAGTCGGTTTTTTTACGCCACCCTACTGCACATTCATTTTTGGGAGCGTACTTGATATCAAATGCCTATATATAGGCATTATATGGCCTATATATATGCTTCAGCATTTCCTGTTGTCTTTCTTCCATGCATCATTTCCGTTACTATTTTCTCACGGTTCCCGGGTTTCAGCGGAGATCAGCACAGCAATTCGCGCAGATATGAGCAGAATACAAGTCCTCGTCCTTATCCATACAACAGGATTATGAGCAACGCTAGTTCTGCAGGAGCTGGAGTTACCAACGACAGACTTTCGGGGAACAATACGACTTTACGAAACGGAGCATCCAATAACGTGGCAAACTCTGGGCACAACGATATGAACACGAACCAACATGATCAGGCCGTATGATGTTTTACTTTCTGAATCTTCAGGACATTCTTTTCATATGCACATCGCCCTAGCTGTCATTTGAGGATTAAAATTCTGCCTCTTTTTCCAGTGCATCGTTCAATGCTTTTTCGACGAGTTGAATTTGGTGAGTATATTTAATGTTCCAATCAACAGATTTAAATTTACGCGGGAAAACTATTATTTCCAACTATTTTAAATTCCTAAATAAAATTTGTAACTTGAATATCGAATGTCGATGCTGTGTGACGTCCGCCTATATAACTATACAGTATTACTACGTAATATTAAATTTCTTGAACAAAGTTTCAAGTTGTTTGAAATTATAGCTTGTGAATCGCGCCAATGTTTGTATTTCTGTATCCAGATTGATCAGAATGGATTTCCCGAAAAGTCTGCAGTAACAAGAATCATGATGCAAAATATCCGGGACCATGAGCTACAAGATTTTGTTGATGAAGCTGTGATTGACTGCTTTTACTTAATCGATGCAGACAGAAACAAAGAGCCCTGCAAATTTTCACAAAATCTTCTGAATTGCCTAGCTGACAAAGGCCGAGCGGTAAGTAGCTGGTCCAAACTTGAAATTTTAACTGTGCACTACCTTTTCTTGAAAGCTCCGCAGAAATCGCGTTTTTTTTCAAACTTAGAACAGAAAATAGAATGCAGGGCACAAGCACGTAAAGGGACTCCAAGACGCGTTTGAGTGACGCACTGGTCTTTGGCTCATGCGACACTTTCACACTCGTCATAAAGTCCTTCGTTCCACGCCCTTGCCAATTTCCATACAAACAACTATTCTCAAATACTCCTCTTTTTTTATTTTATGACCATTATTGCCTATATCATGAAACTGCAAGCATTATTTTTTTCAATGTAAATTTCGTTCTCCGATGTTGACGAGTATTATCATTAAAAAGTTTAAATTTTTACAGAGATGCGAAGATTGGGACTCTCAATGATGAACTAGATTTTTCTGAACACACATAATATAATATACGCACGATGTCTTCAATAAGCACGATATATTTATCAAAATATATTGCTAATGAAATGGTATAAACTATATATATGTATATCGATATATTCAAACTATGATATGCAAATACTCACAAAATAAAAATTAGTCAAGGGATTACTGTAATTGTGTGGCTTCTCATTTGTTCGCTGAAAAAACAAGACTTTTCGAACACATCACCTCACCTCTCGCAACTTTGAACTTTCCAACTCTTACAATTTTTCTCGACTCTACATGTAATTCGGTAGCTAGACTTTTGCCATAATTGCACACGTTTCGAAATTTTTGCAGGATTTTCCATGGTCAAAATTCTAAATGGCGATCATTTGAACTTTCGATATGTAGTCTGCAGTATTTCATTATCAGATATTATCTTCTCCACTTGTTTGAGTCGAATCCATCCGCATTTGGAAGCTCAAAGTAGCCTTCAGGTTGCTTGGAGGAATAATACAAGTACGTAGATTTAATCGATTTTATTGATTCTCCGAACTAAAATATACACCTGCCGGAATATAGTTATGTACATACATAGATAGATAAAAAATGCAAATGCTATCTAACTTTTGTTTAAAAAATATAATTTCAGCGTATAAGTATACCTATAATGTAATGTACAATATTTTATACAAACCCGAAGCATTTGACGGCAGAAATAAGTTTTTATTTTTGATAAAGTGTTATAATATATATTATAGCAACATTCGTAAACCTTAAAGCGCTCGCCAAATCATCTAACTATTGTAACAAATCGATTTGACAAACTTCATTGTTACTCAGATACGACACGTAATATTCATTAATCAAAATTAGGTCGCTGTACATATCTCGGTCGTGAATTTCAAATTAACGAAATTTTACAAGCGTTTTACCTCCTAGCTGATAGCAGAGGTATGTGGATCAGTTATCCAGTTTGTGAGAATGGAAATGCATCATCCTCATAATTTATAAAACTTTTTTCAAACTGAAAAAAGGAGAAATAATGAACCTGCGAGAATAACTATTTTCGTGACACAATTGTTCGTTTTAGAATGAATATAAGTAAATATACGGGATCGTTTTTTAGCGAATGTTAGTAACAATAATTCTCTACTAGATCCTGACAATGGTATTATTTCTTATTTTTCTCTGTATACCTCTGGTTACTTTCGTTTCTTTAATTCCTCGAACCTCTTTGTCAAATCGTCAAAGTCTATATCGTCGCTGGCTGAACCCGGAGGTGGCTCGCTTTCCGTTGGTACAGCGGGCAAATCTGGTAAATTGAAGTCGTTCATTGGCATTTTCGACCGTGGTTGAGGCTTCGGTTTTTGATCAGACTGAAAATGACGATAAAATATCAAGAACCTTTATCCAAAAGCTCATTGTACAACAAAACCATTGATTGATAAGAATTATCATTTTATCAAGCCTTTTAACATCCAGATCAGTGATTTGTTTTCAGACTAGGGACTATTCACTTGGAATCGGAAGGAAATCCGTATTGCGATTGCCAATAATTTTTCCTATGTCAAACTGATTTTCACAGATTCCCAAAGATTTTATCGGAGTTTCCGTGATTTTTAGATCGAGAAAATTGCACAAAATAGATTTCAGAACATCGAGCGATTCCCAGCGACTCCCAGCAATTTCATTAACAATTAAAAGAAGTTTTTGTGCAGTATTTTAAATCAGTGTTCTTCAATTACTTGATACTATACCTTTTCCTACATTTTAAATCTGTGAAATCTTGGCAGTGGCCACCCTGGGATTTATGAATAATTGAAAAAAAAAAACAGAACATCAGATTGAACAGGCGAGTATATAGTCCGAGGCATCTAATAAATAAAATGAAAATTACGATCTTGATATAATAAACGCGCATTTAATAAACTCAGTTTCTCAATCAAAAATCAACCGCACGCTCATAGAAAATCAGTGAATATCACAGAAGGTAGCAAGTACGAGAGCAAGTTATCCCAAAAGCCGCGCCGTTCTCAGAGTCGGTAGGAATCGCCGAGTTTCGTTGGGTCTCGGTGGAAACCGTTGAGAATCGCTACATTCGGACAGCAATCGCTGCATTCCGACAGGGATTGCTGGGAATCGCTGGGAATTGCTCGATGTTATTAAATATGAACTGATATAAATTCCCAATTTTCAGTGCATCCAAATTATATTGAGTTCTAACAATTCCTTGAGGATTTCCTCTAATATCTTTGCGATTTCTCATCGAATTCCCCGGTGATTCCTCAAGTGAATAACCCCTCGTTTTCAGAACTTTTCGTATTTCGAATGACACGACTTTTTTTCAACCAGTGAAGCATAAAACTCACCTGTTTGTTCAAATCTGGTGGAAATGAACCGTATGGAGGTGGCAGGTCATCATTCTACATAAAGAAGACCGAAGATTAATAATTTCATGGAATTCAGTCTCACTGTATGCCAGGGTGATGCAATCTTGACCTCAAATTCGATTTTTCGATCTCACCCCGAAATTTCGTAGTTTTTAACATTTAAGTCAGCCTCCTTATCGCGCGATTGAACAATTTCGAAAGGTCGGTCAAGAATTCTAAATATAATTTTCCATACTGATTGATTCTCTATATTTCTTTATTATCAATATTCATGGAAGTGCTCAAAATTTTTGGCACAAATATAAATATTGATATTCGTGGGTCGGTTGTGGGTCGTTTATGAGTCAAAATTCGAAGAGATCATTATTTCAAATGTTAAAAATTCTTCGCCGACCTCTAAATATCAATGTTTTTGACCAGGAAGGCTTACTCAAATATTAAAAACTACGAAATTTTTAAGCGAGACCGAATATTGAGAATATGAGATCAAAAAGTTGTCACTTTACTGTACACATTGAATAGCTTCATATTAAAACAGTCAAATTATTCTGCTTACACTTGGTCTATTCTCGTTGCTATTGTCCAGCGGTATATTGTAGGAAAACGCAGCTGGATTAAAAGACGTGTTTTGATCCTTATTTATCCCAGGTGGAGCTGCAGGTGCCACAAATCCCGCTGGTAGATTGCCTTTATCAGTCATCTAGAAAAAGCACGCCAATAATTACATACAAATTGATTGAGACTGTTGTGAAATCGATTCAAATCTACTCATGCTTATATAATCAGAATATTAACACTGGAAAGCTTGGACAGTAGAAACTGGATATATTGCCGAGCATGGGGCTGTAAGGGAATAAAATTCATGGAAAAGACAATATAGAAAGGACTCCGACTTTGCCCGAGCGCTGCTCTTAAGACAGGCAGAAGTTAGAGCGCCTGCGATCTCGCTTATTCATTGCGCATAAATATGTGTAAGGAGAAGCGAAATATATCCAGTTTCAACTGTAGAATCATGAAATTTAATGAAACGATTTATGAGTTTCGTCGATATCTCATGAAAATCTTGAGAAACCAGTTCAGATCTGTACAACAGATTAGAAGTCCGTAAAATTATTGGAATCTCGGAATCTAGCCAAAGCCAAAAAGCCTTGAAATATACCATCGGATTATTGGGTCCGTCGGGAGTAGGCAGAGTAGGCGGTTGAGGGAATCCTACGAAGCCAAGGGGCTGCGGATAACCTCCACTGGCCAAATCTAGATTATTAGGTAATTCCCCTGCGTTGTTGCCAATGTCGATTAACAGAGCATCTTGTCCTTCAGACATGACTTGAGGGTCAGGTTCATAGGGTATGTTATAATTGTTGGCGATCTCGACCAAATACTTCTCCACCAAGAGCTTGGAAGGAGATTGTACGCCCATTTTGTGTTTCAATTTCTCGGATATAGATTGAACGGCTTCCTCTCGGCATGCTTCTGTGTATTGCCGGCCGTATTTTGCGGTGAGAATATCAGCTATCACTTTCATCTCTTGTACGTCAGTTTGGATGCGAGGAGCTGCCCAGATGATTGTTGATATTGCCTCGGATAATCCTTCATCCAAATTTCTGTTAACGATTGCTTGGTATGTTATGTGAATTCAGACACAGGTGTATGAGTTTTATTCAGAGCAGGAGTTTAACTTACTTCATTTGTTGAATCAGGCCGAAGCGAGCGAGGAGTAAATCGCAGTACATTTCGAGTAATTCCATAGCCTCTACCATGTAGTCTTCTCTGATGATATGTTCGACCCTTATTTTGGCCCTTTCCACCTTACCAGCAGCGATGTAATCGGCTATTTCTTTCCTGGCTTTTTGGGCTAACTCAGTTTTCTTCTTCTCTAATAGTTTTAACCTGTTTATAGCTAGCCTCAAGTTAGTTTTTAATTTTGTGTAATTCGGACCGCTCGAAAACATCGTGTCGTTTGTGCCCAAGTCCTTCAGGATCAGAAATCAGAGCACGGTGTTGTTGAGGAAACTAAACACCCTTTTTATCCGGAACGAAATCCAGCGATGAGTAATCTCTCGGTGAAGTCAGAAGTGACAGATCCCACCCAACAATTTATGAATTAGAACGTAGGAATTATATATTATTCGTTCTGAAAACATTTAATCTATTGTCATAGCGACAATCGACACATGTCGACACAAAATGACGTTATTCGACCTTTCCGTCAGATCTGGACCCTAATTCTAGAATCGTATCTGATCGCATCACCGGCGTACGAGCCGGGTTTCCGTTTAACGCTGCTCTCTTATTGGTCCAGACAGTGTATCCCGTCGGTGATACGATCAGATACGATTCTAGAATTAGGGTCCTGACCAACCACATCCTATCGTGTTTTTATACATACATCTTTCGTTTACGGCGATTTTCAGACACAGATCGATACAAAGCTATGTGCGTTTTCCAATTGGAGCACTTAGCGCCAGTGCTGCGCATTAAGCGATATGATTGGCCATTTCTGTTCGATTCAACAAATCCAGCCAATCATATAGCTTAATGCGCAACACTATGCCGTACAGTGCTCTAATTGGAAAACGCACTTTATCTCCTTCACGTATAGGTATACAACAGTCAAGAGGAGTTCTCTCTCTTCATCTCTCTCTCTCAACACGCACGCTGACATTGGTTACTTCTGTTCTATTCAAAATCTAACTAGTTACGTAACTTCGCAACCGGCATGTTGAAAGTCGGCCATAAGTCTTGCTTCGGACCAATGAGCGTACTGGCCGATGTGCCATATCTGTGCGACGTGTGGATGTGGCTTTATGATACGCTTCCATTGATGTTAATTGCAATTTGCAAATGGTGGGAGATTTGGTAGATAGCATTACGTTTCTCGCGCGATAAAACACGATGTGTTAAATTCCAGAGTCTTGTCAGTTCTTCACGGGACGGTATAAATATGTCGAAGGCGAAGGTATCGGCGGAGTGGAAGAAGAGAGTTAAGTCGGAATACATGCGTTTGAGACAGTTGAAACGATACAAACGCGCCGATGAAGTAAAAATAGCTTGGAATAAAAACCGCAAAGTTATGACAGGTGATAACATTATTAGCCCGCCTCTGTTTTACACCACAACAATGAATAATCATGCTCCGAAACTTCATTATACAATTTCTACTTTATCTTAACCAAAAAGGAAAAAAAGAAAATTTTTATTACTCTACGTCCGACATTCTGAATGGTTCTGCCTTGTCCAGTTTGATTCATTACCACTATGTGAATTTTTCAGCAGAACTCCTTGTCGTAGAACAAAAGCGTTGGACAGATGGAAAGGCGTTGTGGCTTGCAATGCAAGAAATTCCAGCCCATGTTTCGTGCATGAAAAAGGCTGAGGTTTACAGCTCTGATGGGGACACTCAAAGCTGTCCAGTCAAGATCATAAATGCGGTAACACCTATACCTACTATGTATACCTGGGCACCAATTCAACAGAATTTCATGGTCGAGGATGAGACCGTTCTACACAATATACCTTACATGGGAGATGAAATTTTGGACCAGGATGGCACGTTCATTGAGGAATTGATCAAAAATTATGATGGAAAGGTAATTTAGAATATTCCAGGTGTTTCAGATAGGGCCAAAGCGATGTTTAGACTCGGAGTATTTTGATACTTGACTGCTGAGCTATGCCCTCGTTTCTTTTCATTTGAAACATTGGACGACTGATGAGAAATGAAAGATCCTAATGAGTTTGCGAAATTCTTTATATTTTCAAGTTTTGAGATCCATATTCGTAACATATTCATATCCCTGAACAACTATGCCCCATACAAAACGTTCTATGAAAGAAAAAAAGAATGAAAATCTTTGTTTCTATGATTTTGAAATAAATTCGCCGAATTTTTTCAAATAGTTGAAATTATTGTGTTTTGTCGAAAAAAAAAGTGAGGTTTCTTCTCAATATCTATGTACGTATACTTTGATTGAGCTGAAAATTTCACAGGATAATCTATCAATGTTGGAGATAAGGGAAACTCGATAAAATTACTAAATCAATGTTTTAGAAAGCTACAATTGAAAAATATTAATGGTCTGCATAAGAAAAAAGTTCACAAACACCAATCAAGTGTCGCGCAAATGTTGATCAATAATTGCTCTCTGCATTTCAATAGTTTTCTCAAGTTTGCTTTATTTTTTTACTATCTAAACTAACTCTGTGCTTCGAAAATATTCCCTATCTCGTATTCAGGCTGCTTTCCTTTATCTCTGCATTTGAAAAAAAATTCCAGGCAAACTGAACAAAGTTCTAATGGTATTTCTGTTTTGCGAGATTTGTAATTTCCATTATACCGGGCAACCAATGATCCCAGAAGTCCCAAACGTCTTTGTACTCCGAATTCTCAATCACTCTGTGAAGTAATATGAAAATATCCTGGGTTTTAATATGTATTTTGAAAATTTCTCAATTTCAAAGATTTTTCTGCTATTTTAAAAGACAAAATGAATGTAAACTTATTCAGGTTCACGGTGATAGAGAGTCTGGCTTTATGGATGACTCCATCTTTGTCGATTTAGTGAATGCTCTGATGCACTATGAAAAGGATGACAAAGACAAAGATAAAGATAAGGACAAGGACAAAGACAAGGATAAGGAGAAGGACAAGGAGAAAGACAAGGACAAGGACAAGGACAAGGACAAGGACAAGGAACTGCCTAGAAAGGCTAAGGAATTATCGAAAGAGAAAGAGAGTCCTAAAGATGATGATTCAGAATCAATTGATTTCGAGGCGATCAAACTGGAAGTGAAATTAGAGAGAACTGAGGAAGACGCGAAAGACTCCAAGAACAAAGAATCTACAAACACTGCCTTTCCATCCATGCATATATTCAACGTAAGCACTTATCAGATCTTAATTAACAAAGAGTGCAAGGACAGGAAAGAACGTTCTTTTAAAACTATCTTTTTAATTTTATCTCCACATTCACAGGCAATATCAAGCATGTTTCCCGACAAAGGTAGGCCCGAGGAACTGAGAGAAAAGTATATCGAGCTCACGGAAAGATCTGACCCGAATATATTACCGCCAGAATGTACTCCGAACATAGATGGCATTAATGCGAAAAGTGTTCCTAGAGAACAAGCCATGCATTCCTTTCATACATTATTTTGTAGAAGGTGTTTTAAATATGATTGTTTTCTCCATCGTAAGTACATTATGGTCTTTAAGGATCTCTGCAGTATACTATAATACAATTTTATATTTTAGTTTAAACATTATTAAACACAATACTAGATACTTGCCTTGTTTGCAGAGCCTCCAATATTCACCTGCAATTTTTATTTTGAACAGCTCAAACAATGCCTGGGTGTCTCTCCTATCAAATAAACTAGATTCCCCTTTGGGAGTTTCTTTAACAGATTCATAAAACAATGATACGACTTTTTACACATAGTATATCAAAAGTCACCGAGGCCATAAATTTGCTATTTCGGTTTCTCTCTACGATCGGAAGTCAATTTCAAAATTGTTAGAGAACCTTGATTTGTATGATTATGGTTTCTTTTGGCTTTAAAAAATTTCTGCCAGATTTTCTGCGCTGTTTCTTAGAAATGCATTACCTTGGAACACGTTCCCTATGTTTAACAATTTCTAAGCTTCGACATATCTTTTGGTCGCTCACAGACAGAAACATAGAAATTCTAGCTATTTAGCAATAAAATTACAGTATGCTGCTTCCAGAATAGATTATTTTTTATTCAAATGCTTGTATCTAAAAGATTTTCGCATAAATATCAATAATTCAAATCTATACATTCAAGTCTGATAAATTTTGAGGATAAAATTAATAGAGCTTGACTTACTTCTTAGTTATGTATTTAAAAAAAAAAAACTACATACATATATAACTATTTCTATACACTCAATAATGACAGAATTTATAATTCCTGATTCAATACAGCAGCCAAGGGAATCTCGCCGCAAGGTAAACTTAAATTAAATACAAGAAAATATTTGTCGAATGCTTTCTTTTTGTTCACTACAGGCATCGTCAGGAGTCATGAAAAATTCATTTCACTCACCACCACCCATCATCACTGTCCAAATACATTTTTCTAGATTAAAATCATAACATATATTCTACACTCTCTTCTAAAACTAATTCAATTTTGTTAGGACTTCAAGTCTGTCATCCAGGACCAAATTTGCAAAAGCGAAAGGGTCCTGACTTGAAACCATTTGCAGAACCCTGCGGGCCTGAATGTTACATGCATTTGGTAAATGTTATTCCACTCAGTTTCCTTCGACTAGTTATATCAATTAGTTTAACATTTTCATGTTATAATCAAAATTTGGTATAATTTCAGGAAGGTATGAAAGAAAAGCTAGCCGCCCAAGCTGCTGATGTGAAAGACGAAGACGGAGATGAGAAGCGGGGAGGTCCGAGAAAAGTTAGAAAGCAAGCCAGCGTTGATTCCGGTAACGAGGCGAGCAGCGAGGACAGTAATGATAGCAACAAATATAGCCAAGGCGGAAGTTGCCAAGGTATAAATAGTAAGGAGAGGTTTAAAACAGAATTTAATTTCTATTGTTGAACAATATTCATTGCTCATATGTTTGTTAAAAGATTTCAAGCAGAACCTTAACAAGGAAACAAAGCCTCCATCGATATCTGAAAATCAAGTTCAACCTGAGAACCAAACGCCGTTTACTCTGCTCGGTTTCAATAAGGCGTCAGATCCTCAGAGCAAATTTTCTTGGACTGGTTCAGAACAGAGTTTATTCAGAGGATTGCAGAAGGCGTTTCCAGGAAATCCCTGCGCTCTGGCACAGATTATGTTGACCAAAACTTGCCAGCAGGTATATAAATTTGCGCAAAAGGAAGCCTCTGATGTACCAGCTATTGAAAGTCTCAAAGATTTCACTCCGCCTCGAAAGAAGAAGAAGAAACATCGTCTATGGTCAATGCATTGTAGAAAAATTCAGTTGAAAAAGGATTCGGGTATGAAATTCGAAGTTTCTTTTCATCCTAACTCCAAATTGTGTTATATTCGACTCTTATCCTCAAACTACAACTGTTATATTGTTACATTTTCCCAGGTGCAAATCACGTCCACAACTTCGCTCCATGCGACCATCCAGGTCGACAGTGCGATAACTCTTGTCCCTGCATTCAGGCCCAAAATTTCTGTGAAAAATTCTGTCAATGCAGCAGCGATTGCCAAAATAGGTTCCCAGGGTGCAGGTGTAAGGCTCAATGTAACACCAAGCAATGCCCTTGCTATCTGGCAGTCAGAGAATGCGACCCTGATCTATGCCAGACTTGTGGTGCTGATCAATTTCACATCACTAAAATTTCCTGTAAAAATGTTAGCGTTCAACGTGGCTTGCGTAAGTCTATTATAACAAAACGTTACTTACGGGTTTACATAGAATTTTCACACCTATGTTTGCAAATGGATTATAAAGTAATGAAAACAAATGATTTAAAAGTGCATGTATTATGAGTACGATAAAACTGGTTGAACATAAAAACAATTTCGACGGATGCTAGCTTGTCAAAGATACTGTGTTATATAAAATAATGAAATACTTTGACTGTTTTTCAAATTCGATCAGATTTTATTTTCTATGAAAATTGTTTTTTATGCTATCTTTGCCTCTCTATTACATTACAGACAAACATCTTCTGATGGCACCTTCTGACGTTGCTGGTTGGGGTATATTTTTGAAAGAATCTGCTGCCAAAAATGAATTCATATCAGAATACTGTGGTGAAATAATAAGTCAAGATGAGGCTGACAGAAGAGGAAAAGTATACGACAAATACATGTGCAGCTTTCTCTTCAATCTTAATAACGGTATTTTATTTTTATCAAGAAAATTACTTCAGCTATTTAAGTTACTCATCATCAGGCAAGAGCTTTGAACTGAACAGTTGCTTAGTTTTATAAATAGCATGAAAAATAAAACCTGTATTTCATTTATTCGTTTCAACTAATACGGATTCGTATTCTCTATTTTTTCCTAGATTTCGTAGTGGATGCAACGAGGAAAGGCAATAAGATACGATTTGCTAATCACTCGATAAATCCGAACTGTTATGCCAAAGTAATGATGGTTAATGGTGATCACAGAATTGGAATATTTGCCAAGAGAGCTATCCAGCCTGGAGAGGAGTTGTTCTTTGATTACAGGTAAAAATAAATTTATTTAATTATTATCAAAACAAAAAAAAAAACACTGGAAAAACTTAATCTACGGACAGGGGTTTGCCCATTTTTATCATTGAGCTAGTAATTAATAACTATAAGTATTTATTTCAGTTTATATTAAATACATTTTTGTTGTTTATCTCTTCGTTTGTAGATACGGACCAACGGAGCAACTCAAATTCGTCGGGATCGAAAGAGAGATGGAGTTTTTATAGCAAATGTTCAACGCATCTAAAAAGTTATAACTCTTTGAAAGCAGTTTATTCTCGAATAACTGTGTCTCATTAGACTGGAATAAAAATATTAGCTAGTACTTTAATTATTTGAAAGATTATGTAATTTTTTCAAAAATAATAAACTATTGTTTACAAAATTTCCGTTACTTCGAAATTAAATTAAATGAATTTTAATTCTTTGGAACTGCAACGCGTAAGTAGATAATATTGGCGACTTTGTTTATCTCAATTTCGCTGACTTCCTTATCGTTTTGGTCACAGGAAGTTTAGTTCTACTTCTCGGCGATTTTTTTTTTACGGTACTCGAAAACCTTTCTGGTTATTTTACAATCTGACGAAAAAAGAAAGAAAAAAATTAATCGACCTAATTAACGGTTTCTTTATCCTCAACCGTTAATTTGCGCTCTCGCTTTTACTTCTCTTTCTTCCTCTCGTTAATTCGTCTACTAACTTTCGTTCTTGTAGCTCGCTATCAAGCACTCAGAAATATGATATCTCAATAAAAACGCTTTATCGGCTAAAACGAACGTACGTATATAGAAAGCGTAAATTCCAAGCATTGAATAACTGATATACCTTTGCTATAGTACCTAGTATAGTTAGTATACCTATTATATATCATGAAAAATGGCGGAACAAAATAAAGAAAAAATAATAAGAAACTGAAAACAATCTGTGACGGATCTAGGCTTCAACTTTCACGCAAAAAGAATAATGTGAAACGTAAGTTTCGCATTCCTTTCACCGCCTGAAATCGGCTGCAGTAATCTCATGTTATCTTTGTTATCTTTCTGTAATCTATGTACAAATGTTCTGGTTTTCCAATCGTGTAATCTTTATGTCACCCGTGCGATATTAATAATCTTTGGGAATTCTCCACGTAATTCCGTAATCTCTTAATCTATGTACGCTATATTTATGTAATGATTACCTCCCCGACTGCAAAGATAACAGAAAAAATAATCTAAATTCAGAGGAAAAAGTAAATAATTCAGATAATATCTCCATATTATCCCCAGTCTATCAATATGTGTCGTGTATAAAGCAATATGCCGAACAATGTATTCAGTTTGTATTTTATTTTTTCATTTGCGCAAGAGTGATGTATATGATATTATAGATTTGAAATTTGCCGTTCAAACGGTACTAGATTTCTAGGCCGATACGCGAAGGTCGTATACTTACCTATGATCGAAGGTCTTAACCAGTTTCGCCGAAGATCTAGAGCGGTACGCGCTTGGTCAGTCCGATAATATCTCATAACGATTAAGATTTAATGACGCTGCCTCTCTGTTTTGGATATTAATCTGCGCGGTCATGGTCAGCAATTCACTCTATATGACTGCGATACATGACTCGCGAGGAATTTTATATATAAGTCAGACCATTCGTACATATTCAGGACTTATATGTAAGCAATAAACTATAGCAGGTGGACACCAATGGAAAGTATTGAAGTCTAAGCCTCTAAAACCTATTATGACGATATACCAAATATCGAAGTTCAGCCACTCATTACAAACTGTTGGTGTCGAATACTGCGTTCTTCTATTAGAGTCAATACATTTCTATAAGTTCGGAGAATTTCTTGGGATAGGAATCGATACATGGAATAAACGAATTCGAAAAAATATAATAACAATAACAATGGTAATAAAAACAGCTCTATTCAAGCCCTCAGACTAGGTCATCCAAGGACGGTGTTGTTGTATGCGAGCAGTAGTAATGATAAATTAAACAATTATGTAGTAGTACTTAGTAAGTGAAAAGTAATACGAAAAGCAGAAGGTACATGACGACAAAAAATACGGTGTAGTAGTCAGCAATACAAACGAGATACAGTAGATTAGTAATTATAGGTATAGGTCGGAGACGGAATGGTGTATTAAATTAAAATACTGAAATACTAAAACCTGTGATGACGAATACGAATTTTCCAGAACCTTGTCGTCACAGATTCGAATTCTGTTATGAATATACAATTCTATTGAATATAATGTATCAGATTGACGCATTGTCGATCATTACCGTTCTTCGGAGTAAAAATTCTCGTTTACAAACGGATGCATTTTGAATAAAATAAAATACTGGGCATGCTGAATAATGATAGTGTTTGGTCAATTCCCTGTTTATTATGCGTTTGATTAAAGGTATTATTTCATGGGCGGTAAGCAGTAGCAACAGCAGCAGTAAATCATTAAAAGTTTAGTGATTTAATAGATAAATCTAGATAGATCACTAGATTTATCCATAAAATAGCACCCTTAAGGCAACGAAAGAAAAAAAGAAAAGAAAAGACACATGTTCCACGGTTTATTTTTTGTTCACGATGTGATGATCATCTCCGAAACGCCTAAAAGCTCGGTTCTTGATATCCCCTCACTGTTAACACAAGCGCCCGCGCGCGGCGCACTGGCTCAGGGGCCTCTGGGCCTTATGGTGGTTCCCTACCCAATTCGCTAAAACGGTTCCGAACGGTGCTATCAAACGGAATATTTCTAACTGAGCACCGAAAACGGGAAAAGGGCGATGTACCGCGATTCTATTGGCGATTTCGAACACGTACGTCTCAAAACTTGTTCGTTTTATGATGAAATAGAAAAACCGCGTATGAAATGAACTTTTTGGACACTTTGAAAGTTTGTTTCATACGCCATTTCTCTATTTTAGCGTGACACGAACATGTTTTGGGACGTATCTGTTCGGAATCGCCAATAGAATCGCGGTTCATAGCCCTTTTTCCCGTTTCCGGTGCCCGGTTAGCGATATTTCGTTTAATAGCAACGTCTATTATCGCTTCAGCGAATTGGGTAGAGAACCACCTTATAGTGAAAGAAGGGAGCAAAGAGTATAGGATTTGGAAGGGAGAAAAGGCGCGGTTCTAACACATATCCGCCTTTGAAATGCGCTGCGGAATTGGCTGTTTCATCAAAAACCTTACACGAAGACGAATCTTGGCGTCTTCGGCCCAAAGGGTTATTGAATAGCACGCACTGACTAGGATATCTATTTATTACTTGGGAATGGATTCATCTATATCCTAAATACGTATCGAATACGGACGGATAACATTGTATCATCTCTTTTCAATCATTTTTTAATTGTTTCTATGAAAATTTATTGGTTTCAAACACCGTGCCTCCCTTTTTTATTTTCGTTTCAATATCATATCGAATGTATGAAATACCTGAAATTCAACGCAAGTAACATAATTTCATATTAGATAGTTTCAGTTACTGTAAAGTCAATGAAAAATTTATTTTAACGAGGTTATTTTATCAAGGCAATACAAATCAGGTGTTAGGCTAATCTCACGTAGGACATGAGGGTTATTGCTATGAAATGATTGCCTCCACATGGTCTTCGTACACCTAAGTATAACCATTGTCCCCAATTGTTAGATATTTTCGCTGGCAGCGCCTCTGCGAACCCAAACGTCTACTAATCGGACGGCTGATCTGTATACCAAATATCCTTGACTGACGAGCAGACTAACTATTTTGCAGAGCTCGTTTCAAGCTCAGCTCGGGCCACGAGAGTCGCGGCGCCGCTAGTCGCTATTCTGCTACCGAATTGGTCTGCTCCACTAACAAATGCTCTACAATCACCTAAGCACTACCACATAAACTTCAACACATGCATAAAAAGTTTGTTCGCCCAAAATACAGAGCGTTTCTGCACTGTTCGGGCGAAGAGTCACGCCACCGCGTGCTCTGTCTTACCTAACGAGTGCGCGTGCTTACGGAACAGTCTCTGATTACGGCATAATAGTAGATATCGTGCTTTTAAGTTCTTTTTTTCATTGAATTATTGTATAGCTTATTCATGAAATAGCATGGTATCTTGTGACACGTGGTTTTTGACACTATCATTAGTGTCTGCATTTCTAGTTGTCTCTACAGATGGTCGATCATGGGGTAAGCGAACAGACGAATAAATCATTTCTCCTTACGTATCTAAAAAAGCCTATTTGCCGAAATACAAATGTTCACCTACCTATATACATACACACATGTCTATGCTTTCGCATTCACACACAGGCGCGCACGACGGCAGAGGCCATTCATGCCGTCTCGGCGGTCACGTAGACCGTACATGGATTTATTATAATTTATGTATAAAAATTGGAAGAAATTGCTGATTTCATTTGTCCTAACTATTTGATTTGTAAACGAGATTCCATTCCAGACTATTTCGGTTCTTCCGATGTTCATTATTAACAAACAATCGCAAATGTTAAGATGCGAATAAAACTGGATGTCGTATGCATGGCATGATTATTCGAAATTTTGAAAGTTCTTCTCCTGCGGTGATTTCGGCACTTATAGAGACGGTGTTTATTCTTGAAATGAAATGATCATTTCGTCATATATAATATATATATATACACATACATATATACATATATTTAAGGTCTCGAAAGGAGATAAATTCGTTTCACTTTTTTAAGGTGTAAGACGAATTGATACGGCATAATAATACTACTGCGGGGACATTACTGTACTCTAAACTCCGCCTTATTATGTAATAAGTATAGTCGAACGTAAAATCGTCGGCTATTATTACAGAAATATAAATTTACATTTGATATATCAAACCGCGATGAACGCCGCTAAATACACTTGATAAACGATCCGATTAGTATACGATTTCGTAAACAGCTAGTGTGCTTATAACCGCACAGTTCCATATCTGTGTTATTATAATACGCAACTCGTCAACATATATATGTATATGGATACTCTCCTAATCCGTACATACGTAATAGTTTTGTGATTAATATTGATACGCAAAATCTTGAAAATTCTTACATTCACTGATGCTTTCATTGGGAAATCGCATATTGTAATATTTTAAAGAAACAATAAACAATTATATATTATATATGTCGCCGAATATTACTGTATATTATCGGACTCTTCTTTGACCCCTGTATGACCTATAATCGAATAAATCAGAAAATAAAAGGAACGAAAACATTGAATAATTTATATCCATTGAATCGATTATTAGACTTATGATCTAGACATAAATTAATAGGCAAGTTGCTGCATGATTTATAGATTCTTCAAGCTACGACTATAACTTCTACTTTCCTAATCGTCACATTCCTTTCTTTTTTTCCTGTACACATCAGACTGATTTTCATTGAACGCAATCATGTATGCGTAAAAAAAAAGGAGAAAAAAAATTCTCAATTAATCGAGTTTCACGGAAAATCATTCAGACTGACAAATTTCCAATACCAAAACATTTTAATCATGTATACATTGAGCCAATTATTTTTTCAAGGCTCTACGTATATTTGATTCTGCCGGTCATGCGGTTTTAATTTTTGTCTCGTATGCAAAATACCTACATGACCAAAGTCCTTGCTATTTGAAAGCAGTTTAGGGTTTTCTAAAAGTCGAATATTTCGTTGATTTGAGCCACGCAATTTAATTGCGTGTATTATTCAGGGGCTCATACACGACGTACTATATGCCGGGATTATTACGCACTAAAATTTAAGCTCAAACGATGCAGTCATATATTTTGTATACATCCATGAGGTACCTTTTTTTAAGGGGGGGGGGGGGTAAGGGTTTGCACTTTCGAAAATTCGAATTTTTTTTTGTCTCATCTTATTGTTAAACATTTCAAGAATATATTCTCAAAATTTTAAGTCGATTTGAGCAAAACTCTTGAAGTTATTGTTAACACTATAGCTCTGCCAGCAGCGGGCTTTCGGGAAGGCAGTGCAGCTGTCGAGCAAGTATACAGCTTATTCACTTCTATTCTTGTGGTCAATTATCCTGTTTCGAGAATATTTTATTTAATAAAGACAGGTAAGTAAAGCCATAAAGACATATTTTATATTTGTACGTATACTTGTTTCTTCACTTTTGTAGCTCATAAACTTTTAAACGCGTTTTTCTCAAAACTACTTTTTCAAAGTCCGTGTTCACTGCCATTTGAAAACTACTTGACCGATTCAATTCAAATTTGGTACACATTTTATAAATATAAAATACCTCCCCCCAACGTTTAGTTAAATTTTTTTTTTTCACATTAAGGGGGTTTCCCACCCACAAAATGGTGTAATTTTCCGTGGAAAACAGCAGTTTACACTTCAGATGGCCACCAAAAATTTTTAAATGGAAAAAAAAATAATCATAAAACGTTGGGGGGAAGATTTGATGATACTTTGACTAAATTTCAATGGTTTTTGATTTCAGATAATTTCCAACCGAGATATAGTGAACACCGCAACTTGTTATTTTTCTAAGACGTTCTCGGGCAAGCTCTTTCACCGGCTTGTTTTTCAATATTTCCGCATGAAAAAATTAGAGAATATTGTTATAAGTATACTTAATAATGTACAAAAAGTTTGAATACATTTGTTCAATCCATACTTCTAAAAAAAATTCACAAAAAAGGTGTTTTTTTTTACGCTGAAACCCTTACCCCCCCCCCCCCCCCCCCCCCCTTAAATCATATATCTTGACCTCCTGATCTTTATTGAACATGACGGTTATTTTCGCAAAGAACGCTTGGTATAACAATTTTTAATTTGAAGCAATCTCTTCAGTATCTCGATCAAAGTTAGGTTGAAGTTCGTAACAATAACGCAAGAAAGTAAGTCAGAAGAAATTATCTATTCCAAAGACTGGCTAATATTTCGAGGAACAGGAAAGTATTGTGCGTATTACCAAATCTGATTGATTGAAACCGCATAAATTAAATTGAGTGAAAACAGCGTAGTCCGCTATTCGAACAACATTTGAGGCCGAGAGTAGGGATTCTTCCTTCGAAAATCCTATTGCGAATACCAGAAAGATAATGGTCAATTTTATGACCGATAAATGTTCAGCCGATTTCTTTCACGACAAAGAATATGATTTCGGCTCGTATATATGAATTTGTATAATTGCTGCCCTTTCGGTAAACTGTATAGTCATAAAAATATAGTTTATGAAAATTATTCTTTCTGGTGCAAAATAGCAGCAAAGTATACTTCTTTATTGTTAATTGAATCGAGGATCTCGAGAGTGAAGAACTCCTGCCCTTATTGGGCTATTGTAATTAGCTACAGTTGAACAAATTTCGGATTAGTGTAACGAAGAAATTCTGTGCACGTCGTTTCGTAAGGAAGAAAAATCATTTTAACTAATTGTCGCCTCGGTTCGTTTTCGATAAAATAACGATATTGCATGATTGAAACAACCGTAGGACAAAAATGTACACTTTTCAAAATTATCGCGCCAAAACCTGCCAGTGGATTTTCGAAATGTCGAGTGAAAAAAATAATTAAAAGTATCACAATTCGAAATCGTGTTTGTAAAAATGATCTTCGTATACCATAACATATGACAAAATGGGTACATGAGCCCAGTAAACGAAAATGGATTGGTGAATCAGCATTTTTGATTATCTCGAACTGCAACGAATTGAAGAAAGTTGAAGTGAAGATCATTTTCAATATTTTTCTATAGTTATTTGAAATATATAAAAACGCCACGTTGCAGATACAAAATAGATCAGTTGCTTTATGAATACGTCTTTATTTTTCGTCTCCGAGTCACGGTCATATGATGATAGCCGGCGATTTCGTTCCTTTCTTTATTTGCAAATTATTCAGATATTTGGAAAGATATTGACAATATTTGAAATGCTGATCTTTTACCCTAATTACATATCGAATTTCGAGTGTGCAATATAATTTGCCGTCTAACATAAGACGACAGAATATTATGGATCATATTTGCTTCGAAAAATTATATCTATATACTTTTATGTATCTGCCTGTAAATAACAATTTTAAGTTTTTATGTAATCTGTACCACCTTCTCGAAGAGAAAAAATGAAACAACCTCTCTCATCGACTGTGAAAGGAATTTTTTTCAGTCCATAATGAAATAAAAGCTGCACTTCAGACTGATTGGACATTTTTTGTCAACATATACAGAAGAATGCCGAAAAATTTTAATTTTACTTCTCAATTTTCATGCAAAAATCTCGAAATCTGAAAATACTATTTTACTGAAATTCTCAAATTTTCAAATATTACGTAGCACTAAAAATCAAGATAGGAGTCAAAAAAATTGAGGCTGTTGGACTCTGTGGTTTAAACGACATAATAGAATATTCCGTAGATTGCATACTACAAGGGAGTCCTTTATTATATTTTGTTTCAGACCTCGCTGTGGCAATAGGTCAAGGAATTGACTTCATTTCACAAAATGGAACTCTGTTGGGGCATTCTAAAGTAAATGGTGCTAAAGATCTGAGGAGTCTAGCTTATGACAATGTAACTAGAACCATGTTCATGAGCGATGATGAAAGCACGAATGTCTTGATGTCCAGTAGCAACATGACTCACACAGAATCAGACTCAAACCCGTACACCATGCTGTCCGGTAAGTATGAGAAGCCAGAGGAGTCAGAAGTCAGCCATTTATAGCATGAAAATTTGCATCAGTACCAGAGCAGATAAGCAATAAATTGCGGGGTATTATTGTTCTTTTCTGTAAAGGAGATCAGGGGGCTTATTCAGTAACTTTGGCATTATAATAACTGCAGAATAAAGGCCAGCGCCCACTATACCGATCCACTCCGATCAGGACCAAACCAACCCACACCGAATAATAAAATCATATATGCAAAATCTATTCTAAATACAGAAAGATATTGAGTGCGGACTCTGCAAAATGACCAGTTTTATTTTGCCATTATCTTTGCCGTTAAGAGTTACAGAATAAGCCCCCTGTTTTGTGCTTGAACATACATTTTAGAATGAAACTTATTGCAAAGAAAGGCCAAAGGAGTAATTTCCCTTGAAGATCAATTCCGGCAATATTGCAAAACTTTCCTTCTTTACATTTTAGAAATAAATGAAGTAAAATGAAAATATACATTTTTCTGACTCCTCCTGCTACTTGGAGATTGTAGAGTACTTTTCGCACATGACAATTTCATTTGGATAATGTAATACCCTCTTTTCATATCGTTTCATTTCAGGAAAAAAAGAGTTCAATATAATAGCAATGGTATTTGATCAAAAAAGTAGGTCTTTGTTCTGGGTGGATATAACAAAACAGGCTGTTATGAAGATGCAAGTTCCTTTGATTGGACAACATGGTCCTCCAGAAGTGTTACATGATCTCAGAGGTCATGATCCTTATGGTATCGCGTTAGATGTTTGTAATAGGTATGGTGTTACATGAATAATGCATAAAGCTATCATCTAGAATCATTTCTTACTGGCTAAAATGATGAAGAGAAGAATTCACTTCTACTAAATTTGAATTGTTATTCCTTTCTCCAGGTTCATATACTGGTCAATGTGTAGCAACGATGCTTCTGTATGTAGTATATATAGATCAAAACTAAACGAAACTGATAACAAACTAGTTATTGAGGGTCATATGTCCGATTTTTTTGGCTTGGCTATTGATCACTTGTCGGGAAAATTGTATTGGACTGACAAAATTTCTGCAGTCAAATATGAGATCCGGCGCAGTAATCTGGATGGTTCAAACCGAGAGTTGTTTATGACCGGTATGCACCAGCAGCCAGCTTATATCACAGTGGACAATGAGGCGGTGTATTGGACAGATCAGCAATCCGAAGCAATTTGGAAGATGAAAAAGGACAAAGGCCTTGAAGACACACCGCAAGCAATAAAGAGCTATCTCAGCAGCAATTTACGCGTCAAGAGTATTATAAGTCGGGATAACATTGTAGGCGTAGATTGCGACAGTAAAATAATCGCAGAAAAAAAACGTCCCCAAGAACGTCCGACTACACCAGTGCCACGAGTGCAATCCTTAGATGATACAACAACTAGCACGGAAGAGACGAACCTTACTATTGAGCCGGAGAATAAATGCATGAACAAAGGTCGTTACAGTAAAGACACTGCAAAGTGTAGTTGTAAAACAGGGTAAATTCATTTATTCATTCATAAATTCGTTTATTTATGATGCAAAAGTATAGTAAATGCAGGTTCTTAATTGAAAAAATTTCTTCAAGTGTTTTATTTCTGGCTAATTATTTGAATTGTAATTAATTTTTCAGATACATAGGTACCTTTTGCGAGGTATCTGTATGCCATAATTATTGTATTCACGGGGATTGTACTGTCGATGCTAAAGGCTCGCCTGAATGTGATTGCGATACATCGTACACTGGATATAGGTGCGAAAGAGAAGTTTGCGATGGTTACTGCCTGAACAATGGTATTTGTACTGCATCAAGTACAGGACCACACTGCAAGTGTGAAAATTCTTGGGGAACCCGGTGCGAACACACAAATGAATCGGACAAACTTTGCTCTCTAAATTCCACAGAAACTAAAGACGCGATTAATAACGTCAGCGTAGGATTTTGCAAGTGAGGATCTCAGAAATGGAATATAGATAGTTAAAAATCAAGCATCTTTCTATTTGTCATTAAAATAAAACAAAACATCACGCTAATTTTGTTTCTCAAATGTCAATCTATGTATTATCGAATTTTCAGATGCTCTGAACTGAACGATACGTTGAAAGAACAATCTATTGCTCCCGAACCGCTTGTACAATCGACAATAATTCTGTCAGTACTTATAACAATTATTGGATCACTGGTGATAGTTGTCGGTGTGCTAAGTTACCATATTCACAAGCTGAGACGTCGTCCAAGAATAAGGAAGCGTTTTGTAGTTAGCAAAGGTGGGGTGACTCCGCTCACCTCCCGGCCTCAAGGGCCATCGGACAGCTGTGAAATAACTATAGAAAACTGCTGCAACATGAATATATGCGAAACAGTGAGTATTCCCTCTTAAGATTGTGGCGGAGTAAATTTTATTCGTTGCATATTGTCTCGAGATTCAAGGCATGGGCGTTTTTACTTTTCATCACATATGGTAATAGGAAAAGTTTAGGTCTCAGTCGAGAAGTGACTTTTGCTAATTTCAATCAATCTTTACGTTATTAACCGTCTAGAATTCAAAAAACAGGTTTTTAGAAATATGTTGATCTGTCTATCGGTCTGTACGTCTGTCCGTTTGTCCGTCTGTCCGTCAAACTTGCGCGATGTTTTCGGAAACAACTCGATGGGAATATCTAAAATTTAGAGGACTTTACATTCGAATGACAGGAATGGAAAATTACCATATCCCATTTAATTTGAACGGTCTCTTCTACCGGAAATGAATTGACTCAATTTTATACATATAATTTTTTCTTTATGTTTCGATGAAAAAAATATTAAATGCAAATAACAAAATGCTGATTGTATTTACTTGATAATATTTGAAGTAATACATTCGTGTGTAAGGTAATGAAAAGTACCACGAGAAAACACTGTCTGTTCCGTCTTGTTTCATATTACATAAACAATCACCCTGTCATTTATTTCGAAAAAATTATTATGAGATTTTGGCTTGTGATGGGTGATTACAATGGCTTTTGGCTTGACTATTATCCGTGGCTATGTGTATATGTTGAAATTAACTCCGCTATAGCCTTAAGTTCGGACCACACAAGTTTGCATGTTGAATTGGATTGCACGACGCTTTGGTTGAGACAGTACAGGGACCCTACTGAAAGACGCAAACTAGATCTGCTACATGTTGATTTTTTTAAGTGTGATGGTTTTGATTATAAAATCTAAACTCTTGTTTGTCTATAAATAGTTCTTCAGATCACGTTTTGTAATACCAAAATTGACTGTGTCCCTCTTTATTCATATGTGATGTATTTGATATAAACGTGTGAGTACGTGTATGGGTGAAACGGACGGGGCCCTTGAACATTCTGTGCCAGCTATGGGTCCTGAAACAGAGCCCAATGTCAGTTACAAATTTTCACCCTCTGAATGCTCAGAATTCAAATTGCTTTTCAACTTAGGATTGTGATTGAACTGTTCCCGCTATAATATTATTGTGCATGAAATAGTCCTCTGTACTCAGTGAGTGCAAAAAGTCATCAAGTATCGCTTAAATGTGATTCCAGTCAATTGACGTGGCAGCCATGACTGTTGTGTCAATGTGTATATCCGTGTGTCAACTATTATGAGATTTGATTAAGATTTTGTCACAAGTTCATGCTGTTTGTAGCTACCCTGGTAAAAAAGCCTGATCGGAATCGATAGAACTGTATAGGATTTTGTGTAGGAGTTCCAACAGAAACCGAATTGGACTCTGTCCGTTTCTATCCTTTGGTATAAAACCGGACAGACTTCTACACGGGTCCTGTCGGTCTTTTTGTGTAGGGTAGCCTCCACTATATCGTGCATAACAGATTCTCGAAATATCTCCTTATTCTCAACAATTTAGTGGGCCAAATACACTCGTAAATGTGTACATATGTATATGCCGATACCCTCACCATTGAACCCTCTTGGATACCCTCCATTGGCATATGAATGTTTATGGGATGGCATGCAATATTGGGAGTTGTTTATGTGCCTGAGTTTGAAACGTAGTATGATAATTATATCAATGTAAATATCACCTTAATAGGTGTACCTTCAATTTTTATTCCAGCCTTGTTTTGAACCAAAACTACGAGCTACGCCTAGTAAAAGTAACAGTACAAAAGTGGAGGAGAAAAATTCGCTCCTAGACAGTATGGAGGGCGCGGATTCTTGCTAGCAGAGACTTACACGTTGTACGTAATAACGGCAAAGATTACACGGTTCTCGTTCTGGGACCGTGGTCTTAAAGTTCAGTATATATCTAAGTATATATTGACTAAGAAAAACTTAAGTATTGTTGTTAAGTTTGTTGATATGTATGGCGTATGCGCACTGCAGGACTCATAGGGTATGGAATCATTGATAATTAAATGAAATCGTGAATAACTATTTCGCGATATACCAAAGGAGGAAGTGAAGTAAAAAGATACTGTTGCCAATCAATATGTGACCTGCAGTGTAATTCCCAAGTACAATTTTTGGCTGCGGATAATTGTTAATCATGTACATATTTCCTCTCTTGAAGAAATTCACGTAGAAGGCATTTTTAGAGTGATAGTTTTTCGTTTTTAGTACAAAAATTTACTATTTTTTCTTCTTTTTTTCTTTCTTTTTATGTCACCGCAACATAATAGCTTTCATCTGACTCATGTGCTCATCTTTTGGTCAGTAACATCTTTGGAAATTTAGAATTAAAGAAATTTTATTTATATAGTTTTATGCTCAGACCGCTTTACATTGTTCACACATTACATGATCTGAATATAATTATTTTTGCGAAGTTTTTTTTTTCTAGATTATGTGTATTAGGTAAAATCGTTCTAGAATTTGTTTCATTTTCATTTATTTTTTGGTTCATATTCCTAACGTAGTCAACCATTCATTTTTCGTAACTAAGGTATGCATTATCCCCGTCAAAAAGGTATGTATGTACATTCATAAGAGAAAAAAAAACAAACCGAGGACAATCATATTACAATATTTCACTATCACAGAATGTAACATTTCAATGGTACATTTAACAAGAGCTTTTACAAATTTAATTTGTCCTCTAAAGTTATGTACAAAAGACCAAGGGATATTATATACATATATTCATTTAGTAAGAATAAAACGAAAAGGAATATAAACAAAAACACCAAACTGCAAATGTAAGTATATTATTATCTCTTAAGCAGCTGCTAGCGAAACAACAAACATGAGACGTATTGTGACCACAATAATGGCAATTAATAGGTAATAGATACACCTGCATTAGGCAACAACAAGGGTATATAGAAATTAGGCTTGATTACTTAATTACTACTGCTGAATTTGAGGAGAAATTTCTGATTCTCCTTACAGTAGACCTGATTCAAGTACATACAGCACAGATACAACTTAGTATATGCGGCTCTAGACCAGGTATATAGACGTATAATTTTACACCAAAAAGTATGTATACCGGATAAAACAAAAATATATATATATATACATATATATAATATGTTACCAGATAATTTGAGTTTTTCAAAAAATATTCACACATGTACATAATACATCTCGTTAAGCTTTTGCAAGCTGCAAAAATGTGGTTTTTTTTCCAGCTTAAGAAGGAAAGTAGAAAAAGTCTCTCAAAACTTATCCTCCCTATTAATTTTTATTTTTCGACTATTGCCTACTGAACAATTTGATGCGTTATGTTTACTTCGGCAAAGAACATTTGTGACAGTCTTACAAATTGCTTGTTAATCATTTAATTCTTAACTTAGTCAACGTTTCAGGCAAATTTTACTACTACGTATAGTGAAAGAATTTGGAAGAAGTTGGCATTATAATACATATACATATTTTGAATGAGCTTATTATATTGTATTTACAAACAGCAGCAAATAAGCAAGCAGGAAGAAAATTGTAAAATAATTTGTTAATTATACCAATAGCGTGTTTTTAGATCATTTTCTATCCCTGTGAAAGTATAAATGGTATTTATAATACAAAGCGATACCAAAATAAGTTGACAAGTTATTCTCCAATTTTTTCCTGCCAATGACCAAGAATAACAAACAGATACAGAGCATTATTGTAATGTTAGATTGGAACATGCGATGATAGGCTGGTTTGAATAGTTACTTCAATGATATTTAACGCGGTACGAGTGTCAAAAATAAAAATGATTTACATGGGATGGAATAATTGTTCCTATTTGACAAATTACTTAGTTTATACCAGAGACTGAATATTTTTAAGGAAAACCAAATGATTCCTAGATTTATCTGTCAGGTAAATAAAATAATATAAAAATGAAGTAAAATAAACAGTGTAATCATATTGAAGGATTTCTAATATTATTTTATTTGCGTAACACCTCACATTTCCTTCAAAGTAATAAATTTGTAAAGGCAACGACCCATCATATATATCTACAAGGATTATTGCGTAACAATTGGCTGTGGCTGATTGATAAATAAATCAATAGTCACCAGTGGAGCGTTTGCGTGGCGGGAAAACGTGGTGGGGAATACTAGGTTTGAATTTCACGCGCATGACCTCACGAGTACTTTTCGCGTGCGCGTTATATAGTGGCGTCTCAATGTGTATGGAACGGGAGCACCGGACTTTTGCGATACTGAGGTTTATCAATAATTCTGTTGACAATAAACAGCACATATTTGTTATGGAAATGATATAGAAATAATAGGTGAACAACAGTTGTGAGATTATCAATTGAACGCCAACGGAAGAACCGCATTTCAAGAATTGCGAGTTGTTTTACGGTCATTAATTATCGCTGATCTATCAAATGAATCAGCGTATTTCAAAGAGCCACATGACGTTGAAATGAAGAAAATACGTGTCGACTATTATATCACTCCCTATCTATTATATCAATGTTTTATAGTTTTTTTTTTTTTTTTCAACTGTAGTGTTTGGTAATTGGTACATCATACAAGTTTTTGTTTTTTTTTCTATCCAACGATGAGTCATTTTGCAGTGCCTGCAGAAACCATTCTCTAGTCTTATGCTCCCGCGCTGAATATGAAAAATATAGTATCTACTATGAAGGACCATGCAATATAAATTACCAGGTTTTTTTTCCGTAGACGGGGCAGAACCGAGTACTTATTTGAATCAATTTGTGTACAATGTTAATTTGTTCCTGGGAAAATATAAGCGGGGATTTTTCATAGAATGTGAATGCACATGCATTGATAATAACAGGCGCGGACTGGGCCGCCGGGACACCGGGCATAATGCCCGGTGGGCCGGTAGGCCGGTGGCAAACAGATCATATGTGGATCCATGAAATTTGGGCCATTATTTGCTAACGACATTCCCCATCTCTGCGTTACCCGGAACCAATGACGTGGACGTGTGGGGAATGCTGATTCCTTATTTTTTTTTTCTCTTTTGTTTTTATGTTATCATCACTTTCTGGCGTGCAGAATATGTGCGAAAGAGATACTTTTTTAATTCAAATCATTAACTCAACAAAAATATTTCCCTTGAATGGGCCGGTTTCATCAATTTGCCCGGCCCGGTTTCATGACGCCAGTCCGCGCCTGGATAATAAGTTCATATATTACATTACCGTACCACAGATATTACATAAACATATATATGTATGCCATGTGGATCGAGGCAAAGAGGCACACCCAGCCTGAAGCCAGCTTAACACGTATGAAAATGGTGACGCGTAAGGTTTGCGTAGATCGATTAAGTATGCCAACTGGGTAATAAATCCACCAAAACGAAAATCCTAGCTGCTCCTTTTTTTGAGTTATGAGTGATTCGAAAATCAGATAACACGCACTCAACGTATTCAAGTAGTAACTAGATTCATGACATTTATAATCACTTGTAGCGTTACCCAGGATCAACGACGGGGACGTGGTGGCTTTCTGGCCCCATATTTTTTTAATAAAAATGTTGTTCAACTGCAAATTATTAACATTTAACAATATTTTTATTTAAATTATAAACACTTCACAATATTAACGTATTAGTAACGTATTGGTAACCAACAATAGTACCGTTCAACATCGTACTTTTTTTTTGTCTTAACCTAGTTTAAATATGCCTTGATGAGAATTCAACAACAGCATTTTTTAGTCTTGAACTGTAACTATTACTAGTAATGGAGTTTATTTTATTCTTCTGCCAATATTTATTGAATTCGTAATGAATTGATTCACCGGCCTGTACTGACCATACACCCAAACCTTCGTTATCGATAAAGTTTACACATTCTTGAACGTGACTCAACAAAATGTGTACTTTTGATGTTTCTGAAACATTTGGTATAGCATAAAAACATTTCCTTAACTCTTCTAAGCGTAGGTGTAAATCTGCTGAAAATTTTTTTGTAGTAAAGCAGCCGTCAACAACTTTGTCCATAGCTTTAAAAGCGCTGATGTATGGCTGAATTTTTAATCGATCCCATGTTATTCCTGAATCATTCAGTTTGTCAGCTTCTTTCAGAAGCTTTCGACAAGCATTATTCTCAAAAATATCGCCATGGTAACTTTTGGCCACAAAATTTAACTTTATCGATAACGAAGGTTTGGGTGTATAGTCAGAACAGGCCGGTGAATCAATTCATTACGAATTCAATAAATATTGGCAGAAGCATAAAATAAACTCCATTACTAGTAATAGTTACAGGTCAAGACTCAAAAATGCTGTTGTTGAATTCTCATCAAGGATTTTTTAAACTAAGTTAAGACAAAAAAAAAGTACAATGTTGAACGGTACTATTGTTGGTTACCAATACGTTACTAATACGTTAATATTGTGAGGTGTTTATAATTTAAATAAAAATATTGTTAAATGTTAATAATTTGCAGTTGAACAACATTTTTATTAAAAAAATATGGGGCCAGAAAGCCACCACGTCCCCGTCGTTGATCCTGGGTAACGCTACAAGTGATTATAAATGTCATGAATCTAGTTACTACTTGAATACGTTGAGTGCGTGTTATCTGATTTTTGAATCACTCATAACTCAAAAAAAGGAGCAGCTAGGATTTTCGTTTTGGTAGATTTATTACCCAGTTGGCATACCTAATCGATCTACGCGAGCCTTACGCATCACCATTTTCATACGTGTTAAGCTGTCTTCAGGCTGGGTGTGGAGGATCAATGCAACATCGCAACAATTTGAGAAAAAATTCAAGAATTATCACAGAACTACCGAAACGCGCGTTTGCTTGCCGTATTGTTACAGGTAACGAAAATGAAAATGGGTACCCGGTTTCGCCCGGCGCTCTCCCCCAGATAACAATTTCTCTACTTTGAAAATATATAAGAAAAAATGATACAGTTGATGTAGAACTTACGATATATAATATATGATCCTGTCGAAAATTTAGAAATGATTCATCATTTTCCATAGGTATAAAACCTCACGCGATAAATTATACACTTTATCTGAATATTGGAATCGTTACAATATATCGACGCCTCTTACGAAGACAGCCACGTTTGAAATGTCTTACGAAAACTGACACATTGAAATTTTTTCTGACGAAAAAAGACATAATTGAATTTTCACCGCGAAAAAGGTAACAAATCGCTTTTATTCGGCGAAGAAAGTCACTTGAAGTTTTTCACCGCGAAAAAGGTAACAAATCGCTTTTATTCTTATCATCGTGACTTTTATATTTTGGTTGAAACCATAACTAGTCCAGTAACGAAGTATGCCTGTAATAAATAAATTATCTTCCGCCTGAAAAATTAGTTTCGCTGAAACATGCTTTTTTTCGTGGCGAACATTTTAACGAATCAGTTTTCGGCGAGAGAATTGAGATGTGCTTGTTTTCGTGGTGAAAATCCAAACGCGACAGTTTTCGTCCGAACTTCTGAAATGAGGCTGTTTTCGTGGTTAGTCGAAATGTGTCAGTTTTCGTAAGACATTTCAAACGTGGCTGTCTTCGTAAGAGGCGTCGATATACAGTGATTCTTTTCTAATAAAGGTAAAAGAAGAGTTATTAGTCAAATATGCGTATCGAAATTTGTAAGAAGTATACAATTGCAGGAAGAGATGAAGTTCGATTCACGGATTTGAAAAAATTGTGTAATTTTTCTGCTTGCAATAAATGTATATCAGTAAGTATATAAGGTGTAGGGTATAATATTTCCATAATCGACATTGCCAAAAAATTATAGCTCTTCAATACAGAATTGCTGTATAAATTAGTCTTGTAAAATAATAACTTACATCGGATTCGATATTTATTTCATATCTTCGCCTGTCAAAAAAGTATCTATCTAATTTCTCATCATTTTTATATAATTTCAAACTCAGTAAATCCTCGAATACATCCGTAAGACAAATTATCCACTAATTTTATCATTTCTGGCACATTTTTATTTATGTTGATTTACGCAAATGTTTCAGACGCTCAATTTAACTGCCAATTTTTGAGATGGCGCAAATATCAAATAATTTCTATGAATGAAATATGTTAATTTCGTGTAGTTCGTACAACCGATCATAAGTTCCGAAGTTCCAACAAATTAGAAGAAGCTGGATTAATTGCTATAGGGTAGTTTGGCGTAGTAGGTAGAGCGGGCGACTAGTAATACGGTATGTGCGAGCGATAGTAGGTTCAAGTCCCGGTTAGGTCAAAAAAATCGAATCGAAAAATCGAAAATCGTTTTTCTCAGCGAAATGGTAATGCTTGTCCATCTACATATGAAATCGAATACTCACACCTACGTGAGTATTATTGTTCTTTTTTTTTTCTTGTAAATATATACGATTATATGAGATTTCACGTTTTTTCGAACAGTGTAATAAATCGAATATTACAAAAATATACCTGAAGTTTCTATTTAATTTCCAAGAAAAATTATTAATAAAAGAGAAGTAACCGTTACCAATATTTTAGACATTAAGTTCTGGGTAAAATAACTAATGAACAGCAGTATTTCTCAACGTCCGAAAAGTCGTAATAATTGTATAAGTAACATGAGTCTCCGGATCCTATTTTGCAGTTGAAAGAAATGACATTTTAATTCGAAATTCAAATGGTAAGGAAAATTGGTAATTCATTATACGAAAGGTGTTGCAGCGGTATGGAATTAATTCCTAATAATTTCATAAGAAAAATTACTATTGTCATAATATCCGATGTATAATTCTTACCAATAAATTATGGAAATTGTTGTCTGGGTCCTATCTCTTAAATGCTACTTGAAAACATGAAGTTAACTCTAATATTTATGAAAAATCATCGACTCCCCAATCGAATATCGATTGAAGATTTTGGCATATGTAGCACTTATTTGAAATTAATATGCCCGCAACATAGATTTACAAAGTATCATTTTTTGGGTAAAAACAATCAAGTTTTTTTGCATGATCGAAAATCTATCTCATTGTCCATCTTCAATATGAACTGATATCTGAAGGTTGTGAATATTCGACGTCTACAAGTAAAGCAGTTTTCGAGTAATTCTGCTGTCATCGTATTCGATGATATACTTTTAGGAAATATAAGTCTGATAAAAAGATCCATATCATCAGCTAGACAAGAAGGAAAATAAAACTGAAAGCTTAAATAAATCATAGAAACAAAAAGACTATTCAAGAATCCATTTCCGAAGAGTACAGTTATTTGTTATCCGCATCCAATATCTAACAACGTGTGGATTATATCTTTCACGGACTTTTGAATCATCTTATATTGATAATTAACGGCTAACTTTTTCAAGTATAAATTTACTAAAACGATAGTGAAAAGCAATGTAGTCAATTATTTTCGTACCTTGCAATTCGTCATCCATGTACGGGGCATCCCACCGCGGATTTCCTGCTATGACACATAGTGCTCTTGGAACATAATCTTCGTTGCACCATTTTATTAATAAACTGTTTTAAAAGACTTGTTTTATAAGATTGACTCTTGTAGTTGATGTGTATAGTATAATTATAAGCAGATCGGGAAATCGTGATTATTATTGATAATCCTCTATCGTTACCGTTATTAATAATAATTTATCATATCGCACAAAGAAAATGTTACAGTATGCAGAGAGATATTATAGAACGTCTGTTCTCGCTGGAAGTCTAGACAACACTGTGCCACTTGCATTGTTCTCGATGTGTATATTGCTCATAGCAACTAACAATACAATGAACTGACTCTGTTGTTGATGTAATATTCATTATCGGTGGGCATAGGGTAAAACAAGTAGAGAATATGGACCATCAAGATTCAAAAATTTATCCCTAATGTTTCGTTGCTCCAAAACAAAAACTTTGAGACGAAATTTCTTAATTTTTTTTGTCCTCTATTAAAAAAAAAGTCACTATTTTCTATGAACATTTTTTCGATTTATGATTTATTACGAGATGGTCCATTGACCTGCGCGACTCTTAGATTTTAAAAACGATCCGGTAATATAAACTTCCGAAGATAGTGAATACATGGATCAATGAAAATGTCATTTATATTACAAATTGAACACGATAAGGGATGATGATTGAGCTGATATGAAAAATTATTCATGCAAAATGAATACAGTACATCCTCTCAATAGTGTCACCCCCAATAGTTCAGCTTCCCCCACTACCATACATACTACACTCCGGCGTTTCTCATGCGGTACTTTTGAGAGGATCACGAACTAATTCTCGAGAACAAGCGTTTGTAGTCGGAGTGGGGGAATCGAGATTCTGAAAAATGTATTTCCCCCCACAGCCCGTAGCCGGCTCTATTGAAAGTTTGCACTGTAATAAAATTATTTTCGTACAGAAAATTGCACTATTATTGTTTACAGACAATTTCTATTATTCCGATGTGTCAATTGAATAATACATTTCGTTTTTATCTACAGATGACCATTTATGAATATATAAAAGCACACGGAAAAAATAGTCCAGTATCAGCAGCAACGCGGCGTATGAGTATTCAGTCGGATGTAATTTCTAAACGGTTTGACGAACCAATATGAGTCCAACGGTATTTTGTTCCTCGTAAAACGTCCGATCTTCTGATATCAAACGTTTTTTTTACGAAAATCGACTTTTGAATACGTTTGAATTGACGAAGTTTCAATTTTTTCGACTCAGTACGATAGAACGAACTTCGCGCGATGAATCAATCCGCGCCCGCCTTCTCACTATACAAGGTACTTTGAATATTGAAAATATTAAAAAAACTAATATTTTGCCAAATTTTATTGAACAATTTCGTGTAGAATTACATATATCTATATGCTACAAACAGTGTGGCTATTGCTATAGTGAAATTATTATTGAACCGTTGTCTTTTTCCGTAGCTCCTGCAGTGTATAATTATATATCATTTATTATCTACATGATAGAATAATGCTGTGATACTTACGTATGTATATACATTTCTATATTTCTCCAACTACCTGCAGGCTGCAGAATTGATTTTCAACATTTACAGCGTAATCCAAGTGTGCAATGTTATACGTACATACATCACTTATCTTACTCCTCGATAGTGTTTGATTTATTTTCTCATTCTAAAACAATGCGCGAGAGCGTCAAAAAATATTCTCTAATAAAAAGCGACACCTACTTCATATCCAACACGCGAATGATGCAAAATTCAATCGGCAATTCCTCAGCTCTTATTACGTATAAATATACTGTTGAAAATTTCAAATATATACATAGGTATATGTATATAAGATAAAATTGGAAATATCCTTCCATGAATTAATTCTCCGCGGTTTAAGTTCGCCTGTCGTGGATCGATGGAACTCTGTCTATAAATATACGTAACGACTCCTCTGCTACGACGAGAATCGATAGTCTCTGAAATAACAATTTGAATTTGTGTTTAGGTGCGGATGGGTCGTTTGATTCGTGTTTGGTTTGTTCGCTGTCGGCGTCTTTTTGATTTCACGATGACCGCTTTTATCGCTACTATTTTCATATGCGTGTGTCGAACGAATGGATGTAGAATGCTGCTTGCTCTTCCCTGCAATCAGACGTTCACTATTTTTGTAATCCTCTTCCACCTCGTGTTCGTCATTATACTGCTTGCATTGGTTCTCCGTGGCTGCTTCGTCGCGTGCGTGCTTTTCTTCTGTAAAATGAAAAAGTCTCGTAGATCTCCATGTTTTTATGCTTTATGAAATCAATAATTTGACTTATTTTAGATCCTGCACCAAAATCACGTTCCTAACGAATACGTCAATGGTTTAATTAACCCTCTGTAGTCACCATGGGTCCAATTGACCCAGCTCTCAACTTTGCGGCTAAATATCTGAACTTCGATGGAATAAATACCATTTTGGAATCTCCCACTATTAAAATATATATATTTTTTTTTTCATCAAAGTACCACATCTCCTGAGTATCACCCTAAAATTTGAAAAAAAAAAAAAAAAAAAAATTGAAAAATGAAACAGTTATATGGATATTTTATCGAAAAAAGAACATTTTTCGCACATTTTACGTCTTCATGAATTTTTTTTAGACATGTTTGACTTTTGATCTTTACCAAGTTGACTTTTGCTATACATATTCTACAATGTTCTCCAATTTTCTTGAAAAAATCAGACGGCTATTTTTCGTACGGGAGTCATTTGAAAGATCAGTTGGGTCAATTTGAGGTGTGACTACGGCGGTTTAATCGACTTGGACATTTGAATGAACTTGGCTCTCGTGAAATCCAGATAAGTGCAGTTTTCGAAAGACTATTGAACTTTCAAAAATTTCTAACTAATATCATGTTCCCATCCCCATCGATCTCGGATCTCCCGATTTCATTAGGGTGTCTCGTTGAAGGGTTTGGAGGACCACGGTATCTCTGTTCTTTAACATTTCGGCAAATTTTCATAATTTTTACCATCGGAGCTGTCGCGAAAATTTGTTCGACACAAAATTTTCAATTACCTTCGAGCGCATCGAACAACGATTTAGATAATGCGGCCGTACTGGAGTTTCTTGCACTAACACGATCTGATCCGTCACGTTGTCTGGTTTCGTTTTTGGTCTGTGACGCTGTTCCAGAGTTCTGTTGTTGTTCGGATGATTGGGATAACTTTGGGACTGGAACTTTTATCAGCACTGCATCACGGGTGTCACCTTCACTGTCGTATATGCTAGTGACAGACGTATTTTCTGATATCAATTTTTCCTTGTCCGAATCCCAGTCATTGTTATATCGAACATTGCTGATATCCGATCTCTTAAGAATCGATTTGGAAACACGATGCCGATCTATAAACGGCATGCTCTCGCTATCTATCGAGTTGCTGGATAGGGACAGTTTACTTCCACTAGATTTTCCTGAAATTTCATATAAAAACACACATGTTATAAACATTTTTTCCAAACTATTTGCTGAACATTTTCAAAGGCGACTCTATTCGATTTACATTTAGCTTGGAGGAAAATTGAAATACTTGTCGAACTACCTACACTGTTAAAAATGATTGTGAATTTGCAATACATTTACTATGCAAAAGTCTTGAAAAATACTAAGTACGTTTTTTGAATTTACAATTGAATTCCTAATTTTACTAAACTTTTGTAGGGAAATCACGAAATTTTATTTGAATATACTGAATTGTATAGTAAAGTTATTGTATTTGTATACATTCAATGTATAGTAAATTTATTACTCTCGTACATGCATAAAACCTTCCGATATACAAGTATATGAAGTTGACAAAGAAATTTTTGTATAATGTATCTGTTTGCGGAAAAACATTTATCATTGACATTGCGGATCATCACGGTGAGGAACTATCAGAGAACCACGATGCGATTTTGCGAAGTACTAATAATTTATTGTGCTATCGGGTTTTAGCAGTTTCGGTCTAACGATAGAGAAAATTTTCATTCTTTGTCGTCAGCAGTAAATAGTAGCCAAATATGTAATGAGGTTTGAATAGACGCCGCTTATCAAGAACACAAAGTTTAATACGATTTTATTCAATCCTAATTTTCGTTTCATCCGCCCAGGGCCAAAAACGATTAAAAACGTCAACATTAATTACCAGAATAGGAGTGCTTTAGACCACTGATATTTCCGAAAAGATGATGGTTAATTAGGCGGGATGGAGAGGCAAAGTTATCTGCTGGTGTTAGTATGCCATTTCTTTGGCCGCCATTCAGTCCATATTGGTTATTGTTATCTCCTGCAATAGTAGTACTTTCCGTCGCAACTCCGACAACGGTTGATAGAGAATCGGGATTAAGGCCAAAATGGGTGCGCTGCCTTCCACTCTGTAATGATTAGTAAAACAAGAACAACAAGATGTTGTGTTAATGTGTGACGCCGCATTAGTCGAGAATATAAGACGAATCCAGGTACTGCCTTGAAGTATAATGTATAAAATGTGATAAAACTTTTCAATCGGGTATAGAAATCAACACGATTTCGGAGATTGTGGCGACAATAAGGTAAATAAAACACAGAATTGCACCCGCAAATCTCAATAATTAAAAGCCCCGCATTTTACAGTAGGTGACATTACGTAGAATAAAGACCTGAGACAGAATATCTATGTACAATTATTGACCTTAGCCGCCACAATCCGCGAAAATGTGTCTCATTTTTGAATCCTAAATATTATATGCATCCTCTTAACGGGATTTCGTACCTATTTTATAACATGTCATTGCATGAGCTACTAGCGAGTGTACCGTATAATCATAAAAAGTTCGGAAAGTAGTACCATCAAATTTAGCAGTCGTTTTTTCATGAAAAACACCACCTTTTAGAGATACTTGAATCGATTCGCTGCTTTTAGATAAAATATCGAATCATATACTGCAAAGTAGCATATATCACATCAGCACTGCACGCAGGATATCTCAGAAAATACCTTCACTACAGAAATATCGTTTTGACCACTGATTCTACACATATTGAGTCTGAAAATGATCTCAGAATGGTCCACTAATGAACGGATATGATTTCAGAAAAAAAATTGTTAATTTTAAACGTCCATCCCGAATTTTAGTCGTGTTAGTGTGGAACAGATATGGCCCACAGTAAGTTAATTTTGAGACAAAACATAAGATAAAAGAACTACGGGAACTGGGGTGCTGTAGGTCAAACAATTTGAGTTTCGAATTTTGGCCCATAAACAACCCACGACCGACCCATGAATATTAATATTTATATCTTTGCGTCAAATTTCGAACACTTCCATGAATATCGACAATAAAGAAGTACAGAGGGCTAGTCAGTATGGAAAAATAAAAATAAAATCAATTTTTGATAAATTAAATAATCTTCGAAATTCTTGAGCGACCTGTTGAACCTGTTCGCTCGCGGCCAAATTTTGGGAGGCTTATTCAAATACTAAAAACTACAAAATTTTGAGGTGAGACCGAAAATTGGGAATTTGTGGTAAAAATGTGCTCATCCCAGTGAGTATGCGCCATAAATTTCATTCGATTATTACAAACCGTCTTCGGGAACAATTGGTCACAGTGCCAAAAAATGTGGTTCTCAGAATATCAAGTTATGGTAAATTTGACTCACCGCCCTGAAGTGCAAGTCGATATGGATGTCAACATGCCTATATGCAAATTCATCGAACATATTTGTATTTTGCGTACATACATATATGTTATATGTATATGCGACGTATAAGTTGCATATATTTTTGGCATAAGTATATATATGTATATATATATGTATATATATTTCATATATACATGCATTATTAACTAGTGAGTTTTTGTCTCACATATCAGAGTAGGATGGAAGTACAGGCCTGCACATTAATGGTGTGTACATGAACATAGCTGCGGTTGGATTTTCGCATCGTGTATCGTGCTTCCAACTCGCACCACAGAGCAGACGACAAGCAGACGCTTTTTCGCGGAACGAGCATATGTACTATGCGTGCCTAACACACAACGCAACAATGATTAACAATTCGGTTATTCCTTGCATTCCAAGCAGATGGCGGATGTCTACTGCTGAATAACGACTGTGGGGGCATGGTTGTTGTTGTTGAACCAATGGCATTGTAGGCGCATGGTGACACTAGTGGAGTTTAGTTCATGTGACATGACGCTGATTTTTTTTGGTACACCATTAATGTGCAGGCCTGTACATAAGGGTGTTCGCGCTCGCAGTTAGAGCGACCCAGGGCAATGAGTAGAATTCGTCATTACATGATCACGATCACTGTTGGTCTGCATGACTTAACTCTGCAGGTAGCGCCTGACACTTTCGCGCCCTATTTAACTGATTATTGAACTTTGGGGAAGTTTGTAAAGGACAAATTAAGGGGCATTAAGTGAAAAGAAACAATACTTTCATATCGATTTTGTGAAAGTTCAACTCGTATGCAGAATTTAGAATTATTAGTAGTAGGTCAGCATGCCAATGTGTATTAGACAGATTTTAATTAATTTCAATAGTTGGAATCAGCACAATTGTAATATTGAATATCAATCACATTCGATTACACGTAATTTACGATAACTTCCTCAGAAATTCCGGAACAAAAATTCTCCGAATTATCAACAAATGATCAGATACTAAGGTTCCGTGTTTAAAAGCGTTTGGATATAAAGAAAAATGTATTACGTTCAGTCGATTTCATTTTAGGTCTACTTTCTTCGTTCATAAATCTATTATCTACAACTTCACCGTGATTAGACTTTTTTTATAATGGTTTATCGTCGAGTATTTAATTTTATAAGATTGCGTTTAAGTCAATTTTGAGCAAGAAATAGCAATGTTTACCTAACTATTGAAACTCGTTGGTTTTTTGAACAAAAGAAGCCGAGGTAGAATGGAATCGACCGAATCTCATGAATTTTTCTTTACTGTAAAGGGCTTTGAAACGAAACATTGATATGTGAGTATTGGTCTATAATTTTCAAATCTTTATTCGGGAATTCCCATTGAAGTTTAATGTTATAAATATTCAAGCTGCGATCATCACCTAATAAAATTCATTACGAAAGTACCAATTTCAACAGTCCGACCTCCTTAATGAATAACTGAACACTTGAACGAGCTCAACCACATCCTATTCTATTAATATATCTAGTAGTGTAATTCTATTGCATTCTATCACTATTATATAATTGTAATTCTACCTTTCTCTGCCCAACATTGCAGTGGGCATATGCAAACTCCATCTAGCTATGTATGTACACCAATCTATCTATCATTGTATTTCATTCAAAAGGTATAAAAGGCACCGTAAGGACTTTCGATGCATGTGTATGTAATTACTTTAGCCAACCCTTCGATCGATTCAATGCTTCGTACAATTCATAATCAAGCACTTTATCGATATAACTCCAGTTTAGCAACACGGCAGCTGAGTGTGCTTTGTGTTCAAACTTCTACTTATGAGGTACTTACTTGTTGAATGCGACTTTTTTTGTGCTTAGGTACAGAGGTGTCTGTTAAGTTTTCTCTACTATGTTCATTGGGTTGATCAACTGTCTGCACATGATGTTCGGAAGATTGGATGTCGGATATATGTAGTAGAACGCCAGTGGGTGTAGTCTTTTTCTTGCAGCTCGTTTCACTAGGCTGATTATTACAGCTGTTGCACTTGTCTGTACTCTCGAGAGGATTTATGTACAAATTACTGTCACCTTCCTCGGTGAGGTCGCCTTGAGAATGAAAGAAGTGCGTGTGGCAGCTGGCAAAGGTGTCCGTGCTGTCCGCGCTACATGACTCGTTGTTATTTTTGAAATACGAGTTCGAATAGGTGTCCTGATTTGGTGAATATTGATTGTACCCGTAACTGCTTGATTCTGCATTGCTGTCGCGGAGCGCCCTTAACTCTTGGCAAATTGGATTCCGGAAATCGCTCGTGGCCAGAGGCATAAGATTTTCGGCATCCCTAAAATCCTTATACTCCTATAAAAAGACAAGAAATGGATGAGTGGCGTCCTGGTTTTTCGATCGAACACGAACAAAATTTTTCACCTAATCCATAGCTAAACTAACGTTTTGTGAACTTTCGCACCTATATTTATTCTAATGATTAGTAGGTAAGTATAAGTGTGTTTTGTAAACGATAGGAAATAAAGACATGAAATAAAACTGAAACTAAACTAAACTAAACTATAAACTATATAAACGAAAGTATAAACTAAACTAAACTAAAGGTGTAATTAGCTAAAATTAATTTCACTCAAATGTACAGATCCTTGCAAGTTGTAACTCGTTATTACACAACTTTAAATAGACAGCTAGATACATGTAAAATATACTATGCCGCATGCCGTTAACAAATGAATTTCGTATTATTCAACATTTACTCGACGACATTTAAATGAAGCAATTAACAATTGTTAATCCGTATTTTAGAACTCCGTTACATCATGAGTAGGTATTATTTCTTTTCACGATATTCCCCCGCGAAAGAAATGAAGGAGATTGATTATGCAACAACTGCAGCAATCTGGGAAGTAAAACACTATTTATTTAATAGACTATTGTCCAAAGGCGAGTGAAGTCTGCGCAAGCCTGTAAAATGTAAAATAAAAATTCATTACAAACACATCGTGATATAATCTGTATTTCATTGTTCATTTATGGATGGGTTCACCTGGAGTGGTGATATGAAAAAACCTTATCAGCGATATGACGAGTCATTATAGTTATTACACTGATAACCCAGCACGATTATACCGAGACTGACGCACACCAGATAATCAGTAAAGCAAACATAATTGAAAAGACACGAATAACGTATGATATGCACGTGTAAAACGAACGGTGAAAATAAAAATCAACCAAACATAGAGGAATGAACTTAATATTTATTTTTGTCCAATAGTCTTACATCTGGTCGATCGCCGTCGAGAGCGGTATAGATACAGATACAAAAATATGATTATAATTATGTCCTTCTTTTAATTTTATAAAATTAAAGAAAATTCTTACAAAAATATTTCTGCCACACGCGACAGCGTAGTAAAATATGTATACTGTAATTATGATAATGTATTCAAGTGTAATGAGCTGTAGACTATGCGGATATGAACACATACCTTAGTAGTACAAAAACAGCATTCGAATTCACTAGGCAGTTCTTCGATTTTGTCATATTTTCTGCTATCCTTCTTCTCTTCATCCTGCAACACCAGATGCACTTTAATTCTTTTTATTGTCAGCTATGACTGCAGCGCTGGAATAATCCGGGTGTAAACGTAAACGAGGTCAAGGAAGAGAATAAATGATCACTGCAGTATAAGCGTCTGAAGTTAGATATATTTTATTACCTTCTTGTTTTATACATCTCGAGGTTGACTTGACTAATAATTTCTATCCTCATGGCTAATTAGCAGATAAGCCACAAGCTTTTTGATTATGGAAGGTGAAATCGGAAGATATTAAACACCAAAGTTGGGAAGTGTGTAATAATGATGCGCCATTAGTGGGCCATCGTCAGTTGCAGTTTCTATGGCTTTATATAATTTTAGCTACACATATTATAACAGGTAGTGACGTTAACTGTGAAAACAATTAGTTTCCAATCTACGACTTGCTGCTGTCGTCAGTCATGACCAGAGTCAAGTATCAAACGTTGAACGAGTATCAAGAAGTATTCCATATGAAGCACCGGAAACTGTTTTCCCCAAGGTCAGGGGAAGGGTCAGGGGTTTACAAGTCTAAAATAGACGGATGAATAGAACTATATATATAACACGAGTTGGAGTGGCCCAGAGCGTCCAGGGATGTATTAGATATGCATATGAAAATATATATAAGTGAAAATGTCCAGTTAATTAGTTTAATTAATGAAATTGATAAAATTACACGGTCCTGAGTTTCGACTACACGCACACTTTGATAACAGTGTATAAATCGGTATAAATGTTTCAAAAATCATATTTTATAAATATTCAATCTATTCTGATGGAATCTTGTCATTTTTGTATTGCTTAAGAAATTCTCTGAAGGTTTAGTTTGGGATTTATTAATAGATGAAGCTTTTAGCAGTTGATGAAATTAGCCTGAGCAACCTGAACAGCAACGTTCTTTTGTGGTTGACACTCGTTTTTTCTCAGTCGCAACCGTTTCGTCTTCGATTGTTATTCCTGGTTGATCATGAATGTGGTTTACCTAATTTTAATGCTTTCCAAAATTTGTTACCAGTTCCAAACCTTGTGCCCGACAAACGCGAAGGTGCGACATTCATTGCTTGTTCACATGCAGTTATAGATAGCGAAAGCACGTGTTCGAATCAGCAAAGTTTTGCGAATGCACAATCAGATCTCTTCTTTCATTTGTCTCTATACACTTTGAAATAAACTTATTTTTTTCGTATAAAAGTATCCCGTAGGAAACGGAAAATTTAGTGCAATCACTACGAACTAAATTCACTAAAATATCTTTACTGTTTCAGTCTGATTCATCTTTCACGGCGTTTACAAAATCAAAAGGAAGCGAAATAGATAAAATCTGTTAACGATTATATGTAATAATAGTAATGTTACTGAAGGTTAATATTTGAACGCATTGCATTTATTGGAAATAAATAAACATAGTGTTTTAACATTTTTAACAACTATTAAAGCGTATTAATATAATGGGATGGTTTTGCTTCTCTTTCAAGATCACGTGAAACAATTCTTGCGTCTGATCACCTGCAACAGAGTAAAAATGTACAAAAATTTAATTTCAAGCTGTAGCTTGCTTACTAAAATTTAATAAGCTCACAAATATTAAAGTTTTCATTTGTCAATAACTCTGAAAAACTAGCACAGAATATTATAGGAATAGTTTAAATTGTGAGTTCAAAGATTTGGAAGTACAAGGACGTAATTAGTAAAGAGCCGCCAACATTGTTTAATTGTGAGTTTAGCACAATCTGATTGTGAGCAGGAACATGGAGGCTGGGATTAGTATTAAGGCACAGAGGAAAAGTGCACGTTAAGTATAGGTATAAATAAGTTTTATTATGAGATGTATGATGGTTGCTTGTCAATTAATGCACAACAATTATTATATTAGTTATTAGCAGCTAATACTATATTATTACGGGTATACAAAATTAACATCTGCTCTTGATAATTGTTCGTTGCAATTTCGTATTAGCCTTGTCACTAAGTGGGTGGACGTTGCTTCTACATGTAAGCAACTGATATATTTTATATTAATTACTAATCAGCGATTTCATTCTTGCTGGCCTTTTTATATTATAACGTTGGAGCTGGCGACGAATCTTTGTCATAATCCAGTCATATTTCAGTCATGGCGCTGGGGCTGTCCTCAAAAAAATCACAGTTGGAAACTGGAAGACGCTATTAGACCGAAATATTTACATTCACAACTTATAGTTCCCACCAAGCGGAAGGTCCCCTCCTGTTCTATTCACTGTGCCTTTCCCATTCTTATTTCGCATCATTTCAGTCGTATTCAATTTCATGTGCGGAAACTAGCCAGACCATTGAAGGGTGCGATAGTAGCACGATGTAACTACAAAGATAAAAGTTTTTCTGGGGAGCGCAAAAACTGTTTGCGATTTAGGAACTTTTAAAATTCAAACCAATATCGAAGCTCAGCTTTTACTGATATGTGAAGTGAACCAAAAAAATTGCGATTTAGATTTGGAAATAATAGAATTGTGCATGAATGTTGTGAGCTTAAAGACATGGTTGCAGCTTTGAAAGTCTCATTTGGATTGTTGCAGTGAACCAAATTATCCAGAGAAATGTTAGATGCCAACACGGGTTGAATGGATTGACTCTGTGTCGTTTCTCATCCTCTAATAACCTCTCGCAATCAAATTAGTGCATCGATTCGATTCAATTCCTAATTCACATTGAAATTAAGTCTGGTCATAGATGAATATTTAATACTATTGGAACGAATCAATTCTGTAATATGCGCTGTGTTTATCGAAAGATTGAATATTACATGAGGTCACTGATCTCTATACTACACTAAATAGCGTATTCTAATGGGCAGCTTACGCCTATTAAAAGCCATGCTGCTTGTAGTACTTTTGTCAATTTCAATATGGGGGACACACATAAGCTCACGCTTGTGTAAATATGGTAATACGTACGTAACTTGTGAAACTAGTCCAAGTACTTTAGGAAAATAGTGGCGATGGTGTTAATTTGCAAATATTGCGGCGAAAAAGGTGGGGTGGTAGGCAGGACACTTCATAAGTAAGTCTTACCCTGAGATCTATGTGTACAGCTAAGAAGTTATGTTATACAGGGTGTCTCGAAATTCGCGCATATGCTGCATACCAGCGGAGTCCTGGCAAAAAAAATGGACACGGAATATCCAAGTGAAAACTTCCGCAAGGAATTATTTTCCTTGTAAAAGTCCTTAATAACGAACCAATCTTCACCTAAACGTTTGCAATACACAATTCTTATAATAATATTTGTTTTTTTTATGGAAATTACATCGCTTTCAACAGAAATTTCTATATCATTATTTGAATCTGCCGCTAAAATTGATAAATCTACTACAAGCAATATGGCTTGTAGCTAATGCATACGGAAAACTTTCCAAGAGACGGAATTTTTGATCTGTTCAGCAGAGACATGCGTAGTGGTCAGAGAACTAAAATTAACTGTAATGCGCATGCGTCAAATTATAGCGCCTTTGAAGATCAGTGATTTCCAGACACGTGGGCAGGTCATTTTTGTCCGCCATCTTGAGGAATAACATCTCGCATGCGCAATGGGACGCATTTTAGTTCAATGTCCACCTACGAAGGGCGCTGATGACCTATCCAAATAAAATATTTGGAATACACTGTTACAGCTATCCAGTTAGTACAGAGATCAGCGCATTCGGCACAAGAATTTTCCATGGGATACGCCATCTAATGTAGTATAGAGATCAGTGTATGAGGATAAGAACAATGCATAAATGAGAGTTGCGTACGACAGATGGAGTAAAGAACTAAAGGCCTGCTGCATAGCTCCCATTACCTACAAACGCATATAACTGAGCGTGTAGTATTGTACGTATGTGGTAGTTGGGACCAGAGTTTCGCCTGGAACCCAATTAGGTATATGGTGGCCACGGTCAGGGAAAACCGGAAAATGTCAGGGAAAAGAATATTGGTCAGGGAATCCGGGAAATTTCAGGGAATTTGTAATTTCGTCAGAAAAGAAAAAGAGATAGCCAAATATCTGATAAATGACTGGAAAGCAAATCCAAAAATTCTATCTTCGCTTCGTATTATTGCCTATTGGTAAAAAAAAATATGAACGAAACATATTCATTACAGAAAAAAAAACTTTGCTGAATTTCCCGATGAATGTACATTGAAATAAACTGAAGAATTGGGGGTATTGATTCGTAGCAGTAATGAAAACAATAACAACCTTGGTCAGGGAAAAATAAACAATTGGTCAGGGAAAGTCAGGGAAAAGTCAAGGGATTTTTAGATTCTCGTAAGAAATTAGTTAGGTCCAATCTGGATCACTGAAACCAAGACAGAAAAACTACGGCTATTTCTGCGAGAAAAGATAGGGAAGTACTGAACAGCTAATTTCTGATATTCTGCACACCCCAAACACAGTGAAAGATTATCAAGTCAAGTGAGATTGGTGAGTCCCTTGAAGCTAATTTAACTGTACATATGGTGATATTGAATCCTGGCTTGAAAATATATAATTGGTCGCATAACAAGAACAGACGAATCATAATAAGAAATTAGTGCCTCGTAGTTAAAATTACGAAAATAGATACTTACGGTAAAATGTTTCTTCAGTATCTCCTTCATCCGATTTCAAATCTTACCTTACTAGATACTGAACCGCGATACATCACTTTTTAATAAGTTCCAGTCGTCTTTTATATTTTATTATGTTTCGGCACTTTTCGATTAAAAAATCGCCGCTACGTCGCTGCTAATTACCGATATAAGACTCACAGTGTTTCTCACATCATCTCGCACGAATCTTCTAATTCGCATTTCAATTCATAGCCTTGGGTTCCTATTTTACGCGAAAAAAATCGTTCGGCATATATTTTTTTGATACCATTAAGGTCAAAGCACATACGGTCCATAGGTAGAATGCAGACGCCAGTGAGCACGCGCTGTTGCGAAAATTGAGTGAACAGTGCATACTGCGCTTGCGCTATGGCATCTGCCTTCTGCCTGTGCATCACTGATGTCTATACTAACTGGATAGCTGATGCATACGTAAAAATTTCCAAGAGACGGAATTTTTGATTTGTTCGGCAGAGACATCCGTAGTTGGTCAGAGAACTAAAATGAACTGTAATGCGCATGCGTCAAATTATAGCGCCTTTGAAGATCAGTGATTTCCAGACACGTGGGCAGGTCATTTCATAGACTTATAGAGATAGACTGAGCGCTCTTATGGGCCGCTTGAAGCCAACATTTAAGGGACAGAGATATGTCGGGAGTACTCCTCTCTCTGTCTGACGATATTTGTGGTGGGGATTGAGGTAATAGAGGAGATGAGGAGAAGCAGTTATGGCTGTTCCACTTCCACTGCTCCGTTGTCTCCCACCGTGACGCCAATTGAAAAGAGAGAGGAGTACTCCCGACATATCTCTGTCCTTTGAATGTCAGCTTCAGTGCCTCTTATGGGATCGCTCAGTCTATCTCTATAAGTCTATGGGTCATTTTTGTCCGCCATCTTGAGGAATAACATCTCGCATGCGCAATGGGACGCATTTTACTTCAATGACCAACTACAGAAAGCGCTGATGACCTATCTAAATAAAATATTTTGAATACACTGTTACAGCTATCCAGTTAGTATAGAGATCAGTGCTATATATGTACAGGCCTGCACATTAATGGTGTGTACATGAACATAGCTGCGGTTGGATTTTCGCATCGTGTATCGTGCTTCCAACTCGCACCACAGAGCAGACGACAAGCAGACGCTTTTTCGCGGAACGAGCGTATGTACTATGCGTGCCTAACACACAACGCAACAATGATTAACAATTCGGTTATTCCTTGCATTCCAAGCAGATGGCGGATGTCTACTGCTGAATGACGACTGTGGGGGCATGGTTGTTGTTGTTGAACCAATGGCATTGTGGGCGCATGGTGACGCTAGTGGAGTTTAATTCATGTTACATGACGCTGATTTTTTTTGGTACACCATTAATGTGCAGGCCTGTACTTCGAACTTTACAGTGAACTTGAAACCGGGTCCAAAATAATGGAAACAAAAATGTCCAATAAAATAAAATAAGTTAGTCGGATCATTTTCGAAAAATTATGGTTTAAAATGAACAGAATGATTCTGTCGTGAAATCAATTCTGTTCAATTCGTTTTAATAATAAATCCATGAAAAAAATTAACTTGGCTAACACGTCTTCGTTTACCTCGTTAAACGGAACATCTACTTACGTCTGTTCGTTTTAGCTACACTTTCTACACTTTTCTTACACTGTACGTTTTCCAATTAGAGCACTGTGCGGCACAGTGTACACGCACACGCACACGCAGTGCAAAACGCACACATTTTACACTCACCCAAAAGGAGATGTAAGAAAAGTATAGCTGAAATGAACAAACCACTTGTCACATCAATTTGACAATACCAGATCTTCATTAATTTCATTTTCTCCCTCATAACGGTACAAATATCAGAAAATTAATAATGAATTATATATTATAAAACTCTCTGCTTACACTAGGCGTTGTGTTTCCTTGGGTTGATGGTTGTACTGGAATGTCATCTTGAAAGTAGTGATCGTTCCGATTGGGCGATGAATTTTGGGCAAAGTCGAGAAGGCGATGATTCGGACTGTCCGGAGTGGATAAGTCATTCGGCAAAGTCGGCAGAACCGTCGAGGCGCTACGGCGGTGGGTTGATATGCTGCAATGTTCATAGTTACGATAGCAGCCAGGACCAGTCTGCGCAGGACCCCGCCCGCACGCAGATTCACCTTCCGTGCTGTTGCCGTCCATCCCTGACATGTTCTGACCTAAAACACCAGTTTGGATCAGAGTTATCTTCTCGTACTCCCTTTTTCCCACTAAAGAACGCTGATTATGACCCTGCATCATGATCTCATGATGAATCTCAATCGATGGAACAGCCTTGTGAACACGTCGATAAATAAAAACTGAAGAAGTTTAACATGAAAAAGCCTTTCTACAGTTTAATAAAAATCACGAAAATGTTGAACCTTCGAAGGTATTGCCAATTGCCCTCAAGACGTCATACAGCGAAAATGGCGGCGATAACCAGGCCATGTCAACCTATCAATATAAGTTAGGTAGATTTGGATAATTGTTTGTATTAAATATGGCAGTAGACTCTACAAGTTTTATTGGAATTAAGTTATTCATTGCATATGAAATAATAAAAAGGGTATAAAATATAAAATTTAATTAATTATCCCCGAATACAGCGTGTCACAGCTGACAGAGCCTGGTTACAGTGCAGTGGTTCAATTGTGTCCACTAGACGCCGCACGATAAGGAAGGAATGTCAATAGATCATTACTGTCGTTCAATCGAACGATATTAAGAATTGATAGACTATACGAGTAGGAAAGTATGACTTGTGACTCGTTGCGAGCTTGTCAACTTCGTATACAAGGTTACAATTACAAAGAAAGTATGTATATAGGCTTTCTAAGAATATTAATTTCAGGCCAAGGGGTTAGCTGCTTTTGAAATTGCGTATACAACACGTCTTGAAATCTCATGAAACCTTACAAATCTTTGAAATCTTTTGAAATCTATAGGTGTAGACGGACACTTATTAAAGTGAATAACCCCTCGTTTTAGGACTTGCCAGGGATATGAAATTCATTGCAAAGGCTACCTACGTATATTTTTGTAATACATTAACAAATTTCGCGTTTGTTTGACCTAAAAATCGGGCGTAAAGTCGAAGTTTTCCGACCGGCGGGCGAAAAAAATCGGTAGCGGGCGATAAAAGTTCTTTAGCGCCTACTACTGACTTTTCTTGCCCGTTTTTTTAAATCGCCAAATCGTGCATGTGTTACAAAAAATATGACGTGTACTAAGGGCGAGGGCTTCTTTGCCCTCGTGTGTTTGCATTACTGCAAAAAAGACCCACTTCTCGCCTTTGGTACACGATATACTATTATATAACGCAAGCATGTTTTACTCGCTTTTCCGCGACTGTTTTGGGGAGCGAAAGCAGGCGGTTCCATGGCTATTGAGCAAGTTAGTGGTGGGAGGAATCTTAGGAGGCTCTTTCTCGTTTTTCTGTCCTGGTAACTGACTTTTTCTGTCTTCTGACCAATCAGGCGCTCTTGGCCCGTGCGTATTATTGTACTCCGTATACTATGATGTCAACGTAACCGCTTTATGAAAAAGCTTGTAAACCATGCTTTGTTATACCTATAAAGTATTGTGTAGACCATGGAGGCAAGGTCTTTTTACGCATCGCGTACTTGCAATATTCGTCTTCGATTCATCTACGACTCGTATTGCAAACTTACGCTCCGCGTAGAAAGACCTACTTTGCCTCCTTGGTACACAATATACTATTATATCTCGTGCAAAACTGTGCATAATAAACTTATATATGCGGTGTATAGCCACGTGCAAATCACTCAATGAGTCTCTCTTCAAACTAATCGAAACTCTAACGCTGAGCGGTAAATTAGAAGAATAATAATAACGTTGCTTTTGAAACAGTCTGTTGCTGTCTGTTGACGGTTACCGAATGGCGTTTAATCGCCACCGTTTCTGCCGAATTAGCGCAGATTGTTTTTGCATCATAAAATGAAAGGATTTGAAACACCCAGTTGGCTGTTGCTACAGACAATGATTCAAAAATGGTCAACATTTAAACAACAAGCACAAAAATGTGGGAGGGTCAATTCTTCATTCTTCATTTATTCATTAATCGCAGGTTGACCCGCTGCAGGTGAGACGATGGAAAATTCGGGATTTGGAAAGCGAGCGGAAAGTGGCAATAGTGTAATAAGCAGCACGTGTTTTATTCATATAATTATGATTTGATTTTTGAAAAGTAAGTTTATCGCTGCTTCTCCATCGTGCAGTGGATGCGGAAAAACAGTTGATATTCTATCTGAAATAAGAAATGAAACTTAGGTAAAGCGTCTGCACATCTTTGGCGTGAACAATAATAGGATACGTAATAATAGTAACTACTATATGGGCATATGTCAGAAACCTTTAACTTTTCGAATAAAGAAATCTAAATCTAAATTGTGTTGCACACATGCGTAATTTTTTGTATGACATACCAGAACCTATAAAAAGGTCATATATATCCATGTACATCACGCAATTTTAGGGGAGCATGAGATAAAAATTAATAGTATGATAATAGTATAGTATATTAATAGTATCTGACATTCATTTTCGTCACGTCAATATGCATCCATAACCCCGCACACCACAAAACAAAATATCGACTCTCCTGCATAAAGGTGAACGCGTTTGATTCCTTAGAGGTCTATCTTCATGTGCATCCGGTAAAACTAACTGAATTAACTTGTGCTGCTGTTACCAAGTGGAAAAACGTTGCGTGTCAGGTCTGATGTCGAAAGTCCGTGACAGTACTTCATAGAGATTTTTCGACTATCACAAACTAATTCTCGCGTTTCTTATTATAGTGACAAGGTTGCGAGTGCTCTTCTTGTAATAAGAGATTCAATAAAATATTTTTCTGAAGGTGTGCTCCTATGTAATGGGTGTTGAAAGTCTGGCGCAAGTTGCCAGATACACGCTCTGCACGTTGAAAAAATACATGTACGAGCCTGTAAATAACAGTTTCGCCCGTATATTATGGTAGCAAGTATTTTTTTTTTTTAACATACCGTTGAGGGGGACTCAAAAAAATTTACCCGAATCAATTATTCATAGTCATGATTTTACCCTTGCAAATCGAATGCGAGATACACATATGTGAAAGGTTTCTGACATAAGCCCATATATATACCCTCGCCCAATCGGCTCATAAATGATTAAATCATAAACAAATTCTAGCAAATCATCATGCAGCCCATAATTATAAATTTCGCGTAATGAAAATCTACCTCAACTTCTTCCATTCTCATTCGTGGTCAAAACACTTTTTTTGCGCGCGTTACTGCTGCTGCAATGAGTTTTTCTTTTTTGGTCTGCAGTCTCTTTCTTTTGTGCACTCATGGCACTAGCTCTTCCATAGATAAGCATTTTAGATGCATGATCCACAAAGTGAATTTATTGCCTTTCAAGAATATATATACTTTGAACATTTCTCGTCACTCACAGGATTGTTATTAAAATATCAAACAAGTGAAGGAAAGTCGCTTGAGAAATAAAACTTATCTGGAATTATGTACGTATATGGTGATTCGAATATGTTATCTAAATCAGAGAACACCGCTCGTTCATAGAACGTTCACTGTACAACAATATGTTGAATTTGTGTTGCATTGTTGGATAACAGCCAATAATTTCTGCAAGCTAATTAATTATTAAGGGGGATTTATTATCAATTATTAACGAGGCTCTTAGGCGATTTTTTACCGATCTATCTAATTTTTCAAACATCTCCGAAACGGGGCTATCAATCGGATTGTCCCTTTGGCATCCACTGTTTGACGAGAACTAAGATCGAGTCAGCACCTGAAATTCAATGAAATCGTTTCTGTTTTTTCTCGTGGCTAACAATAAGTTTGGCCGCGCCACTTATTTCGATTTATATCAAAGCCTATGCTTCAAAAATGCAACAAAAGGCTTTCTGAGCCCGATTCTATATGGGATTCCGAAGACAACCATCCGACAAAATCTTGATTTTTGACAACGATAAAGAAATGGCATGTATTCTACGAATTTGTGGTAATTAACGATGGTCAACGACTGGAACCATGATGTTTGCCCGGATTTCCATGCAAACGTTGCAGCGCGACAAAACGGCCGCGTCAACGCTTCTGATTGACTAAATTTTTCACTGCGTGCGTTGTATGGGAATCCGGGCTAACATCATGGCGTTTTCCAGCCGTTGAGAATCGCTAATTACTACAAATTCGTAGAATACATGCCATTTCTTTATCATCGTCGAAAACCAAGATGTTTTCAGAGTTCGGACAGTTGTGTCCGGAATTCCGGAATCGGACTCAGTAAGCTTTTTTTGCATTTTTGAAACATAGGCTTTGATATAAGTCGAAATAAGTGGCACGCCCACACTTTGCGACAAGAAAAAAAAAAAAACGATTTCATTGAATTCCAGGTGCTAACTCGATCTCATTCTTCGTCAAACATCGGCTGCTAAACAGACAATTCGATTGACAGCCCTGTTTCGAAGACACTTGAAAAATTAGATGGGTCGGTAAAAATTGCCTTAGAGTCTCCCCTTAATCGATGATTTAATCATTGACAAACCGTTTCATTCATAAGGCTGCAGCGTACCCTGCCGGGGGAAAGGGCGCTAGAAGAATGGCCTCAACTATACTGATCGTGGGATAAATGATGGAAATTGTGGTGTCAATTAAAAAAGTGTGTGCAAGCAGAAGCTGGAGGTAGTATAAGAAGACAGTGCAGCAATTATTAATATGAGAATAAAGTGTATAATCTGTAACGCAATGTACCTATTTTGGAGGGTTACTAATAAGTATAAGACAAAAAAAAATGAATGATGGTTGTTTATTTTTTTTTTTTATTTATTTTTTTTTGTGTGGCAAACTGAACGATGAACTAATTCCTCTTACCCGTATCAGCGATGACGTCGATGAGATCTATACTCTTAGCGAAGGCGTCCCTCAGGTTGATGTGATGGAAGGAAACAATGCTTCCTTCTCGCTTCGCCCTCTCCAAGGCCTCCCGACGCTTCAGTGCTTTTTCGCGCCGCATCTGATTCTTGTAGAACTCGGCAAAATTATTGACGATAATTGGAATGGGCAACGCAATTACCAGGACACCACATATACAACACACACTTCCAATCACTTTGCCAAGGGGAGTTGTCGGGTAAATATCCCCATAGCCTACAGTCGTCATGGTGATTCCTGCCCACCAAAATGTCTCGGGAATGCTTATGAATTTAGTCCCAGGCTCTTCCTTTTCGGCGAAATAAGCGAGACTTGAAAATATCAAGACGCCCATTGCGAGGAATAGCATTAGCAGACCGAGCTCTTTGTACGAATTTCGTAACGTAAACCCCAAACTTTGGAGCCCGGTTGAGTGACGTGCAAGCTTCAGTATCCTCAAAATGCGCATTATACGAAAAATCTGAACTACGCGACGCACATCCTGGAATTGGTCCGTTGCATTTTTGTTTGTTTCGACGAGGAATAGAGACACGAAGTAAGGGAGTATTGCGAGGAGGTCTATAACGTTTAGGCCTCCCTTAAAGAACTTCCACTTGTCAGGGGAAGCACTGAACCTAAGTACATACTCGAGTGTAAACCAAGTGATGCAAACAGCTTCCACCATTGCAAGTTGTGGATTATCTTGAAAGTTTCCTTTTTCATCATTGACTTGCATAGTAGGAATGGTGTTGAGAGTTAATGCGATGGTTGATAGCACAATAAAGAGTATTGATATCACAGCTATCACCTGGAATTTCAAGTAACCCAAATAGATCACTCATCTCTAAATACAGTTCATCAAGTCTATTCATTATAGCATTTACATTAATTATGTATATGTATGGGTATGTATATGCAGTATCTTCCACTTATACTTTTTACATCGCACTATACCATTAAGTATTTTCTTTAATCGCTCAATATATAGAGTATATATATATATATATACATATATAGGTATATATATGTATACGTGTGCACTGTAACATAAGCTTCATAAAAATACGTGTGTCCTGCATTATTACGACGTCGGAATACGTGCCTGAATAAATGTCCGGGAGAGTAAATCAAGAAAAAGTGACACCAAAAAAGTAGAAATAGATAGAATCGTCAATATTACAATACTCGTATTGTCAAAAAATACATTGCTCATTTCAGACCAGGTACGCCGGCCCTGCATACCATATATGTACTGTAAGCGTTATTTTTAACTGCATGCATTTATAAATCTTTCAAAATATTCTTTATACTGACGTTGTTGTTCAAATATAAGGACAATTCCAACGGGAATTAAACTGGATCAATATACTCGCCGTTTACTTAGGTATATACTGCAACGTCCGAACTTCAACTGCATATTATTAGGCTAGTTCTTACAGTGAAGGAATTTTGATGCGCTCAACTAATAGCTCCTTTGTTTTTTAATATTTTTGATTAATTTCAAATCTGGAATAAGAAACTAATTGGCTTTTATTTGGGCACTGAAATTCAGCGAGGTCAGAAAATATCTTTTTCGAGAAAAATGCCTAAACATGAGCAAAATTGTCACTTTCCTGGGAGGGGATTTTACAAAACACAAGTCTTCTACCTAAATATTACCTAAACTAAGTACAGAAATCAAAGAGATTGTATCTAAGCACAGTAACAATCAATACAACTTTGCTAAAATCTAAAAAGAAATTATGAATCTCCCTATTTTTATTCGAATTTCCATCATAGAATAGAGGGGACACGAATTGTGTATCACATTCCTGGCAGCTAAAAATATGTTAAAAACACCCCCAAATTATATAATGAGTGCTGTTGTCACACTTCCGATACAAAGCACGTAGTTAAGTTAGCTCATTGCCGCTTGAACTGCTACCAATCAGCCAATAAGACAGTCGTGACGAAGATCTCGTCGACCGCAAACGCGCTCGGGCCAGACAAGTTCTCACTTGTCTGGCATGTATTTACATGAACAATATTTGGGTTTCTTAAAGATTTTTAATTGTTTTGATTAATATACCTAGTGTAAATATAATATAAAGCATTAACATTGCATTTAAATACAGTGTTTTTGTGTTGTTAATGAATAACCTCCAAATTATCACTTTCCTGTGTATCACTTGTCTGGACATTGAAATTTTAAAAAAAATCGCAATTTATCCACTTAAATTTTAAAACTGCCATAATTTGAATATTTACCAATATTGTGTTTGACCCACAAAATTTTAGCTCATTTAAGTCAAAATGATGAGCTCTGGCCACTTTGCAAACTAAATCTAAAATAACAGTGTGAAGCTAAAAGCGATCCATTTTATTCCTTCACAATAAGAACTAGCCATTACGCACCGAATGCTATGCAAGTACCTTATGCATACTGTCAAGCGAATATTAACGAATGAGCTGTGCGTATGAAGCGAGTAATACAACATTGAACGAAGCTAGCAGTAAAACTTCTCACCGGTAGACAACTTATATCATAGCAGGGAAATTTTTTGCATTTTGCAATAACGCCTAGCGGAAAAATTTCCTCGAATATTTTTTGAGAACTCTTGAACTGATGTTCAGAGTATTTCACGGAAGTTTCAGAGTTTCTCAGCAAAGAACCCCGCACTTTCCCTACGACGCAGAATGCACGAGAATCAACGTCAAATTCGCGCCTAGGCCCGTAACGGGGGGCACTAGTCGAATTTTACCTAGGGACCCTTTAATGAGGCCGGATAAGACACCGTCCGCCATTAATGGGCCTAAAACTGAAGTTAGGCGTCGCAGCGCACCGAGCGCGCCACTATTTAAAAGTTGGTAGAGTCGTAAAGCGTCAGTGGTGAAGAAGAAATCAAATTGTTTGCAGTTAAGTTGATTTTATTTACCATATTCATTGAATATATTTATTTAATATATGGGAAATTCCACGTCAACTGTCGTGGGGTTGGTGGGTCGCATTTTTTGTTTCCGGGCAAAACTATTTCATCCTATTATAGGTTCCACCAAAAGTGTTTCCCTAAATTTTCAGGCCAAAATATTGCTCCTACCGTTTTTTACGGCCAATTTTCGGTTTTTGGGCTCTCTTTCAATTTCTTGGCTTTTTTTCTTATACAGGGTGCCAGGGAAGTATTCTAGGCCAGAAAAATTTTCAAAATACATGTAATCGATGTAAAATTTCCCGAGGAATCGATCCCCGTCGCCAGAATTGATCTAGGATGCTTCCTTTTGCCACAATTTCGAAAAAACTGTTTTTTTTTAAGTGCTTATAACTCGGGTGGATCAATTTTTGAAATTTTCTGCCTGGGCGCAAAATGTTCCGTTTTCAGTCTACTTTCAGGGCCTTTCAACTTTGCCGTGTGTATTTTGGTTTTGGGTACCCAAAAACGGTAAAAACTGCCAAAAATGGTCGAAAATGGCGAAAAAAGCTCAGAACAGCCAACTAGGTTGGCAAATGTGTACCTAGACAAATTTTATATAGAAATAAGCGAAAATAAATTCTTCCACTTCAGTGTTTTGACAGTTCTAGCGTAAAACATCAAATTATGAATAAAAATCAAAAATAGCGATGAGAGACCTCTTAAAATTAATATTAAGGGCTCAAACTTTCACGAAATTGTTTTTTTGTCATGCTGAATGATATTTTCGAGGTACCATTCAAAAAAAAAAAAAATAATCAATTTTTTTGGCCCAGTCTAATGTATGTACCTTCGTGTACTGAATGAAGCGTAACCAAACTCGGCTCCAAACAGTGAAAAGATCCTTTATGTAGCGCCCCCTATGGCGCCCACGTTACATGTGGTAACTGGGCGCGCCAAATTCAAACCTACAGGTTCACCCAAGAAAAATGTACCATCAACTATAGTAACGCGCGGGAATGTCAAAATTATCAAATGCGTGCAGAGAAAATGATCGAATACGCCGGACTGACCTATTAGGTGGATATTGACCTCTAACGGGCTGTGTTGAAATCCCTTGACGGTTTTATGAGGTATCGGGAATATTTGGGCATCACCCTTTGTTACTAGCCATAAATACGAGTGAATCCTTACAAGTCTAGGTACACATTTGCCAACCTAGTTGGCTGTTCTGAGCTTTTTTCGCCATTTTCGACCATTATTGGCAGTTTTTACCGTTTTTGGGTACCTAAAACCAAAATACACACGGCAAAGTTGAAAGGTCCTGAAAGTAGACTGAAAACGGAACATTTTGCGCCCAGGCAGAAAATTTCTAAAATTGATCCACCCGAGTTATAAGCACTTAAAAAAAAAACAGTTTTTTTCGAAATTGTGGCAAAAGGAAGCATCCTAGATCAATTCTGGCGACGGGAATCGATTCCTCGGGAAATTTTACATCGATTACATGTATTTTGAAAATTTTTCTGGCCTAGAATACTTCCCTGGCACCCTGTATAAGAAAAAAAGCCAAGAAATTGAAAGAGAGCCCAAAAACCGAAAATTGGCCGTAAAAAACGGTAGGAGCAATATTTTGGCCTGAAAATTTGGGGAAACACTTTTGGTGGAACCTATAATAGGATGAAATAGTTTTGCCCGGAAACAAAAAATGCGACCCACCAACCCCACGACAGTTGACGTGGAATTTCCCATATATATATATAATTGAACAGCAAAACAATATGTAGTTTAGAAAAAGTTTAGAAAAAGCGGAAGTCGCCATTAATGGCGGCCGATTAATCCGCATCCCGCACCGTCGGTGTTTCATCCCTCATTAAAGGGTCCCTATTTTCACCGACCCATCTAATTTCTCAAATATCTCCGAAACGGGGCTATCAATCGAATTGTCCGTTTAGCAGCCGATGTTTGACGAGGAATGAGATCGAGTTAGTACCTGGAATTCAATGAAATCGTTTTTTCTTTTTCTTGTCGCAAAGTGTGAGTGTGCCACTTATTTCGACTTATATCAAAGCCTATGCATCGAAAATGGAAAATCGGCTGCCTGAGCCCGATTCCACACAGAATTCCGAACACAATCATCCAAGAACATCTTTGTTTTGTCAGTCTAGTAGTTCTCCTTACAATCATGAGCGATTAACAAAAAAAAAATTCAGTGGATATCAGAAAAAATATCCAGAAAAAAACTAGCCTAAGAACAGAGTGAGAAAAATTTTTATGCATCATTTCGTTAATCAATATTTTAATTTTTCAAATTCTTGATATACATAGGGGAGGGTGGGACACAACGGCCCCCTGGGGCACGAAGGCCCCCCTAAAAAATTTGGTCAACAAATTTTTTTTGTCAAATTATCATAAATTGATTGAAACCGTATGATGAAAATTCCTTAACTTATGAACACTGAATTAAATGGAAATCTTAAAAGAGATTTCCAAGTTTTTACGACAAAGCGCCCATTGAGACTTTTGTTCTGCTCATCGAAGACTATCAAAATTCAAATTTTCAAAGAGTTCGACTGAGAGCCATTTCCCATAAGGAAAGTGCGGGGTCCTTTGAGGAAGAAATTTTCACCGAAACTACCATTTCTTGGACAATATGTCTTACGACTAAGATGAAGTAAATTTCAATACAACTCTCTCTGTAAATACTCGGAAGGATATATCCTAGATAACCGAACTTCGTCGCGTATTCCAAAGATAAAATATATTTATAGTTTGTTGATGGACTCTGAGCAGAAGATTCGTTACTTCAAGGCCCATTTATTCAGACAAATTAGATCGCCAACTACAGTTGTATACAGTATAAAAATAATGAGTGTAAGTATTTGTACAAAAATCAAAGAATATTGTAACAACGTAAGCCTGTGACTCTGCGTATAATACGGTATAAAATAATAAGAAATAATTGAGGAGATATTTGAAAATTAGGGAATCAAAAATGAAAAGTAAACGTCAAAAGTGAATCGCACCGCATGTTTGATATGAACACAAATTCAACACAGAATTTAAACAAGGACTGCGTAAAGCTGTCTGATTCTGTACAACGAACCCAACCTGGATGCATGTAATAATTCAATCATTACTATTGTAACTTCGTGTTTCATTTTAGTGCCCTTGTATATTTGGTTATTCAGCTCTTGTGAATAAGAAACGTATAACGTGTTTGATTAACTACAGTCTTTATGAAATCTTTGAGAATTCAGATTCCGTGATTTGTGTTTATCAGCTCCACGTCTATCGCATTGTGATACATTATCTTCGATAATGAAACTAATGACGAAGATCGATTTTCCCACACAGCAAGCTAAATCGAGAAAATACGAGGCCGTTACATTATACGATCTGGACTCGTTCGGAAGTTGTCAATAAATTACGTCCCGCTTGTATGTTATATCAATTTAGAATTTTTATGGCGCAACCGAGTGTGCTTATATATACATACGATATAGAGGTAGGTATATGTATTCGTAAAGTTTAGTGATAATATAGTAACACCAATAATAATAATAACGACAATAATAACAATAAGACTAGGAAAATAGATATGCTATATTTCCGTGTAACTCACAACTATACGTGTTAACGATTAATCTACTAAAATGATGAACTTGGCTAATCGTAAGTAGTAGAAAGTATGTAACGAAGTATAATGTGAGAAAGTAAGGAAAATAAATATAATAAGTATAAAAAATGATACAAATGTGAATATACTGTGGATTTGTTATGTGTATACTAAACTTCCTAGCTCTACGCATATATCCCAACCGTTGCACTCTTACATATCAAAATTGGAAATTTTCTAACATGGAAACTTGCAGGACACTAAATTATGGACAGATGTATACTTCTCGCGCATTCTTTGCCTCTCATCCAAGTCCCGCTCCCTTAATTCATGAAACATTATACATTAAATATTATATATGAAACGCGGGATTTGTGCCAAAAAGCGAAACCTTTTCGCAAGAGGCACAATCCTGATAAAAAATTTAAAGATGATGGAGAAAATTAGTTTGGCTTGACTAGGTATTCATAGATACCAGCGGAAGTCTAGAAAATCTATAATAATGTTTTGTAATTAATTGAACCGGAAGTGAGGAGTGATAGCAGCTAATTGCATTCCAATCGTCATTGCATTGTGATCAAAAATTTAATCGTTCCAAAATCTTGAACGTTCTCAATTATACAAGACCGAAAGTAGTGAGATACGGGTATGAAAAGCTCATTCACAGCGGTGTCGCGGAATGATTGATTTTCGCAAAAATCCCAAAAATCCGGGTATAAATCGATGAGATGGTCAAACAAGGAAAGAAAGCTTTTCAGTGAACCGGATCTTGAAAATTTTGAAAAACAGAATCACTAGGTAGGTATAGTAAAATGTGAAAATTATTGCACGACAATTACCCATAATCCTTATAATTTTTATCGGGTCATCCAGGTTTCATTTTATTCAATTGATATGGTGTCATTGCATTCGGGGAGCGGTACCGAGACTGGAGCTACATGATACCTGGTAATCACGTGTGAACCCTTCCATCATAATCTGCTTTCATTTATTCTTATGATATAACATGATATAACATGAATATAATGATTCGCAGTACACAAGTAAATATATCTACATGCTAAGGGGGTAGATTTATGTACAAGAAAATAGCGTTGTCACACCACCTAGAAATAATAAAATATATTATAAGAATTGTCTAGAACTATGTTGTGTTTTAAACACCCACGACTTTTCTCTACATTTTTTTTCAATTTTATTCATATCTCTTTCTCTCTCTTACTCTCTCTCTCTTCTCTATTTCTATTTCTATAAGAAAAATAAATTTTCAGAACAATTGCCTGAGTAATTGAATGGAATCGATTCACATATTTAGACTATAAAATTAATGTGCAGCTAGTTTGATTAAATAATAATAATAATAATAATAATAATAATAATAATAATAATAATAATAACAACAATAGGTACATTGACTTACACTAATTCTGATTAAACTATCAAATAAAGGCTAGAATTAGTAACTAAAATAAATTCTTAGCACTCGGAAAAATATATATTTAAATAGACATATTAAATTAAGAATAGAAAAAAAAGCAGAAAAAGAAAACGAAAACGATTAATATACGAAGAAATACATCTAAGAAAGCAACAGCAAAAATGTTCAGGCAATACATTAACGTGCGTGACTATAAACAGTATAAGGACGAATGTTATAGTGCAAAGGGACAGTTTTTTTTTTCACGACGTATAAAGCTAATCAAAAATCAATATTGAATATGGGGTATTCTCGCTCATCCGGGACACTTTTCTGCGCATGAATTTTCGATTTTCGGGTTACGCGAGATTTTGGTTCTTGGCCAATCCCTAACAACAAATCCAGAGTCATACCCCCTGATTTCAACTAGTTCCGAAGTTATTGAATTTACAAAATATGAGAAAATCAGTTTTCGAGCGCACCGCACTATGTTCAAACGTACGTATCTTTGGTTCGGGGGGTCCGAAATCTATTTTCAACCAGTGCTCTAGAATCAGAAAACTTTCACCTTTCACGCTGTAATATCAAAAATTTTTGAAAAAATATTTTTGCCCACGAATTTCACAATTATTTTTGTTTTTCGTCCTGTGACCAAAGGGCATAAATTTTTTCGATGAAAATTGAACTGTAGGTAGATCTCCATGTACTTAAAAGACCCTGCAATTTTCAAGAGGGCATTATTTTTCTTTTTTTTTTAAATAATTTTTTACGGCTTTTTTTACAGGCTTTTTGTTGATTTTATTTTTTTTTCTCAAAGAAATCGAAACGAATGATTTCTTTCTTTTCAGGGGACAGGCGTATTTCTTTCACGTGAGGTTGAGACGTACGGAAAATTCTTTTTCTTTGAGAAAAAAAATAAAATATAAAAAAAGCCTATAAAAAAAGCCGTAAAAAATTATTTAAAAAAAAAAGAAAAATAATGCCCTCTTGAAAATTGCAGGGTCTTTTAAGTACATGGAGATCTACCTACAGTTCAATTTTCATCGAAAAAATTTATGCCCTTTGGTCACAGGACGAAAAACAAAAATAATTGTGAAATTCGTGGGCAAAAATATTTTTTCAAAAATTTTTGATATTACAGCGTGAAAGGTGAAAGTTTTCTGATTCTAGAGCACTGGTTGAAAATAGATTTCGGACCCCCCGAACCAAAGATACGTACGTTTGAACATAGTGCGGTGCGCTCGAAAACTGATTTTCTCATATTTTGTAAATTCAATAACTTCGGAACTAGTTGAAATCAGGGGGTATGACTCTGGATTTGTTGTTAGGGATTGGCCAAGAACCAAAATCTCGCGTAACCCGAAAATCGAAAATTCATGCGCAGAAAAGTGTCCCGGATGAGCGAGAATACCCCATATACATATTATTTTATAGCGCTTTGAAGCATACACAGAGCAGTATTATAATGCTCGAACTTTTGTCGCAGTAAATTATATACATATAGCTTTTCCATTCAATTTTTTTTTTTTTTTTCTTACATTCCGTTTTTCGAAATTGAACAATCTATTTATTCAAGATTATTTCGAACAAAACGAAGCTGCAGATTATCAAAATTATTATGAAGACTTGGATTGTTTCTCTTTTTTGTATTAGAAATACCTCGTATTATTTCCAAGTTTTACCCAGTGTAAATAATTTGCGATATCGATTCATGATGTGATACTATTGATAAAGTAATGCGAAATTTAAATGGAATCCGTTGACAATATTCCGCGAGTAAATAATCGTAATGCTTAACTGTTTTTCAGCTTCATAACCCTGCGTTCTATTTTCTTATTTCAGACTAGTTTCAAGAGACTTGAATCTTCCGACATTATTAAAGTCTGGATAAATTTCAACATTCGAAGCATAGGTTGACGCGTTGCAGAGCAATCAAACAGAAAACATGTTTTTATTGAAAAAAGAAATAATCTTTTCTGAAATCGTCGTACTTATATTAGAAATGCGAATGACGAATTAATGTATCGCGAAATATTATTCATGGTTTGATTACTGTTCATATGTATAGGTATTTACAACTGCTATATGCGTGTGAAAGTTGACGTACGATCCATGCCGTCGCGTAGTGTCAAATGTAAGAGAAAATGACTCACCCTGGCGGCTATAGAGGTTGTTGGTTTTTCGAGGAGATCCCAGAGGCATTTTTGGTACTGCGCACATTTCCCTTCACCAAATTCCTCCTCCTCACGTTGGCGCAGTGATTCGGCTTCCTTCCGCATTTCCTCGTGGACGTGCTCCTTGCGCTGATGGTACTTGTGCTGGCAGCAACTTTCCAAATAAAGCTCATCTATGCCCCAGTACTCCAAGTCATCACTAAACGCTAGAACGCACATCTCGTCTACTAAATGGAGCTTCCCAGTCCTGTAGAAATTTAATATTGAGCTAAACGACTTGGGATGACGGTCGAAAAAAAATTCGTTGTCTATCAGCGAGTAATCGTCACAAAGCTCGGTTATTGCTTCGTGGGTATTGCAGTCACGGAGACGTCCGAGACGCGTGTGCGGAAGTCGTTCCAAGGTGCGCCAAAGTACCTCGTGCTTAACGCCACCAACGTTTATGCAGACTCTTCTGTTCAGAGCTTTCGAGCGCATCAACATGAAAGGTTCTGGGGGTAAGGACGTCATGGATCGGGAGTAAATCCGTTGCTGCATGTGAAGAGGAAGCGGTGGCGGAGGTGGTGGCAGCGGTGGCGGAAGCATTGACGGTAGCGCAGCTGGTACCGTTGAAAATGAAGCGTAACGGACTTCTTTGTTCCCCAAATTTCCAAGGTTACCAAGATTCCCGATGTTCCCGATATTCCCGATGTTACCGAGGTTCCCGAGGTTCCCAAGTGTCGCAAGATTCCCAACCGTGACGAGCGATGGATCAAACGTGAAGGAATCCATCGTTGAATCGAGATGAGGAACCTGAGAATAAATCGAAGTAGGAGCTCCATTTCCGTTTCTATCAGGGTCGACACCCGCTTCATCTTCGAACTTTCTGTCGTTCAGCATGAGATAGACTTTAGCCCAGGTGACACACTATACCGGACAATTAACCGGTTCTTAACTTCATCCGCCGATTGAACCTCTTTCCTCTGTCACTAACCACCCAGCGATACGCCGCATCTTATTCTTATATTTGCCTGCAACAAACATCAGACGAGTTGGATTGATCATTCTGCAAAGCTATCTCTATTATGTAGTCGAGGGCTTAACCAGACGTGAAATCTGGCGAATATGTGAGACTTCAATTGAATGGAATCTTTGAAATAATTAAAAGCAGTAAAGAATCATTATTTGTCTAAACTTTAATCACTAATTGCTTCTGTATGTGAAAAATTACGGCGATGACAATTGAACAAACATGCTTATCCCCGAGAGGTACTCAGACCCAAAATGGGGCGACCAAAATTCTTCAAGTATAAATTACACAAAGGAAATGCGACCATAGGGTTTCTCTTATCCCTCGAAAAATCCGTTAGACAGAAAACAACCAAAGGCGTATTACTAAATAATATAAAATTCTTTATTTTTAGTCCGATTTCAAAATTTCATGGTTTTTGTTTTTGATTCTTCGAACCTATTGGACAAAATTTCGAATAAAACACTCTTCAAGTAAAAAATAAAACAGTATGTTATCCGTAGTATGAATCTTATAATGCAATAGGTTATTGGAGATCGTAAACAACTGCATTTTCGACATGAATACAAATGTTTTTTTTTAAGCTTTTTACAGTGGGTTCGAAGAAATTTCGTCACCGAATAAAAAAACCATAAAATTTTTGAATCGAATCAAAAGTAAAGAGTTTTCATTATTTCCCAACAGTTCTTGCCAATTCTTATGCTTGTTAGTGTATCCGAGAATGTGACATTTGGTTAATAAGTTTTTATATTTTTTAAGGTTGTGAGAATATCCTTTCCTTAAAATCGACTGATCATATTTCACATAATCATTATCCAATATTAATTAATTAGATATTCAACTGGCTTATTGCCTTGACGCCAATTGTACCGCCTGTAGATCCTCAATGGACACTTATCTCTCATGTGTGAAATCAACAAAGATCTTTCAAAATCCCATGAAGTAATTTCAAAACATTTTAAAATACCTCAAATCATGAGGCCCGGTATATTGAGAAGTTGATCCCTTGGTTTATGTATCTATGCATAGATAGATTGGTAATGAGGCTAGGTATAGTGTTCTGTAAGACTTTGATCTATTTTCATTCTAAGTCCGGTATTTTCTCAGACTAACAATTAATTACGAGCTTTGGTAGAAAGTCGATGGTGTACATATCAATGATGTCTTCGAGATTAACCGCATATGCTCTGTCAAATCACGCGACTGTAATTAGGCTGAGTGGTGAGCCGGAAGATCCTCGGTGATTCCATCGGCAGTTCCTACATTGTAACATGCCAAGAGATGTGTGTGCAAGGCAAATACCTTATTGATTGAACGATCTTTGATCAGTGGGTTTTATTGTAAGTATTCATCGTGGCATGAATTCAAATTGTAAATAGAACGGTGAGGGAACACGAGTGGAGTAGCTTGCCTGTAAAAATGTTACGGCCAGGAAACGGATGGAAACAAATAAATAAATAAATAAGGAACCCGGGGCAAAATGGAATGGCAGGATAGTACAGTATACCACATTTATATTCCCGTGAAATGTCGCTCGCGAGATGTACTATCTTCTGCATTATCGATATTCGAAAAATACTAGTTTATACATATATCCTGCGAAGCCACCTTTATTTACATCTGCCAAGTTTCACCGTAGTTATTGGTGTTTCCGGTATTTCCAGGTGCTTAATATAACGTTAGCGCAGTGTAAAGTGCAAGGTAAGTCAAGTTCACTCGACTTATTCATATCAGTGAAAATATACGTCTTTGTAGAGTGATTCTTAGACCGTACTTCCGTTCAAATATTGTTTGTTTAAATTGCAGTCTTTCCCGACGACGAACTGCAGTCAACTTAGAAATAGCGACGGAGTGAAATGGGATGAGTCAAAACGGGATACATAGTTTGCACAAAGATCTCTCAACAAACATGTATTTTCACCCTCATAAGTAAATCTAGTGAACTTGACCTACCTTCCACTTTACATTAATACCAAAGTTAAAATAAGCACTCCAAAATAGCAGAATCACCATAAGTCCCGGTGAAACTTGACGGATATAAATAAATATAGCTTCCTAGCAGCCAGTATACTGTTTTTAGAATATCTTCAATGCACTCGTGCTCGGGGAAGTTACAAATGGGGTAAAACGGCACAAGATACGCTCTTTTTTCTTTTTCTTTTTTTTTTTAATTCAAAGTACTTTGAAGTTTATTTTTGATTATTTATTCATTTATTATTTCGGAATCATGTTATTTTCAGCGATAGACTTTGGCATCTGCTGTAATCGTTTCTGACTAAAAAAAGGTTCTTTGGCTTGTCCTTAACGTTTTTACAGCCCGCCAAAGCGTCAGATGTACCATATTGCCCCGGATTACCACTACATACACTATAACTTTAGTTAGACTCCCTACGTAAACAGGATGGGAATAGTGACGACAACATGAGTAAAGTTGCAGGTCTTCGACAAACAACGTCTTCTGTTCACTGCGGACATACGGTGTACACATCTATATACGTGTAGGTAGTAAATAGAAAGAGAATCAACGACAACTGTATATCAATAGTGAAAATATACTGAAAAACCTTAGAAAACAACAATAATAATAATCAAAAAAAATAATAATAATTAAATAAAAATAAAAAAGACAGGCTGGAATTAGATCTTCTCCAATTACAACACAGTAATAAGCCGAATTTAGGTGGTTACTTTCGTTCTACACTTTATTTTCTACGCTTAGAAACTGTGAGGAAAAGAAAACTATAATGCGAAATTAAATGATGGAGAAGATGGCCTAAAAATTTCGGCAGTAAATGATAAAGTAACTAAACAACAGCTTATAGGAGAGACCAGTGAGATATTGGCGATAAAAGATGAGTGTGAGAGAAGCATCGCCGAAGCTATTAAATCAACTATACAGCATCAAGCCAAATAATCAGGGCTGTCCGTAACAAATCGTGTAGAGAAAAAAAAAAGAAAGAAAGAAAGAAAAAAAAAAGATGTGCAATCATCGTAAAAACGTAGTCCTTAAACAATCAAATGACAGACATTTTCTTCCACCGTTCTTGCAGGATAGGTGACTGGTGAACAAATATTTAATTATATTTGTGTTGGCATACTTGCTATACGATCTTATGACTAAGACTTTTATAAATACAGTTTTAACTTACGCATACGAATTTCAGAAGAAAGTGTGCTGCGATTCTTTTATGCATGTTGTTAGGTTATACTCATACGACAGCGTGGCATGTTTTTATAATTGATAGACTAGTTACACCCTTAAAATCATCATGAAACTGTACTGTGAGAGTGAAGAGCTTATTTTTTATTCATTGCCACTGTATCCAGACCAGGATATACATAACTACATCGTACTTATTGTTAGTGGATTTTGGCAGAGAGCCGACGATATAAACAGCGAGACATTAAAGCGTACCTAATGTTTGTCTCAGCCGGCCACGAGATTGTAGTATTGTTGTTAGAACTAAAAGTATAATATAATACATATTAATGCGCGTAGGTAAGTTTAATCCCAGATAATGACGTTATTCATTTTAACTGTAAACTACAGATTCGATATTGATAAATTGTACAATTAAAAAAAAAAAAAAATTAAAGAACAATAAATGACGAACAATTTTTCGAGATCAAAAGTTAAATTGAGCTAATTTACGCGAGAAATCGTCTATAAATAAACCACCATTCCCTGGTTTTAAATCTTATCACATATTTTTCTCTTGAATCAATTGATTCTCGTTAAAAGTGTTATTGCACTCGAGTAATCTCCGCTGTTACGTACGAATTGGGATTATTGGCCCCATGTAGGGCTAAAGGCAGAACAATAAATCGGTAGAATCGTAGAAACTGACAATCAGCGCCTGGTAGTTCACCACTGCAGATACACACACGTGAACCTGACTACAGCCTCCCGCGGCGTAACACTTTGCATCTCATCTTGGTATCCTACTGCTTTACATCTTAGTCTTTTAGATTTCGGTTTGAAAACAACGGGACACACATACGTATGCATGAATAAAATTTCTCTGTATTCTTCTGATTAGCTCTGGAACCTCTTAATTTAGAAACGTTCTTGGGATTTCTCAGCCAATTTCAAATGTGTTTTTCCCGATTTTTCAGTGAATATTTTTCCTAGGTACAAAGCGAGACATCGATACCACAATTTAGGGCAAAGATCTCCTGAGAATTATCACGAGGGAATTTAACTACTTCGTTACTTTGTGTTCTTACGCCAGGAACCGGTATAAGTATGAATATTGAAAAAAACTTGAGCGTGAATAAATAGAAAAAACAACATCGGGCGAATATCGCAAGGATACCTAATGCATATAACTTTGATCAGGTTTGAAAATACATTATACATAATATAATAATGAGACGTGAACTGAAACAGTTATAAGAACAACAGCGCGGCGTGCTAACGGAACTCGGAAGCGCTACCTATTCCCCATATATATAAGTTGCGACGAAATAAAAATATCAAAATAAAGAAGTAGGAGCTTTTCGTGAATCGCACAAATCACACGGATGTTAACGGTTTGACCTACTTATACTTCACTCTGACCTGAATAACACGAGTTAGCAATCCTCGTATCGACCCTCAACAAACCGCGGCGCCTTGCCAGGGGCCCCGATAAAGTATAAAATATAAGAAGGTTTTGAAGACAGATTTTTGACAAGCGTTAGTCTTCACGCGATCGTATACTGTGTATGAGGCATGAAAACAAGCTGTGTTATTCGTCTCAAAAATCACGCGTTCAAATAATAAAAATATAAAAATATAAGAATACGAAAAAATAAAACGATAAAAATACTTTTTTTTCGCGCTTTCGTAATTGGGTATATAATGAAATATAGGGCAGTAAAACCGCGCGTCTGTATGTTTATGAATCAGTTATTCAAATTCATCGTTGTGCCTAGTAAAACGGTTCTAATTCTTCGGACGAATGAACTTTTCCAAAGTACGCATGTATTTATATATATATATGTGTGACATTTATACATCAGCTTAGTGTAGAAGCGCACAGAAGACTGATATAAACGTAAACTATAGAGTACTACACAATATGTATAGAGTACTACACTGTACGTATATAGTGAAGAAGAAATACACCCTGGTTTGCCCCCTTTAACCGTACATACGCTCTGCCTCGCCCGGTTACCCGCGGAATCGATCCTCTTCGGAAGCAACTCTGCAGCAGCAGTTCTCCACTAAGAACTTTAAACTAACATACCCGATGATACACTTCGATATGACATTTAAATATATAAAATTCATCGAAATTGTCGTTAAATTAAAAGTCTCCGTAACAATTCGAGGAAATTTTTATTTAAAACTATACAGCTATATTGTATATAGTATATGCCTGTATAGTATATTATTCATCAGTTAAAAATCGCACTTCGAAATACCTACGTACGTATGTAGGTGCCCGGAAGCGTCATGGTCATGTGATATTGTCGCTAGTATTGTCATCATTGTTATTATAATTATCGGGTATAAATGATGGAAACACTCGAGGTTTATATGTAATATTATATTATATATGTATGAATAAATAAGTACATGTGTGGCACGTATTTTCGGTGTGTGTGCAGATGTATACATGGGTATATATATATGGATGTGGGGATTCTATATATATTGCAAGTTGACTCTAACGATTTATATTTACCTCCCTCTTGAAAACTGCTAGGAATGTTCGAGGTCCAACAAAAGCACCCACTAATTCACATATCACACATTATTCCAAATGACAATTACTTTATCTCATAACTGCACTTATATTTTATCACTATATAACGTCGTAGAAAACGAATTAGGTAGGTAGGTAGGTAGGTAGGTAGGTTGGTTGGTTCACAGAATAATAATCGATTGGTGGTCACAGTCTTACTATAAATTCGAGCTACCTGCTCATGCACTCTCCGCGGTTAACATCGCGTGTAACAATACCACCACTACTACACCAACAACTACTACTACTACTACTGCTACTACCAACAATAATAACAGCAACAACAACAATGATAATAGTATCAATAATGATAATTATAATAATAATTATAATAATAATAACAGCAATCCGCGGGTAAAACCAATTCACGCGGTGCTTTTATTTGGGTTTGTCTTTTTTGTTTTGTTTATTTAATCACGTGGATGAAAAATAATTTAATTACTGCGAAAAATCCGCCCAGCAGCAGCGGGCAAATTCGCGGTTGAGACGCTCAGCTGCTGCTGCTGCTGCTATTGCTGCTGCTGCTGCTGCTGCTGCTGCGGCTGCTGCTGCTTTGTGGTTGCTGCTCCTGGCTCTGAGTTGACGCCGAGGCGGTACTTGGACTCGGGCCAGCTGTGCGCTTGCCTGATCAACGTGACCACCCCGAATCTTGATACGCAAGCCCGGGGGAGCTCGCGCTTTATTTCCCGGTCTTGCTTTCACAGCTGAAAATTCATTGATACAGATCGAATAGCAAAAGGATGAATAATGAAAATATTGATATGTTATGTCATTGTTTTATCACAGTCTTGCGTCGTTCCAATGCGCATGTGTCGGCACGATCATATTGGCCTTTGAATTAAGATGTTACACAAAGTCGATCTTTCGACCAACGATCGATCGAGCTTATTGCGCTATCGAAATACGAGATATTTGCAGTCGAGTTTCATTTTTATTTCAATTATTTATTTCGTTCGAAAATAACGTAGTATAGGTATAAGAGCTCGGTAAACTCTTCTCTTAGCTCGTTAAGCTCCTCTCCATTCAAATTGTAACGGACACAATTTGACCAGCAAAACCAATTCTATACAGCTTTCCATTCAAGTAGGACAGGAAAACGCAGACTCAATTATTGGCGCAATAAGACTTTATTATAACATCGCAAGAATATGTTGTACTGTAACATCTTTCAAGTTTATCATATCTAATATGTATGGCGCAACCAATGCATCTCCTTCGATTCATACGCCATTCTTCAAACTGTTAATGTAGTACCTACTATAATTAATATTTTAATTTGGAAGTTACGGTTGAATATATTATTTTATTGAATGGATAACAGGAAATAGATCACTTTTCAAGTATCTACATTTTGATTGTTCGAAAGTTGGAAGAGAAATATGAATTTTCCTTTCTGGTCTGATAGCAAGAATTTTTCTAGGCAGCCAATCAGCTACCGATTTTCATCTTGTACCATCAACGTTCAGGCACAAGGGATGTTTTAAATTATGATAGTATATTATTATATGCGTTTTTATTATATTAATAAAATATCGCTATGTTGGGGAGGGCAGTTAAAGAAAAACACACCGAAATATAAGTCCCTTCATAGCTGCTTCACTTTTGTACATTTTCTACACAAACGCTTCAATCAAATGTTACACTCTCTGCTCTTGTGTAGAAAATGTAGAAAATGTAGAAAATGTAGAAAGTGTGGCAGTCAAATGAAAGAACCTTTATAATAGGTAGAAGCACATGTCATTATACGAGCGGATCACAGGAATGAGCCCATTCCAAAGCGCAGATGCTGACTTATTCGAATATTACGAGAGTCCGTTTGCTATTTGTTTCCGATTGATGTCAAATACAAATGGCTGCAGACCGTGGCAGAAATAGGTTATGTTTGTTGTGAATCTGGCAGATGACAGAATCAGGCATATTACTGAAAAGTTTGTGGACAACTAGATTCGAATAAATCAGCGCCTGCGCGTTCGAACAGGCTTATTCTTGTGATCCGCTCGGTAGTAGCAGCAAAATGTAGAAGCCATAGCGCAGACGCATTAATATTTCCCAAGAGGGCATGCGCTATGACTTTCGCACTCTGCTTACGGCTTTCGGAATCGTATGTACAGGCCTGCAAATTAGTTTGAGCATAAACACAACTGCACTTGGATTTTCGAATCCAACCATAGCGTGGTTTCGACTCGCACCACGGAGCAGTCGACAAACTGCCGCTTTTCTGGGGAACAAGGGTATGCGTGCCCAAGTTCTTGATTATTATTTTCCGAACACAACGAAACGATGATCTACAACTCCTTTATTTCAAGCTACATTCCGTCTTGGAAATAAACCACGGGATCAACAAACAACAGACAACTCCTTTATTCCTTACATTCCAAGCAGATGGCGCTTGGCGTCTGCTAAATGTCAACTGTGAGTGCATGGTGACGCTAGTGGAGTTCAGTCCATGTTACATGACGCTAATTTTTTGGATACGCTGCGCTCGGGATTTTTGTTCTTCAAAACTTATCCCTCTGATCGTTGCTACGCGAAACAATCGTGAAATATCCGATAATTTTTAAGGACTTGTGGTATTACTACCTACTGATAAAAAAATTAAAGGAGAAGGAATTCCTCGTCTGGGGGCAATCCAGAACTCAAAGAAGAAAAAGAGGAATCGTAAGAGCGATATTCTCCATTAGCAGATGCAACAAGCAGTACCGCGATATTATCGTCACGGGGACCTTTTCAGGAACAAAATAAGAGACGCAATTAAACACAATGCGATATGCTTGAACGTATCTAAAGCCTGTAGCCGGGATTACGATGAACTTAACGGAACGTAAGCTAGCTTAAGGTAGTACTGTCGATACTGCAAAAGTCAAAAGTATATGGCTGTTTCGAAAAAACATCTTTCATGTTATGTTTAATGAAGAATTTTTATGAAACCAACATTCTAATATTCTATGCATTTTTAAATTTCGCACGCGCTGTAACCTCTTTTATGACATTGCCGTCTAGTGAACTACGATATAAAAAGTACGTTTTTGATATTTATTCGCTAATTACTACTATCACATGCTCTAAAACTGTATTTTCAAGTGTCTAAAATGTTATATATTAGGGTGGGTCAAAAAAACCGACTATTTTTTTTTCATTTTGTACTCTAAAAAATCGGTTGCTAGACACCTCTAGAAAATACTCACCAAATATGAGCTCTTAATTTTGATAGAAAGGTCCTCCGCTTTATAGTTTTCCATTTTTTCCTCAGTATTAGAAACGAAAATTTATATCTCTATCAACTGTTCGTTAAAAAATATCGCTTATCATATTCTTGTAGGAAATTGAACGCTCTACAAAAAAGGTCTCTTATAATTTTTTCGGAAACCTCACCGTTTAAAAGATATCACAGGTTGAAGTTTGATTATTTTAAGAGAAATTGCTGTTTTGGTTATGAATTTTATAACTCGTTAACAAAAAATTTTTATGAAATGCGCAATTCATAGTTTTGTAGGAAATTAACTGCTCTACAAAAATGGTCTCTTATGATTTTTCGATTCAATTAAGCGTTTAAATGATATTCATCGTTAAACTTCAATGCATGCAAATTTTAACAGTTTTTGATTAATAACTCGGAAAATTTCAATTCAGTCGATGAGTTTCAGGGAAATTTATACAAATTTAAGAAATAAAAAAATTAAAAATACGTTTTGAACGCACATTTAAAAAAAAAAAAAATCACTATCGGGATTTTAAATTATTAAAGATAAAATTTATAAGATTATCAGAATAAAAGTTTCAAATAAATTTTTGAACAAAAAACTTCTTTAGTATAGTTATCTTTACAATAAAAACTCAAATTTGTATAAATTTCCCTGAAACTCATCGACTGAATTGAAATTTTCCGAGTTATTAATCAAAAACTGTTAAAATTTGCATGCATTGAAGTTTGACGATGAATATCTTTCAAACGCTTGATTGAATCGAAAAATCATAAGAGACCATTTTTGTAGAGCAGTTAATTTCCTACAAAACTATGAATTGCGCATTTCATAAAATTTTTTTGTTAACGAGTTATAAAATTCATAAGCAAGACAGCAATTTCTCTTAAAATAATCAAATATCAACCTGTGATATCTTTTGAACGGTGAGGTTTCCGAAAAAATTATAAGAGACCTTTTTTGTAGAGCGTTCAATTTCCTACAAGAATATGAGGAGCGATATTTTTAAACGAACAGTTGATAGAGAGATATAAATTTTCGTTTCTAATACTAAGGAAAAAATGGAAAACTATAAAGCGGAGGACCTTTCTATCAAAATTAAGAGCTCATATTTGGTGAGTATTTTCCAGAGGTGTCTAGCAACCGATTTTTCAGAGTACAAAATGAAAAAAAAAAATAGTCGGTTTTTTTGACCCACCCTATTATATATATTATTTTCTATCGTTCTCTCCTTTTTTATTCAAATCTGAACCGTACTTTTTTTTTAAATATGATAAGATCTGTGATTTCTCATAAAGCTCGATGTGTAAAGCATGAAATTGCAAATGTCAATATTTTTTCACCGGTTCTCTGTAGCTTTTCAAACATCCAATTGGATCATGATCTAATCATTATCTACTAATATGCCGAATTTCTATGCATTTATGCATTAAATTCTGAAGGGTAATTCTAAAACCGACAGCACTATCTTAACGTAACAGGACGCAAGCCGGAACTGAACGGAAAGGTATGGCCGTAGCGAATCGTGAATTTTAAAAATTAGCGAGCGCGCAAAAATCAAATTGATCATTAAATATTGATCTCAAATAGGCCTTTTCATCATATTATGACAAGTACAAGCGCAAACGCCATATTGAAACAGCGGTAGTTCAAAAGTTTCGTACTGTTTTGTACAATCTCGACTGGAAATGCAATATTATCTCCACAAACTAATAAATCATTAGAACAAATTATTGATGGTACTTGACTTGTTCACAATTCAGTGATTCGCTTTGAAAATGTTTGTTCTCAACCAGAACATTTCTTATTTTATTTATTTCTTACTTTTTAAAAAATAGAATACTTAATTTTATATCTGTTAATTTTTATTATTTGTAATCGAGTATGTTAACATGTTTGTTTACAAAAAAGAGTACGAAAAAGGTGGCTGATCCTGACGCATGCGCACGAAAAAAAACATTATGATGAAAAGGCTTATTGATGGCATTTTGCTATCATGAATGAAACAAAATATCCATCATGGCCACCGTCTTTTCAATACACACGCGCGCTTGCTAATTTTAAAAACTGACGATCCGCTACGGCTGGCGTTCTGTTACGTTAAGTTAAGTTACGTTCCCTTAACTTCATCGTAATCCCGCCTTAAAGGAAAGAAAGACGAATAATATACGGAGAGATTCTAACAATGAGAGAAGCTGACATGCCTAACGATAGGCAAATCGTTTATTTTCCGAAACTAACAACGCCGAGTCACCACGGCAGTTATTTGTAACCAAATAATGTTGCGAATAATCAGAAATTGAGATCTGCAATGAATTTGCTAATTCATTACAAGTACTTTATGAATGAACATCGACAACGGGTGTCAGTTTCGGAACGAAACGATGACTACTGTTAGGCTTGTCAACTTCACTCAGAATCTCTCTGTGTAGCTTTGTGTCGACATGTATATTGTATAGCTGTATAGAGCTCCACATGCGTTCGAAGCTTATCATCAGCGCAAGCGCCCCTAAATACTGAAACAGAAACCGTAAACATGACGATAAAGTCTTTTTTTTTTCATGTGCGGAAAGTACCAATTAGAAACCGCAAGCTCCTATTGGTTGACCCGCATCTGCAAACGTGTGCGCATGCTGACATTACTACTAGACATTTACTGCGCACGAAAAAGACACTACGGTACGGATTTTGCGAGGTCGCTTTTCCCGTTGAACTATCTCTCTCGATCAGCACTGTTCGGCACGCGGATTTGCTAACACCTACACGTCAATGCGCGTCAACAGTATAGCTGTAGTAGGCCGTAGACGTATAAAAGAAAGTATAGCTGTAGAAGGAATATACTGATGACGAAATCTCAGCAACAGGTGTGACCATAGATCCTATCGCTTTGAAGACTACCGACTAGTTTCCTATTTGCGAAATGCTTTGAAAGCGCTATCTTCAACAAAACTTCAAACTAGCACCGCAGAACGGGCTTATCACATAGGCTCATGATTCAGATTCTTAAAGAAGAAGAAGAAGACGACTTAATATTCCTTCAAATACCTTCAAATAATTTCTGGCGGCTTTGAGTAATTAGATTACTTCACATGACTCGATATAATATCTTCGGATGACTTCAACTGACTTGTATGCCTCAAGTGACTCTACTCGACTTGAACTGCTTCTAAGTGATCTTGCGTAACTTCAAGTGACTTCAAGCGATATCAAATGACTGAAAGTGATTTAGAGTGATTTCGAATAACTTCACATGACTTGAAATGCTTGAACAAGTGACTGCGAGAGATTTAAATTTTTACATATGACTTCGAGTTAATTCACGTGCCTTCTCAGTGATTGTAGGTATATTGTATACTAACTTATTCAAGAATGTTTAACCCCTTGCATTCTAATATGAATGTCGTACCCTATCTTCGCCTTTTCCGACCGGGAATGGTTTCAATATTATCGGAATGTGAGAATGGGGTCATCGTTCCCCTCCTTACGTCCGGGTGCAACGTAACCCACATACTACATCGCTGGAACGGTGGCGAGAGTAGAAACGTCAGTCAAGGTCGCCGGTCTTCGAACTTCCACCAACTGTTCATACTCACCTCCGGCCTCCGGATTTTGTACAGAACTTTGACTATTCGTATGCGCGCAGAGAAAACGCGCGTGCTTAGTGTCTGAGTCTGACGTTTCTCATCCACTTCTGTCTGACTACAGGGGGACGCTCTTCGCTTTCTAAACATTCCTCACGTCAAAACCTATTCAATAAATACGAGTACACAATACACAGCATATCAGCTCATTCGACAAAAGTGGTTGAACCCATACAGGAGTAACCATGGCCCGCCGATCAGAAGGTGATAAGAGCTTAGAATTCGTTCTAAAGAGCCTATTTTCAGGCGGTAAGTAAAATTGATTAATTTTAACGAATACATTTGTATCAAAATACGGACATATATTTATATGACTGGGTTGTTTTTTTTTTTTTCTTTTCAACGACATCATAATGGGAACAGTAGGTATGACAACTGTTACCCGTTTTCCATTTTATCTATTCATAATTCATCCTGCAAGAGATAACTTCTTTTTTTTTGTTAATTAGACATCAATAATGATTTCTACTGACATGTATGAATGTAAACACGCGTACATCGTGCAAATTATTTTTAAATATCGAGTAGTTTTAGAAAGCCGCCCATTAAATTCATTTTCTCTTTCATATTTGAAAAGTAACACGTGAATAATTAATTTCGCACAACCGGTTTGCAAATTGTATCATGTCCTACCTGTCTGGTACATAAACGAAATACTTTATTGAGAATTCAGAAACACAGCTTAGTTGCATTTTCCCTTTTTCTTTTCACGAAAACGGAAGAACAGCTGTACGCTCTAATCATTAAGCCCATATAATATCTTTTCATGTGTAATGATCAGAAACTTAATAATCCAGGTCAAGTCTGATTTTCATCTGATTTTATTTCAAAACGAACACAGGTGTTGCTGGTATGTGTTCAAAAACCACAGTCGCTCCTTTGGATAGAATAAAAATCTTGTTGCAGGCCCACAGTATACATTATAAACATTTGGGTAAGATATATATTTTGAATCAATGCTAACGAACGAAGAAAAAGCCCCTTTCACAACCACTCCTAATTATTTCTCAGGTGTTTTTGCTGGATTAAAAGAAATAGTTAAACGAGAAACGTTCTTCGCTTTGTACAAAGGAAATGGCGCTCAAATGGTCAGAATCTTTCCATACGCCTCAACGCAATTTACCGCTTTTGAAATATACAAGAAGGTAATGTCAAAGAAACTACGGAATCATTCATACTTCTTCTCATCATGGGCTATACCCACTTCAAAGATTGATGATACAAGTTATACTCAAATTTTATTGCAAATTAAACACAATACCGAAGAATTTTTCTGTCCAATGATTATTATCAGTCACTCCTACAATAAACATAATAATATGCATAATGGAAGAATTTCATATTGGAACACTGTAGCGTGATACGCAAGGAATAATGACTCTTGATAGTATCTAGGAACATTATTGGGCAATCACACCCAATTAGATAAATTCCTGGCCGGTTCAGGGGCTGGCGTAACCGCGGTGACCCTAACGTATCCACTTGATACTATCAGAGCTCGTCTGGCTTTCCAAGTCACCGGAGAACATGTCTACACGGGAATAGCGCACACAGCATCGAGTATTTTCAAGGAGGTAATGCTCACTGTGCTTCAACAGCTAATTCCTTATAAATGCTTATATCTAATGCAGTTGTAACTCTGGTATTAGGAAGGAGGAATCAAAGCCTTGTACAGAGGCTTTATACCCACAATATGCGGAATGATTCCATACGCAGGACTTTCGTTTTATTCCTTTGAAAAGCTCAAGTTCTTCTGCATGAAATATGCTCCTAATTATTTGTGCAACAAGTGCAACAGAAACACTGGTAAACTGTTCATTTTCACATGATCTCATTCAGCTTGGATATTCTAATTGCATTAACAAATGCAAAAGTAACATGATTTTCTACTTTTTTCTTCGGAAAGGTGGATTAGTCCTAACGTTACCAGCCAAACTGTTGTGCGGTGGATTCGCGGGAGCAGTTGCTCAGAGCGTTTCGTATCCTTTGGATGTGACTAGAAGGCGGATGCAGTTGGCTATGATGAATCCTGATACCCACAAGTTTGGGTAAACATACCTATATTTGCATTAATGTTACACTGTCTGTCATTCGAAATAACAATTACAGATTGTCTAGGGGGTTTATTAATGAAGTGAAACGATAAAAGGTATATTGTTACAGATCGGGAATGCTTGCAACGATGAAACTTATTTATCTAGAAAATGGTATCGTCAAGGGCCTCTACAGAGGAATGAGTATAAACTATTTGAGAGCTATCCCTATGGTAGCCGTAAGTTTTACTACATATGAGTTAATGAAGCAGATGCTCAATCTTGATACCGGCATGAAACTGTAATCAAAGAATCTTAGCTAGGGGAAATATAATGACTTAATCTTATTACTCGAAGATATTTTTGTATTTTGTATATTATAATACACCTACTTATAATATACATCTTCGTATGATATATTAGTGCAATAAATCAAGAAAATAGCAGATATAATTTGCACAAATTATACGCACAATAAATAGTCTCGATATCCGAAAACTTTTCGACATGTTTATGCCATATGGGTGTGAAAGAAAGACTACAGTCCGCAATGGATAATAAAAGAGATCATTTATTGAAGAATTATTAAATAGAATGAAACAGAGGCATCGTCGATGCGCAAAAAGTATATAAATGCATAAGCTGTTGATAGTCATAAATCTTGAAATTTCTTGTAAAAACTTGTTGCAAAGAAACTTGTTTTGCAGATTGTAAAAAACGTTTGTTTGTATCCAAACCTGTCGGTTTTTAAGTGCAATAATAAATCTCTACTATGGAACGTAAGTTATCAAAATGAATAATATACAGAAATGAAATTCCTGTAAGCTCTCTTTTAACATTAGGACTTGACTATATTATAAAATTTAATCGTTTACATTTATTCCCCAATAAGAGTGACTATGAAATGCAATCTGATGTCTTTATGTAGTATTGTGCACGGAAAAGTCACAGGCGTATTATTTTAACGATATTATCGACATCTAGGCTTTAGTTTTTGATTTATGTACTAGAGAAATGAAAATAAGTAATTTTCTATGAGCATTTGAAAGGTTGCATCATTCTTCTATTGTGCTACAAATTTGAGTATGCTTAAATTCCCAAAGATGGAATAGCCTACGGAACACATTGCTAAGCCATCGTTCCTCTCTCTAGCATCAATCAAAATTATAGAAATAAACCCTTCTAGTTCGATTCAGAGGTACCATCACAGAGTAAGAACTCTGAGTTAACTGAAAAATTTGCTATGCATTGTCGAAAGTTACAATATACTCCAAGCATAAAGCATAATTCACCCACAATTAATAGTGGTTCGAGATTTTCCGAATCATTGAACGTTATTGATTCCAAAAAGCCAGACTAGTATTATAATTAAGTAACTATACTATGTACGAAAGAGAACCCCACTCAGTTGTCTGTTTTTCTGTAAGTAATTCGAAAAATAATTATCAAGCGTGAAAATTAATTTATTTCGTATTCAGTTGAGTTACTGTCCCATTAGTTCGTCGACATTGGGGGGTCGACAGGCATTCGTCGGTAGATAGTAAGGTTGATAAAGATTTGATAATGTCTAGAGCAGATGGTTTGAATATTTGAAAATTCATTTAGAGGATGAATTAGTCTCAAAGCTTAATGCATCACAGATGTTATGAATCCTGCCAAAAGAATAAAAATAATAATTCCCAACTTTTAGACTCTTTCTTGTTTGCATTTTGAATATGAAAAGAAATTGTTATTGTGTGCAGTGCAGTGCTTATTAGATGGAATTAGATCCACGATAGTTGAACTATATCTCGAAGTAGCTGCTGGATTATTTGATTATAATGTAAACGCCGAGCGTGCCAGGATTAGAGAAAAAAATTTGTACATTTATTTGATTCATCAATTAATATGATACAAATTGTAAAGGAAAGTAAAATTTGTTCAGCTCATGATTATAAATATAGCAAAGAGTTCGCAAACGAATATGATTGTAATTCATATATCTACTGTATAAAATTTTATATTGTAAAGTAATAATTTATTATCCATACCCTTCTCCTCCACCTAATAAACGTATGTAATTTTTTTTTCTTTTTCAATTTAATCCAATCCGAGTATAAGTAATGCCGCCAATTTTCAAATCAATCTGGCTAATACACGAGTGAGTTTTCTGATCTTTTAACGTTTTTTGAAAAGAAATAAAACTAAAAGCTTGCATTCTAAATAATACTATACATCACGATTTGGCGCCTGTCTGTAAATAACGAGGGATAAAAATATGTTATAAATCATGTGGAGTTTCGTTTTGTACGTTATTTTGTTTTTATTCATTTTCTAAATTAAGAATAAACATGAGAAGATTAATGAAAATGAAAAGTAATAAAAATGTGAAGTATGACGCTAAAATTCTGTCCGAATTAAATACAAGTTTCAAATTTCTTCATCTTATCAACAGTAATAGACAGGTATTAGTAACTACATATAAATGGCATTAAAGTACGCGTATGAATTATGGCTAAGTTTTTTTTTTTTTTTCTTTCAATTCAAAATTTTCTATAATCCTTAGTTAGGTGGTTGATAAGACAAAAATTATTCTGTATATAAGAAAGGAAGATTACAATATAAAAGCTGGTTAGCCTTGCATCTTCTAAGAAAAGGTCAGGTCAAAGTCTGTAATTTGTTACACAATCCTTCGCCACTCATAATTTACTTGCGTTGAAGTGAAACAAATTTTTATACTGGCTGCTTGTTTTCAGAACATTTGAAAACGTCTTACCTTATCACGAGAGGAAAATTTTGCATATATTCAAAAATTTTGTCAATCGAATTATTGGCATAATCATTTTATTAAGAAAAAAAAAAAAAAAGAAAAAAAAATTTCAATTCCATGTTCAATTGTAATAATATTAGACGTCATACTCTGTTGTTGAATGCTCGTGACCGTAGTACTTTTCTATAGGTATATATTGTGTGTATAATAAAAAATACAAGAAATGCTAAGATTAAAAAACGAATGAAGATTACAGTTGAGTTCTTAGCATCTATTGTTTGATTTTTCGTGTTCGTATTTATGTAGGGTTGTAAGTAGGTATGTAAGGAAGTGTGTCGTGTGTATTTCCAGTTGCTTGAGTCGTTTGATAATGTAATACTAATTAATTCTATAATCTATCATTTCATTTCATTTCATTTCATTTCATTTCATTAACTGCAATTGAAGAAACTTTCCATTATTATCATTTATTTAATGCGTGTGTGTGTGTGTGTGTGTGTGTTGCATATGAAAATGAGAAGAAAAAATGCTTAATTCTGCGATATACAGATAGTCGAGTTAAAGTTGAGTTCAGTTTTATACTCAGTATTTTCATCAAGGGGGCTTCAGTGAAATTTTCGTGCAATCTTCTTCCACTGTCGGATATATTTAACTGTTTGGACGAATGACTAAAAAAAGTGCATCTATAGATTCCACGTGTTTACCACCTCATCTTTGTATAATAATAATAATAATAATAATAATGATAATAATTATAATTATAATTATAATATGAAAGCCACCACTCTAGGAGCACTACTATAATAATTAATAATGACATTATGTATACTTGAAATTTTCACGCTTACGCTTACGCCTACGAATACATCTGTACGTGTTTCTCCTCAGGTTCGCGATTTAAACAACACCTTTAGGCAAACCAGATGTTCGTCAAGTTAATGTTATACCTATATGTATATTGGGTGGTGTGGTGTTTGTGTTTATATGTGTGGCTGATAACGTGTCGACGAATTACACGATACAACATATTTTATTTAGTTTTATTTATCAGATATCAATCAGAAGCATAAATTTTTTATTTGAGTTTTTAGTTCTTGTAAAAATCTCAGCATCATATTTTATTATCAACTAACGAACTTTCGATAATAACAAGAATTTGTCACAAGTGTTAGTGTATTACATACCACACGCGCCTTTACTCCCACTTGTAACTTATGCGGATCTTTTTTTTTTTCCTTTTTTTTTCTTATACTTGTTACACACCATTTGGTGACCTTTACAAGTCACTAGTTACAAACTATAATAATTACTTAGCATTAATGTGGCCAGTTTCTAAATTATTTCTACATGGTAGTATCGTTGACTTTCTTAATTATACATATAAGACTCTTGTCTAGTACCGATCGAGTGTGTATAACTATCTTAGCAAAGGGCCTTGCCATACAAATGATTTTATCAAAATCGCAAAACAAATTCTACTATTGGAATAAAGCTTTTGAATTTAAAAGAAGCTATGCGATTTTTGACAAATTAGATCTACACACGAGTCAGAAACGCTGAATATCTGTCCTGCAAGGAACGTTTTGATTATTTTTCAAATATTGAGATTTCAAAAAGCTCCTTGAGCTACATATTGTAAGTTCTTTAGTTTTGAATTTCCTAGCTCATTTGTGAATATAATTTGAAGAGACTTTTTTTCTGACTCAGAAGCTTTATTCTTATAATAAAAAAATTGTTTTACATTATCATCGAAATTATTTGTACACCAGGCTTCCGACTAAATTGATTAGAAACCGGCTACGAAAATTGCTTCACAGAATTTTACTTATTTCTTGTCCATTTTTTCGTTTACGTTTTTCCTTTACTTTACCTTTTCTTTTATAGTAAAAATACAAGCAATACATTGAACTTGTAAAACCGAGTGTTTTTATAGGTGGATTGAATTAGAATGTGTAGATTAAATTTTCTTTCGCATTCTCTTCTGTGTGTGTTTGGTTGTGTAAGATGATGCAAAAAGGGCTAATATTATACGCGGCACTATAAATGGCGTGTAAAAGATTTACTTCAAAGCCCTATACACTCGCACCGATCCTTTTTCTATTGTAAAGTTATGTTATTGGCATCTTTATAATAATAAAGCCATTTTCATTCCTTTCTCTCCTACCTTAACAACTACCTCCAGTTTTTCATTTGTTTGTTTGTGTTTTTTCTTTTTTTCTGTTTGTTTATTTTTGCTTCTTCTTCATTTATTATTATTTGTTTTTTCTTTTCTTTTGTCTAGAATCTTTACAGGAAGTAGTCTGGCGTCCGCCTAGTAACATGCGGCTCACCACGTCTTGGTGCTGGATCGAACTGAAGGCTGAAACGAATAAATTGATATAAGATAAAAATAACTTCTAGACATGTTATCATTCTATAGAAATATCGTTCTCTAAATTTCTCTTCATCCAATCAATCCCCATAAATTTTCTCAAGTATACTTACAATGAATATTTCAATGCATCGTCCAGTTCCATTATTGCTGCCTGATTCCCGCAACGGTAACAATAGTTAGGCGCTGAGAATATTGTCACAACGTTACGATCGTGACACCTGAAAAATATTAATGAACAATCATAATCATTATAAAGTAACTTTTTCAACATCTTAAATACAAGCCCTTCGTTCCTAAATACAAAGATGTTACAGAGAAAAAAAGAAGGTTTCTAGTAATCTCTTTTTCTCTAATTAATGTGGAAATTGTTCACGGATTGGAAACTCACCAGTTATAGCCTTCCATAACCAGCTGATGAGCTCGCGACACAAGAGTCAGACCGTTAGAGTGATTGAACGTCTCAGAAATGTCTTGGCCAAAGGTGTAACCAGCTCCACGAGGAGAGATTCCCCATCCTCCTCGGTCGTCTGGGTCTGACCACAGAAGATCACACATTGGGCCCTGAAAATTATTGAATTTTTTATTTTAGTGTAAAGTTGTTTATATTATTGCTTCTTTATTTTTTTTAAATATTTATAAGCCTTCGAATAAGAAGTTAGTAAAATTTAATTTCTTCCCTTTTCACGTTCATTTTATTAATATGAGACTTTTTCCTGATGAAATGAATAAGGAAAACTATCGAAGTAGTATACCTCATGTGGAACTTCCTGAAGACGGTCCAGGGCTCTGATGTGATCGAGAGTATCAATGGATGGTGACAAGCCCCCGTGCAGACAGAATATCTGACCATCGACCAGCGCAGTTAATGGCAAGTAGTCGAACAAATCAGTAAAGAATTTCCAAACGTTGGCGTTACCGTACTTGCGCAGACACTCGTCATAGAATCCATAGACCTGGGTGATCTGTCTAGACTCGTGATTACCGCGTAGAATTGTTATTCTCTCACGATACCTCACCTGTTTAATTTCAAAAGATTTCCAATACCGATGAGCAATTATGTTAGATTAATGTAAAATAATTTTTTTTTTTACAAATCATTATTCCACTGTGAAGAAATATTCTACTAAGTCAGTATTTTCGTAGTGTTTCAAGTCACGATTCAAAATTACTTGATAATAATTTTTAATTATGTAATTATGTATTTTTAGTAATATTCAAAGAGATTACGGATTCATTTTTCTATCAACTAGATAACACGATGTAATAATGTTCGAAAGGCGCTTAAAATATATTCTCCAAGCTCTTTTCCAACCCGTGATTCAACTGATATTTTAGCAAGAGTGAACTATTAACATGAGTGATTAGGAAGAAGACTGTATAGCTAGAATTACATATTTTCGAAAAACCAGGTTGGCGACAATTTACCTGAAATAAAATTTCCTGACTTTTTCCTAACTTTTCCATCAACCAATTCAATATTCCCTGACAACTTGGGAGAAAATTAAGACAATGTCCAGAGGCTTTGAGGAATAAAACTCGAGGAATCGCGTACCTAGTTAAATTTTCAATCTTCAGCAAGGCGACATGTATATAGGTGTGTGTGTGAAGGGGGACTGCCTACTTCCTCGTCATTGTCTTCTCTTTGAAAGAGAACTTTGATAAATTTACGTCAATTACGATAATGATTGATTTAAAGAATAATCAAAATATTTTTCCCTGTGGAACAGCACAATTCTCTGACTTTTCTCTGACTTTTCCAGACTGACACAATTCCTGGTTTACCCGGCTTTCCCGGTCTGTCGCCACCCTGAGAAACTTCCCGCAAAGTTAAGATAAAACCAAGTACAAGTATAACAATTTTACGGTTTTTTTTTATACGTGATGACTAGTTTCTCAGGCTTTGCAGTATATTCTTTTATCTCTTAGTTGATAAATCGTTTTTTCCTTAATGCATGCTGTTTGGGGGCAAACCAGCGGTGTAAATCTATTTTTTCAATATTGCTGCCACAACATACTAACAGATCGAAGTTTGTAAGTTATGCTTTTATATGGTATTATTGTTTTCTAGATTAAAAAAATTCAAAGCTCAAGCTATTTGAATAACAGATGAATGTCTTATGCAGCAGTCAGTCAGTGCAAATGTTATAGTAATTATTACATCTTCTTATTAGCATCATCATGCTGCTTACTTAGAACCCACGAGCATAATCTGCAATTACGCAGTTTGTACAACTTAAAAGACCTGGAAGATCTTGACGAAAAAACATTCTTTCTTTTCCATGATTTACACATTAACGATAATCATAACTCTATTATTTATCAGCAATTGTTTAGCTAAAAATAACATAATACTTTTTCAATGAAAACTGATTTCTAATCGCAATCTTTCTAATCAATTGCGCATACACTTAGATAAGAAGAGAGACTGTTATAGCAAACAACAAAGGGTGCACGTCTTTAATATAGCATGTGAAGCGGATCCTAAAATGTAATTAGCAACACCCTTCCCGATGTGTAAAAAAATTCAACGCTTACAAATGTAGGCATTTTATTATGAAATATTAGTTTCAAGCAAACGAAAAACCAGATGTTACGCTTAACGTTTCATTAGGAAAAAAATATCGTGTGCGTCCAGTTTCAATTTATTTACAAAGTTAATTATCAATCGACTCAAGAATGGTTCGAGCAATCTGACGGAGTTATTTCGTATTTTTTCATTTTCACAAAACAAATCTAGAAAATGATAGAAGTTTTTAAGAAAACAAAAGAATCTCGAGTTTTACCAAAGTATTTACTTTGCAAATGAGTTCCAGATACACATATAAATGCATTTACTCGAACGCTTAGGAACTAAATTATTTTTAATCAATGTACGTACCTTGAGCGCAACAAGGAGAGTAACGGTCTCAACGGAATAGTAGCCACGATCGACGTAATCACCCATAAAAAGGTAGTTTGTATCAGGAGACTTTCCACCTATTCGAAACAGTTCCATCAGGTCGTGAAACTGCCCGTGAACGTCTCCACATACAGTCACGGGACATTTTACCTCCTGAACGTTGGATTCCTTGGCCAAGATCTCTTTTGCCTAGAAATCACATCGTTTATCGAGCTTAGAAGCCTGCTTTGGATAGTATTTATGAATATGATAAGGAACACGTTCAGGATCAACTCTGGACAACATCGTCAGACCAAAAGTTCAGAGTGTATAATAGAAAGTTAGTAGCATTAAAGTTTAGAATCCAAGGTAACTGCGATTGTTGGCAAACATTTGCCGGGACTTATAACAAATTTTGACTATTTCAAACTCACTACTCATCGTCATAGTTCTGTGCGTGTAATTTCATCATTATGAAGAGTTAAATATAGGCTGGATACGATTTAAACAATTCAACGCTTTCCGGCAATGATTTTTATTCCTCATACACATAACATGCGTGTAAAAATTTTTTAAAAATCTCAGATACAAAAAGATAATCAGTTAGCACTTCGGCACTAGGACATTTTCAAGACGTTAAAAGGCCAAAAGGCAGCTTCAGACATAATTTAGACATGTTTTAAACACATAATATTATACAGATCTGTATTGAGGGCATAGTTCCGAAAACTATCTAAATTCTTGAGAATTGTTTAAACGTTCTATAGCACATCTATAACCTGTTACAAGTCCAAAGTATGACTTTACTACGTCCACAGACGGTGAGACATTTTCTAGACCTGTTTTAAGGCATTACAAAAAGGGAAACGATGTATCAAGCAATGTCGCAACAGTTTTTAGTGAAATAATTTCTGCTCTATGATAGTCCTTGTATTTTGAGCAATACACGAACATATGCTGTTTCACATACCCTAGAGCAATATTTGAAAAAAACATTTCCTTAATTAACTAATTTACATGAAGTAGAATCAAGGAGGAAACAAAAAAGTCAAAGTACTACAGGCTGCGAGGTTTTTTGCAGCCGAGGTATACCGGTTTTAAAAATATATCAAAGCAAATAAATAACCAGAGCCCGGGGGCTTTCCCGAACGCAAGAATCTCGTACTAATGATTACGACTGATAGCTTTGAAAGTGAGTATGCTTTTTTTAATGTACATAATAATGATATCAATCTGAAATAACAAAATGGTCATTGTTTTCTCGAAATTGAATTTGGGATTAAAATAATTGTTAAAAAATATTCGAAAATGTTTGAAAATCCGGATTTCGACATGAGCTCGTGGCAAATACGTGATTCATTTACAGATACAATTATGCAGGAATTTTTACTCCGAATTATCAAGGCGTTTGCGTTATTTTTTTAAAATTTCTTTATTGTGAAATAATGTTGCGATATATATTTTGAGACGCTGTACGGTAACGGTGGTCAATCGTTGCCGTAATTCAAGGTGAGTGACTATCAATTTTCGATGACATATCTGCAATATAGTAGGGGATAATAGGCAATGGAGAAGCATCGAATAACGCGTTGAATCCACGACAAGTTTGATATAATATGGATATTTTTGATCGAGTGAATCAGATGTTTAATCGACCGTGTAATCGATGATTAATATAATATTCGCCGGGAATAGGAAATAAAGGGGTAATGAATAATAAGGTGTGTTAATTAAACGGTATACGCAAAATAGGGAGAAAAATTAATACGTGTGAATCCTAATCGTCGTATTCTATCTCACCTTATCGCAGAGAGTTTTAACTTGACTTTCTGTCAGTTGTTTGCACTCGTTCAACTGTTCAATCCATTGGTCAAGCTCCTTGAGAGACGCCTTCTCTTCCATCGTGTGGATCTACGAAACGTTCAATACCCGGTTGACACTTAGCACATGTAACGGAACGGGGAAACTACCTTATCAATAACACTAAATCATTCGATTTCGCTCCGGTATTATTTCAACACAAATATGTACCTCAATCAACCACACACTCACAAAATGGCCGACAAATAGTGCCGTCGGTGACGTCACGTTTTAATTCTTACTCTCCTCGGCTCCACTCGCCAAGGCTATCGGATACCCTCGGCGAGGCTTGTCCCGCTTTGTACGACCAATAGGTTATCGTTGTTATTTGAAACAGCCAATAGGAAGGAGACACTCTGTGCTCATGCGGCGAGTAGGCGGTATAGAATAATTTATGTTTTCACAACTTAAAACGGAGGATATCATCAATGCGTTATTTCTACCGTATTGTAATTGACGCATATATGCTTTCTTTTCATCTGAATAGTACAGGGGGATTCATATTCGGGGAATTTATATGTTGAACAGGGTGTGTCATTCAGCCGCTATTATGACTATGTTTTAAGCGGGAAATTTTGAATTCATAATACGGTCGAGAACATTGATCGATACTGAAACGTTTCTGTAGATGACAATTAGATATTTATGTTTATGAATGTCATGTGCAATTGGAAGCTTTGGAAAGCTTAATAATACAATTCAAACACATGTTGATTGGAATCGGCTCACTTGTAAACGCAGAACGCTGGTCCGCGCGTGCATGTTGATTGCAGGGGTCGCCGGCGCTGATGTTTTAACTTTAGCCATTTAATGTCAATTCTATGATTATTATATCTCATTAATTATTTACATCATTACATCCTCATTTAGAAATGTTACAATTATCGTCGAATGCCCACGATTTGGCACACGCTTGTCTGAAAGAAACAAAGTACGTTTGTCATAAACAAAATATTATCAACGATTTCATTATTCACACGCCCCTAAATTTTGTCCATATTCGAAGGAGTGCTTTTTAAAAATCAACTCGTAAATTTTCTTCTTTCTGAAATCATTAACTAAGTAAAACGCATCTCATCTTTACGCTCTCCCCGGGATTGCAAACGGCAAATGGAATGAATAAAAAAAATAAAATGGGATAATTAAAAAATGGGATAAATATTCAGCTACTCTATTTATCAAGAAATTTTTTTTTTTGTATTCAAAAAAACTCGAAAGCACTGTCTATTCACAGTAATAAGATCCTAACGTGATCTATTCAGCTAGAAATGTATCTAACACACAATCAAAAGAAAATAAATCGCCAACTTCCTTGAAAATAGTTATCCTTCACATAGTTAGACAACGACTTCCGTCAGCCGGAAGTTTCCTTGTTGGGAACGCGTCTGTTTACCCCCACCACAGTATGCTCTCCCCACTCCTGATCTCTGTCGCGTGGCTTCCCTGCCTGAATTTCCTGTATGTCTTTTCTGTTCAACGTAGCGTTGAAGACGGTCGGCAGGATCTAATCCGATTGATCCTGATATAAGACAACATTAAAGCTGTCTCAAAATGTCCGAAACTTTGCAGTTGAGAGGCACCCTTCGGGGCCACAATGGATGGGTTACCCAAATCGCTACAAACCCGAAATATCCTGACATGATTCTGTCGTCTTCGCGCGGTAAGTTAAGACACCTTTTCGCACACCTTTCACCATGCAGGGTCGCGTTGTTGAATAACCATCAACAAACTTCTTTACTCTTATATCTTTTCCTATATTTGAAATTCCTACAAGTTCAATTCGTTGGACTTCATCAAGATTCCAAAAGAAATAACATATTTCCAAATGTATCCGTCGTCAACGTTGTGCCGCATTCTAACATGGTTATATCCCACTCGCAATGTGCTTTCCGTACAAACATCATATAGTTGAATGTAGATTGTCCAATCGTTTATATTTCGTTCACGATTTGTAGGCTAGATATTTATAATTCAATAAATCAAAGCCAGCATTTTGAATCGTGCATATATTTCAGGATATTCTTTCTAGTCGAAGTTATCTCTAAACGAAGTTAATAAAAATAAAAATAAAGATAAAACCTGGCGGTGGTTTGAGGAACTATTTTTTTATCATTTCATTTTCACATATTTATACATTCTTAAGATTTGAATGTCCTATAATCTGGGCGCGTTTATTCAGTGTCGTTTATTTAGGTAGCCTGTAACTCATTTTGCAGACAAGACTTTGATCGTATGGAAATTGACTCGTGACGATGCCAACTACGGTATACCTCAGAAGCGTCTGTACGGTCATTCGCATTTTATCAGCGACGTAGTCCTTTCCTCAGATGGTAACTACGCCTTGTCTGGATCCTGGGACAAGACTTTGCGCTTGTGGGATTTGGCCGCAGGTCGTACAACGAGGAGGTTTGAAGACCATACCAAGGTGTGACTAAACCCAACTCCGTCACGTCTGGGGATAAGAAATTGAAAAAAAAAAAGAAAAGAAAACGTTCTACTATCACTGAAGCTTTTTTTTACATATTTTTTTTTAATCTATAATGAAGAATCAGAAGAGTCTTCGAGAAACAGGAACATACTGAAGCTTTTTTGTATATATTTTTTTTTACTTTGGTATTTAGAAGAGGTGGGATGTAGCTATCTCTCCGCGCCGTAAGTACTAGTTGTAATTTTGATATTGTCAACGCAGATACAGCTTGGTAAAACCCACGATACTCATAATATATATATATATATGGGGCATTCCATGCCAAATCGACTACTTCCGAATCCGACGTTTCTTATAATTTTTTCAAATTTTTAACCCAACCCAAAAAAAGTGGCTCTGTTTTTTTCTTTAAACAGCCATAACTTCTTCGAAAATTAACTAATTAGGACGTTTTTTTTCTTCAAAATTTTCGTTTTCAAAGGTCCTTTTAAAAAACAAATACAAATAAATTTTCAGATGTCAAGTTCTATAAAATATTAGACTTTATTGAGAAAAATCATCAGTTTTTCGAAGTTCGTCTATTTAATTTTTCTTTTTTTCGATTCCCAAAAAAACTTTGATTTATTTTGTGAATAATGCCACTAGGTCCAGAGTGAGCCGACTTTTTATTCTATTTTTTTTTTTTTTTTTTTTTTTTTTTTTTTTTTTTTTTTTTTTTTTTTTTTAAGGAAATGAAACTTTTCATGTTTTCTCAATTGGTTATATATTCGATTTTACAAGCTTTGTTTTTACAATCTTTTTACAGGATTTGTTTTTCAAATCAGAAAAATACACAATTGAGAAAAAATGAAAATTTTTATTTCCTTCAAAAAAAAAAAAATAGAAGGAAGAGTCGGCTCACTCTAGACCTAGTGGCATTATTCACCAAATAAATCAAAGTTTTTTTGGGAATCGAAAAAAAAAATTGGATAGGCGAACTTCGAAAAACTGACGATTTTTCTAAAAAAAAGCCAAATATTTTATAGAACTTGACATCTGAAAATTTATTTGTATTTTTTTTTTTTTTTTGAAAAGGACATTTCAAAACGAAAATTTTGAAAAAAAAAACCGTCCTGATTAGTTGATTAAATTTTTGAAGAAGTTATGGCTATTTGAAGAAAAAAAAAGCCACTTTTTTGGGTTGGGTGAAAAAATTTGGAGAATTTATAAGAAACGTCTTTAGTGAGGTAGAAAAACATAAAAAAGTTTCAGCCAAATCGAAAGGGGTCGGGTTCGGAAGTGCTTGATTTGGCATGGAATTACCCATATATATCTATATATATTACCTACCTTGCAGAGATATTATAGACAAATTTGCTATCTTTATGTTCATCCTGGCAGAACAACCTTTTTTTCACTAATTTTTATCTTCCTAGTAACTTATTTGTGCTGATCTTTGTCTTAACTTCTTTCATTTTCATGCAACAGGATGTTTTGAGCGTCGCCTTTTCTGTAGACAATCGTCAAATCGTCTCTGGCTCCCGAGACAAGACTATCAAGCTATGGAACACGTTGGCTGAATGCAAGTACACCATTCAGGATGATGGCCACAGCGATTGGGTCAGCTGCGTTAGATTCTCACCTAATCACTCCAACCCGATCATCGTATCCGCTGGATGGGATCGCGTCGTTAAGGTAATATGCCAATTTCTGATCACAGGTTTACTTTGAAAATACAATTCTGTAACCAAAAGGGAGATTCTGAATGATGTAAATTTTTTCAAACATGATTTCCATGAGTGTTTGCGGATATGGGACTGACGAATAATATCCAAAGCATATAAAGCGTCTTATCCTCAATCAATATCCGCTCAAAAGTTTTTTTGCTTTCTTCTTATCTCAAGGTATGGAACTTGACGAACTGTCGTCTAAAGATCAACCACAATGGTCACACCGGATACCTCAACACAGTAACCGTTTCTCCGGATGGTTCGCTCTGCGCTTCCGGCGGCAAGGTAAGCATCAAACTTCTAATTAATTACTTCTAATTTCCAACTCAACAAATGAAATGATGCAAACTTAACTACTTCATGATATCTGTGAGTGTTAGCGGATATGGGACTGATTAAATACAACCTTCTTCTCTACATTCAAACTTCTTTGAAGAGTGAATATTAACTCCCTGTTCGTTATTGTCTATTGTTTTAGGACTGCAAGGCAATGCTATGGGATTTAAATGACGGAAAGCACTTGCACACTTTAGACCACAACGACATTATCACCGCGTTATGCTTCAGCCCTAATCGCTACTGGCTTTGTGCCGCATTCGGACCCTCCATCAAGATCTGGGATCTTGAAAGCAAGGAAATGGTCGAGGAACTAAAACCAGAAGTTGTGTCTGCCACTAGCAAGGCTGAGCCTGCTCAGTGCCTCTCTTTAGCCTGGTCTACAGACGGGCAAACACTCTTTGCTGGATATTCTGATAACACCATTCGTGTCTGGCAGGTGTCTGTCTCCAGCCGATAAACTCCTTGTATTTAAATGTACTGAATAAAGCAGAAAGGACCAAAACTTTCGTTGAAAATTCTCAGCTTTTGTTTTTCAAAGTTCTCATCCGCAGTGTGTGAAATTCAATCTGCATTGTTGGCTTTTAACTATGTAGGTATGCTTTATCTTGTATCTTTAACCCTTCGTCTGTAAAGATGGGTCATTCGTGTCCTGGCCAAAAGTGTTTCGGTTCCAGACGGCGTCTACCAAAAGTGTAGGTAAGTGAAAATCTTATTTTCGCTTTTAATGATGAATTGGATCATTTTTGTGATCATTTTTGAATTTTTGACTAAGATTGTAAGTCCAATACATCTTTGACATGTTTTTTGCATATCAAATAAGAAAAAAGAATTTAAAAAAAAAATCGATATTAGTAACCGTTTTCAACACTTGAATAATTATATCTCTAAAAGATTAAATAAATGTATTTTTTCAATAATAAAGTCATTTAATGTTAATACTCAATACATTATTTAACGGCAATTTTATCTTCAATACTTGAGCATTTAATTTTTAAAAAATAAATCGAGATATTTTTTTTTAAAAACCTATCATTTACCTTCAATTTGTCGTGTCGAAAATTTTTAAATCTTATATTGTTTTAAAGTTACGATTTTTCGAGTGAATCACTCAATTTTCACGATGCTGCTCTATTTGGTTAGAAAAAAAAATTTAAAATTTTTCATTTTTCTTTATGAATATTATGATTGATATATCAAGATGAAGGTTTCCGACATTAGCACGAATTTTTTCAAAATTTTTGAACCAAGGTAACTAGGTAAAAAAATGACCCACCTTTACAGACGGAAGATGCCGAAAAAACGTTTACAGACGAAGGGTTAACATTTCTCGAAGTCTACTATAGAATCAGGAGCCTTTGATTTTGTGTTAATGAAAAGTCTCATATTGTTACGACAAATTAAGTTTCTATTTACAATTATTACCTGTTACATAGCAATAAGTTATCATTATTATATTACAAGAACTAAGTTTTTGAGATCTTTTGTTCTACTGTTCACTACCAGTCGTATTAGTCTTTATTTTTGATTCTAATTTATCAAATTCTTTCTTTGCTACACGATCCGCTTCATCTTCGATTTGTTCCACCCCAAGAACTTCAGGGATATAAAACTGCATCATGTTCTGTACGCCATTTTTCAAAGTCACAACTGAACTTGGGCAGCTTGTGCAAGAACCTTGCATTTTCAACTTTACTATCCCATCAACAAATCCCTGCAAATATTCGAGAATCGTATGAATTTGACTCCAGGAGGATGCTGCAAAGAAAAGAACAACTACATCTATTCACCTACCATGTAGACAATGTCTCCACCGTCCTCTTGCACTGTTGGACGGATTCTAGTATCAAGAAGTTCCTTTATCATTTGAACAGTTTCGTCATCATCCTCCAGAATTTCTAAACATTATTGTAACATTAATTACAATTAAAAGAAGACTAATCAGAGATGAATTAATGAACAAGAATAATCTCTGGATTACTTGTATCTGATGAAGGCTGTGTTTCGGTGAGAACAGGTAATCCGCTAGCGAAAAAATCCATCACGGTAGCAAATACTTCCGGCTTGATAAGTTTCCAATCAACATCTTCGTCCAGTTTTGTTACAGTGATAAAATCAGAGCCAAAAAATACAGATTTAACACCTTCTATTCTGAAAAGCATTTTAGCCAATGGTGAACAATATGCATCCGATCCTGTAGGGAAATCCATCGTTTGTCCTGGCTCTAGCACTGCAACACCAGGCAGAAATTTCAAACTGTTTGGATTCGGCGTGTCTTGAGTTTGAATAAACATCGTCCGCTTTTGCATTTCATCAAATCGCGTTACTCGCGGACAGAAAAGCGCCTTGGGTATATAAGACTGACCACAGTTGTGTAGATCTCTGACATTCTTTATGGTCCTGGAATATGATTTGAAATAAAATGTTAAGGGCTCATGCATTTCAAATTTTAGAAACCAGACACAACTGAACTTTGCAGTGGAACTGATCTCTTAACTTAACTTTGTATACATAACAAATATATTTCAGGTTAGGTTAGGTTAGGTTTAGTTACGTTAGGTAGTTGATTATAGCGTAACGTATTGTTAATTACCTCAAGCTTTGCCGGACCAAAAGCGACCCGCAGGTCAGTGAACGATTGACAAACATTGCTTGCGCCAGTATTTTATACATATGAGTTTATTATTCACTTTTGCGTATCGCATCAACTGTCAAATTTTTGGTCAAAGTCATCGCATCCCTTGCCTCAATACCATAAACAAAATGAAACCTTTAAAGATGTTAAACTCTGCGATTATTTCTTTTCCTCTTTTCTCTAAAGGCTGGTTTACAATGAAGAGGGGCATGCACAGATCGCACACAGCATTATGTATTAAGGTAATATTTCATGCATGCGGCTGCGGCAACTGTCGCGCGACGAAACCACGCTGACGTCAAGAATTCCGTCGCGTCTATGAAATATGTCAACGATCTGCGAGTTGTAAAAAAAAATAAAAATGAACATAAAAAATTGAAATAGAAATAAAAACAAAATGAAATCATAAAATAAAATCTACTAACCTAGAAATAAATAATCTACTATCCATGACACATACGAACCTTGCTTTTCGCGGTTTATCGACTTCGCCGCGTCCAGAATGGAATTCTGTCGCATTGAAGTTGATCTCGGATCTACTTCAATGCGACAGAAAGTACTCCACGTGCGGCAAAAGTACACTGGCTCGCCGTCAATTTTCAACCAATCAGCGTAGTTTCGTCGCGCGACAGTTGCCGCAGCCGCATGCATGAAATATTACCTTTACACGATCCGGTTAATCATAGATCTGTTCGTTTTAGCTACACTTTCTACATTTTTCTCACACCTCCTATAAAAAAAATAGTGTACAAATAATGTAGAAAAGTGTAAGAAAAGTGTAAAAAGTGTAGCTAAAACGAACAAACCTCATATCGCTTTGTGTCTACTGCGTGAGATTTTTGAAACACAAACTTCTACCAAGATTTCACATTAACCGGTCTGTTGATTAGCGATGGTTGAGATTTGCTCAGACAATTTTGAGACAATTTTGAGACACAGATCGACACAAAGCTGTATTTGAGGTCGCTCACATTAGGTCCGACCAATGAATTCTACAATCTTTTGACGTAACGTGGGAGCACAAATAAGAAAAAAAAAGCACAAAAATAATGCAAAATATTGTTTGTAACTTTTCTAATTTAATAATGAAAATTATTTGAGAATTGTTTTATTCTATTTAAATAAATAGAAAACAAAACTGGAAGCCTGGTTTAAATCCTTGACATTTTAAAGTTGGATAAGGTCCAATTATTGCGTTTCTATTTTTAGCGACAAGCGATGATAAAAAGCGATATGATTGGTCAGCATTAATATTGCTGGTGTCGCATTGTGTCGCTCAGTAGAAACCAACTTACAATCGACGAACAGAACACCGCATGTTTTTCGTCGCTACATTTTATGTATTAATCATCCCGCAAACATTCACTATACGATGTGTAGTTTATCTCTTAAAGATGAAATGTAGTTTAAAATCCAATTGACACGTCGATCGGTTTCCGACTTATTTTCTCTTTACGTATTTAAACTGCGGAGTCAACATGTTAATAAATTATTAACAGTCTCACATCATGACTTCGAAATACAAATTTTCAGTATTGGTCCATACTCCAAAGTGTTAATAATAATGATTTTCTACAACCATATTTACATCCTCTACTTACATTCAATAGTACCAGACGAAGTCGTCTTATCTATCACATAAACCTCACACGTTATTTTAAATAAACTATAAAAGTCTGCCTACAGTTTGCAGACTTTATTTCATCATTATCATCATCATCATCGTCAAATTGCTCAATCCTTTTTTCAACAATGTGATACTTGCTTTGGATAAAACAAATCAATAAACATAAACAACTCATCCGATTAACATCATGCCGCGGTTAACTATGCTTCCTAGGACTTCTAGGATCGTAGCGTTATGCTCGGCGGCTAATTTCATCAATGCGGCAGACAGGGTTATCATGCCTATCGCTATAGTTCCAATGACTGATCAATATAAATGGAATCTTCACTGGCAGGGTTGGATATTGTCCGCTTTTGCATTTGGCTATTTCACCAGTCAGGTAAATTCGACTTTCTAACACTATAGAATGAATTCAGAACTTCATATGCACTTACAATTGTTCAACACCAACAATTGGTGTAAGTAATGTGATACAAGCGTGTTTCACCTTCTGATATAATAGAAACTGGTTCATCATCCAATCGCACAAATAATTGCGTGCTGATTTAGGGAAAGATTACTTGTTTTCAGATCATTGGAGCTAGTACAGCGAACAGATTTGGCTGCAAGACCGTTCTGATGTCAGCGGTTTTATTGTGGTCAATTAGTACAGTGATAACACCACTTCTGGCTCATTCTGTACCGTTGCTCATTATTTGTAGGGTAATTCTTGGATTTGGGGAAGGCTTAGGTACTTATAATCGACTACAAGTTAAATGAAATCGCTTAATGTCAACGAGACTGGAAAATGCATGAAAGGGGAATTAATGTTTGCCCAATTTTCATCACTCATTTCTTTCCTTTACAGGTCTTCCGGTCATATTTCACCTCTTTGCTCACAACGTATCGGTCGAGGAGAGATCTCGTGCTTTTGGCTATCTGGTAGCTGCAGGATCAGTAGGCCAAGTAGTTGCATCAGTTGTAAGTCTGAGTATTTGAAATTCCAAGTATTTCATCCAAGATAATAACGAAGTGGAGAATTTGGAGAATTTTGCGGAATTTTTTTGCAGTTGTGTCCTCATATGTCTTGGCAAAGCGGTTTCTATCTGTTTGGAAGCCTAGGAATTGTATGGACTTTGTTATGGATACTTTTGTACAGAGAGTCCAATACTCAGGATGAAATACCGCTGTTTCTACCAAAGGTAGACACTGTACAATTTCTTAGCTCAAATCATTTGCTATTTATCGCCGCCTGTTTCTAAAACCTTTGGTTTACTATGAATAAGAGACCAGATAATCATTTTCAGCCACACAGATTGAAGTAGACTGAAAATTCACTGATTTTTCAATCTTCAACATAATTTTGACGTTTTTAGGTCGTGCAAAATAGAAGCATGCATTGGTCGGAGTTAATAACTCATTGGCCACTCTGGTCATTGTATATAGCTCACTTTGCGATGAATTGGAGCAATTACATCATCATGCAATGGCTGCCGACTTATTTATCTAGGAATTTGTCCGCGAATAAGGAAAGCATAAGCTTAACAGCCTTGCCTTACATAGTCAACTCGCTTGTAGGCATTGGTAAGTGATCTGTGACAACTTTTGCTGAGACTTAGGGATGAAAGAGCTATTATTAAATGATGAACTGGCTTTTTTTATACAGTCGCTGGACACAGCGCGGATAATTTGATACAAAAGAGGTGGTCAGTCTTGTCTGTGAGAAGATTGATGACCAGCATTGGCCTCGTTGGACCGGGAGCATTTTTGTTAGCCTTTTGTGCTGTTGACAACTTACTTGCAGCTGTGATGTAAGCAGAAATCAATCTCTGAACTCTATTGAAGAATTGCGGGTATATACTCGTTGGGAATAATTTGTTTTTGAATCACTGACATACTGTGAAGATATATTCTATCGATGAAAATTTTCCATACCTGATTACTACTAATTTCAGACATAATTTGAAATTATTTCACATTTTATGGACTTTGCCTAACACAGATTGATTGGAGCGAAAAAAAACGTGAATGTTCTGGGTTACAAGTTGCATCGTTCGTCGAAACCATGCATGCGTTGCAAAAACTCTAAAACTCAACTGCTTTACAGATTTGTCTCAATTTCCATGGGACTTTGCGCCTGTAATTCGGCTGGTCATCTCAGCAACCATGCAGACGTAGCTCCGAATCACGCGGGCATAACGTTTGCTATATCCAACACTATAGTGAGTAGAAAACTGATAAATTTCACTGTTTGTAGAAAGTAGAAAGAAAGCCTCGGATTTTTATGAATTTTAGGCAACGATACCGGGCATTCTCTGCGGTCCACTGACTGCTGAATTAGTAACTGCATCGCAGGGTCGATGGATGCCTGTCTTTGTTCTAGCGGCGGCAGTCAATTTCACGGGTGCAATAATTTATCACACTCATAGCTCAGCTCTGCAAGTGTTATAATTAGTGGTGTCAATGACTGAAGAAAGAAAAAAAGAGTGACTGATTTATACAAAGACATAAGCTGCAGTGTTAAAACAGTGAAACATATATTATGAAATTGAAGAATTTTGTTGATGTAATAGGCTTGTAATTGGTAGGGTAAAATATTGTATGTATACTGTGTATATTCTGTATATGATGAGATGATATGATGGAAATGGAAATGGATGTTTTAGCTATAAATCACTCAAAAAGATTCCATTGTTGGATGTTAATGGGAAATATTAAAAATATTCATCTGCATAGAAGAGAATATGGAAATTAATATTTTTCGTTTCAAATAAACATTTGTAATTGGTATAAGTAAATACATACACATATATACATACATAAATATATATGCCAATAGATATTACACTGATATACATGCGTATATAGATATATATACATAAATATATATATATAAATATTTTTGATCTACGTCTACAAACAATCCGTTCAAGCAAATATAAAGAAAAAACATAAAAAAGGAAGAAAGCGTTGTGATATTCGGTTTGCAGATGTCAATCTTTGAGAATATTTTATGTATACTTTGGTGAAATCCTTTTCTTTTGGTTAATATTTATCATTGGATAGTGAAGGAAATTAAATTCTTGGCTTGTTTTATAACGAATAGTTATGAAATTTGTAAATTACAAAAAGATCTACTCAAATAGTTGCTCATTCTGTTATGCAGTTTAGCTTGGTTCCAATTTTGGTTCTTCATATACGTAGCTGAAACCTTGAATAAATATGATTTTTCATTTTCAAACGAATATTCTTTTTCATGCTATCGCACTTTCTCTGAAATTTTTTATCAGATTACTCGATTATGTCATAGGCATGTTTATTATGAAGATGATCATAATTATTGTGCTTGTAAGACTTGAAAAACGGTAAAATCAACTTACTTAAAATAAAATAGATAATAAAGTAAATAATAATGCATAAGTTTGTATAAGTCAGTATTTTGTAAATTTGTTAAGCAACATTTCATTTAATTGCTATAGATTTTAAATATGAGTTCAATCTTCTCTCAGAAGCGAAGTAACACATTGAACCTGTCTGTGTACAGTAGAACCTCGATTATTAGGGATCATCAAGACCGGGAATATCCGGCATAATTGAAATCGCACATAAAATTTATTTTCGTAAAAATCGGTGTCGTGATAACTGGTATTTTTTCGGTAACAATAAATTGAAAACATTATAATGGCTTAAATATTTAAGTATTATAGTGGCTAATATATTCATACACCAAACTTCCTCCAGAAATAAGTGTCAATTTTTATCCGGTCAGTATTTTTCAAATACTCAGTAATTAAGAAAGAAAATTCCTGGGTGAGCCGCTTTGCGTTTGATGCACTCCCGGGTAATCAATGTTCTATTGTATTGTTTCAACCAACGATACTGTGTGTACATAAAATATTTTTATTATTTAATACTACAAGATGAAATGTCATTGCGATATTAATGCCGGAAAATAATATATTAGGGCCCGTCTCAAACTGTATACATATTACTATAAAAGATATTTATTGTTCAATGTTTAGAAATTTGCACATTAATTTATATAAAAAAAAGCACCCCAAATTTCAACCATTTATCATCACTTCGTACACTATTATTTATTTTACCTATAAAAATGACAAAAATAAAATTTAGCAGATATTTTTGTAATTTACATGGCAATATAATCTTCCCTGTGAAAGTGCCATATGATAAAAAAAGAATATAATGAGCATTTGCATCGACCGATTGTGAGAGGGAAAAGCATTGATAGTAAACGAATTAAAACGAAGTTTGGAGTTTATCTCTTAGTTTGCAAATGTACCCAAATAGCACTTTGCTGTTCAATTGGCATGACAAAACAGCTTATGTTTTCTGATTTTTGCTGGCAAGCAGCTTCCTGCTTAAAAAATGAATGAAACATTTCATGAAGTATTATTCAGCGAAAACTATTTGCAATATGCGAGAAACTTGAGCAACATAAATTGTCAATAAAGATTTGTATAAATTTACAGAAAACCTATTTCTTCTCATATTGCTGTTATATTTTCGAAAACAAGTTGTGGATATATTGCATTAAACCTATTTCGAACAAATCGTATAGTAAACTATTTTCGGCATAAGTAACATTGATTTCTAAGGAACCAAGGATTCGTTATCGGGGTATATGTAATTTTGTGATAATTTTCTTATTAATAATGTGATAATCTTATTTTAGCAATGGTACAAACGACAATTTTATTACTGTAACGGATAAAATTGTATTGCAATTGCGGAAGATAAAAAAGCTTATAACAAAATAATAACTTGCAGCTTCATCATTTATTATAACTTATAAGACATTAAAAATATGCTTTTTAAAGACGTTTGACATACTATTAAAGTTCCATAGCATCGACAGGATTTATTCATTCAAAACTGAAAACTTTATCGAAGTTAATTATCCATTTGTCTTTGATTTCACCTAACACGTTTGCTCCTTTGAAACATTTGATAAACCCTCATCCAATCATGTTAGGAAGACCTGTAGTCGAGGATTTAGTAGAATCTCTCCTTGCACCTCTGAAAATTTTCCGGGAAAACTCTGTCGCGTTATTTCCACAAGCTTTCTCTCCATCTTTCTGTTGATCAATTTTTCTCCGACTATTACGTGCAGTTTATATCATAATCGTTTTCGAATTTGAATTTGTTAACTATGTCCAGAGCCTTTTCCCCCTCTTTTGATTCATTGCCAGAGCTACCTGTGATAATATGTTATATGTTTTAACGGGGCCATAAATCACGCAGTGAAGAATCTGATCCAGCATTTTCAATGATGCATGTTCACTTGTTACCAGAATTTAGAGAATTTTGATAATTCAGAGCGCCGTTAAACAACTGTTCATGCTTGAAGGATAAATCTTTCTTCAGAAAATCAGATCTCAGTATCTGGGGACATAAATACTTAGGTATCTGTCCTTCCAAGCTGTTTAAACTCATTTTAACAAAGGCGTTGCTGTTGTTTTTGGTCGCTACTTTGTCGGTTTGATATGTCTTGCTGTTTCGTTCAATCGTAGATAATTTCCTACCTTCTTCTCTGAAAACTTCTGATTGTATTCCTGGCACTTTACTTTTAACAACGTCCTGAACCTTATAGCTCTGCTGAATATCTTCAATGGTAACATTTTGATCCTGGTTTGCAGTCATTCTACAAAATGGTAGTGCGTTCGAAGTCTTAGGAACTAGAATTTGTGTCAAATTTTCATATTTTTCAGGAATGGTAGCAGCATTAGTTGCTTTTCTTTCTTCTGCGTCTATATGGAATCCAACATCGTAAATATTCAGTTGCGCTAACATCTCAAGTACAACTCCTGAGCTTGGATGCGATAGCTTCTCTTCTCGGCGACTATTCCACATCTGTTTATCTAGCCTCACCGAGTACTTGTCCAAATATTTCTCCACCTCAGATTTCGATACTGTTCTTTTTTCATTCTCTTCATTTCGCACATTTAATTCACTCCTTGGCTTGAAATTACTTGTTCTTTTTATTGGTGCTCTTGAAACTGAACCTTTATGCTTTGATTTCAATAAACTCTTGTCAGAACGCTTCTGGCCCTGTATTCTTTTATCTGAATACTTTGGAGATATACTTTTTTTGTTATTCTCTTTCTTCAATCTTGAAGATTCAATGTCACAAATAACTCGAGTAACTTCCTTATGTGGTTTGCATTCACCTTCGTGGAGAGAATCATTCTGTAAGTAGGGATTTTTCATTTTACATATTTCTGAGGAAATTCTATCCAATGTATCCTGAAGCTGCTCTGTGTGCTGACTATTCGTGCGAACTTTTCCCTGGATCCAATTCCTTTCTTGTTTCAGTAGTTGCCAATTTGATTTAACATCTCTAACTTCGACATTGATATCAGTGCTAGGTTTTCCTGGAAGAACAATAACGATGAATTCTATGAAAATCAACTGCAGTTTCCTGTAGTTTATTCTCACTTCTGTCAATGGTACTATGCCGTATCTCCTTCTTTCTGAGGCTTGGATTTTTCCCTCGAGGAATATCCGGCAATACTGTCTTTCCAACGAAATTCTTAGTTTCTGCTTTATCCGCGTTAATGAGCCGTAGTTCAGTAGAATCTAATCTTGGAATGAGTGAAATGGACTTAGTATTGCCTGTAGCTATGAAAGACAGAATATATTATCATCAAGAGTAATTCTTCTTGTTGTTCATCTTCTTCACTCTTCTTTTGATCTGGGTAACAATTTATATTGACAATGGCAAATCCAAATACTTTACTCACTGTTATCTGAACTGAATAATGCCGGACCAGCCTTGTTGCGAGCTTGAAGATCTCTTCTCTCTTCATGCAGAGGGATGTAGGAATTCATACTATTTCGCGAATTTGAAGCATCCGGAGGCCTGAATTCAAAGATTAAATCGCTCGTTGCCATTATCCTCTTCAAAGTTTTGGTTGTTGGCAAGTGTTTCTCCAATTTCAGGATATTTGTGCTTGACTATTTTTTGAACAATGTAATTAATGCTCCTGATTGCTCAGTAATAACTAATTGACATATATGGCGGTTTTCTTCAAACCTTTTTCCTATCAAAGAAAGATTCTCTGGCACGAAAAATGTTCAGCGACTTGTCTGCCTCCGTTTCGTTGAACTCAACAGAAGCTTCTTTTTGGATGTTGTGCAGTGCAATCACTGAAGCAGAAATCTTTTTCTTGTCTACTCTTCCCAAACGAGATCTAATAAAAGTGTTGTAAATTCTATTTATCAATTTTCTATAGCTTTATATAGAAATTTGTTCACCTGTTATATATGTGGACGTTTATGTACTCTGAGAGGACTTCTTCTGGGTCAGCGAAATGCTTAAACTTAATTTCAATTCGAGTCCTAGTATTTGTGAATCTCTCACCCGTCGCTATAGGAATAGCTGTGTTGCTATTCTGATTTTGGCTGAAAGAAATATTTACTGCATTCAGTAAGTATTGCCTTTCACCATAAAAAAGAAACTAACACTCTCTGTTTAATATCTTGTGAAGGCTTGTCAATAATTTTCTTAAACTGCTCAGGTTCGTTAATGAAGAAAGAGAGCCCGCTGTCCTGTTTGGTATTGGTTTTACTCCAATCTATCAGATCCTTCTTTCTACTTCTGTCTAGATTTGGGGAACAGTAACGAAACTTGTGATGCACATTGGTACTCACGCAGCTAGGAAATTCTGCGCATATTCCTGAAGCTGAGGCTTTTGGTGTTTGGCTATCTTCTTGATGATCACTATACCAATCTACGAGGGATCTATTAAAAACCGTTACATATTGATTCTGAATCTCAGATTAGCTCCGAGGTTAGGTGATTCCCTCCCAATTTAGTTACGTATCTAATTATAATTTCTTTGCATAAATCGTACATTCTTATTCATCAGGATTGATAATCGCTTTAATGTAGGTGGCGTATTACTTGGAAAATTGATACGTATGACGAAGATTCACAAGACTGTGCATAGCGTAAAGTCTTGTTGGTAGTTTACCAAAGTCTGCATCGTCATATTTTTTATGCTTTGTGTACAATCTGCCAGCGACTTACAACTCGATTGTTTTATTTCATTTCATCTTTTTCTACTTCCCTTGACTCTTTTTTTTCTGTCTGAAGTCAGCTCATTTATTTTCATTATATCTCAGTATCGTTCGCTTCTACATTCGCTATTATTCAATAGAAGGTAATTTCGTGAAGCTAATTGAATAGTGATTAGATCAAGCAATTGCAAAGGATTTCTTGTTCATTCTAATCGTACTCACTTAAAAAAGAATACACGGACTTTTATAAGATAATATTATTTACCAAAACTTAAATTACATTGTAATAAAAAATAATGTTGATAAAACGAAGGTATTACACTGCTCAAGAAGTGGATCTAGTTAATAAACTACAAGTTCTCCTTGCATAAAGTAAAAATCGTTGAATGAATTTGTTCAATCTCTTGTAAGAAATCTTGTAAATGAAAAACATTCTGAAGGCATTTCTCAGTCTTTATTTATAACTAATCAACAGATTGAAATATACTTATGCAGACATTAACAATTTATTTAACAGGAAATAATTACAAATCATTTGATCGTTAATATACCTAATAAATATAGACGCTATAGTTTTGTTTGCTAATCAGAAAAAACATGGAAAAGTCTTAATTCACGTTAATTTTCTATTGCCGAAAATATATTATCAAGACCGGCTTGATTATTACAAAAAAAAAAAAAAATTCTGCCGTGGTCAAAGCATCGATTACACAATACATTTCCCAAAATTTATTTCTCTCCGATGACACGTTTTTTAAACTCATCATACAAAGCACAAAACATATCTTTCATAGTCGCAATTACGATAGGAATAGTTCCTCGCAAGTTGATTCGCCAGCAATAGCAAAGACTTACGATTGGCCAAGTTAACAGATTAACTGATCTAGTTTAATATAATTGGCTATCTACAATTTATTAGTAAATTAATTGTGAATACGAATTTTTATTCTAAGATGAACTGTTTGATCACGCTGTAGAGCCAACTGTGTCCATGCCATGATTATTTCATATAATATACAGGGTGACCCAGAACCCCGGAACCAAATATTTGATGGGTAGATTTCCTCTTAAATCCTAAGACGTAAGTTCCTCAGGGAAAACTTCTAAACTTAAAAAATAAAAAAATCAAATTTAAAAAACAAAAACATTTGTGGCTGACTAGACGGCAATAAAATTATGGAGCAGACGAACTGGCTCCCGAATTTAGATAACTAGGATATTCGATAACTCAGACACTGTGGATGTCGCGAATTTTTCATTAAAGAATTTTCGTTTTAGGATTCGACAAGGATTCTACCTATCAAATTTAGCCCGAGGGTTCCGGGTCACCCTGTATATGTAATTTCTTAAATGAGAATGTAATATTTTCAAGGTCTTTACAATTATTACAATCCATATATTCACGTCTAGTTTGTAACTTTTCAGATCCTAGATACCTATAACATTTGTTCTATAATTTATCTAACTATAATCTCACGAGATTCTTTGTGGCCATTTTCTATGAGTAAATTAATAATTGCATCAAGTTTAAACATTCCTTTCCCATATCTTTTATCCACTTCAACCGCTTATTCTTATGGAATTGTTATTCTAACAGTTTTGAAAACTATTCAACCATTCGATAATTTTATCTCCGAACAGTTTATACCTGACTTTGTAACGTCTGATAATATATCTATGCCAAAAGTATAGTATTCAATTCTCAGATTTTTATACTTTCATTGAATGCAGCTGTGACAATATACGAATCAAAAAAAACCATCTTTTCAATATTAGATATAGTAAGAAATAATAAATAACAATTCACACAGTTAAAAATAAAGCACACACAACTGCTTTAGGATCGGAATTATACATATGCCTCACGCTATAGAATTAGTTTTCTTTTTTTCATATTCTAAGTAAGCGTTATATTGAGTTGTGCTCAAGTTTGTCAGATATACATTTACTGACCAAGATTATATGTCTCAATTTATATATGTTAGGTGAAATTTTCCCTCACATACTTTTACTGCCTCATATTTTACTCTAAATCAATGGCTTAGAAGCCTCACTTGGTAGTATAACTCTCTTTATTAGACTCGGTCGTTTGAAAGTCTCTGCTTGGTTCTCAGCGAGTTTGAGTTCACCGTTTTCTGATATTAAACACTCGTGAATAAAGCTGCACACTATATTGACGTACACCTCACGATAGGTAGCGTAGTGTTTGACGTGTGGAGAGTCTGTAAATCTGACCATCTGCACTCGCACTCCTCTCTCCGCACGCCAACTAGCAAATTTTTCAACGTCCTGTGGAAGGAGAATGTTACAGATTAGCAAGCCGTAGTAAAGAATTGAGCTTTTCAAGCTCCCAGTTTTTTCATTACAGTATTTGATCACCTTGGCTGGTATGAGGTCGTCGGTATTGGAGTAAAGGAAGAGCTGTGGCCAAGAATAAGTTTCTTCAGCGAGCGCTATGGGATTTGTTGGAACCGGGCACCCTACTTTCCAAGAATGTGCGATTATCTAAAAAGTTTGAATCATTAAATTATGTTCCATGGTGACGAAGCAGCTCGTAATGAATCGATGTGGAAAGTTGCATACCCCAGACACTGTGGGATTTTGAATAAATTCAATTCATAACAAATTGGCATCTCAAAACAAGAATGGCATTTAGGTACCTCAAAGAGCCACAATATTGAAAGGAAGATCGTGATAACAAAAGACATTGGTAGATTGGTGAACGGATGACCACCAAGAATAGCACTGATGGCACGAAACAAGGAAGTCAATCTTCGCTCGCCTGGTGCACTGTCAAATATAACGCCCTTCACCTGAAGAGCAGAAGCAGTACTTATGTCAGGAGGTTTTTTTCATTATTGACACGAATTTTGTTTCTCAGCAAGGAAACTTTACCTTCAATGGTGCTTCTAGCTGTTGCATCGCGAGACTAACATGTTGGTAAAGGAATGCTCCGCCATTACTGAAGACGTGAAAGAAAATGGGATGTTCATTTAGATTCATATCCGCAACAACTTGGACAAGTCTTCTACCTATATCCCTCATGCGATGGCGCTTCCAAAATAAGCATTCTACAGGCGCGGTATAACGGAGTGTTATACAGCTGGAACATCATCAACTTCACATATTATATCAACACACTATTGAAATTATTTAGTTAGAGACTCAGTAGAATGACAATTTTATTCATCATTGCATAATATAGTTTTGTAACGAATAAACTGAACTCTTCTATTTGAAATAAGTGAAACGAAGCATCAATAATTAACAACTATAGGTATGTAGATTGTAAAAGTAGAAATTTTTGAAGGATTAATTTTTAAACAACAAATTGTTGGACAATCCAATTTACTGAAATCTTTTGTACTGTAATAAATTAGAAGTTAGACATGAAGAAGCACAGAGCATGAAGCATCTATTTATTATAAGAATTTGGATTTAGATCTAGATCTGCTATGGTGCTATTGGATATTAGATATTTTTGACTGTAATTGTTCGAAAGGCCTGAGTCCATCATATGAACAGATGATTTTTTGTGTGTTGATTTTTGCGCCACAAAAATTGTCAAGTAGAAGAGAACAGTTTTCGAATTTCAATATTTTATATTCAAGAATTTCCTCTCACATAAGTCGTTATGTATGCTCGTCGGTTCTCGCTCGTAAATTTTCGTGATATGAGATTAACGATAAATTTAATTGCTTCTACAGCTTGGATTAAAATGATCTGAAAGAGATTTAAATAATTCATCCAAACGATCAAAAATGATAGATTCGTTATAATCCGTTTCAGTCGAAAATTTTCTGAATATCGGATTGGCCGGCCAATTCGTTTGCAGTTCAATGGAGACCGAATAAAATCATGAAAGTAATCTTGGTCTAGTATGTTAAATAAATTATCAATAATTTAATGACATTTATCATTATTTTCTTTTCAATTCTTCTTTTAAATCTAATTTCAATTTCAACGTGTATCGCGGTACTTATACATACATCCGTTACTTACTCATCTCTCGGTTAATGAGCCAGGGATGAATTGAATTTATTTACAATATATGTATTGTATAATAATTTTAAATAATTTATACCTTTTCTCTTCGTAAATCGCGCTGTATTTAGCGAGATATTTATCCTGGCAACCGGCCCATCCTAAAAGGATAACAACTGGTAATTTATCTTCGTCATAAACGAATACAAATTCTTCGTGAGGCTCTGCACCAGCGTTTCCGGATGAAGTGTCTTTCGGAGCCGGGGGATAAGGCGTTGGAAATTTAATGTAATACTCGAGATCATCTGGCTCGGACATTGTGCTATTATATTGCAGTACCTCACCGCCCGGAATTTTCAGGAGTCGGTTTTGAAACGGAAGTGGTGAATGTTAGGTATACGCGAATATATAGATATATATTTTCGGAGTCTGCGTTGTAGAAAGCTTACACTCGGGAGATCTCGGAGAAATCAATATAACAAAGTTTACGTAGAATAAAATGAGGGTAGAAAACGAAACGGCGGCAATATGACTGTACGAATTTCGTTATATGCATATATGTATATACCTATATGCATGGGAATGATCAAGATTATAATTATCGTTCAAATCATCATTCACGACTGTGCAAGCTCCGTATCACTTTTTTATTTATTTATCTAATTCAATAATAAACTAATAGACGATATATACGCCTTTTGATTAATTTCACCTCTCAGAATATAAACTGTTCATCAAATTTAGTTAACGGAAGTTATGCAACTGGATTTGAATCGTGACAGAAAATTTCTTCGAGCTGATCTCGTCATCGTTTGTATAATATACATCTACCGCATGTATTTCCGGTATTAATATGTATCTACAGAATTCAAACGACAATTTGTCTCAATTGTTTCCGATTTACTTTCGAGGAAAAACTAACTTCGGATTCTGTATCAGAAAAATATGAATTTTTTACGAATAATTTCCAAGTTTTTCACAAAAATGATCCCGGACTTCAAAATAAAAGGTTCAAATTTTCGGATTTCTCCCGTATTCTAGTATCAGCAGATACAAATGTGTATATATTTGTAAAGGGAGATAATTTGTTATATTTTTTTTTCATTTTCAATTGGTTTGACAATGAACTATAGTTTTACAAGTATAATAGGCTGTATTACACAACGGAATTTCACTTTACAAACACTATAACGCATATATATATAAAGGGGAGACCGGGGCACGACGGCCCATCTAAGCCGCAAATTATTCTTTGTGGCTCTTGAGCACCGGGTACAATTTACCATTTACTATTTTTTCCACTATCATTTTTATTACCTTCTGTACTTTGCCCTCTGTCTTTTTTACCCTTTTTTAGCCTTTTTACTCTCCTGCCTCTATCTCTCTTTTTTTTTTAATCGAAGTTTTTTTTTTTTTAATGAAAAACTATTTTTTTTTTCTACATAATAAGAGTAGCTCGAAATAAATCTGCATCGAAAAACTCAAAGAAATTTGAATCCCTTTGTAAGCGCCTTTCTTGGTGCAATTTATATGGTTTCCATGTTTGTGATGCTGATATATAAAGAAGTGATAAAAATGGGGTGCATCTTGGAAACAGTTATGGCTTTGAAATTTTGAAAGAAATCGGCAATTTTCGAAGTAAGAAAATATGCTAACGGATATTTGTTGATATCCAAGAGTTTGATGGGAGCTCATATATAGAATAGATAAAAACGTTATTCATATCTATAGGTATATAGGTATATAGGCATACAGTTCTGCAGTGTGCAGTCACGCTGTCCGTCTGGATGATAATTACATATATCATATCTATACGGATATCTGCGTGAAAAAGTCATACAAGATTTGCAACATATATCCTATAAATACGCGTGACGATATGAGTTAGGAGTGCGTGTGTTATATTATGTGAGCTTCCAACTGTGTGATGATCTTTTTCACACAGCATGCGCAAAGCTCAATTTTGCGTTGTGTGAAAAGAACAATGTCCGATTTTCGCACTAGTTATCTAGTCTATCTCTAGTATCTAAAAGTGCTATTTCTCACATATAGGTATTGACAAAAATGTTATTTGAAAATTTTCAGCAAACACGCGCCACTTTGGCCAATTGGCATCGGTTTCCTATATGGGTAATTCTCGTTTTCAAAAACGAAAGGTCACTATCGTGGAGGATATTTTTACTCAAGAATTGTTCTTTTTTTCAATTAAAATTTAAGTTGTAATTGCATTAAAAAAAAATCTTTCGTTCAGAACCGAGATAAACTTATGTACTAAAGAAATCTTTTTGGTTTTTTAATTTCCGATGAAGCAATCATGAGTTATCCTGACTACCGCATGAAGACTTTTTTTTTTAGGTGACTGCAGGGTTCTCACCACTACTACTGGCTTAATTTTCAATATTTTTTTATAAAAATTTAACAGAATATTCTTAGAATAATGCTTAATAATGCACAAAAATTATAAAAATATTAATAAATAAAGTACTCTGAAAAAAAAAATCACAAAAATATGTTTTTTTTTTGTATCTCACAATCAGACCCCTTTCCCCCCTTTAATTGAAAAAATGTCCTCCACGGTAGTGACTTTTCGTTTTTCAAAATGAGAATTACCCATATATCGATATTTGAAATTAGCCGATATAATGGTATATATATATGATAGGTAGCATAATAACAACATATAATGTATCACTGCGAACGTTTATAATTATATACTATGAGATTACATAAATATACCTATACTGGGTTAATTCATAACTGTAACATATATATTGTGGTCAGGAATTATTATGAACAGTCTATATTATTTAAAAGGAAAACCGCATATCACAAATTCACGCAACGCGCTGAGTATGCGGAAAATGATATCTCGCGGAATCTTGTACTATACAGAGAGGATTCGGTGAAAGTTAACAGTCAGTTAGAGCAGACTAGACACTTTCCGTGTTTTCGGCTGTTCGTTGCAGACTGGCCATCCGTTTTTTTCTCATTAATGGTCGAATTGAGTGTCCTGAGAAGCCTGACAAGATGACCGGATGACCAGCCTGCAATAAACAGACGATAACACGGAAACTGTCCAGTCTGTTCTGACTGAGTGTTAACTTTCACGGAATCCTCTCAGTATACATATGATAAGTATTCCACGCCTACTCGGCTAACATCGGACCCCAACCATTTAGGATTTGATGTAGGTATATCCTTTTTTACAATTCATATTCCTGAATTATTTCGACTGAAATAAAAACGCCCATTTTAATCGGGAAAGAAAAAACTCGAAACATCCTATATGTTATACATGACAATCATTTTCAGCCACATCCAAGAGTGGGACTAATGTTTCTTCTATTTATTCGTTCCATTGCAAGGTATTATTGATAATTATATAGTTGCACTAATATAGACTATAGACGAAAGGATTGTAATTTTCACATCAGTTCATTAGAAGCATTAGTGAATGGTGCAGGTTCCTTTCATTTCCTTGTGGTATTTCTTCATATAAGAATTGTCTTAATAATATCCTCGATTCGTTAATATTTCTGGAAATCGATTAAATGAATATACGAAAAATTAGTCCCACTTTATAGGATGTGACTGATTGTCGTATATAACAGAATTTCTAAGGCCACTTTGGTTGCGGTTCGAAGTATTCATAAATTACGGCATGTTCAAAAAATCTAAAAAATCTTGGTGTAATAATAATATATCAAATCATGAATTAAATCCAACTTGGTCAGGGTCAAAACGTGTCGCAAAGTTATTCAGGCGTAATTGTAGCATTCCCGATCCCAGATGTTTTTAACCATCCAAAGGAGAAGAATAATCACGATTTTTCCTTTCCCTATACCTAGAAAATTCTGGGTGTGGAATTCCAAACACAAAAAATTTCCGGGTGTAGAGTATCCTACATATTGTATGTATACTCCATATATGGAAGGCTCCGGTGCTGATTATACATATCTGTATGTACCATAAGGAATGATTTTAATGGATGAGTTGCGAATAAAAATGTAAGAATCCTGTCCGATATTAATGATACATATATGATGAATTGCGGATTTTGCTATCTTTGATAACTGCGTGTTACATGTATTTAGTGATATCCCTTATCAGTGCACCCGAGAAATTATAACTCGCTTTTCAGGCCTTCAGCTATTATGGGTTTCAATGAGCTACATCTATGCTAACATGAACTGTTAATCAATTATATTATAAGAAACGGGGAAAAAGGAAATTGCCAGAATGTTACGTAACATGCTTTATCATAACGTAGAATCCATATCACACATGTATGTGTGTAACAATTCTATTCTGTCAGCGCAAGAAGGTTAGAGCCCTCTGTTTGAGTGATCATAACTTCTACAAAAAAAATTCATAGATCATAGAGTTAAAATAGATCATAAAGCGTCAGGTTTTTTCAGAAATTTTTGTGTAAAAATCGTAAGAATCTTTATGATCTACGAATGGGTAAAAAAAAACGTAGTTTTTTAGCAGTCAATTTCAACTCTGTAACGTTTGTTCAAGATAGGTGTAAAAAGTCTAGAAAAATTTAAAAATATTCTTCGAACATTAACGAAGATGATAACTCTGTGTAATTTTGAAAATGTTCAAAAACCTGGACGCTAGGTGCAAAAAGATCCAGTGATACGATTTTGGGAAAGGATTGGTACGGGTGAATCTAAGCCATCTGAAATTTTTTATTAAGATATACACTTTTCGATCCCGTAATCAGTTTTTCGTTCGCAATAGTGAGCTTCGAGTAATCTACGTCAACAATTTTTCTAATTTGCACGGGGTCGCGTGTGTCCAGTCACGAAATTCGACGCTGTATTTCCCCCTGCAGGCCACACCCGTCGTAGAATCAATTGTTGGTCGAAGCTTACGCGCGGCCACTGCGACCGTGAATATAACGATTTAAAAATAACATAAATCCCTTCGCGATCGAAATGAATTAAATTCAATCGATGTAAATCGTGAGTTTTTAATAAAGGCATTTTTGGCGTGCCCTTGGTGTAGGCATCGAAATATTTTTTTGTGACGATTTTTTAAATTGATTAACATTTTTGAACTGGTCCTGTTTTCATCATTCATGAGCCCTGCTGTGATTGGTCAACAAAGATCTTCTGTAACTCGGAAACTATCAATCCCTCGAAGTTTTAGTACCTAAATGAAATTTAGTCTTAGATTTTCAAGAGGAATACCGCGCCCACCTAAAATGACCCGTCCAACCTGAATCACTTTGTATAATATTTTGTCCCTGGTGGAAATTCTTCCTTCTATATTCATTTCTACGAATTTTTAGGGAATTTCGAATATTTTATAGTTTTCCATACAAAACATATTTGTATTCTTTCGTAGTTTTTCGGGAAACTTATTGTTATATGGCTAGTTCTTATTGTGAAGGAATAAAATGGATCGCTTTTAGCTTCACACTGTTATTTTAGATTTAGTTTGCAAAGTGGCCAGAGCTCATCATTTTGACTTAAATGAGCTAAAATTTTGTGGGTCAAACACAATATTGGTAAATATTCAAATTATGGCAGTTTTTAAATTTAAGTGGATAAATTGCGATTTTTTTTAAATTTCAATGTCCAGACAAGTGATACGCAGGAAAGTGATAATTTGGAGGTTATTCATTAACGACACAAAAACACTGTATTTAAATGCAATGTTAATGCTTTATATTATATTTACACTAGGTATATTAATCAAAACAATTAAAAATCTTTAAGAAACCCAAATATTGTTCATGTAAATACATGCCAGATAAGTGAGAACTTGTCTGGCCCGAGCGCGTTTGCGGTCGACGAGATCTTCGTCACGACTGTCTCATTGGCTGATTGGTAGCAGTTCAAGCGGCAATGAGCTAACTTAACTACCTGCTTTGTATCGGAAGTGTGACAACAGTACTCATTATATAATTTGGGGGTGTTTTTAACATATTTTTAGCTGCCAGGAATGTGATACACAATTCGTGTCCCCTCTATTCTATGATGGAAATTCGAATAAAAATAGGGAGATTCATAATTTCTTTTTAGATTTTAGCAAAGTTGTATTGATTGTTACTGTGCTTAGATACAATCTCTTTGATTTCTGTACTTAGTTTACGTAATATTTAGGTAGAAGACTTGTGTTTTGTAAAATCCCCTCCCAGGAAAGTGACAATTTTGCTCATGTTTAGGCATTTTTCTCGAAAAAGATATTTTCTGACCTCGCTGAATTTCAGTGCCCAAATAAAAGCCAATTAGTTTCTTATTCCAGATTTGAAATTAATCAAAAATATTAGAAAACAAAGGAGCTATTAGTTGAGTGCATCAAAATTCCTTCACTGTAAGAACTAGCCATATCTTTGTCAATCAGACTAGGAAAAACTGGAATTTCTTATATGAAAAGAACTATGAAAAATGTATTAATTCGTAGAAATTCGTAGAATTATTTTCAAGACGGGTTTTATGTAATCAATAAATCAGTCATATGATTCGTATGTATATAATACAAATTTGGAGCTTTGGTTTGGGGTACAGACCGAAGCTTCTGATAGTAACTATAATATATTGTTCCGAAAGTGCATGTCATGGCCACGAGCAGAACGCTCGGACGGATGTCTATTTCCGCATTGGTGTGCACGCATGCTATAGCGTGGACCACGATGCGAGTACGTTGAGCCCAATTAAGCAAAGCCAAAGTTATCTGGATACTGGATACAGGCATCTAACGATAAGATACAGTATCAAAATTCATTTCGTATGTATCAATTAAATGTATTTCAATATATTATATTTTTTCTGCACTACCTTTTGTGAAAAGCGCCACGAAAATCGCATTTTTCACAACAAGTAGGTTAGAAAATAGGATGTAGGGCACGGGCGCATACAGAGATGTCAGGACGAGTGTGAAAGTAGGTACTACACAAGCCGAAGGCTACTGCGTCACTTTCATACTCGTCACGAAGTCCTTCTTTCCGCGCCCTTGCCATACAAATAACTATTTTATCTTCATCAGTATCCAGAAGTGAAGTGAAATATCTTTATATCTTGCTAAAGATACTCCTAGGGGACGATCTCAATTTTATATCTAGATAGTTCTGAATGCACTATATCTGTATATGGATCTGTGCATCGATACATTTTCAACGTATCTTTTACGGCATCAGGCCAAAAATATACGCCAATGCAGCTGACAATAAACTTACCTTAATATTAGGAGCTTGGTATACCTGATATATCTTCGATTCTGTAAACAGATATGAAATGAAATAATCGTCTTTAACACTTTTGGTTATAGCCTAATAGAATTGAACGATGCGTATAGCATTTTTCCTGTTAGATTATGTCGACTATTGGAAATATAAGAATGAAATTCACAAACTGATGCATGTATGTATTTAAGGTGGTATACCGTGAATATTCATGGATGCGCGCCATAGGAAATTATAGACAATTCATAGTACAAATTACACTCTGAACCGATTCGAACGAGTTTCATTAGTGACATTTTATAAATAAACAAAGAAAAATCAGTTCAGAGTGTAAATTGTACTATGAATTGCCTGTAATTGGGGGTCCTATGGTGCGCATCCACGAATATTCACGATATACGACAGTAGTCACGATCTTGCATGATCTACTGAACCTGCACGAAATTCTATTTGAAGGCATATCAGTGGCCTCTTGACTACAATAGGTATATAATTATCGATTGGGCTTAACATCGCTTTGCAAGCTTTGCAAATCTATATACCTATGCCTATAGTATAACTGTTTGAACAAATGATGATTTCACCCGCGAGTGAGCAACAGTAGATATATAAGTGATACGTTAGCCGGTGGGCGCACGTATAGTACATAATATACATACATAGATACCTATATGTATGTCTACCATTTACCTATACCTATCTATACTGCCTATAATACAGACTCGAAGGAGTGGCGCTATACCTTTATATAACTCTGTCTCTATATACACATATATGTATATCATATATGTTATACATTTATAAAGTAACAAATTGTAAGACTCGTGAAGCCCGCTCACCCCCTGCCGCCGGAAAATCTTACGCAAGATTGAATAAATACCTAAAATATTTAAAGTGATTATAAAAATGTTAATTCTGCAGCATCCGCCCTAGCGTTAATGATAATGTTATCGAGAAAACTTATGATAGAATTACAGACGGTTAAGGTCGTTCAACAGAAAGTAAGTCAATAGACACAAGAAATTCTTGAAAATCTAGAACTTTTTATCGATTTAATCATTTCTCCAAGGGCTAACTAGGCTTAAGTAATTGTTGTGTGTGGAGCTGATTTAAAGGTTTGAAAGTTGAAAATCATATGCTAGAGCACTTTGAAAAGTTATTTTAAATTTGTTTTCTTGAAAGTACATAAAAAAAAAAATACACAAATTTTGAAGAAAAAAAAAAAGTTAAATTTCGACCATTATTAAGAAATTTATGAGCGAAAAACCAAAAAAAGAGCATTTTTGAACCAGTGATTAAAAAAATCTCGAAATTCACCAGGAAGCCTCTTTTGAGGGGTACTAACAAATACCAAAAAATTGCAGAAATCAAAGAAAAAAAAGTTTTTCAAACCGTCCGATTTGGCGTGGAATGTCCCATATACATATATACAACGGTATAAACCGTTCTGAGACGGTTATTAAGGGGATGAGCCGTTTTCATCTATATGGCATAACACTTACAAGGTGGCCACTTGCAATCAATCCATACATCGAAAGTATCATAAATCAGATAGGGGACGTCCATTAATCACGTGATGTTTTTATAGCAAATTTTTAACCCCCCCTCCCCCCTGGTGATACGTGGTGAGGTTTTAAACTACCCCCCCCCCCCCCCCCCCAACCCATATCACGTGTATTTTTTTTAATAGAAAATTTATTTATTTTTTTTACCATATTATTTATAAATAAAGGTAAGTATAATCTAATTTTATTCTAGAAACTAAAGCTCCGTGATAAAAATACTCAGGATAAGTTAAGTTTGCAAGTTTATAGGACTAGCACAAAAATAAAAGAAGACGGTGTAATTATTTAAAAAACTTTGTACTTGTGCGAAAATATATTTAATTAATATTATCCTCGGACCACGGATTGGCGAGACTTTCTTCAACACTAACAAGTGGATAAGTATCTTGAAAGTCAGCTACTGACAGTGTGCTTTGTTTTGAGTGATTTTGAGGTTAAGATAAAACATAAACGGCCACGATATATACATGTATTTGGCGCTAAAATCACAGGCTTACTTGTGACTAGCAAGCCAGGGAATCACAGAGAGAGTCATCGCGGGAAAGTGGAGGGGAATCGAGCGTCCATGGTCGATCTTCGATTGAAATTGCACGTTCAACGAAAAAATAAATACACGTGATATTTTCACTACACCCCTCCGACCCATCGTGATGTTTAGTGATTTTTGCCGAACCCCCCCAACCCCCTTTTGAGACTCACGTGATTAATGGACGTCCCCATACCGAAAAATATCAAGTATAAGAGTATAATAGATAGATTTGTCAAAGGGATTATTGAATGAAATTTCTGTATGTTGAAGTGGTTTCAAAATTTCAAGGTCATGTTGATTTCTCTCAAATAGTATCATATGCCTTCTGTTTTTACGGCTATTTAACAATTATAGTCAAAAGCCGAACTTACTTCATTGTACTTGAGGTCATTAACAATAGACTGAAATCTCGAGAACAAGGAACGAATATCAGAGAATTGTTCCCGGAACGAACGCGCATGTGAGTCAGAACGCTACACCAAGCTTTCTTCAATGTTATAAAGCTCGTTTTTATTTTTATTTATCCATTAGGTAACTATCTATGTGTAAAAATGAAGCCGATTATTATTACTATTGTTGTTGTTGTTGTTGGTTTTATCTAATGCATTACCCCTAAAATTGTAACAAAATTGCAGTAAAACATTCGATCATCGCATTTTTCGCATGTCTAGAATTATTTAAATGAATATTTCACTATAACTTAAATGCATTCAATCTGAGCATAGTATACATACATCGATCTTTTTCTTATCGTCTAACGAAAAGATTGATGTGGTATTCAGTTATTTTACTACAGGAAGGATAAAAGGAGCACGCTAAAATATATGTGGGGGTAATCAGTTACTCCAGTCTACCCGGTACGGGGACGCTCAGGAAATTTACCCACATAGTCTAGGGTTCAGAAGCGAGTCCCCAGAAATTGGATATAATTTATTAAACATAAAAAAATGTCCATTCAAATAAACTGGAATTCTACAGTCAATTTCACTCATAATCAGATCCGTTTAACAGTGATCAAGCTGGGCTATAATGAGAAATATCAAACTGAGTTTCCAAATTCAGCAGTAATAATAAAAAAATGTTATCCAAATCGATCGCAGATATCAATATGTACTTCTTTGAAAACAGATATGTTCATCTCCCGTTTTTAAAACCTTTCGATCGATTTTTCTGCTGATATTCAATGCTGAATCTACAAATTGTCCGGGGTATCTGCGTTTATTACATTTCATTAAAGTTAGGGTAAATCTTCAAAAGTGAGATATTCGACGGCGCCGAGCAATGCGAAAAATTTACGAGTGTCCCACTTTTTTTAGATACTAATAAAGCATCACACAGATTGCATGCAATGTATAAGAAATCATTATTCCTTGGTCAGGAAAAGTAGAAGTAGAGTGTAATTCGGCTTTTCTATCCTTCAACACTTTTGAAATTTGGATTCTTTTTATATTATATATTTACGTGCGTGAGTATGGTAAAACCATTCTTCTTTCAGATGTAACGAGGGAAGAAGATAACGTAATTAAGTCATTAGGTAATTTGAAATTTCAGACGAAATCATGAATAAATTGTTCATCAAACATATCTAAGAAGTGTGAAAAATCCGCTCGAAACAATACTTCTTTCTTCCGATTAGGTTGATATACTTGTCACTTGCATCATGTGAAGCAATGCCTTGTTTATAGGTATCCAAACAAGTAAGTATATATAGCGCAGATGTGATGTGACTTGCAAACGTTATTGCTTGAGTAACGGATTGTCATCGTTATAATATTAGTATTACCATGCTAATGAAGTTTTGTCCAAGATCTTGATCCAATTAATTCATATGTAACATTTTTTTTAATTCTATAGTGTTTGCGTTTGCCACACTGCTTCAGCATAACTGACTAGCATATGTTCGATATCTGAACTTGGACTATAACGCATGAATCAAATACATGAATTTTGTGAAATCTTATAGTTTTCCATGAATAATGTGAAATTTTCCGATTCGCTTATAAAGTTCCGTGGAATCTTTAGAAAATTTCAAATCAATACTATAGATACTTCATTAATCGAAGTGAACAGTTATCGCGCAATAGGCGCGTGTGTGCCATATGCCAATATTAAAAAACAAAATCGGTCGAACGGCGAAGCTGATCTATTGAATGAACGGGTTCTTCGTTTTCATTGATACATGAGAATATATTATGTGATATCAATGAAGAATATACAACTGAGCTATACTACACAGCCTGAGAGTTATGTATGATGAATTGTTTCGGTGTTTATTTGATGTGAACAAAACGCGAGATTTTTCGATACCAATTCTGATACTTATTTCGAATCAAAACGAATCTGTAGAAATCTATCTTAGAGGCAGACTCAATCCTCGCTTTAAGTAAATCATTTTGATCCGAAAATCTACAAAAGTATTTAAGTATTGACCGATTGGCTTTTGTTTAGTGAAAAGAGTAGAGTTCCATGAATGAGATTATAAATTTACGCGCGATGACCACTAAAATGATCCGTTTATTTCTGATTCACGTCACATTATCGTGTGATTCAGGCTTATAGAATACAGAAAGTATCGACTCCGATTCTCTGTAACATGTAATGTTATGGGTATTACGTGCCATATAAGCTGATCGGATAGCATAAGGAAACAGGTATGCGGTATGAGAATACGCGATGACCAGCGACATTTCTCATCTATAAAACTGCTTGCTATTACGTCATAGCGATTTGCCGCCAATAAAAGCAAAAAGTATGAAAAGGAGAAGGAGGTAAAACCCGGCTCTAGCCCGGCAAATGCTTCGGACGATGGAATGGCATTTACATTCTACATCATAATCGCGCCTTCGACTGACCTCGGGGATCTTCGGAAACACCGCCCACTGCGCGGACACGAAGTTATTCGTCATTCGATGTGCGTTCACTTCTTAACTAGTCTACTAGTACTAGTTTCACAGGAACCTTCTCCCGGTTAAGTGAGCGTAACGCGAAGTAACTACACGTCATAGTACACCAGATACTCATCAACCTCAAAAATGGTTATCCAAATAACGAGCACGGTAAGTAATTCAAAATCTCTTACATAATCTGTACGCTAAAGCTTCACCGCAATTTGCGAAACGAGATGAATGAATTTAACCTAAAAATTAGTCGTTTGTGGAACTGACTAAGTAACCTTGAAAGGAGACGGGGCTTTTACTACCGAGAGGCGTATGATTACACCTTCTAGCGAAACTAAAAATCGACGTTGCTCATTCCCTTGTGATACATCGAATTGGAATGTTTCTCTGAGTTTTCAATAGGGACTACCTCCTAAACCCATTCAAATTATTACGCCGAATGGTACAAGCTCAAAGCATTGCCGAAATTGAACGGAGTAGTAGCGATACGCTTTTGGCTTATTACACGTAACGGAAAAAACATAAATAAGTTCTCAATCTTTTGCTAATTTGCCGAAAGTATGCGAACATACCACGTTCACGATATCGTTTGATAAAATGTCGGCACCCCTCGTAATAGTTACACCGCCCCGCCGCCCGTCCTACTCCCGGCTCTTTTTCCTTCTGTTCGATCTTCGTTCTAATCGTCACCGGCTCGAGGTATAATGTCGATGATAGTGAGATTGCGAATCGGCGAAATGTGATTGGCGTTATGCAAGCAAGTGGCCTTCGCCATTAATTATTCTGTTCAAAAACATGGATATGTATAACTGTGGTCTATGCCACTGTCCACTGCGGGCCACAACCGCGTCCCCAAAGTCTGACCGTGACGTCAGACCGAAAATAAAATCGTAGCTAATCGCGAAAGTAGCAGATTTCGGTAGTTTTTTCAGACATGTCGCTATCTGGTTCGGTTGAGCCAATTTTAAAATGAAAATTAATTCGCTACGGCACGTTTGAGATTAAACAGTGGCCAAGATTAGTTGAAATGGGCGTCCAAAGTGATAGCTCAGAAGCAGATCATTCCATACCGATGTTTTTTCTACGGCATTTATCATCTCGAACACTCGTAATATATTAGCCATAGAAAGAAATGAACTTAACTGGATAAACGCACATTTTTCATTCGCGGATGCATTTGTCATATTGCAAAATTATACTTTAATAAAATAATACGATACGGTATCAATCAATGAGGTTGAAGTTGGTATCCACTGGTATCGTCAACGTAACAAAATGTTCGAAGAAAAATTGCCTATTTTGTATTTTACATGTTGAATCGCAAATTGCGCGGGTAGAACATACACGTGTTTCACTCAATTCGATTGCAAAATTATGCACCGTATTTTGGTGTTCTCTAAATGTTAGAAATATGATCATTGACCGGGTACTGATTGAAGAGCGTTATCTCGCCGTACAGGTTAGAAAAGCGCTGGTAGCGGTTAGAGAGTCCTATCGATGGTCCTATCTCGCTACCTCATAGAAAAGCGATATAACTGTGGGTACATACCTACATATCCATTTTTCTGAGATAGCGTTTTCCTGGCCTGCATAGCGCGATATCTTTTCTGTTGATAATTAAGAACCGTTTTTAACGATAAGAGATAGACTCAAGCTTATTCTGTTACTAGAACGTAACGTGTAGCAATGATCATAATAATCATTCTCATGAATAGTCACACCCCGAATTATAAATGTGATTGATTATAATTGACGAAGTAACGTCTGATGCGTGCGTATTAAAGAGTTGAAGAAATTGCACAAGCTGTGCCGTGTGGCGTCCTCATAAACGAAGATCGCGTTCTACGTATATGTAAACACGCCACATAATTTTCATAACATGCTTACGAAATTGAGCGGTTTTTTTGATTTATTCCCACGCATAATTTGTGAGGGATAGTAGATATAGAAGTTTTTTGAAAATAGCTTTTAGTATAATTATCTTCAACTGAAATCTTTTTCAAATCGAACAAATTATTCATCGCATGTTCGAATGATGGCAGAACCAGAAGCCGGGCGATTCCTCTCACACGTTTCGCCGATCGGAAAAAATTGCGATGAAATTTGAATGAAATTGTACATAGAGAAAGTAAATGTTGCAATAAAAATAAATAAAAACAGATTTAAATTTTTTTTAATCTGACTGATTTTAAAGATTCCATTCCGAATTTAGAAGTTTTCTAGAGAAAACAAATCTTCAGAAAAGTTTGATGGATGAAAAAAATAATAAACAAAAATAGTACCTATTCCGTTCCGAGTTAATCTCATAATTCCATATCCTTCGTAACTCCCGAATTTTAAATCAATATATTAGTACTTCAAATTGTGTAAATGATCACGGTGAACGCCCTAAACACATAAGACTATATAAACTGAGAGACTTTTCATGTAGATACCCTGAAGAAACATGAAAATGCTTACAATAGATGAGTTGTGCGACTCATTGACGAGTGGCTGATACAGTAGCAGGCTCAGGATTGTTAAAAACTTTTCAGTTTTCTAGCCACTTAAGCAAACATTTTTTTCTTTGTTTATTCTCTAATATGCCTTCTTCTTTTACAATTAATATGAATTCTGATGAACAGATCATGAACACAGTATCGTCACTCGAATAACGAGTGCAATATACATACAAACATGTACTAGAATACTGTTATTCGCACTAGAGTACTGGATGATACATGTAGCGTTTCAAATATTGAGCAATAGTCTAATTTTAGAAATTTGTAAGTTTAGCTTTGAAAAATGGCTTTGCTGGTGCTATATTTATGTAATTCAATTATGGGTATGAAAGAAGGGCTTTCGAGGATAAGCCAGAATGACGAATGATTAGTATGGCTGTGTCTGACCTCTGAAGCTTGCAGTCAATCAATACTGAATACTTATTGTTGAAGTGCAATTCATCTGCAAATTATTGAACTACAATCTATCAGCTAGTAATCGTGAAGCACTAAATTTATTTATAGATTCCTTACGTGAGATATTGAGACTACTGGAAACATGAATTTATTCAGTTTGGTATAATTTATTGTGAGAAGGTGAATTTTAAACAAAACCAACGTCAATATTTACCTAATAAAAAATTGAGACGCCACGTTATATCCTCATAAATAATAGCAGGATTTAGCAGGGAAGGTTATTCCGTGTACAAGTAGTTCCCTATAATTTGATGGACCTAAATTGGCCTATGTATCTATGCTACATTTCATTCCGTCCCTTTTATTATAGAAATCAATAGTTTAATTGAGCAATTTTCATAATTTCACAATACTATTAATAGGCTTATAAAACCCTGATCAACTTACCCCACGACACAGCTGGACTTGGCCTCGTTTTTCATCGTTTCCCTGACAACACTTTGTACACAATATTTTACTACTCATTGAAGTATAGGTATATCTTTCTAGTTCGGTGTTATCACATTAGCATACATATTTCCATTCGGCTGCCCATTTATTCATCCAAACGATATAGTGCTACGTATTAGTTTAAATCACATATTACAAAGTTTCTCTTCACTCTCAATTTTTTCGTTCATTAAACTCCTCTCGTCTTTTATTATCCGAATTAATTGCTAATTCCATTAATTTTTACCACATAAACAGTTGTGTAAATAGACTTACTCAGCATATCTAATATTCCAATATTTGTTGTATGTGGTATAGTTTTACTCGGGGTAAAGAAATTACGAATTAGGATTAAACGAAACATATAGTATGTTAGCTAAAAAAGAAATTATTTATGAAATGATGCATGGGAATAGCTCGAGAAATATTTTTTCTTTTTATAAGATCTGAGTGATTTTTGTTCTGATTTTAGGCTGATCTTAAGACCAAGCTAGCTGAAGCAGGAAGCACGTTGGTGGTGATAGATTTCTTTGCCACTTGGTGCGGACCTTGCAAAATGATTGGACCAAAGCTAGAGGAATTATCGAAGGTAAAACTATGATAATGATGAAAGTAGAGATTCGATTGAAAAATCTAATGAACTTGTCAATATTCTACTCACTTTTCTTCCTTAGGAATCCAAGGATATTATTCTCCTTAAAGTTGACGTCGACGAATGTGAAGACATTGCTTCTGAGTATGAAATATCTAGCATGCCGACCTTTGTTTTCATCAAGAACGGGGCCGTGGTAAGAACAGTTGAAATTTTTCGTGATTCAATAAATTGTTGAATGTTTATTTGTCGATAATTTTTATTCATAAAATTTGGTCTCTTGTTTTTTTCAGCTGGAATCATTCGCCGGTGCAAATTTCGATAAGTTGAAAAGCACCATCCAGAAACACAAGTGAAGAACTCAACATAATAATAATTCCATTATTTTTAATTGTAAACAAAATCTAATAATGAATAATTATATATGTATACAAATATACAAATCGCGATAATATTCCTCTCGTCTTTAAAGCTTATTATCGTCGACACGTTATTCGTCGACAACTTAAATAACAGCAAGCAAAAACAAATAAATAAATAAGTAGCATCGTTAAACAGAATATACACCATATATATATATATACACAACAATCAATTTTATTATATTTATTTTATTTTTGTTCAAAATGAAAAGAAATACAAAAAAAAAGAATGGAATGTAAACCAGTTGTTTGAAGTTAAAATTATGTATGAATATAATAAGCTGATATAATTATCGTTGATAACAACGCTTGTGAATTTTTTTTTCATTCAATTACATACCTCGTAATCATTAATTCGAAAATTTACCGAATTTTTCCAGTACGTATTGCTAAGGGGCTAGCCTCTCATGATAAGAATAATGTTATCGCTTGTTAGACTATGTATTTTGAATAGATCTAAATAGAAAGCGTTGAATATGGCATGAGTTAAAAGAATTATAATATTAAGATAAGTGAAGTTGACTAAAGGCCTTTATTGTCTTTGTGATGAAAATAAGTTAAACAAAGAGAATTTATACCACATCAAATCCATTCAGTCCGTTTAGTGATATATAGTCAACCTTCTTAGAGAAAAATCAATTATAGACCTGATAAAATTTTCATTGAGTTTGTATCAAATCTGTCAACGATTATACTCATCAATGAATAAATTAGAAGATGTAGGCCGCAGATCATAATATTCACATAAAAATGAATAATGACGAGAAAAAAAACTGATGTAGTACAACAATTTACACAATTTATAAAACTGTGAAAGTTAAAAAGGTTCAAATTATTGCATAATAAACGTGGTGTATTTTCCACAATGCATACATATATATATACATATTTCTAGACTATTTCTTAAAAATTGATTCCTTTGATAGTTTAGAAAATAAGACGATTTTAATAAGTCTTTCCTATTTATTATCAGAATTATTTTACAAGTTTTACATTTTCTGCAATCCAACTTATTATAACTTCTTTCCATTATTTATTGGGCCAGAAGATCCATCTCCATTTTATGCATTAGGGTGAATGATCCTGTTCCAGACTTACAAGGCTGACCCAACATCAAGCGACTCGATGGTGAGACAAGGTTATCTTGTTTATCTAGAATTTGAAACCATCGAAGACATTAAAAAAAAAAAAAAAAAAACGTTCGGCCTTAAGAAACAATACGAGTGACAGTATGAACGTCTCTCAGCTTAGAGTTGATTAAAATTAACTGTAAATACTCACTCTGTAGTGTAGCGCTCTTTAGGAACCCGAGGGAACTCTCGAAGCTAATTTGCTGAAGAGGTGAAGCTGAGTTTTCCATTCCTTTACGACTCAGAGGCTGGAAGGTTCCATCAAAAGTCATGTAGTCAGCAATGAGCAGTAAATGTCTTGGGTCTACGGTGATACCGTACATTTTGAAGACGTCCTTCACTTCCTTAACGATCGTTCTGTTCGCAGCTTCGATTCCATATGTTTGCGAGATCCCGTAGATATCGTTAGAATATAATCTGTTCAAATCTAGAATTTCGTTATACTTGAACATTTCCTGCGGGAATATGAAAGATTGAATATGGTTCCTCGAGTTCTGGAGCCTCACATATTATCAAAAACTGGGAATACAATTTTCATCTGTAGTTACCATGATGTTTAATCCATCCGTTTTAAGAACTGTTTCATTCTTTGGATTCTGGAATGTAAACGCCCGCTTTATCAGAGGTGTTTCCCAGAGTACAACCCTCTCTGCGACTGATCTAATAATCGTAGATAAATCCAGTTTCGACATGCTCAAAGATAGCTGAAAATTGCACAAAACAACAACCTGAATCGACGTCTCGCTATGATATATATCTAACGAAAGCCTGTGAATTAACTGCAGTTCTGTGGAACCTTAAGATTATCCATCGTGGCCACTGGTCAGGGAAATCAGGAAAATCAGGGAGATCAGGGAACTCAGAGAATTATTTGATTGGTTAGGGGAAAATAAGTCAAGAATAAAGATGGAAAAAAAAAAAAAACAAAGCATTCTCCGTAAAGAAGAAAAATTCAAAGGATGAATTTCTTTCACATGTTAGGAATTCTTACTGAATCATAACAGTGTTAAAAATTGAAGAACATTTACGACACAAATTTTTGAATACTGATTGGAAAATTATAATCTGGTCAGGGAAAAGTCCTGGAATTTTTTCGACTATTTTTAGTGTCCAGCATGATTAGATACATACCCAGAACTTGAATGTACATGACAAATATTTCTTCTTGTCAAAGTTGTATTCGATGGCGTTAGGATACATGTCGACAACCTTCTTCTTTTTTCTCTCCGCATTCAAATCATCAAATGAATTGTCTTCTGTGGTTGTACCTGCTTCTTCGGCTGGTGCTTGAGTTTCGTCATCGTCAATATCATCATTGTCAGAGTCCTCGTCATCGTTTTCAGAATCGTCGTATTCCTGGTTTTCCTGATGCCTAGACATAGACCTCGTCGCCGTAGCATCTGCATCTTCAGCTACTTCCTCTTCGTCGGAAGATTCGTGCATTTCGCCCAAATCTAGCCTCCCTTTTCGATGATTAGTATCAATAACACCTTCCGGGTCATCCACGTCCAGTTCAGCGTCGTTATTCAATCCCCTCTCGTCCTCGACGTGCAATAGAGCCCCGGTAACTTTGGCTGCCTTTTTTATTTCCCTAAACAATTCTCTGAAGAACGAATTCTCAACTCTATCTATCACATACTGTGGTCGGACGTAGTATTCTCGTTTGTAGATTTTATGCCGCAGAAAGTTCAACGTCAGAGTATAAATCATCCTCCTTTTAGGCCAGTGTTCTATCTGTCCTTCAACATTTATGTTGTTCAAAACGTTTGAAAGAGTGCATCTGGTCAGTTTGAGCCTCAACTTGTCCGACTGTTTACCCAAGTTTACCAGATTTTGTCTGAAAGGTATTTCCATAGATGGTGTCTTTATGTTCTTCGAAGCCATCATCAGAATTTCCCTAAGCCTTGGAATTCCCAGAGTAACGTTCATCTCGCCACGTCCGGCAAAGTGGAAAGTATTCAGTGTCATTTGAGTCGATGGTTCGCCGATTGATTGCGCGGCTAGTAATCCCACCGGCTCTCCAGGTTGACAGAGTGTTTTCATAACTTTCAAGCCGAGGAGGTCTCTGAGGTCATCTTTGTCAATGGCAATAGTATTCTCGTGGCTTTTATCAGAGAGATAATCGCTGATTAGGTCTTCTATTCTCTCGGTGAGAACGCCATAGTTAGAATGCTGTGCATACATTGAGAATAAAGGGTCTGGACATTTCAGACTCTTGGCTTCGTACCGCTGCTTAGTCTCTTCGTCAAGCTTTATCCATTTTTTCATCAAAGACAAAGCATCCCTGCTCCTGCCGCACTGCTCATTGATCCTTCTGTATTTGGGATTATCATTCTGGGAATGTTCCTCAGAGAATTTCGCGAATTGACTTGTCCTTCTCTTCTGCAAAGGATCGCCATGCTTCTGAATCCACTTTTGTATTCTCCTCCCAGTTTTCAGGATTTTCTTAGTGCTTAAATCCTCCTTAAGTCTTCTCAGCAGATCTTCTCCGATAACAGCCTCTTTATTGTCTACCAAGAAGTTCATGTGCTCCTTTTTCAAGAATTGAGAATTCGGCACGTCAAGACCATCTTCGCCGTAACTTAACTGAATTAAACTTCCGTCAGAGTCTCGAACTGTCGAATCATAGCCGATGGTCAAACCTTCTAAATGTTTGATCAAACATCTCTGCAGATACCCGGATCTGCTGGTTTTTACTGCGGTATCAATGAGCCCTTCTCTCCCCGCCATACAATGGAAAAAGAATTCTTGGGGCTGAATACCCGTCATAAAACGTCCGTCTATAAATCCTCCAGCTCTAGGTGTGGGATCATAGGCAGCAAAAGATGGAAGACTTTTACCGCTGATCATAAGCGGTGGTCTTTTTCCTTCCAATTCAATTTGGCCGAGTAGACAAGAGATCTGCATAGTATTAACAGTAGAGCCTTTTGCTCCGGATTGAACCATAAGCTGTAAATTGTTGTCAGGAAACTTTTTGAGCAGACCAGCTGGCAGACATGTCTTGTTTATATCGTTTGTGTAGACATCCAAAGCGGTTTTGTATTTCCGATCAACTTGTGCTCGAAATTTCGGATTTCCTAAGTAAGCCTCTTCCAGTTTTGCCCTCACTATTTCGCTTGGCGTGTCTTCGGGCAATTCTAGGACTGATCTTTGCGTGCTTTCTCCTATCTGAAGAATAGATGTATAGTAGGGTGGCGCAAAAAAACCGACTTTTTTTTTCATTTTTTGAGTCTCGCATGAAAATATGTTATTTTATCATGTTTTAAGACCCCTCTCCGAAAATGAGCTAAAAAAAAATCTTTTAGGGGTCGCTCGAGTTTTTAAAAAATGTCAAAAATAGTCAAAATTCGATTTTTTTTTTTCTTACGATTTTTTCGCTCATGACGGTAGAATTTTGCACCACAGAACAAAAAAAAAATTCTCAAATTTTTAGCTCAAAATATTCATTTTTAAAGGTCTCTAGGAATTTTTTTTTTACATTCAAAATTATTGCTTCAAAATATTGACTATTATTAAATCATACTTTTGAGTGTTGTGTTTGATTTTTTTTCTGTATCGTGGTGAATTCTTATCCATTACCTTGCTAATTGGAAGCAAGAATTTGAATTAATTCTTCATATCAAGATTTAAAGGTCGCTCGAAAACATATAAAGCAATAATTTTGAATATAAAAAAAAATTATGAGCGACCTTTAAAAATGAATACTTTGAGTTACAAATTTGATAATTTTTTTATTGTTTTGGGATACAAAATTCTACCGTCACGCACGAAAAAATCAGAAAAAAATCAAACTTTGACTATTTTTGAAATTTGTAAAAATCTTGAGCGCCACCTAAAAAAAATTTTTTTGAGCTCATTTTTGGAGAGGGGTCTTAAAACATGATAAAATAACATATTTTTATACGAGACTCAAAAAATAAAAAAAGTCGGTTTTTTGGGCCACCCTAATGCACAGATTAAAGCCACCAAGCTATTTATTGGATGATCAATCTTCTTACCATTCTGCAAGACTCGATGAATTTCGTTCGCTTTTTATCTGCGTCTGAAAGAATCAATATATCTTCTACTCCCAGAGTGAAACCATCTCTCTGTAGATATGTTTGGAACAGTTTCCCAAATGCACTGAGCATTTTGCTGGAGTAGGCGCCTCCGTAAAGCTGTTTGAAAATTGATCAAAGTTCAAGAAAAGACGTTATTGAATTTCAACAAGTTCTATGCTGGATACGAACCTCGTATACGCAGTGTATCAGACCATAAGGTGTAGCGCCGTAGTGTATCTTGTCAAGAATACCGCACAGCAGTTGACCGTTTCGTATAATTACTTCAGCCTCTGACATAGTCTTTTGATCTTTAAATTCAACGCCACATTTCCACCGTCTGGGCTTTTTAACTTCCCAGGCTTTCGGACCAATCTTTGCGCTCGCTGTTAGATTAATCTGTGTCTTGCCTCGAGGTGTGATGTTCATTATAACTGTTGACATTACTTGTTTACCCGACCAGAGTAATCTCGGTTTTATAATAGCGGGTGGCAACAGCAATAGATCACCCTGAACGTCGGACAATGCAGAGTAAACTAGCTGCATATAATCTTCTCTGTAAAGAAAATGCTTTATATCCAACTTTTCAGAGAATTGCAACATATCAGAGTCTTTTTATCGATCGTTCAAAAGTCACCTTGAGAAGAATTTACCCCTGAGGGTCAAGCGCACTCCGGAAACCATGTGATCTTGAATTAAACCACTCAGAGGTGTCCCATCTTTGGGTACAAGATACTGACTGGAAACGTTAGCTAAGACAATTGAGAGAACAGCATAGTTTAATATTTGAACGAATGTCGATTGGTTTTTGTGAAGTTACCTATGTTGTAGCCTTCGCTTCTCGCCAATTCGTTCTGTGGGAAATGCGCGTTCATTTCATCACCGTCAAAGTCAGCGTTGTACGCTTTGCAGTTAGCGTAATGAAGACGCAGAGTTTTTTCACCTTTTAATATCCTCGCTTTATGAGCCATGATACTCGGCTTGTGCAAAGTCGGCTGACGATTCAACAGCAATATATCTCCATTCTGCAAGTGCCGATGAACGACTTTTACACCGTGAAAAAATCTCTGCGCCTTATCACTTTTCGTTAATAAACGCTTCGCAATTGCTTCCCGCTTCACAGCTTCCGACGCGCTTAAATGGCTTATTAAACCATCCTCACTCTCTACCATAATTGCCCTAGAATTTGAACGGATATTTTTTAACGGCGTAAGCAATAAATCATTACCAATTTCTCTAGAAAATGTGGATTGAAACCCAGGCGAATTTAGGAAAATCATATACGATGGATTTTGAGACTTGAAAGATTTTTTGAGACTTTATAGATCACACTATGACTCAGAGGAATCCAGAGAATTTTATAAGATTTCAAGGGGCTTATCATAGATAAGAATAGTTTCAAATTGTTGTGGGCATGAGCGAAAGAAGTTATGTACCCTGGGTGAACTTTTGGTCCATTTAATATCATTTGTCTTAATTCGGCAACGTTCCAAGGCGTTACTGGAACAGGATAGGTAAGTTTCAAGGCAAAGGCTTCAGGAACACCGATTTCATCGATGTTTAAATTAGGGTCCGGTGTGATGACAGATCTGGCTGCAAAATTCACCCTTTTACCCATCATGTGCATTCTAATGACACCCTCTTTCTTCTCAATGACTTGTTTCAGTCCCTGACAGCTAGCTGAATCTGAAGTCTTGTTCACATCCCGATCCATCAGATGATCTACATTTGCTTGTAGTTGCTGCCAAGCGTTGTGGAGTTTTTCAACTGGTGAATCTCCCCTTATTTGTTCGAAAACGAGCTAAAAAAGGATGGAAGCTAATTTACAGAATTCAAATTTCGAATTAGACGAAATTCTCGTCTTTATATTCGCCTCGACTTACTCTGCCTTCTTCAGGAAGTTTAGAAGTATCTCCGTCCTGTATAGTTTGCACGATATTTCGCAACACCAAACAGTCTTGTATAATAGCTTTATAGACTTGGGACTGAGGATGTTCGATCATTTGACCATTCACAAAATTTACTGGTCTTACAATCGGCGGAAGTACAGGTATTATTTTAAAGAATAGTACATCCGTTGGGTATTCTGTGTTCATTGTAGTCAGACAAGGGATTATCAATTCCAATATTTTCTTTTCGTTTGTCCACAACTTGCGCAGATATTCTTGACTCTGATCAGGCATTATCAGGACTGTATCTAACTTCCTGATGACTATACGTTTCTGACTGGAACGTTAATAAATCGATGAGAGGGAGAATTTCATGACAAGAAAAAGCAGCTTTTTCAAGTTTGTCGTCAAACTGGTATTCGGAAATGAAGCGAACTAGAATAATTAAAATGGTGCTCTATAATATCCAATTGTCGATTAACCGGCTGCTCACCTTTTGTCCAGCTCACCTCCAGCAGACTTAGGGACCATCATTTTGTTTTTGAATGAAGTAACTTTGGGAATAGCATTTAGACAAAACAGACAAAGTGTCCCAGGGTGAAATTGTTTGAGTGAATTTTCAATATAAACAAGTCTCTGAACATTAACGTTCTTAGTATTCACCCTATTATCTTCATTATCAAGCGGCGAATTATAATCAAATCTGTGCCGGTTGTGGAGCCCTTCAATATAGGAGTCGATAGTATCTTTGACAAATTCAGCTATGCCAACTTCATCGCCATTAGCAGCCATGATGGAATGAACTTCTTGCTCAAGTTCGGTCAACTCTGACATGTATCCCTCGTCAAGGAGCTGTAGCTTAGCGATCAGTAATATCTTCAGAGCTTCTGGTATTTGGAGTTTGAAACATGACAGACAAGTCAGTTTAATCAAGGTGCACAACTGCTGGTGAAATAATGGATTTACCACCGGCAAAGGTAGATCTATGTGCCCAAAATGACCTGGGCATTTCAACACATTATGGCCGCACGTGCTGCAAGGGTCTGATTTTTGGCTCAGAGGACCTAGAAGGAAGATACGAGCTCGAACATTTGAAGAAATTATATTTAGAAGGGATTCGAAATTTGAAGGAAGTAGAAACGCTCACCTAAAGCCGGGTCGTACAGCCCACCTTTCAACGGGTGGCCCAAAATATTGAAAGACAACGGTGTGCTGATCTTAGTGACACTTAGCTTTCGGATATCCGACGAAGTGAACATTGAAAATGTTAGTTTTTGGGGGTCGAGATGCTTCACGGACATCCGCACACCCGCTCCTGAATGTTTGTGCATTTTGTGTGATTAAGTTACGAACAATTGGTTTTAGACGAAAAAAATTGGTGGTGCATTTGCACGATAAACGAAAGAATATTATTTAAACGATGTTTAAATGGTTCATTTTTATTTCAACTGGAGGTAAACGTTCGCTTCCTTTGAACCGGCGCAACGATCTACGTTCTGCGATCTTCAAACTTTTAGGTTAGATTCGGTTAAGGGTCTTTAGGTTAGATTTGTGAACACGTGGATGGGAAGCACTGGGAAACACGGTCTTTACACAGGTTGAATTCCTAGCGGGAACAAGTCCAAGCTGAGTGCGCATGCGCAAACATAGCACATTGCATGGACTCACTCTATGACTCATGCCTGGGTTTATGCAGCGCCGTAACTTAACTTAACTTAAGGATCAACCAATCAAGAAACTGCTTTAGCCATCTGGATGCATACGGAAAAATTTCCAAGGGATGGAATTTTTGATCCGTTCAGCAGACATCCGTAGTTGGTCAGAGAACTATAATGAACTGTAATGCGCATGCGTCAAATTATAGCGCCTTTGACACTCGAAATTGAAGATGAGAATTTATGGTCATTTAAGGCCGTGTTCGGAAATTTACTGACAGTACAGAACATCTACAGTATACGTGACTCAAACTATCGATTTTGAGCACTGTCAGTCAATTTCAGTCAATTTCCGAACACGGCCTAAGTAAACGACTGCGTTGTTTTTTATAATACGAAATATAAAGCCATAAAATATTTATCCAAAAATAAATATTTAATATTATGTATAAAATGAAAAATAAATGTTTTTTAATAAAAATTTATAAATCTTTAGCCAACCAATACAATCAACTTCAAAGAAGTTATTTTACATTATCAGAGGTAAATTCGCTTCTCCGGGAAAAACTTTTTGTTAAAAATTTTAATCAAATTCTCTGAAATTTTTGTGGGCAATTCAAATTCTTAGTTTAAAATTTTATTAATTTTACATACAAATTAATTTTAAATACAATCTATGAACTTCAATAATTTTTTTTTGATAACATTACGATAAAACTCTATCAAAAGGTATATAAAGTCAAAGGAGAACGCAAAAATTGAAATAGGTGATTTTTTATAAGCAAATAAATTAATAAATTAAATGGAAAAGATTATATTCATTAACAATCAATATTTGAAAAAAAATTACAATTTACAATTTCAAGATATTTACAATTAATGATTCAAGACTGAATGAGGTGGTCCGCGGTGAAGTTTTAGTAACAAATGAAGTAATGACAGTTGATTTCAGTTTGTTACGTATAACATTCACAGGCCAGGATTTCGGTACCTTCTTCATGAGCTTAAGAGATCAATAAATTCATCAATTTTTTTCCCGGTCTCCTCCTATCCGCCACCTGGAGACGCGCCCGGTAGGCACTCAACCGCCGGGATAAAAGTTAATTAGCAATAGAGCAATAACAAAATAAAAATATCAATAATCAAAGCTACTACAATAATTATATCTATGAGTATCACTATAATTACAACATAAATAACAATGATGAAAAGTATTTCAATTAAAAAGATATCTATGTTTATAACACTTATAAAATTAATAATAATAACATTATAAATGAAAAAGACTATATAGAAAACTATAATAATATCAAAAATACTCTTAGTAATACTGATGGATGAAATCGCACAATCAAAATATATTCAAAATATTCATCAAAGTTAGTTTTTGGCATAAACGACTAAGTTTTCAACTGAAGAAATACTTTTTTCGCCACATCTGAGCCAGTTTTAGATATTTGCAGTAAAAAACAAAACTTCACATTAAAATAGCAAACTTATTGAAATAATAAATGAATGAATACATAAATGATAGAAATATAATTTCGGAATGAAGTTAAAGATATCCATTAAAATTATTGATGAGCCCAAACAAGTTGCCGTGTTAAGAAATGCCGAATGTTAGTTCCCGTGATGGTCAAGGACACGCTTTTCCTAAAAGAATACATTCTAATTTCTATATAATGGTGACAAAATAGATTTAATCAATAAACATTTGTGATCAATGCAGTTATCAATACTAAGTGTTTCTCTAAAATGATCAGTTAATTCTGGAAAAAGATCTCTATTCGAAAATGATGACTTTTTATAAACCGAATTAGCTAAGACCGCGGGGAAATTGACTTCGCGGCGTGGTTTACCTGAATTACTATTACAAGCTTGGCGAAATAATGACTCAGCACAACTACAAATTGAAATAACACTCTCAGATGAGAATATAAGATACCACCACGGTTTTTCTGCATAATTAAAGCTAATCCCTTAGAAGAATCACAGTTAAGATCAGAAGTAGCAGGAGTGAATTTTCTACAGGCTGTTAAACAATCACAACACTTTATGTTGGCTGATAATTTTTTAACTACAAAACCCGCGATATATCCTGCTGCACTTATTGAAAATTCTGTCAAAGTGGTTGGCACAGCCCAAGAAAAATCAAAAAATTCTTCAAGTTCTTCGACGATACTACTACTATCTAAACAATATTTTTCTTTAACGCGAATATTATCAATTGAATCATATGTGTTTTGGGTCATAACGATCAAGAGTAGTAATTTTCATTTTTCGCGAAGGGGTTACATTTAAAATCTTTGTTTGATCCATTATATTTGCATTACCAGTTGCAACTTGAATATCATGGCGAATTACTGATCTTTTAAAAGCAGAGATAAACTGTAAGGCTGTTAGATTCGGACACCAACCACCTTGGGCCCTTATTGCTGCAAAAAAAAGCTCAATATGATCCTGGCTAAGCTTATATGTCAGTAAATATTCAAACGGTGCATTATCCGGCTTGACATAACGATCGTACAGGATTAAGGTCGAGATACAAGCTGTATAGAAACCTAAAAATCCAGTTTTCCGCGGTGACGAATGAATAGGAATTTTCGTTAATAACTCAATTTTACTCAAATATTCAACTTCATTTAAGACCCGTTGACGCCAAATACTTTCATTATCTTTTCGAAGAGGACTTTTACACCCTTTACCCCATGGATTACGAACATTTAAAAAATCAAAAAGAAAATTTATTGATCGAATAAACTTTACCGTAGCCTCACAGCCTTTAAATTGAGGTAATCGTAAACCAAGCCAACAAAATTCTATTGCATCTGCTGCACTGGAGCTGAGAGTCTGAGCTGCCAAATAAACTTTTATAATCATTTTTTGAAAATTCGATATGATTGAAACGAAGTTTATTTCCTGATCTTAACCCTTCCTTTTCTTGTAAAGTGGCTAAAGAAACTACATAGTCCAAAGTAATTTGATTTCCATCACCGTCGATGAGTATTTTATATTCCGCAAATGCTGATCTTATATTCTTGATATCATGACAAGCGTCTAAGATTACACATATATATGGTTGATTTTCAACCGGATGAGGGAAATATGGCTTAGCATTACTATCCATACTCATGACGGCACCAAGCTTTCCAACGATCGTCAAATTTGTGGGAGGACCATCTAAAGTCAACGATGCTATTTCAACGCCTACACTATGTAATTTTACTAAAGCCTCTTTAACTAGATTAGCTTCGCTGGTTGCATTTAATGATTGAATTTAAAAAAACGCGATTGGTAAATAATTAATTTTTTATGTTTTGTCTTATAATCATTAGACATCAACTCTGAGATATTAAAACACTCTACCCGAAAACCCGGTTCAGAATCTACACTATTGTACCACAAACAAAGTTGGCTAGGATATGGTAGTGCTGAATTGAAAGTTTTACATACATATTCATATGCTTTTGGAGAATAAAAATGAAGAGTTACAGCAAAACAACGCAACTGATGGATATTCATCTTTGGATAGGTTACTCCGTGATGAATACGTTTCGAAATTTCTGAAGGAATACTACCAAAACTATCAAAAATATTTGATTTATATTTTAAAAACTTACTTGATTTTAAGTCTTGAATCACCTTCTTCATGCTTGAGATTTTCCTCAAGGCACGTTCTTCTTTTTTCTTCTTATTCTTCAATATCTGCTTTAGCTTTTTATTCTGCTCCTCGATAGCTTCGTATTTCCTCTTCAAAGCTGTTTCCGAAATTTCATAAGTGTGGTCATTGTTAAATCCGCGCGCCTTCTGTTCTAAAGAAACTAAATAAAAACACAAAATTATTTCTGCAATTGTTATGAACGTTAACATTTCAATAAAAAGAAAGAATTTGGCTGTTTATTAATGAGTGTGAATATCAAAGACTGAAAACTATTTTTCAATTATCAATAAATGGATTAATAGTTAAAAAATAATGTTAAAAAAAAAAAAAAAGAGTACATAAAGATTATTTAATTTTCTAAACGTGCATTCTTGAAATTTTTAATTAATATTTTATTCTTAATTTTTTTTTATCATTCTAAAAATTAATTAATGTCTGCTAGATTCACAGTCATGTTTATTAAGCTATGACTATAGTTGATTCATTCTTACCAGTACTTTGCTGAGTAGAAAATCGATCTTTCTTTGATGATATTAAAAGAAAAACTGGTGGACTCGTAGTGTCAGTTGCTGTTTCTAAAAAATTAAATATAAAAATCGGTATACTATGATACTTACAAGTTCATTAAGAAATTATGTCTTTACTTATATTTTATAACACATGACATTATAATAAAGTTACAATTGTTATGGATAAATACTTTCACTAAATGTTTCAATAACTGGAGCTGAAGGTGAACGATTTTCTCCATTCCTTTTAAAAAGAGTTGGAATACTTCCTTTCCGCAAACGGACAACCTTGTCACGTTTATCCGTACAATTTTTTTCGAAATGTTCTGAACATAGAACAGAGTTTTTGGATGGTTGCCAATTCTTCTTGCCCATATTTTGAAGCCATTGAATTTTTTCATTTTCATTAGACAATGGAAACCTGAAGAATAAATATAATATTAAAGTTTATTGCCAAATTTTATGTTTATAGAATCAGCAATTAATAATTAATATTTAGCTATAATATTTTTAATTTATGATTTTGAATCTAGCATACATTTATTTTTTTGAATTGAAAGAAAGAAATAAGCAATAAAAAATTGTTAATTAAAAAAAAGCAACATATAAACTTTTCAATTTTGTAAATGTGCATTTTTTTACTATTTCAATTAATAATTTATTAAATATTTGTTTAATTATTCTAAAAATTAATCAATGTCTGCTAGATTCACGATCATTTAAATTTGTCAGTATTTTTTAACTTACCGATGAAATGAAAGCTCTCTGTAATCTGTAGATGCTTTTTTGCAATACGAACACCTAACCATCTTGATATTCAATTAAAAACAATCATTACTTGTTTTAATAATATAACAATATTATTGAATGATAACACTGAAGGACTAATTCACGATGCGTGTGTTTCGCCAAGCGTTTGAAAAATGCGGGAGATGGTCGCTAAATAACCGTAAAAAAACTATAAATTTCCAGACACGTGGGCAGGTCATTTTTGTCCACCATCTTGAGAAATAACATCTCGCATGCGCAATGGGACGCATTTTAGTTCAATGGCCAACTACGAAAAGCGCTAATGACCTATCCAAATGAAATATTTTGAATACACTGTTACAGCTATCCAGTTAGTATAGAGATCAGTGGAAAAAACCAACAATCATGTCGAACACCTGCGCAGTTACACATCACATTGTGCGTTTTCCAATTAGAGCACTTAGTGCTGCGCACTAAGCGATATGATTGGCCATTTCTGTTAGATCCAACTCATCCAGCCAATCATATAGCTTAGTATGCAGCACTGTGTCGAACAGTGCTCTAATTGGAAAACGTACACAATCTAGGACACAATCGGTTACGAATAAGGTTACGATTCGGAATACACCTTGAAGAAACGCATGTTTCCGTTTTCATGATAATGTATGGATGTGAAAATTTTCTCCGCGCTTGTCACGTTTTTTCTATAATTCATAACATACATATATGTATACATGATAAGCTTCAAAAAACGTCCGAATTTGCGTTTCGCGAAATGTAATAATAAGAAATGCGCAAATGTGTGGCTGAGTGGTATACGTATATGAACTGAGATTTTTTTTTTTCTGTCGAAAAACAGACACTTTATGAGGAAAACAGCGAGCTAGATTAACATAGAATAATAAAAATAACTATACGCAACTTGTATACGTAAATAAGAAGGAATTTGCTCGAATCATCGATACATAATTGATTGAAAATGCTGACTCCACGATTCGAGCTAACTCAAACAGAAGACGAAGTTATCGTAACGGTTCACGCACCCTACGCAAATATCAAAGACACAGAAGTATACGTCGAAGAATATGACTTCAGATTTTATTCCGCTCCGTATTATTTGAGGTAGAATTTTGACGATTTTCTCTCTCTCTCTCTCTCTCTTTCTCTCTTTATTTATGGAGATTCCAAATTCGTTCTCTGATGTGTTTCAGACTCAATCTTCCCGGCAAGATAATAGAGAACGATTCATCGTCGGGATCTTACGACGCCGACAAGGGAGACTTTGTCTTGAGATTCTCGAAAGTTACAAGAGGTGAAGAATTCCAGAACTTGGATATGATCACGACGTTGTTGGCTCCTCCGAAGAAAAGGAGCCACGTTATTCCAACGATCGAAGTTATCAGTAAGACGATCACCAACTCATTCCACAATATCAATCACTCAACTTTCTCACCTCTAAACGATCAACATTTCCGATTTTAAGGCAATCCAGTCGTTAGTTTGGCCCAAGGAACTAGCGCTGAGTTACAAACTGACGACACGACATGCGACAATGACGAAAACGAACTTCAAGATCAGGACAAAGACGGGGACCAATGGTTCGTGCACCAAAATCCTCTACAGGAAAGTATAAAAACCTTCATACAGCCTCCGAGTTACGGTTTTGGAAGCAAAACTTCTGGTGCTTTGGCCTCCTTTGAGGTTTGTTCACCACGTTCACTTGGAATGTCAACTTTTTCTCTTCGAATTCCCAATTTATTTTTCCAAAGACTGAAATTTCGTAGTTTCTGTAATAAGAGTAGGCCTCCCAAGATTTGGACGCTATCGAACAATGTTGAAAGGTGTAAAATATCATTTAATCTATCAAAACTTGATTTTTTCCTTGATTTATCGTCAATACTTATGGAAGTGCTGAAAATTTTTGCAAAAATATAAATATTAATATTCCTGGGTCGGTTGTGGGTTGTTTATGGGTCAAAATTTGAAAGAATCAGTATTCAAATGTTAAAAATTCTCTAGCCAACCCTGGATATTGACATTTTCCCCAAAATTTGGAGAACTTCCATGAATATTTTTCATAAATTAAATTATCTTCAAAATTCTTGAGCGAACTTTAAAAATTGTTCGATCGCTCCCAAATTCTGGGAAGTTTGCGCAATTACTAAAAACAACGAAATTTCGGGGTGAGACTAAGAATTTTGAATTTGAGGTCAAAAGGTTGTCACCATAATGTACAATAGCATTGAGAGAATTTCTCTTCTGATCCAACGACCCCACATTCTCTGATTGGATTTACTTCATATCAGGCAGGATGGACGGGTGAAATAGTGGATCTACCGGCGCCAGATTTCACGCCGTCATGCGAGCGTTCGTGTATGAGGCAAAAGCACGAGTTCGAACAGTTTAGCGAGGAGCATTACATGGCTGATTTGATCCAGGAGGAATACATAAGGCCTTACATTGACTTTGAAGCGGAATGGGAGTCGTTGAAAGGCACGGAGATAGTTCTCAGCGACGCGGAAAAAGATTTATTGAAGGAATTGTCGAACAAAGAATATTTACTCGACAGCAACGAAGTGAAGATAATCTCGCTAGGATTGGTGGACATTCTATTTGCCAGTTGTTATAACCATAGAACAACCATGGGCGAGAATACTGTAGAAAGTGGATGGACCATCAACAAATTGAGCTCTACTTTGTGCTGGTTCCAGGTCAGAGACAAGGCCGATTCAGGGGTTGGAAATAATTTTTTTCAGACCACTGGTACGCTGTGAAGGAATGTGTTATTGACTCAGTTCATTTACTCGTACTTTTACACATAAGTTTTAATTATTTGAGATTTTGTAGACTTCGTAAAGGTCCCAACGATCGTTGATACTAAATATTCTACATTTATGTAATCTTTTTCTTTTAAACGTTGAGATAAAAGTATCTTACGTTAGGGTGGGCTAAATAAGCCGACTGTTATTTTTCTTCAAAACGCACTCTCAAAAACTTGTTCTTCATGATCAATCTTAATATTAATATATAGGGGTCTCTATTTCTTATTTTCCATTTGAAATACATGGGGAATGTCCTTGTGGCATTTTTCGATTTTGATATCTCACGAACTGATCTTAGAAGGATTGTGCAAAGCTACTGTTGTTCAAAATTGAACGCTCTACAAAACAGGTCTGCTAGTCTTTTTTCGAAAATCTGACGGTTTCCAAGTTATTCTGGCTATTCTGGTCATTCACTGAACAAAATAACTTAAAAACTGTTAGATTCTTCGAAAAAGACTACGAGACCTTTTTGTAGAGTGTTCAATTTTGAACGAAAGTAGCTTTGCAGATTCTTTCTAAGTAGATCAATTCTTGAGATATAAAAATCAAAAGTGCCACAAGAACATTCCCCATGTATTTCGAATGGAAAATAAAAAATAGGGAAAATAAAAAATCTGAAATAATCTTTTGTTATATTTTGAAAAACGAGTAAACAAAGAAAATAATTGAATCGATGGAACATTTCTTCAAAGCGTCTCAGTGGTCTGATCCAGAATCACTTCCAACGCTCTTATATAGCGATGGGGGGGGGGGGGGGGCTAAACGGGGCAGGAAAGTAAAGTGGGGTACCAAAAATTTTTCTTTAAATGTGTGAAATGGTCAAAAATAGTTTCGAACGTCATTTTACGTCATTTTATTTAATAAAATAAATTCCGAAAATATATAATTAGTTTTTTTTTTTTTTTTCACGAGTCACTCAAGTACAGAATGTACTTATTTTATCCAGTAATAGTTTATTATACAAGATAAATCCGATATATGCAAATTTTGGATTAAATTAAAAAATTTAAAAAGTTAAATAAGTTTTTTTTTTTTTAATGGCAGCTGAAAATTCGTTTTATTTTCATTGAATACAATTTAAAAAAAAAAAACAAATTCAGCATATTTAAACGACCCAAAACTGAATACTTTCTCAAGTAGCCCGTTTTGCCCCCCCCCCCCCCCCCATGCTCTTGAGCATTCAACTGGAGTTAATATTCAGATAGATAAAAACGATTTATACATTACAGGAATTTAACAGTCCCGAAGATGTTATAACCGCCTGTATACGGAGATCTTTGTGTTATCCGTTATACAGGAACTGGAAGCTAGCTGTAAAAGTATTTGACGATGTTAAAACCGTTCTTAGCTTAGGTTTGTAACAAGTTCGTGATATAACTGTTCGATTATAATTCCTTGTCAATAATAACTGAGATTGTAATATAGTCTGCGTTTGTTATTAGGTAAAAAGTATATTTTAAAACGTTTCTGCGAGATACACGAGCTCTTCAATAACTCGTACGAACCGCGATACATCCTGAATCAATTGTATATAAAGGACTACATGATTTGGTTGCAACAGACGCCAGTATCGCTACTTGAATCTCTAGCTGCGAATCTGAGCACGGTAGGTACTTGGAAATGATTAGAAACAAAGATTTGTGGTAAACTTGACTCCTCTTCATCATCATTTATCTATTTTAAATGGCTTCTTCAGGTACATCCAAGCAAAGTCGAAATGGGCTTGGATCTCGTTGAATTGGAAGCAGCAGCTCTCTCCGTTCAAGAAGATGATTTAGTCATCGAAAATGCCATTCATGAAATGGTAGACGAAGTAGACAATCTAGTGATTGACGATAAAAAAGATGATAAGTAAGTCTGAGCTGTGCTCTGTCGTTATTTTCTTGATTTCATAGTTTCAGATATTCATATATCCAAATATGACCTAGACTCTGATCTAGGCAGCCTTCCCATATTAAGATATTCAAAAGCGACATGTTTCTCTCCCAAATTTAAAAATATAATACATTTTGATTTACATGAGAATTTAGACAATACTTGTCGAGAATTTCATAACTGATAATTACGTATATTTTCAAGGCCCAAGTACACTTACACCATGGAGAGCAAAAAGTTCTTAGACTATTTGTAAGTCAAACGATTACTAGGAGAGTTTGATTTTTTTTGTCTTTTAACAATATTAATTTACGATAAATCCGAAATCCGGAGTTCAAGACGTGGCATAAGATTTAACATCTTCACACCTTCAAGCATAATCTAATGTGTTATCTAACGTTTTTATCGATTGAACGACGAACAAACTGTACGAAATCATTTTTCACTAAAACATTAATCATTCCGATGCAGTTTTTCGACCTAACTGTGAAAACTGAACGATATTTTCAATTTTAATTTCCCTATGCTAAAAGCAATTATGTTTGCATGGTGCAATATATGTTAAGGGGTTTTGATACACGCTCTGATCACCCCGAAGACGCGATTCGTAGTTTATTCCATACCAGAATAAAACTTTGAGGATTACTGTTTGATTCCAATAAAAACCGGCCAAGTATTTCGTTTTTTCGAGATTTTGAATTTGTTTTTTTTATAGATACAGTTATCATCAGAGAAATCGTAGAATTATTCATATATGAACTCGATTTATTGTACTTTTGAAATACTTAGCCACTCGGGGATGGCAATCCACACATTTTCAACAATATTTCTTCTTATTCGATAAAAAAATGATCAAGGTACTACGATTTTGTGAGTTATCACAAAAATACTAACTGCAATAATACTAGTGGCGAAAATTTGTTGCAACATAATCACGCGGTAAAAGTATCTCGCGTTGGAATTCCCACACGACTACCGTAGCCCCCTTAACAAAGAATGATTAATGAAGAAAAAGTAAGATACATATTGTACAGTATTGTATCTAGTGTATTTTTCTTAATTATAGATTGAGAAGAGGTAGTTCGAGTTCATCGGACAGCAGTGACACAGATTCCGAATCAGAATCTGACGATAGCAGTAGTTCAAGCAGTAGCAGCAGTGAGGGAAGCCTTGATTCCGACGACGCCAGCGAAGTAGAATGAAAAATTCTGTATACATCAGATTCAAATGTTACCAATACATTTTTTGTCCTCAATAATTATTGGCAAAGAAGTACTACGTTCGCATTGAAATAAATTAATTTTTTATTTATTCAGTATATATATTAGATATATATTAGTTAAAAAATAAAGTTTACGCTCCAAGTTAAAAAAATCTTGAGTTAACTGTGAAAAAAGAAGATCCTCAAAGTTTCAATGCTCTATCTCACTATTAAGGGGTGCCAGCAATTTTTATCTTATTTTATTTTTTTTTCGTTTTATTTATTTTTTTATTTTCTTTCTTTTATAAAATAAGGTTTTATTTGTTTTCAGACCTTGATCTTTTTGAATTTTATAACCATTCAAAAAAACAAAAAATAATCGAACGGTAGCCAAATGAATCTGGGATTGAAAATATACTTTTTATTCAAACATTTTCAATTTTTCATGATGGATTATTCAACATGGCGTACAAGGTTAACTTAAGATTTTTCGACTTTGAGCATAAATTTTTTTTAACGGCCAGTCCAATATATATATATATACCTATAAATTATATATTATATATTATATATAGTATATGACAAACGATTTACCTGTTGAAGATGATAATATATGAAAATTATTATGACATAAGTACCTAAAGATGGCCAAACTTCGTATTAATATTGTATAACAGCATGTTCTTTTTTTTCTAAGGGTTCTGACGGGAGGGAAGGGGCTAGAGCCGCTACATGTTGATTTTTCGAACTACACTTGCAGGACCGAACTTTTCATTGGAATATGTGGAGCTTTTGATTATTAAATCTAAATGGATACTTATCTATAAACAGTTCTCAAGGTCATATTCCAGATCACTAAAATTGACAGGCCCTCTTTATCCATGTATGTTTTTTTTATTCGATATTCATGTGTGGGAATATGTAGTTGAAATGGACGGGGCCGTGGGTCATTTTCAACCAGCTATGGTTCCTACCACGGAGCCCATTATCAGCTATGAATTTTCGCCCTTTAAATTCTTAGAATTCAGATTGCCTTCTGAAAATTAATTCCTGCACCCAACAATATTCCTGCCGTAATATTGTTGGGTGTGAAATAGTCCTTGGTATCCAGCAAGGTCAAGAAATTATTATTTCGCCGAAATGCGATTTCAATCGTCTTACGCGGCGGCCATATTTATTGTGTCTGTGCGTATATCCGTGTGTTAGACGTTACGACGAGATTTTATTAACATTTTATCACAACTTCAGACTCATTCGTGGCACACCTTCACTATATCATGCACAACATTTATATTCAAGGAACTATTTTTACACAACAAATCCTCGGAATATCTTTTTATTTTTGCGAATGTTTTATTTTTCATTTTTATTGAATATACCCTTTCCTTTTTGTCCAACAAAGTATCAGTTCATTATCATTACTCGGATATACCTATACTATACCATTTCGATCTAAACTATCATTTTAATTCGCCACTTTGTGTTGATTTCAATTTACCATCGAGGCCGGCCCCTTTCCTTTTTTATGAAAACGTTACACAGTCTGTTATAAATTAATTCTAGTTAACTGTAAAACTCGCCTGTCATCGAAGCATTAAATAGTTGAATAAAAAATTTAACCAGAATTTAAACTGGCCTTGACTTTCAATTCTCATCAATCATACATTCGGAAACTATCTATTTCTATATTAAACATCACGTTTTTCTCCATGCGACATCCAGGTATTACTGTATTGCAAATATTCCCATACATAGGTAAGTAAGCTGATTTGTTTAGCTATAAATCAGAAAAAAATTCTGCCTTGTTAGCATTGTTCTGCAGCTCGCATTGTTCTTCAAAACTTCAAAAAATCGAGGAATATTCTATATTAATGTAATTACGAGGCAAACCAATGATATTCGATGAATTTAAATTATTTTTTCAGATAAATTTTTTTTTGATTTTAAGCTGTTTTTTATTTCTTTAATGTTGAGAAAAAAGCCTGTTACGTGCTCATAACGATAAGAGACTAACCATATCTCTGCATATTATCGCTTTGCTCCGGAATCGCTAATGCAGAATATTTTCATAAAAATTTGAAGAAGTTTCGATGAACGAAGCGACCTGTGCTATACGACAATCACTTTTTCTCAGGTGCAATCAATCTATGCAAGGCAAAGTCCATAAAGTTTCGAATAATTTCGAATTGTGGCTTAAAATACGAGTAATCAGCTGTGAGGGTATGGCTAAAGTTACGGTCTTATATACAGGTCTGGGCACTCTATACCTCTTGCCATGGAATTTCGCGTGCCACAACTGAGTCCAATTATAGTTACTTTTTCAACCACAGTCTGGTGCGCTGCGATGCGGGAGGCCAGTATGATACCTTATGATTGGCTATGATACGCTATGACAGGCCTCCAAGATAACTAGAGACCTCTCGTGGCGAGCCTCAGATGCCGCACGGATTTCACATCGAAGTGCCCAGACCTGTGTATAAGACCGTGGCTAAAGTACATCTGTCGTACATCAATAAGATTATTCATTTATTACCACTGTACATTATTCGTCAATAACATAGTCCAGCCATGGAAGGAGTTTACTGTAATGCAACAACAGTTTATTTTCTATTTCTTCGTCATTGGAGAAAGTTTTTTCGATTGTAGATTCTTTCTCTTGAACTACATCCTCAGATGTGTGTTGGTGGTCGCGAATCGCCTCCAAATTCTGATACGATGTTGTGCTTTCCTCGATACTCGTATCGTTCTCACTTGTCTCTGTAATATGCGCAGCGTAATGTCCCCCCGCCTGCTTTTCGCTGTCCTGGAATTCAAACAGATATTTTTTTTTAGAATTGAACAATACTTTACTAACTTCTTAACGGAAGGTCAAGAAAATATCACCTTTTCACGCTCTCCCTCATTGGCCGGTAGTTCCATACCCATGTTTGCTGAATTGTCTGCATTTCCTGTATTTCTCCAATACTCAGCGTCTTCCCCGTAAAAACCAGGGCTTTCGTCTTTCTCATAGACCACATCTCGTAGATCTTTACCTTTACTATATCTGTGGCCTTTGTGACCATAATTATTCTCACTATCAGTGTGTCGATGCTTTTTGCCACCTTCTTCGCTCCCAAGTTCGGCCTGGTCATCTTCTTCGCCTGTATGGCCTTCGTCTTCATTACTTTTGTCGTAAGCAGTTCCAAAGCCTGTTTCTTTCTCTTTTGATACGAAGGAATCATCGTATTTAAGATGTCCGTGATATTCCGGGCTTCCAATCTTCAGCACTAAATACTCATGTTTCTTTATTGGCTCTTCAGACTGGTGAACGTGAGGAGCATGCATTATTATTCTAATCGGCATTATGTAGTCAGAGCTTTCGAACTGTTGATCAGTATTGGATTCGCTTGATGTTGGTGACATTTTGTTTATATGATTATCGTTTTCTTCGCTACTTGAAGAAACTGAAGCATTCCAAGTCTCCGAATCAGAGGAATTGTCATAAGTGTAGCTGCCGTTATTTCCCTCGTCATTATTCTCTACTTCTCCGTAATATTTCCAAGTATTTATCGGGTTATACGACTCCGTAAATCCACTATTATCCGATTCATGATTGTCGCCAAGATAGTACGTCTGTTCAGTGTCATTGGATTTCTCATCTTCGATAATATCAACGGTTGTGGTTTCCGGAATCTCTGTAGTCTCAATAATGATCGTTGATGACGAATCGCTATTATTCTGTAAATTCATACTTCCATTGATATTAAGACTATCACCAATGGCGAGATGATTTTCTTGCTCGGTATCGCTGATATTTTCTTCAGTTAGATTTGGAGCTTGAGAATATCCTTCCACGTAACTATCATCGAAGATTGAATCTCCTGTCGACGTTAGTGCACCGTGATCTGTGCTGTTATTCAAATCTGCATTGGCTTTGCCTTGTTTAACAATAGCAGTTCCGTTTAAAAGACGGATAACATTCTCAGGAATATCTTGTGTCCCTGTGCCATGGTGCACTTTCTTCGCCTTGTTATCAGTCTGATCAAGATTGTACTTTTTGACGGCGATTTCCTTCATTTCGTTGATATTCCAATTGTTCAGAATCAAGTCTGGGTTCGATTCAGTCTCGGATTCTGTGCCAATAATTTCCGTCGTGGTTTCGAGCTGCAAAAATGAACAACTCAATGAGTATAAAGCTCCAATACTTTCTTATTTCTTACCTTTCATCAACTCACATCACATCCTCCGCACGGCTGCTCTTTGTAAGTCGAAAGTATTGCAGCTTTGACGTAAGGAAAATGCAGTATGCTCCAAGGAACTATCACTCTATAACTCAGCCTCCCGCATCTGAGAATTGATTCAAGATTTAATTATTACTTGAGAGAAGCTGCATTCTTCTGAATCACATGCGGTTGCATATTATGGTCGAAAATCTCCTCACTTATCGATAACTATAACTTGGTCCCTGGAGGCGGCAAGTTTTTCCCAAATTTTGAGCTCGTTGCTATCCTGAATGAAACTAATGTCAGGGTCAATTTTCTTCTTCAATTCTTCTCTGGTCTTTTCTATTTCTGAAAATGCCCGATATTCCACAGATTCGGCTGCGCCCCAAGCTTCTCTTTCGTCATCTACATCCACATTGCTTATCGCAGCTTCCGCCTTCACGGAGTTGATAACAAAAAACTTGATACCAGTTATCCCAGACCTTTCTAGTCGACCCTGAAGCATTTTCAGCCTATGGACAAAGTGCGATAAGTGGAATGGCAAGTTGGGCCAATCTGATTCCCAAAAATTTTTTGGCAAACGAATCGTGTCTTGTTGTTGTATGATGTCATTCGAAGATCGGAGGGAATTGAATGATATCTGCTCATGAATGTGATATGACGTAAGCCACTAGCCAGGTTTCGAGTCATGTGTACCGTATCTGTCTATATGGATATAGTCAGATTAATGTTAACTTTATAATTGCTTGATTGCGGGAATTGCTTCGGCGTCTTGTATAAAATTGGCGCGGGCAGCTATTAGCAGTTCAAAGAAAGGATGCAATCAACTTAATGGATTATCAATTTAAAGATCTGAAATAATTGCAAGAAGATTATCCTCTGATAGATATATAAGAAGGAAACTGAGTCGTTGAAGTCGATACGATATTAGTGACCCGGGGTTATCGGCAAACTGCTAATATTGCAATTTCAGCATTTTCGCCTTTGGCGTGATTATTTTTCTCGATACACGATAATAATCTTGTGCAATGTGCAATTTTGCTCCAGGATGCATTACTGATACTCCGAAACTGGTGATTAGAAGACTATACCAACACAACAGATCGGTGAATTAGAAATATTTTCAATACTTTCGCCGATAATTCGAGATAAATAAAATCGTGAATTTTCATTTCAAAAATACGCAGTGGTTAAAATATCTATTTGCAGAGTGCCGTTAGAGTTTAAAAAAAAAAACGCTTTGAGTCATACTTCGATAAGACTAATCACATGTAATGAATTCATGGAATTTAAGAAGTTTCAGCAGCTCCATTACGTCGAGATAATTGAAAATAGTAAATACCTCGCAGGATATATGAATAATAAAATATACTCACATAGTAGCTTGTCGATGACTGTATTCCCAGGAGGCGTCTAAAAATGCTAGAACGTTTATGAAGCCAGGTTTTTCCCGCCAGCTATCAACTACAGCACATTCCTCGAGGTATCCAATCACATTTCCCTCCTTTTTCACTTTCTTCGACGCTGCGGCTGACGAAGGACTTTCAGGCCAAGATAGACCGGAAATTGCGTTAATGGGAAGACATCCGGATTGGATAACCAAAGCCAGGAATCCAAACGCCGCAAAGACTCGCATCTTATTAAACTATAGTCGGAAAATGTCGTATCATGTTCAATATTTAAGTTCATCAAGCCACTCAAGACTCTTGACAATATATACAGGATCATTTTAATCATCTTTCCGTAGAAGAATTTGATTTGAAAAAATAAAACGAAAGGATACGTTTTTGAAAGCGTGAAAAAAAAAGAAAAGAATAGAGTCTTAGCCAATTCTCGTTCTCCTATATATTTTCTTAACTAGTTGGGCGACGCGCGGGTCGTATTGTTGGTAATTATTAATTAATTGATTAAAATTGAACTCACAGAACTCCGCCGTTGGAGCGTAGGACGCATGAGTTGTACGGGCGGGTATCGGTCGAAAACTGCTTCGGAATTCAAATCCGTTTTCCCAGATACATATTAATATTGCGCAGCTGCTGACATTGGTCCTGAACTTCTCCCTCTTAGACCATAACATCAACGCATCTTCAGCAGCTCCCTCATACATATTCTCAAACGCGCCCGCATCTCCCGCGTTTATTAGTCGTCAAATAAACATAAATACATTAGTCATATATACATCTGCAGACACGTGTAGCTATAATCTATGAACACGTATTACGAATCAGAAATACGAAAACTTCAGACATAGACACAAGCTCTATGCGAACAATTTCTGTTCTTTGATGCTTAGAGAGTTTAAAAGACATCTGACTGTACAGTTATTACAGTTTCGAATAAATATACCCGAAATGAATTATACAGAGAATTATATTTTGCAGTTGATTAGTTTATTCACAATCGATCATAGGTAATATAAACGTTGGTTATTTTCCGCCTTGATAATACGTAAGAGTTTTGAGAAATTCAAGACGTATGTCAAAGGAGACGCATCTGCTATTGCTTTCGTTAGAAATGTTGTTGTAGAGTATAAAGAGGGAAAAGGAACCGAAGAAAAGAAAAAACAAATGGTTTTACGATCTTTTTTTGCTCGTGTTTAACGTTTAGATATACGTATAAACATTATGTCCACATGGAATGGTACATTCTAAGTCAGGATCTATTTCATCTTTCGAATGACTACGTCTGTAGCCACATACGTGAGTTCTTTCTTCATTTTTTCGTGATCTCTTGCGCGGATATGCGTAGTATATATATTGTATAATCTTTGGGTAGAAGCTTCGAAGAGGATTATATATGGGAACCAGCGGAAGAGATGGGAAAATGCTGTTATGTTAGAGGTATAAAAAATTTAGACGCCACGTAGAAACACCATAATATATATTTTCAATATAATTTAATTACAGCCGTAAGAATTAGACCGCTTTGCAATAAGATAGAGACTAATTAAGAATGTGAAAATCGGACATATTTTCGGGGATTGTGGTAGCTAACGGAAATAATACACAGATATCCTGTTTTAGGTCTTTATTCAACGCAACGTTGCCTATGAATCTTGATGTTAAAAACCCTCGCACCTTATGTCATCTGTCTACCAGCATAGGCTGAAGCGAGCTTTGTAGAAATGAGATAGATTAACTGTTGACTCAATAACTAACTAACCGTTAGTTCGACCGAGTTATAAATTTTTGCAGATAAAGTCCTCATATGTGGTTGTAGTGTGAACTAGAGATTCGTATAAATATGTGTTCATTTTGCTAAAAAAAATTCGAGAAAATTCAAATTTTGATTCGCACACTTTTCAGTATGCGAATCTAAAAAGCTCAAGATTCATGAAAAATTGAATATTTCTTGATAATCTTAGCCTACGTCAGAATGACATTAGTATTGAGTAGGCCTGTGATATTGGATCTAATTGGGACTAAAATTGACTTGAAAATCAAGTCGACAGTTAACTTACATCATATTTACAGAACTCACTTCAATCTATGCGGGGGGCCACATGATGTAAGGTGCAAAGGTTTTTAACAGCAAGATTCCTGGGTGATATTTCGTTGAATAAAGGACCATAATAAGATATCTGTGTATTATTTGCCTTAGTGATAACAATCCGCGAAAATGTGTCCCATTTTTAAATTCTGCGCCATTTTTAAATATATATGTATATATTAAATTTGCTTCAAAAAGTAGCAATTTTCCGAATCCTTAAACCAGCTTCGCAGTTTTCGTGGGTATATACGTCGATTGGCATTCAAGCTATCCGTTTTTTGTCAATTAATTTTGGAAGTTTCAATTTGCGGACCAGTTCAAATCGAATTATTCTAAAATTTCCACCACGAAATGGAAATAACGATAAACTGATTATTATTGATGAAACTGATAGTGTCTCTCTTTGCTTTGTGTATTACGTTCTGTGTTGTATTTTCGGAGAAATATTTGGGCCGCAAATTAATTGAAAAGCGCGAGGTTCTCTTTATTGCTGAAACAAGTAAATTACTGATATCTTGCTATCATCCTCAAGCATGCAGTTTGTGCAATCATAGTTTCTTGAAATTTTTGCCAAATATATATTATTTTATGAGGCAATTAGCAGTTGACTTAAAAATGCTAATAATTCTTAATAGCAATAATTGATCATTGATCCGTAACTCGTCATTCATTCTCTTCGGCTGCAAGTTCTGTATATATATATGTATAATAGAATAAGAGCAATGATGAATTATCATATCAAAGAGAGACGGAGATTGTCACGTGAACTTTTACTGTCTGTGATTATTAGAACAGTACGTTCCTTGTTTAAACGCTTTTCTTTTCCTGTTTGCCGTCTGCCAAGACCCTGCAGACTCCCAAGACTCAAGACTTACGATTCAACACTTCAGAGTGTCGGACCACAGTAATTTAAGTAATAGAACGCAGTCGGGTCTAGACATTCGTCTGATTGATACGTTCTTGGTCGTTCACATTTTCACGGGCAAGGAAACAAAGCCGCAGAGTAGTTTATTCCAAGATCTACTATTCGTACGTTTTTTAATAATAACCGGCAGCTAACAGACCGCATTTTTCAAGGTAAAGAAACTGGGATCTTAGTCAAAAAACAAAAAAATAGTTAAAAACGTCTGAATTTTATTTTTGTCAATCAAATAGTTTCCTTTTTCGATATTAATTAGTTTTAATTAACAAGTGCCTGCATACCTATATACATCTTGATATCCAATTTTTAATGAGGGAGTGAATTTTGAAATAACGAAAGCTGGGATCAATTTGGCTTCGAATTATGTTATTCGTTGATTCTTTGTCTTAACACTATATACTGTTTTGACGGATTGGAATAATTCGAATAGTGAGCTTTCGCCGATCACCTAAGAAAAACCAAATTTTACGGGAAAATTCGAGACAGATATGCCCGCTCTGTGGATCACAGAAATTCCGTCAGATTCATGAGAATTATTTTTTGTCTTTAAGATTTACCTCTTTTTTCATCATTATCACGTTCATAAATCTAATTTTTGCATTTATCACAAATATTCTCGAGCAATTTGGATATCGAATATGTATGCTGACTCCAAAACTCTGTAGGTGCAAGACTTTTCACTAATCCTGTAACATGAAAATTTCTGTACCTATACAAAGTGCGAAAAATATCGTTTTGCGAGACAATGCAATGCTCATGTTGTCAGATATTCGGAATGGAAAAACAGTTGGTAGAAAATAACTCAAAAATGATATCAAGATTTATGTTAGGTATCCCACGCCAATTCGGTTAACGGTTAACCCTGACAATTTTACATTTGATCTATGTGATATGCATGTATAAGCCCTTAAAGGGAATGTAAATAGTTCTACTACAAATCCAATAAATGTACAATATCTAATTACTGAAAATGTCGATCTATTCCTTGTAGGTATCTTTATTTGAACTGAAAAGAAGTCGTGATTCGGTGCGATGATTTGGACTATCTGTGCAGTTTATAAGAATTATAAATACTGCTGTGCGTTTCTCGTCAAAGCCATAAATTTCACTTACGATAATTAGTGGAGCTACAATTCGAGCTTTCGAACTGTATAGTGACAAGCATAGATATGTTCCTCTCAAATGGAAGAAAACTTTTGTTGTTTATCACAACCATTTCAAACGTTGGTTATTTCGATTCCCTCGAGTTCGATCAACCGAAGAAATTAGTCTTGTCAAACGCGATTTTTTCGGATGAAAATTACACCACCGGAGACTTTCGAAGCTTCACCCCGACGAAGAATGAACTTCAGCCAATCAGCTTTTCCAATATTCAAAAAGGAAAAGTCGAGGTTTTGTCACAGTTGTTAAAAATCCATGTAGATAATTTGCGCGATAAATCAGACCAGGTAATGATATCACATATTCCTTGAATTATTTGAAAAATCATCAGTTTCCATATGAATGAATGATAACAATTTATTCTCCTCATCCTAGGTGGAATTGGTTTTTCTTGTTGACGCATCAGCGTCTGTTGGATTGGAAAATTTCAAAAGTGAGTTAAGTTTTGTTCGTAAATTATTGTCTGATTTTACTGTAGCTCCATCAGCAGCCCGTGTAGCCGTTGTAACTTTTGGTGGTAAATCGAGGATAATAAGACACGTAGATCAGATATCGAACGCCAGAGAGAGCAATCATAAATGCAGATTGCTTAATCAACAATTAGGAAACATCACATACAGTGGTGGAGGAACTTACACCCGAGGTGCTCTTCTCGAAGCCCTTGTAAGCCCCAAAGAATTTTCACTCAAAATTATGCTGTATAGTTCATAAAATCTTATGGAAGACAAGGAGAACCTAATAACACGAGTTGATGACAGGATATTTTGACACGAAGTCGTTCCGGGTCTCGAAAAGCTGTTTTTCTGATTACTGACGGGTTCAGTAACGGAGGAGACCCTCGACCAGCTGCAATTTTATTGAAACAGTCAGGTGTGGTAATTTTCACCTTCGGAATCAGGACAGGAAATATCGAAGAGCTGCACAGTATAGCTAGTGAACCTGGGTACACGTACAGCTATCTCTTGGACAGTTTTTCTCAATTTGAAGCTCTGGCTCGCAGAGCTTTGCATCACGGTAATTCATGCCTCTTTCAAGTCTCACAATCAGAATATTGTGGCATGCTTGGGAATCATTTCAATACTAGTTTCGTGAAAAATTTTTTCGTTCATCCGAAGAGAAAAATGCATTTCAAAATGCGTTTCTATTCCTTTTGTGCAAAAGGATTTTGACGGACTCCACGATAAAGCACTTATATTGCAGATCTGAAGACTGGTGATTACCTTACTGTGAAGTCTCTCCAAGATTGTGATTTACTTTGCTCTGGCAATACCACAGAACTGAATGAGACACAATGCTGTGACACTAACGCGTCTTGTGCTTGTGGGATAGCGACTGGTCATTACACTTGCTTGTGTCATGCAGGCTATTTCGGTTCTGGATTTTACGGTTCTTGTGAACGTTAGTATACCACGGTTGAATGTATCATTATTAATATCATTCTGTGCACCAGAATTTCCACCAGATCTGTTCACGACTCTAACAACTTGTAGTCTGTCCTAATGGGACCTTCGGACTTGGAAATATTCCTGGGGACTCAAAAGCCGGTTGTATCCCGTGCCCAGATCTGAATCACGTGACTATCAAGAGTCCCGCGACTGATGTAGCCGATTGTAGCTGCGCGGCTGGGTTTACTACAAATGGCAATAAATGTGAAGGCAAGTTGGATATTCCTGAAACGAACCGCTTCTATAAGTGAACGCACAATTTTTTAAAGAGAAACAAAAAAAGTGAAAGCCTTTAGGACGTGGGCGCATGTACGGTTTTATAATGTGAAATGTTTATGAGTATTGTTAGAAATATGATACGTAGGTTTTCAAATAAATCCTTTGCCGGCTGCAATGGTAGGGAAATCTCCTGGTATTAGAATTCTTTCTTCAATGGGATATTTCAATATGTAAGGGCCATATTTTTCCAATCTGAAATCTGGTTTAGCCGCAAGCCATCCGTACTGAAAATAAGCCGAAAGAAAGCGACATATTGATATTATGGTTTTATTTAGTAAAATCGAGAGAAAATCAGTTATGCGAGAAGAAGATAAGATAGGATCAAGAATTGGAAATAAAGTGATCAGAAGTCATTCAAGAAAAGTGACACGAATTGGTCATTGTAAGATTTTTAATTCACATAATAATTTCGTTCAAATCACTTCTACGTTCTGAAAAGATATTCTATTGACTCAGTTTTATTATATCTGATTACCTGTATTCCGAGACATGATTTGAATAATTAAACCCGCCGAAGACGATCCTAACATCATCATTATCCCATTATCATACTGGGCTTAAAAGTTGCATAATAAGTGGCAGTACTTTTATGAAAAATTTAAAGAAAATCGATGGCTATGTGTTCTTCAGAAATCAACATTTAATGTTTAGAACTCAAAAATCTTATAGAAATACGGTTTTTATAATTTTGTAATATTTTTTTTCTAAAAGTGCGTCTAAAAACGAAAATTAAAAAAAAAAAAAAAAAAAAAAAAACATTCTAATCGGATCATTTTTTGCAAAGTTAAATGGTGTCCGATTTGGCGTTGAATGTCCCATACACAGTTATAAGATGCGAAGAAGTACTTTGATCCTCTGATACTCATTTCATAGATACATAATTTTAAAATTCGAAGGGAAGTTAACGTACACCGTTGCCGGTTTTTAGGAGAGTTTTATTACTACTGAAGAGACACGAATTTACAATATAAGTTTGGAGTATATAATACTATAGAAACATAACACACTGCATGAAGGTCAGTTGTTACATTAGGATGTACTTATATTATACTTTTAACAAATACCCTGATAGTACAGGCAATAGGGAATTTTTTCCTGCACTAAATTACAGGAGTTATTTTCTTTCATAAATAGGTTCAGTATGACGTACTGAATGTAAATTCACTAAATCCTTACAAATTTTAAGGGCGGAAGTGCCGCCATTCTGAGAAAAACCGTTTCGGCCTATATCTCCGTAACCGTGCACTCTAGGCCCAAAATGATACTGACCTTTATTGTAGATAATGATATTTTCTATCTTTTTCGTTTCATAATTTTTTTTGTATCACTAACTATTAACAACTTATACAACAAAATTCGAGATATTGGGATGTTGATATAAAACAGTCAATAAATGAATTTTGGCAGTCGTATAAGTTGTTAATAGTTAGTGATACAAAAAAAATTATTCAACGAAACAGATAGAAAATATCATTATCTACAATAAAGGTCATTATCATTTTGGGCCTAAAGTGTACGGTTACGGAGATATAGGTCGAAACGGTTTTTTCTCAAAATGGCGGCACTTCCGCCCTCAAAATTTGTAAGGATTTTGTGAATTTACATTCAGTACGTCATACTGAACCATTTATGAAAAAAAAAATAACTCCTGTAATTCAGTGCATTATGGACAAGAGTAACGGGTCCCCTATTGCCTATGTACTATGATCTTGACTTCATAGTAAGATATTAAATTTGCACATACCTGGCCAGTAGTGGTTTCAGGATAAGGCAAAGAAGTCCTCTTATCCTTTTCCGGCTCTTCAATTTTCAATTCGCCTTTTCTTTCGTCGCATAGTTTCCTCTCCTCGTCAAGGATCTGTCTTTAAATTCGATTCCGTTCATATAATTGCAATGTTAAAATACTACGTATTCGCTATTAAATTGTGCAAAAATTATTGTCTCCAGAAATCTAGCTCTCAGAATAATACCTATCTCTGACCCTGAAGGTGAGGGCTAAGGTGAACTTAGCCTGTTACTTACTTGTACTCGTCGAGTAACCATCCGTACCGCCTGAACCAATTATCGTGAATTTTTTTTGTCTGGTTAACACTTTCCTCGAAATTTTTATAAGCTGCCACAAAATCGACGGACTTTTTGCTTCGGAAGTTCAACATTTTTATAGTCTAATTGTCTGTGTGCAATCAATTTACCTGAAAATATTCAAACACAACTTTTTCTGCTGGACAATTGAAGGAGAGATATATAAATGAATGCATTGTTCTTTTCAGAAATATGTACATATCTGGTGTTGTTAAAAATCATCTCGTATTTTATTTTCACCTTATCAATTGATCCGTCATATTTACAGCTATAACTTGTCCGAAGTTACGAGTGCCAGAAAATGGATATCTGGTAAAAGCAAGTGCTTGCAATAACGTAGTAAATGCGGCGTGCGGAGTACGTTGTAAAATTGGTTTCCATCTCACAGGCGACAGTATTCGACTTTGTAGTAAAAGTGGAGCTTGGTCTGGGACTGAGACCCAATGTCTGCGTGAGTATATCTTAAAAAACTACGAAATTCTCTAGGAAATTACAAGAGTATCATTTCCACGGAAGAATTTCAATACCCGATTCTCATTTAATCAAATACTCATTATATTTACATACCAGTGAAAACATGCCCAGCTTTACAAGCCCCAATACATGGAAACATCCGCTGCGAGCACGAAGACGAGCGACAAGTATTAAATCGCGATCTATCAGCTTATCCGATAGACACTCATTGCGAATACAAATGTGACATTGGCCATCAGTTACGCGGAAGTAGGGCCAGAAATTGTTTGCCTTTATCCAGATGGGACGGACTCAAAGTTTCTTGCAGACGTAAGTTTTTTCGCCCCCACTCACAACCAGTGAACAATTTATTCCAAAGATTTCTGTCTACGCAACGCTGGATTTGAACATTTTTCCGCCCTAGGCCCGTGACTTCATGGCGCCCCTTTTTCAGACCAATCTTCATTTTTATGCTCATAAGTTAAGCAATTTTTTTCATGCTTCAATGAATTTTACTATCCATTTCTGTAGATTTTACCGAAAAATATAGCACTGAGTATATTCAACTTTTTTCTCGGTGCCTCTTTATTCTCTCATTAAGCATAAAAATAACAAAAAATCATGAAGTAGCGCCCCACCCACCCTGGCGCCCCTAGGCCCGGGCCTTGCGGGCCTAGGCCGAAATCCGGCGTTGTGTCTACGTGTATGACGGGTTCTCCTCAAACCCAGCCACTTTTTTTTCCTCTATGAATTATTTCCGATCTTCAAAATGACCCGTTTGGTATATGCACAGTTTTTTCGTGGCAGTATAGTAGAGGGTAGGTATAGTATTGGTCGCAGGAAAATAGTACATTGTGTATCAAGGGCGCAAAAGGCTATTTTACGAGTATGCAATTTGCGGCACGAGTCGAAGGCGAGTTGCTGTAAAAGCAGACTCGTCATAATAGCTTTGCGCCCATGATGCACACGATGTTTTTCTTACACCTGGTCTGCAAAAATGCCTCTTTTCTCACACCCGGTCGCAAAATGCCACTTTCATACCTCTTGAGCGGGCGGAAAACAGCTTGTTTCGCCCTAGGGCGGAAAAAGTCGTTTCCGCCGGCTGAAAGCGGGCGAAACCGACTATTTTTCTGCCCTCGGGCGCAAACAGCTGTTTTCCGCCCGCTCACTCGGTCTGAAAAGAGGCATTTTTGCAGACCAGGAGTGAGAAAAACATCGTGTGCATCATGGGCGCAAAGCTATTATGACGAGTCTGCTTTTACAGCAACTCGCCTTCGACTCGTGCCGCAAATTGCATACTCGTAAAATAGTCTTCTGCGCCCTTGATACACAATGTACTATTTCAGACCGAGTGAGCGGGCGGAAAACTGCTGTTTGCGCCCGAGGGCAGGAAAATAGTCGGTTTCGCCCGCTTTCAGCCGGCGGAAACGACTTTTATGTAACACCTGCATGGGAAGTTTGACTTTGCACACTAAAAATGGTGCTCCAAATGGCCGATTACCCATCCGCTCCGGAAGCGTGCGGTAATGTTTATTACCGCACGCAAAACAGTGCGATGATGTTTATTACCGCACGCTTTCAGAGCGTAACTAGGCAAATAGCGCAATCGGGCGTGTTGTGTTACTATTCTAACCTGACGATTTTTACAGTTTTACAACCAAAAGTCTCACTTCCCATGCTGGTGTCACATAAAATAGGATATGTAACTCGTGCGGGTTGGCGAATACTGACTCGTGTGATTGCAGCACTCGCCTTCGGCTCGTACCGCAACTTTCACACTCGTCAGTAATCGCCAACTTCCCGCACGTGTTGCACAATATACTATTTCCGCCCTAGGGCGAAACGAGCTGTTTTCCGCCCGCTCAAGAGGTATGAAAAGTGGCATTTTGCGACCGGGTGTGAGAAAAAGTACTAGCGTAAAAAATCTTATGGTCTCTTCTGAATATGTTCAATGAATTTTAACATGATTTATCAAATGTAACGAATTTCATTTTTCAACGAAAAAGATACAAAAATGATCGTACAACCTTCCGATAAATATTTGCATCATTATGGTGCCCACGGTTAATTTTGAAGTAGGAAAAATCTAATCCTCAGAAAATATGAAAAACGGTTTATCATTGCGTTACGAGCTGTAATCCTTCAATAAACCTCCAATAATTTTACAAAATGTAATGAATTAGAATACAGGTTTAATAAATAATAACACTGGTCAACAAACAATCACTTTTTGTGGGTAATATAAGAACTTTTAACTGATTATGTAAAGAATTGATTATGTAAGGTTTAGTATAATAGAATCGATATTAGAATAATTTGGATACGAATAATTTCATTGCAATATGGATTTTTTTAGTTTTTCCAAAAATACAGTTTTTATGAATAAAAATGAGGTTATAATTAGCATTTTATTAGTAAACATAAAACACAATCATTTACTGGAAGACAAAACACTTTGAATAAAGAAAAGTAAGTCAAAACGATAAACACTCAATTAATAAATATGGTTTTATAATGAGGGTAGATAAGTATTTGAAAATTAGTAAGCACCGTCCTTGTTAAAAAATTTTATTGACCAGTGTAATCCGTTTCTTACAATACATATTCTTATTCTTAACTTCCAAATAATACAAAATATCCGTGAAATCGGAGGGGGAAAAAAATGGTCTCCGGTACAACGGAAAATTCCTATCTTACTGATGATATGATCACCAACAGCAATCAAATGTCAGCCTCTGAAGTCCGTCCCAAACGGTCAATTAACGCCAGAGATTTGCACCGGATTCAACAAACTGCCATTCGGTACGATTTGTACTATCCGATGCAAGCCAGGTTTCACTCGCAAAGGACCTGAAAATAAAGTTTGCGCTGGGCGTACTGGTTCTTGGTCGCACCGTCGCAGCGTCATGCAATGTATCGGTAAGCGATTCGAATTAATTCTCGGTGTTTCATGCTAATTATCATTCTCAATGATTTTACGCAGACAATACTCCGCCGACTGTTACTTGTCCTTTGAATATCACCGTTGATACTTTACCACGAAAGAATTACGCCATTGCTAATTGGACCGAGGCTATAGCAGCCGATAATGCCGAGGTTGTGCCTACGGTGTGGAGCGAGCCATTTGTCACAGCTCTATCAGAAATGGGAATTGGAAAGCATGTTATTACTTACACAGCTCAAGATGCGAGCAATAATAGGGCCAAGTGTCACTTCAGTGTTACTGTTCTCGGTGAGAATCGATATTTTCGGTGATTGAAAATCGTTAATTGATACATCTTGTGAAGATTAGCAATTTGTTACAGACAGGGAACCGCCGACTGTTGAAAACTGTGTCGATCCTCCGATTTTTTTAATCGAAAACAACCAGGGAGCCAGTAATATCAGTTGGGACGAGCCTGTCTTTTACGATAACTCTAAACTTCCGGTCAAAATCAGCAAGAGTCATGTCCCAGGGGAAGAGGTTTTTGACGTTGGGTCAACCAAAATTGTTTACACCGCTACTGACGCCTCGAATAATGTTCAAACCTGTGTAATCAACATCACCGTTGAGGGTGAGTGAAAATCATTCCGAACTTGTGACATAATGCTTCGTTCGATTGACTCAAACCGTTGGATTCTTACAAAGAGAATATCAGACCTCTGAATGATGGATTTCTTTGTGCCAAAATGTGGAACCAATGGCGTGTAAATTCCATCTAATGGGCCTTCCTTTTCTCCATCACAATTTATCACATTATCAAGCGATTTGTCAACTCATTGCGGTGATTGAACTGAATCGGCGAAGAAAGGCCTGTACGAATCAAAGGCCTAATATTTTGGCCCAAGGAAACACCTTTTGAAGTTTGGGAAAGATCCGTCATTCGGAGGCCTGCTTACTCTCCTGCGGCGTGTGTCGGAGTTCTATTCTTATGAATATCGTGTTTTAGATGCGTGTGAAAATCTTCCATCTCCAATAAATGGATACAGCGACTGTTCGGCATTGCAAGAGGGCATGCAGTGCAGAGTAACATGTGCCGAAGGCTATGCTTTTGTACTCGAGCAACCAGACTCAAATCTAATTGATGAAAATGTTACTTTGACTTGTAGCAAGGACAACCATTCGTGGAACAATGGCTTTCCCGATTGTTCGGGTTAGTACATATTATGAATTCCTCAATTTTATAGTATGCAAATACAAGGTGAAATCATTATCAGTAAAGTTGTGGTATCGAAGTTATGGCTTTTCATGAAATTTACCCACTAGGATGGGACAAATGAACCAACTATTTTTTTTCTCAACAAGCACCTTCGACAATTTGTTCTCTATGCTCAAATAACGAGCCTCGAAAAAAATTAGCTCTAAATATTAAAATTTAGAGGTCGCTCAATGCCATTTTTCATTTTCCATCTGAATAACATGGAAAATGTTCTTGTGGCGCCTTTTGATTTTTATATCTCGAGAACTGATGTACTTAAAAAAAATTCTGCGAGGTTACTTTCGTTTAAAATTAAACACTCTACAAAAAGTCTCTTGGTCTTTTCCGATGAGGTTAACCGTTCCGAAGTATTTCTGGCGATTCTGGTCATTTGATGGCAAGGCTAACTTTGAAACGGTTAGATTTATCGAAAAAGACCAAGAAACCTTTTTTGTAGAGCGTTTTATTTCCAACCAAAGTAGCCATGCAGAATTTTTCTAACTAGATCAGTTCTTGAGATATAAAAATCGAAAAGCGCCACAAGAACATTTCCCATGTTATGCAAATAGAAAACGAAAACTAGCAATGAGCGACCTCTTAATGTTAATATTAGGAGCTAATTCTTTTTCGAGACTCGTTATTTGAGGATAAAGAACAAATTTCTGAAGGTACCTCTTTGAAAAAAAAAATTGTCGGTATATTTGGGCCTCCCTAATACCCGCATATTTTGTATCCATTGATTAACAATGTTTTTTGAATACTTTCAGTGACGCAGGTGCCGTATGCAATAGAACAGGATCTCAGTGTGCTTTTCAACGCGAATACCTCTCGCTGCAAAGATAGAGCGGCTCTGGATCGGGTAAGTGAATGTTGAGTTCAGGTGAAGTTATTTAAACAAAAAATTCTTTAGTCAAGATTGACTATACCCAATCGAATAATTACTCCAGAATAATTGATTGGTTGTTCGTGTGTATCACATAAAACTTCAAATTAATTCGAGAAGAGTTTCACTGATTTTTTTAATCGTATTTCACCAGCTCAGTAATAGTGTAAAAACTGGCTTGGAGTCCCGGTTACTGGATTGGTGTGACAATGAACTCGAATGTAACATATCGCAGTCTGATCTTATCTGCAAAGATGAAAGTGGTGAAGAAATCTCCACCACAGATGAGTTTAGTCACAGATTAAGAAGGCACACACGTCATTTAACGAATCGCGGAGATACAATGATCAAGGGTACTAATAGTAGCGGCAAACAGCGCAACAGGAAACGAAATGATCAGAAATGGGACAGAATCGAAGTCAAGTATAAAATTATCGGTAAATATGCATTATGAACTTACCCCTAACGAGGGGGAAAAAACTATCGACACGTTTGAAATTGATAGTATTGAATTACTATAGTGGTGCAGTATTCCAAAATAATTTCGCCCATTATTGGCATCAGTAGAAGTGGGTTTTAGCATAATCTGCACTGTGGTGCAGTGATCTGTTGTTTCAGCGAAACAAAAGGCGAATACATGATAGTCTTTATTCTAGTCAAATAATAGAAGAATAGTGTCAATTCAATAAACGTATGTTAGTACGATTACAAATACCTATTAAGGGGCTTTGGTAGTCGCGTGGGAACTCTGACGCGGGCCTTTTTTACCGCGTGTTTATTAGGCCAGTGAAAACGGACGTTTTTTTCTGGTCAACTTTGCACTATACTACCGATCCAATTCTTTTTTTTTATAACGTTTAGGATCACTTACTGAGTATAGAATCACAAAATGCTGACAGATTCCGGTAGAGCGTTAGGCGCTATCTTGAACAAACGTTTTTGGCCGATATCTTGGAAACTATGCACTTCAGGGCAAAAGTTATGCAGATCATTATTGTAGAGAATAAAATTTCACATCTTTTGTTTCTCATAAACTTTTTCGTAAAACTTACCGTTTACGATTTGTGGCTCATGAACAGGTTTTTCAATCTCGGCCCATAACTTTTATAATATTGGATTAATCAATGAAAACCTGTTCATTAAATGAGCCATAAATGGTAAACGGTAAGTTTTACAAAAAAGATTATAGGAAACAAAAGATGTGAAATTTTATTCTCTACAATAATAGTCTGTATGACTTTTGCCCTAAAGTGCATAGTTTCCGAGATATCGGCCACAAACGTTTCTTCAAGATGGCGCCTGAAGCTCCACCGGTATCTGTCAGCATTTTGTGATTCTATACTCATTGTCAGTAAGTGATTCTAAACCTCATACCGATATGTTGCTACAAAGTGTCGCCTCCGTTCCATGTCGGTATTCTTTTTTATATGACGCAAAATAGTAGTTTTCTGCTCATTTTTTTAATCAAAAATAGATCGGACAGTGCTCAAAATTTGTGGTGTACCACTGCCGAGTAGCTGAGTATTTCAAAAGTGCAATAAAGCGAGTACATCTCTGAATAATTTCACGATTTCTCTGATGATAACTGAGTCTGTAATTTTTTTTTCGAAATTTTGAAAAAAATAACTACTTAGCCACTTTCTGCTGAAATGAAGCAGTAATCCCCAAAGTTTCATTTTTATCAGTTGCGTAGTATGGGATTTACTACGAATCGCGTTTTCGAGGTGATGAGAGCGCGTATCAGAGCCCATTGATAATATCCGGTGTTTCTTTGATGGAATCACTATACGTTGCTGAACTACTTGTTAAAATTTTTATATGGATAATAATTTCGTTGTTATTTTACTCAGGAAAAATAATTGAAAACAATAGGAATAATCCAAAGCAAGGAATAGCTAAATTGCGAGAGAAATTTGAAAGAATGATCAAGAATGGTCAGCTGAATGTTTTTGACAATAAAACGAACCAGGAAATTGGAAGAATTGCGCTGAATCTTGACGTATTATTCGGACAGCCGAATGAGCTTTGCCACGTTGGGAGTATTCTCAAAAAAGGCAGCTGTGGTAAGATTTCTACTGCTCATGAGTTATGCCCTGTCTTATCGCAATGAAAATTTGGAATTTCTCGTCACAGTAAAATGTCCGCTCGGTACGTTTCACAACGCGACAAGAAATCAGTGTCAATCTTGTCCGTTTGGACATTATCAGGACGTCGTTGGTTCTGAGACATGTCAAAAATGTCCGGAATATAAATCGACCAGAAGAATGCGCTCGAGTAATCCGGCAGACTGTTTGGGTGAGAGATACTGTTTTCGAAAAATGAGACCGCATGAATTCGAGATGAGATTACAACACGCTAACTTCTATCTTCTCTTATCTCACAGATCTTTGTCGCCCCGGTTATTATTCCCGTCGTAAACGTCACCACAAATCAACGCTTGCCCTCGAACCCTGTATCACTTGTGAAATTGGCTTTTACCAGCCTGCTTATGCCCAATCCGAATGCATACCGTGTCCACAAAACACGACTACAATCACTCGCGGTACCGGTGACGTTATTCAATGTCTTCTGGTAGATGACACGGACAAAGATCCATGCAGTGAAAGGCCTTGCAAAAACGGAGGAAACTGCACCAAGGTCGATAATGATTTCAGCTGTAAATGCATCGGTGATTTTATCGGCAAGTTTAAATTATTATAAATTTCGCTGATTAGTTAGATTCGCAAAAATGTCAAGATAATTTAAATACTTCCTTCAGGATCTTTGTGTGAAATATTACCTGATCCGTGCAACTCTTCACCCTGCCTAAACGAAGGACGTTGTATACTTTCAAATTCGTCAAAGGTTCCCCTGGAACGGAAGTGTTTATGTAAGGAAGGATATTCGGGGGTCAATTGCGAGGTAATGATTTTTCGTTATCAATTATGATCATAAAATTAATTGGGAATCATTGTTCTCCAGATTTACATTGACGAATGCCTGATGAATCCATGCCAGAATAACGGAACATGTATTAGTACCGACGATGAATTTGAATGCGTTTGTCCAAATGGATTCGAAGGTGATTTTGAATTGAATTGCACCGATTTTCAGCCAATACTTATCTAGGATAATCCAATCTAGAAATATTAAGGTACATATTAAGTTCGACTAGAGCTAAATGTTTGAAATATTGCAGGTGAGGTTTGTGAGATAGAATTAAACCATTGTGAGGTATCACCTTGCGAATCAGGATCGATTTGTACCAGTGTCAATGCTACATGGAAATGCGATTGCAAACCTGGTTTCTTAGGTCGTCGTTGTAACCGACTTCCTTGCGACTGGCTCCCGTGCCATTCAAATTCTACATGTGTCAATATTGAAGAGATTAACGCAACGAAGGAAAGCTACAGGTTTTTTTTTTAATGGTTTAATTAACATTACAGATTGTTCAAAAATTGCACGTGTAATGAATCATTCAATGACTTTGCTGCCTCAAGGAGGCATGGGCGACAAGTTTATCAACGAAGAAGCATAGTTTATTATATAAAACTGAGCTCATATTATATTCTTCATTAGGATCGCGCAAAAAAATCGACTATTTTTATTTTTTGAGTCTCGTATGTTATTTTATCATGTTTCAAGATCACTCTGCAAAAATCAGTTAGAAATAAAATTTTTTTAGGGGCCGCTCAAGATTTTTAAAAATTTCAAAAATAGTCAAAATTCGATTTTTTTTACAATTTTTTCGCTCGTGACGGTAGAATTTTGTACCACCACTCCCCCCCCCCCCCCCCCCCCCCAAAATTCTCAAATTTTTAGCTCAAAATATTCATTTTTAAAGGTCGGTCATATTTTTTTTTTATATTAAAAATTATTGCTTTCGATGTTTTCGAGGGACTTTTAAATCTTGATATAAAAAAAAAAATTCGAATTTTGACCATTTTCGAAATGTTTAAAAATTTTGAAAGACCTAAAAAAAATTTAATTATTGGCATGGTCGAAAATTCTCTTTCCTAGGTGCGAATGTCCGGAAGGTTACACAGGCGAAAATTGCACGACGCGTATAAACCATTGCGAAGATTTGCCTTGTATGAACAACGGAACATGTGTAAACAGCCTGTTCAATTATACTTGTGATTGTCTTGTGGGATATAACGGTTCAAACTGTGAAACTGGTGAGTCTATAATTATTTCAGTAATTTGTTTGCCCAGATTGAAGATCTAACGTTAAGGAATTTATTATTCTTTACATATCTATTTGTTGAACAATTACAGAATTGTCTTCGGCGTATACGATGAACTTTCCCAGATCCGGGACTACGGATTACGTGATAATAAATGGACCGAGTAAAAACCTCTCTCAGGTAAGGAAAGGCTTTTAAAATGTAACGTGTATGAAAACGATGTGGAAACGTGAATACAATCTATTTCAGTTTACTGTTTGCTTGTGGCTTCAATCTGTTGACACAATTAATTACGGCACTGTTCTCTCATACGCCACCAATACTTATGACAATGCCATAACATTGACGGATTACAACGGGTAAGAATTGAATCAGTAAAAATCTCATGTTATCAAAGCTAAGCGTAAATCTCTGCTTTCTATAGGTTCGTAATTTACGTAAATGGAAACAGGGTGGTTACTGATATTACAGCCAACGATGGCCATTGGCATTTCGTCTGTGTCACTTGGGAGAATCTTTTTGGATCTTGGAAAGTATTCGTCGATGGTATAGTCAAAGATAACGGTACCTTGTTGGCAGATGGAATGGAGGTTGAAGGTAGCGATACTGAAATACTGAGAATTTTATTACAATTTCCGAAGACGTCATATAGTGTAGAAAATACTAATCAACAAGAGTATCCGGTTATTCAGGAAATGGTACTCTGGTTATCGGACAAGAACAAGATATTATGGGTGGTGGTTTTTCCGAGTCAGAATCGTTGCTGGGAAAGCTCACTTTGTTAGATGTATGGGACGAGGTTTTAGATGATGACCTTATCAAGAGTTTAGGTGAACAGTGTGAAACTTATCACGGTTCGTTATACAGTTGGGCAGAACTTAGAGGATATATTCGTGGTAATATTCAGGTAAGTTTAAAAATCTATTGAAAACTCCTGGTTTCAGTAATGCAGATGTTGAGATACTTGTTAGGAAAGACGTGAGGGAACGAATACACAGGCGCACACTCGCTCGTTATACTGTATCAGATATACTTTTTATTTTGTCGATTATAGCTTACAGTTTCTGTTTAGTCCCCTTTTTGTTTTCTTTTCGTGATACACCACCTTAGCTTTCGTTCTGTTCCTCTTTCTTTTCTACGTTCTCTTCTTTCGCTCTTACATCCTTCTTCCTTTTTTTTCTTTCTTACACTCTTCTCGCTCTACTCTCTCTCTCTTCTCTCCCTCTCTTCTGCGCACGCATACCTTTCTGTTCTCAGTCGTGCCAACTATCTACTAAAATCTCTAATGCCTAACATACTATTCCTTTACGAAGAAAAAAAATATTAGCATGTCGACAGTCACTATTGGAGTCCAGTAGTTACGAATAGAAACATTATTACTAGTGGAAAATTGATAAGTGCACCCAGCTTCATTAGTAAAGCACCAAAAACTGTTAATGAATAAAATCGTACTGACAGGCTAATCAAATTGGCCCTAGATGGCAACTATTTGTCAAGAGTAAAGACGATTGTTCGTTTTTTATTTTGCTGGAAGAACAGTTAGATAAATGGTTTATTTTAATTCCGTATTCAATTTGTATTCTAGCGAAACCCAGTATATATACTACTTGTATTATTGCCAATAGTGCGTGAAATTACTATTGAAATATTGCACCATTAGTGCTCTAATGCAATAGCATGAATTTCGAAAGTACTAATAGTCTTTTTCCGTAAAGATTTCTTGATTTATTCATCATTATCGCTGCCCATATCTCATAGCTTCGACATTATTTCTGATAGAACAATGAATTGTCATCAGGTCGAAAATAGCAGCTTCTGTAATACTTGTCCTTTGTCTGCTGTACCGTCTAGAGGAAACGTAGAATTAAGCAACGATTCATCGGAGATAATATATACTTGTGCAAAAGGTTATCGAGTCAAATTTGGCAAGAACGAAAGCTCTGAGTTGAAAAGAAGGTGTCTGAAACAGGGGCAATGGGAAGGGTACTACACTCCAACTTGCACGAGTGAGTGTAGAAAATGACTTTACTCCGCTCGATTGTATCTAAAAATTTCTGGAAACATTTTCGGGTAATATTTGACCGTTATTGTCAGAGGTGAAATGCGGATTTCCTGGATATTTTCCGAGAGGGCAATTACACGGGAGATCTTATACCTACGGTGATAAAATTCGTTACTCTTGTAATGAGGGGTCAAGGCTGCGAGGAAATCCACACAGAATTTGTATGGATAATGGACGATGGAGTGGAATACAACCTTTGTGCATTGGTAACCTTGAATTTTTCTTACTTGATTCTCCTTCCTTAGGAAACATTAGTCTAACTAACAGTTTACATCACATGGTATGATCGCGCATATCAAAATGACAGAATTATCAATACGTATGTTTCTGAAAGGCACAACGTGTAAGAATCTACTGGCGCCGGACAACGGTGACATCGAATATGTGATTGCGGAATACGAGCGAGATGACGTCTCGATTCTACAGGTATGAACAAGTACTTGCAAGTATACAGGGTGAGTTTTCTCTGGTATCGAACGAGGGAGGAGCCTAGCATCGCAAACGCTCCGCCCTTTTCTATCCATACTCGATATTACAATAACAAGTACTCACCCTGTATATTGTGGCTATTTTCTATTGTAATCCTATCACATACGAAGGGTATTTTCAAGGTCGGACAACAATTGGAGTTTAAATGTAATCCTGGATTTCGTTTGCTTGGAGATGTGCTCTTGACTTGTCTAGAAAACGGAGAATGGGACAACGCTGTACCACAATGTATTGCGTTTGGTTGTCCTCCGCCAGGTTTGTGAGTACATCATATAATAGTTGAATGTTCACTTTTGCTGACGGAGAAAGAACGTTCTTTCAAAGCATTCCATAATTGTCCTTTCGTAGGATCGAAAATGGTTATATTGCGTCTAATGTTTCGAGTGGCATTGAAATGCTGCCTCAAATTTTGGCTAATTCTAAATCTGACTCTTCATTCGCTGGAGGCACACCTTCGGAGTCGGGTTACTTAGAGGGTGATATAGTTGGCTTCTCGTGTCATCCAGGGTACAAATTTCTTGGCAATCACAATCTGATTGCGGAATTCCGCATACAATGCACAAACAATGGCTCGTGGGTTGGAGTTGTTCCGAATTGTGTTCCGCTGCATTGTCCGAGGCCCGAGCCGATCAAATATGGAAAATCCTATCTTTTGAGTGGCAATAATACTCTGACTGAAATTCTGAGAACTGAAACCTTCAGCAATCTGACATTCATCAATAAACTGGTACCGATAAGTGTCCAGCCTTCGCCTAATTTCGATGGCCCCTTTGACATTCCAATAACTACCGATGAACTGAATGCTTCGATCAACTCCACGAGCAATCCAATCAAACGAAATATATTGCCTGAAGAGTTCCAGGCGGAATTTAATGCCTCTTTTGTCCTCGGAACACAGATTTCAATAATATGCAATAAAGGGTATGAACTGATTGGCGAATCGGTCAGAGAATGTACAAATAATGAAACGTGGTCTCTTAACGCGCCGTTTTGCGAACCACAGAAGTGCGATATGGTTGAGCACCCATTCATAAATATATTGGGCAAATATGAGCACGAAATAAAGTGGGATGACGAGATCTCGAAGCCAGCAGTGAGCGGGGAGATTTTGAAAACATTTCAAGAAAACAGTTATCTTAGCGGAAGATTACGGCACTTTAGTTTCGTTAGTAATGGGAGCGTTTTTGGTGATAAGGTAGAATTAACCTGTGTAAATGACACCAGAATCAATTTCAAAGACATTGGGATTGATAAAGTTGCGAAAAATATCACATGGACTTGCAACGAAAATGGAAAATGGGAAATGGTCAGTCGGGAAATGAGCGGCGATGAATTGAAACAGCTCTTGACTGTACAAGAAGATCCCTTTTGCCAAGAAACTGTTTGCAGCCCGGCGAAGGTACTGCATTCTTATTAATTTCGGAAAGAACCCACACAGCATAAGATATTCAGAGCACGTTTAAAAAAGAACGAAATATGTTAAAATAATATTCAAAATGTGCGCAGAATATTCTATTCATCTCTACAAGTGCATTTATTCGTATAGGCTTCCCGAATAATATATACTTCGTCTCTGAAATGAAGAAACTTCTACATCCACGTTGCATGTACCGTAAGTTTGCTTAAGGTGCCACAGAAGTGGCATGTCCTATACAGGGTGAGTTTTCTCCGGACCCGAATGAGGAGGAGCTTATCATTGCCGATGCCCCGCCCCTTGCTTTATCACACTGTTATAAAAATCTAGCTTTACATCAAGCCGTCGGTGCTTTGTCTGGTCGAGTAAAGTATTGTTGACTATCTAGTGAAAACAATAGAGTGAATTATGAATTCAGTGACACACTGTCATCGTCATGCTTGAAGGCCATTAAATACAACGACCAGGGAACCCTGCGGGTTGTCTATCAGAAAATGAATTTTCCTTTTGTGTACTCTACTAAGTGTAAAAAGCTCCCACCGTGATTTACAGACTTTTGTTATCCGACGATTCTCATTGTTGCATAGAGAAAATAACGGAATTATTTCAAATTTTATACGTATTTAATTCCTGCGCCTTATAAAGTGAAGAAAATATAATTACACGTATCTCAGATAATCGCGGACAAAATGTTATTCCAAAAATCAGTTCAACCCATTCTTATTTTCACAATTTTTCAATAATTATTTCAAAATTTCCCGAAGTGAAGATGAATATTCTACGCACATGTTTATCATGCTGTGCGGGATCCACTGCACGAATGTTTTGCATAATTACTGCATAAACCTATCACGGGTTTCTTTCAATTCCTAGGTGCCAGTAAATGGATATCTCGTCAACGGCACCACCAATAGTAACCAAAAGGTGGGTGATCTCGTTACGTACAAATGTCGGAATGGCTACTTCCTTGAAGGTGGCGACAGCGCGAAATGCCTTCCGAATGGCACTTGGTCTTCGATTCCAGACTGTAAACGTAAGTTTTATTCTGCCTAGAAATTTCAACGACAGGTTATCTAATCGCACTTTATTCTTGAATTATTTTAGCCGTAGTTTGTGGAAAGCCACCGAAACCTCTTAATGCTGTCTTAGACGATAGCAGTGCGGAAGTCATTGGGCACGATTTTGGAAACATGGTTTCATACAAATGCATCTCTGGCTATAAGATGTACGGGCGTGGTAGCGCGAGGTGTTTGGCAAATGGAAAGTGGTCCAGAATGAACGGGAGGTGTTCAAGTGAGTGACAATTCACAAGAATATAAATTGTTGGGGATTAAGCTGATATGTAGAAGCCGGACAAAGTGAAGATGAAATTAAATTCCCGATCATTTTCATGATGCAGTTTGCAAATAATTCACATATTATTTTTATAGGAATATCTTGCGGAAAACCTGCGGTACCTGAAGGAGTTAAAACGCTCGGTCCATCTTATCTCTCTCACAATAATTTGACCTATGTTTGTCCTGATAATATAGAGAGAGGGATAATCACATGCAAAAGTGATGGGAAGTGGAGTGAATTTCCTGATTGCAGTGTGTCGAAGAGGTCAAAAAAATAGGGAGAAACATTATTCTTAAATATATGGATTGTAGTATTGATTTTCATTTTTATTAATAAATATAACAAACTAATTTCAACAATTACAGCGAATTCTGGGCACGTTGCTGATCCTCGTACATACATCCTTATAGTCCGGTAAAATTAGACTTGGAAAAGGCGAGACGGATTGTATTTGATCTTGAAGTTAACAGTTAATCCTTGACAGATATCAAAAATTCCGTCCAACAAAATTTGTAGATAATATTTTTCCCTGCAAAACTAATAAAGATCCATTGCGATCCGACCACTGGGAGCCGAGATATCAAGAATTAATTCAACTGCTCGCCGAAATCCTAGTTCTTTGCCTCAAAAAAATATTTTTACGAAAGAAGAGATCGGTAGGACACGATGGCCACCGAATTTGAAGCTCAAATTCCATGACTATTCCAGGTTCTCAAGGCCAAAACCTCAGTTTTTTTCCTTAACCATCGAGAAAGATTGTCAATATGCAAAAGAAAAAATACACTCATTTTTTTTACTAGTATTCTCTGTTTTGTTCAATAAAAATTCGTATTTTTTATATTGTTTCTCCGGCAACCTTATAATATTATCACGACTCGTCAGCTATTATTAATATTGTTATTGTCTCAAACTCAACGATATTTTTTTGTCATAGACAATGGATTACTTAAAATATCTTTAGTTTCTGACAGCTATTATAAACGGTTTCAAAATTTTCCCCGACTTTTCAAAAAAATTTCAAAAAATTCATGACTTCTCCAGGTTTTCCAGATTTCTAGGTAGAGCTGTGGTCACTCGGTAGAACAATACCTAATTACTGCTACCTGATCGAGTTCGGAGTTCTAAAATATACAAAATTCAAAATCTTTCAGAAATATCTCGGTGAGCAGCTAAATATCCTCGGAAGTAAAAGTCACTATTTTAATTCCAAAAGCCCTCTCGTAATGCAGCGAAATGTGCAAGCGCAGCCCAGCTGGTTTATGAACTGTACGTTGCACCATGCTAGGGAATTCGCGGATACAGCTCACCAAGTTCATAAAAGACGGAAAGTCAAGGCGCTCCGGGTCAGTCTATCGAGACCGTAGAAGGAGTATTACGTATCATCGACTTTTCAGAAACCCTTGTTATTCACTTCATTGTAATTTAATAAACTTCACTTTTTATACGACTTGGATCCAACCATTAATTCGAGAAACGAACTCGAGAAAAGCTCGAGCCCTATTGTCTCGAGATCCTGACCTTATCTCCTTGGGCTCGGCTGGCAGAGACGCAGTAGACCAGTGAAAATCCACGAAAGGTAGCACTTCTTCGGTATGAATCCGAAAACTTGATCTGAGGGTAATTCAATGACGCTGAATCGAATGACGGTAATTATTTTGCAATCAACCTCTGAGAATATTGACAAAAACGGTTGAGCCGTGTAATTTGGAACCTGATGACTTTATCGAAAAATTTGTCAAACAAAAGTTGTTGGGGACAAAAAAATACGTAAAAAAGTATCCTATGTTCATCTTCGTACCTTCAAAAATAAGAGAGAAAAAGGCGAATCAACATTTGTTTTTGAAACGAAATTTCTTTTCAGCTGAAACACCACTGGGAAGGTATAAAGAAAAGAAAGAAAGAAGGTACGCTAGAAAGAATGGCATAGAACGGCATAGCCGCCTATAGTGCGTCTCTTTTTAACAGAGATCCTCAAGCTGTAATTTTGTCAATATTGTTTTTATTATTTGAAACTTTGAGGTTTTGGCCCCCAAATTAAATGGTTTTTCGTTTTTAACTCCCTTATTTTTGAAGATATTGTAATGTACTGACCTACTACATATTGTATTTTAGCGATAATCTATTCTGCATTTTCTAATATTAATTTACTATATCACTGTTTAGTTTAATACTTATCGTTCGTATGTCTGATCCACACTGTTAAAAAAAATATGAAGTTTACAATATATTTAAGATAGAAAGGAAAATGAATTTTCCGAACTGGGTATATGAAATGAAAATTAAAACACTTTTACAGCTAATTTACAACAAAAATATAAAAATCTTACACCGATGTGGAATTTAATACATGTAACGTGGAATTTCAAAACAAGTTTAATCATTTTTTGAACATATATTACAGTAACCCGTGTTTTCAATTGAAAATTACAACATTTGTTTAACAAACACACAAATATATTAATATTATTGAGCTAGAATTTTATTTTTATAATAGCCTGTCTTGGACTTTCAAAATCGTTCTTGGAATTTCATACGCGGTGTCCGCATAAAAACTTTCTACTCTTTGTATTAATTTTCATACAGATTTTTTTAACAGTGCAGACGTGCTGTCCCAAAACAACCTTTATCTTACGACAGCGTTCTTCCTAATCTCTGCAACCCTACGATAAACCATTTCCGTTCTTCCAACTCAAAATCCATAAAATAAACAAACTGTCCTTTTTCCTACACTTCATCCATCCCCATCTCTCATTTTTCGTCCCTAAATGACAAATTTATATCTGTAGTTGTTTTTTCCAAGGAACTCGATGGTCATAAAATCAAAACGGTCAAAAATTATTTTGACCATTTTGGAATTCTTTTTTTCGAAATAATTGAAGTACATATTTCAAAATCTATGCCCTTATTTGTTAAAAATGTTGAGAAAAGATCCAAAATTTTTTTTTATATTTTTAACTAATTTTTTACGACTTCTGAAACCTTTTTTCATAACAAAAAAGCTGTTTTTGACAAATATCTCCACAAATAAAGGTTTCTCGACAAAACATGTATTCACCAAAGTTGTAGGTTTTGGCGAGACGCGTATTTTCGGTCTTATAAATTTTACGCTTTTTTTTCGCGTGGTTGTGCGCCTGAAGTACAAGCTTCTCTCGAAAAACTATACGCGATGTACTCAATACAATCGCCTATGTTATGATATCGAATGTTTACGTTCCGTCTTCAAAATGAGTTTTGTTTCGTTGGCATATATAAGTGTGCTGATACATAACACAAGATACTCAGTCTATACCAAAGGTCGTTGTTGTTGCTGAACGTTGTCTGTGTTAGAATTTATGAAATGTCGAAAAAACGTAAAAACGCAGAATATTATTCGGCAAAAGCAAAAAAAAGAAGATCTAGTCGAAATACGGAGACCGTAATTTCCGAAGACAGAATAAACGCGGTATGTGAAAATGTTCCAATTGGTGAAGTATCGAGTCGAGTCAATCGTAATTTGAGGATCGAAACGAAATCTGAAATTATCGATGGAAAACTTTACGACGTACTTGACGACCAATGCAGTGAATACGCAATAATTGACATATTACGTAAAAAAAAAAAAAAACGTAAAAACGTTATTATAAACGTAACCTTATAAGTATCACCGTAGAAGTGGATTTTTTCGAGAGAAACTTGTATTTCATGTGCACAACCACGTGAAAAAAGAGCGTAAAAATTTATAAGACCAAAAATACGCGTCTCGCCAAGACCTAAAACTTTGGTGAATACATGTTTTGTCGAGAAACTCTTATTTGTGGAGATATTTGTCAAACAGCTTTTTTGTTCCGAAAAAAGGTTTCAGAAGTCGTAAAAAATGAGTTAAGAATATAAAAAAGAATTTGCGATCTTTTCTCAACATTTTCAACAAATAATAGTATGGATTTTGAAATACTTCAATTATTTCAAAAAAAAAAAAAATTCCAAAATGGTCGAAACAATTTTTGACCGTTTTGATTTTATGACCATTGAATTCCTTGGAAGAAACAACTACAGAAATAAATTTGTCATCCCTGTAACACTACTACATCATGTAGCTGAAAAGTTGGGTGAACCGTCCCCTTAAAACAAACACGATTATTTTTGTTAATATTGAAAAAACGAAGGAAACTACAAATTTTTTCACGAGGATAAAAGAGATCCGGAGTTAAATTCTCTACAGGAATATATGTTTTAAATTCGAAATTCGTGATTTCTTCACTATCTATTCGGAGGCCAACTCTGCGGAGCGAAATAAAATTATATCCCCTATTCTCGCATTCGACCTCTTAATTTTTTTCTCACGAGGCGAGTAAGTCTGGAAACACTCGAAGACCGATAAATCTGAAATACAAAAGTCACAAGTATAGAAACTCTGAAACGTTAAGACTAATCGTCTTGAGGAAACATAAGTCTTTGAAATCCTTCAGAATTTTAGAACCAAACACGGAGAGACAAAGAAAGAAGGTCTGCTTCGTTTAGAAGAGGACAGATCATAGGCACTCGAGACATCCCCTCTCGTCGGTTCGCCGATGTTCGTTCAGCCAACCACATTTGTTCATTTTTCCCCAGTTGCCAGAAGCTCCACCCTAACGTAACTGCGAAGAGAGGTCCTGTTCCTCGGCGCTCAGACTGCAAAGCAGTTAGTCACGAAATCTCAGACAGTAAAGCAGGCGCAGCGGAACGTATATTTCCGAGATGTGGTGTAGAGCTGAATTGAGGTGGGGAAGGGAGTGGCAAAGTTTGGACAAACATAAAATAATCGTGCCGCGTGAACGCATGTCGCGAGTGCTACCTACTTTTGAATATTGATATGCAGAACGCTAATTAATCGAAAGCTCTTTCGCACTTATAAGTTATAACTTTAATGCTTATCATGCTGGCCAATACATTTTCTTCGTTTTTCAATAACTTGAAATTCAATTCAATGGGACAAAATTGAATATTATTCATCATGAAGAATTGACACTCGAACTTTGTAATAATATGAGAACGAGCTCATTCAAAATTCTTCATGTTGTCTGACATTTCGGCAGTGATGTGCGGCCCTCATAAGAGGCTAATTTATTAAAATAAAACAACAAATACATAAGATACAAGAATACAATAAAAAACAATTGAGTCGGTAGTCAAAAGTGAATGAAACAATTAAGTGCAGTAAGCCAATAATAAACCAATGAGACAAATACAAAATAGTCAAATAAATTGACCAAAAATAAAGACAAAATTAAATTTTTCGGAACTGCAGATATCTGAGTCTGGAATTCCATACTTACTAAATTTCAAGGTGTGAAGTACTCTAAATCTACCATAGTGCTGCGCCTAAACCTAAATCATAGACATTATAGAGATCTAAATATTCTCTCAAACTGAAAGTGTTCGATGAAGTTCCAAATTAAATAAGTGAACATCTTAGCCGATGATATGATAAACTGTAGTTGATTGACACGCATTTGTGCGGTTACAAACCAAATTGTTGTGCAGATTATTGAATAGATATTGTTAATTGAAAGTGAAATCTACATCAACTTATAAGCCCACGCATAGTGGTGGCTGATAAAAACCCATTACCTCAGCACATAAGGGTTGAACGTCGATCCGACGGTTCTCTGACTACGCAAGATTCGTTAAGATATATTCGATCTAACAAGTGAAAGTTCGAAAAATAATTGAAATCAGTTAGCGAATCGTTATCATATAAGAATATTAACTCAGAACGCAACAGTCCGTCCATAATAGACTTGGTGGAACCGTCGGGATATCAGTAAGAAATAAATCAAGAGTTAATCGAAGAAATAGAGAATATATCTAAATGAAAATATCTGCCAATAAGTGTAAAATGTTCTTTTCATCGGGAATCTAATACACACTTTTGATATCACCAAACGTGATCATCGTGACTGAACATCATTGATCTGATCGTCGTAATCGCCAATTTCATCGTCAACGAAACTGAATCACATCATGGATCGTCATTCACTTCGTCGTTGGAGAACATCGCAGCGCAAAACATCGTGTCCAGCCTAAGAAGCCTAAGACTGGATCCACTGCTCATCTACATTCTACACTAGCCAGTAGGTACCACACTGGCGTTAGTGTCTTCCATGTACGTAAATCGACAAAGAATTTTCCAAATACGTGAAGGGCCATCCGCATAGACATCTCACAAGTTATTGACAATGGATTAACCCTTCGAGTGCATACTGGGTCGTTATGACTCAAGTAATTTTTCGTGTAAGTACGTATTTTTCAACGTATGCCCCACTTTGAACGAATGTTTTCACATTTAATTTTCGCTTTCGTCAAAAAAATAATTATTTAGGGCCATAAAATGTAGATAATTTACTACATAAAACGTCTAAGAAAAAAAAATTATATTGCAAATACCTTGGGTCAGATTGACCCAATATGCACTTATAGGTTGGCGGCGGCAGTGTGCACTCGAAGGGTTGACTTCCAGCCCGAATCCTCAAGTAGGAAAATCAAAGTTAGGGAATAATTGATAAATTGATAATAATATTGATAGATTCTTAGTATTTAACAGCACAGAATGTGATTACAAAGAATTTTTCAAAATAATCCCTGAATTAAATGGTACATTTGATGGTTACACAATTCAATCGTTCATTAAAGATTGTAAACTTGCAAAAGAATACGTCCCCAGTTGTGTAGAAGGATTTATAGTCAGAATGCTTTGTTTAAAATGTAGGGAAGAACCTTCAAACCGCGTTATAGCAGCAGACACGTATAGAGACGATTGATGAGTTACTGACATTTCTGAACTTACACTTCAGACCTCAAAAACACGTTGCCACAAGTCTTAGAGAATTTAGCGACTTTGAATAAAAATTTGACGAAAAAGTAGCTGATTTTTACTACACGTAGAGTAAGTCGCCACTTACAACTGATCCTTTTAGAGGTAGACTTCGCTGGCGGATAAAAAAGTATCCTATGTTCAGCTGCGTATTGCAATGGACTACGAAGGAATTTACAAGATTTGTATATGAAATATAATTCTTCATTAAATAAAATGAGTATGAGTAGTAATTTTGAAGAATTAGAAGTTTTCGGTTTAGGGATAAAAAGTGAGGGACGAGGATAGATGAAGTGTAGGAAAAGGGAGAGTTTGTTTATTTTATAAATTTTGAGTTGGAGGAACGGAAATGGTTTATTGCAGGTTTGCAGAGATTAGAAAGAATGCTCAGGTCGTAAAATAAAGGTTGTTTTGGGACAGTACGTCTGGATCAGACAAACGAAGGACAAGTATTAAACTAAACAGTGATATAGTAAATTAATATCAGAAAATGCAGAATAGACGATTATTGGTTTGATCATGTTATCAATCTGCTCCGCTGTCTGTTCTGTAGCCTCCAGAAAACCGCCGCATACTAGATACGTCTTTGAGCCTAAGTCCGGTGATGATATAGGTTTTATTATTTTAAAGCGTGCAAATTTCGTCCTCAAATTCTGTACTAACTTGTACACTCGCGTTGTTATCCTCAGTAGTTTTACAATAATTGTACCCTTGGGACTAACAGCCTGTAGTGCCACATCTATACTTCTCTTTTGATAAGCTCATATTGCTCGTCGTCTTCTGATGTGTCAGTGGCACCGTCCGCGGTCACTTAATCTACATGACATGGCGGCAAGTTCTCTTGAAAATCAAAAGACTGTATGTCGTCGTACGTTATGAATATATTGGGTCTACTAGCTACTTCTTCCGAGTAACTAATAGGACCATATGCGGATCTTGTTCCAAGGTATGTTTGCATCATCTAATATTGCGTTTGGTAATATTTGAAGAAAATATCTTGATTGAAGTATCGATTTTGACGTAAAATTTTCGCAGCACTAATACAAATAAAGTTAACGTCGTCAGATGCAAAGTGCAAGCCTCCACGATTTTTCAGTTTCGTTAATTTTGAATTGCTGCTGTTATCAGTATTCCCTTCTATCATAGCACTGCACTGTTTACAACGAATTTCCTCCTACTTTTTTCGGTATAATCATGTTCAAAAAGAGTATAATCTTTATGCAAAAACTCGTGAACTGGCAATTGTTTGACTTTTGGCCGAGCTTTTGGCTCCCTTGGCGCCCTTGTTTTCTTTTTTCCTTTGCTGCATTCTTTAGTTTTTACTTCGAAAGTATTTTCATCCATTTCTGGCAGTTTTTTTAGATCAGAGAGTCTGATAGCATGGTAAGTATTGGGATTTCTAGGATTTTGCCAGGTATTGAATAAATTGAGTCAATAATTAGATTTTAATTTGCACATTTATTTAGAACGTCTGTTCAGATTCAAGACTAAAGACTGACTGACTGCAGATGTGCAGGCATATAGAAAATGACTCATTTGTCTATGAGGACCATAGGCCTCTTTTACCATGGTCTATCTGTTTATATAAACAGTCAATATGCTTGAGTGGGATACAGTTTAGAATTTAAATTCTAAACTGTATACTATATAGAAATGAGATATAGTTTAAATATTAAGCTTGAGTTACATTTTGCTTATTTCAATAGTTACGTACCAAATTCATCGCAATACGCAGCATACCACCACCCAGGTCAGGCAATATAGCACTGTAATGATTGTCTTGAAAGTGCGAGTGTATTGACTTGGCCGATTCAGTCAGATAATGCATAAATGTGTTATCGGGCGTATCCACGCGCACATTGGTCTCGAATTCATAGGAATAGACTCCCAGAACGTCGCTATCCCCCCAAGCCTTATCTGTGCGCAGAATAAATTTTGTTTGTGAAGGACTCATGACTGGGTCTATAAAGCGACTACCTAGCAGTCTATCCTTAAGCTCTGTTACAGTCATGTTCGTACCCGATGACACTATAATGGCCAAAAACATACAATCACCGTCACCTGGTGTGTCCATTGGGGTGAACTTCATAGAATCCATGCAAGTTTGCGCTGTCGCATATAACCTTGGGTCCTTACTTGCGTTATAATCGTCTACTGTGATGTAATACTTTTCTTCAGCCACCCTCATTTCCATCGTTCTACTTTCTGGTATTATTTCTTACGGTTCTGTATCATCTCGTTCGGAGTTAGACTCCGATGCAGCGCGTGTAGTAGGCACTACTTTCACCTCTAGAATTTTATCAATCTGTTTAGACACCTACTGTAACGGATTGACTTTTGTCACTTGTTATATAATATTTAGAGTAAAATGGGAGGGTTCATGAAATCATAATTTGTCGAGAATTCATTGAGCAAGTGAATTTGTATTTTATTTAATGATTTATATTCAATCAGAACCACCTCAATAGTCAAAAATATTTTAACCTGTGTGCATGATTACATAAAAATATCGTGCGGTGTCTGACTTGATGTACAATTCTGAGCGAACGTTCATCACACAGGTTTTGTTAAATTAATTATTATCTTAAACTGACAAGATCGTGCACTAAGCATACGTCATGTGCGTGTAAATTGGTGATACGAATAATAGCGACTAAGCGAGATATAGAATAAAATCGAAGCGATGATTACATCGACAATGCTTAAAAGATAAAATATACAAATATAAAAATATAAGTCAAAGAAGCAATAAAATTCTGCTCAATTCCCTCCACGACCTACTCAATTCTTAAATGAGTCTATATAATTATATATTCTTAGGTTACTTATCAGGAGAACGTGCGAGCGTGACGGCGGTCCTGGCGGAAGAGACCGGGAATCGCACACGAGACCCGCATCTCCCACCCGTTTACCTAATTTCGGTCAATGCCGGTCAGCGCACACAGATCTATTTCACTGTGAGAGTGCTGGCACTCACACTACTGTACAGTCACAGTATCCAAACTTCTAGCGTCTGATTCCACAAAAGGTTCATTGTCCATAGATAGTGGAAAACAGGTCGACGTATCTGATATTGCATTAAGTTCGGTCTCAATCATTACCACGCGCACCGCTTTGTTTATACTCACTGGAAACAATTCTGGGACCGCAGCCCACAAAAAACACATGTTGTGGATATTACCGATGCAATGCTCATGAAGTTTAGATGACATCCATTTAACACCCTCCCAAACACCACGCAACAAACCGCCCTACTGGCGCTCTCTAAGTAGCTTTATTTCATGAATCAAAGTTTTTGTAACCAGTCCTGAATTGTATTTTGTAACGAAAGCCATTACGTATATCGCACCTGCCAGATTATGTAAATCGCTTGTGGTTATTTTTCCTTCTGACGGTGTTAATTTAGTTGCAGTAGCCTGAGAAATTGTTTTTGTCGCAAAAGATGATCCAATGGCAAAGATCTCGGTAGTTGTAAACCTTGCTTCCTTAGCACGCAATGCATAATTGTACGTTTGATCGAACAGAGCATGTTCAACTATCAAGCGTTTTTGTCTCATGTTAAATATGACTCCACCTTTCTTTCTCGCGTCCCATTCATAATAGTCCACAACGCATTTGGTCTCATAGCCGGGTAGAGGTATACATCGAATCAATTTGGATTTCGGAATGTTAGTGACCAAATTTTTTGTCAATCTGAAGATTTGTATTGCCATTCTATTTGAAACAAGTTCCACAAAATAGCGATTCTCCTTATCAGCAGTAGTTATCCAACTGCTAAGGACGAGGGAAAAATGTGTGTGATATTCGTGCTCTTTTTGAAGAAGAATCTAATCTTCTTTATGTTTGCTTTCACCGTGATCGACCAATGACATCTCAGGTCCTCAATATATCCACTGTCCTTCACGAGCATCTCACCTGTGAATATGAAAGACCCGACACTAGTAAGTGAACGTTTTCTTTGCATGGTGTTCGCGATTTGTGTTACGTTCATATCGCATGTGGAATGTAAGAACACACATGCGGCAACTGTAACATCGCAATCCTCGCTTTTCTTTTGACACCACAACCTCTTCCTCAATTCGGGATTCCGCAATGCAAGTAAATACTCTACCTGAGACAGTGTATAATTATTTCGGCTTAAGTTTCGCAGAGTATTCTAATATAGGGCAGCAACAGTGTAAGTTCAGATGATTACCACCAAAGTGAGCAAGTATTGAACCCCTAATATCACATACGACAACATCATGTGTACTACACCTCTGATTCGGGTGGTACTGTAACATTCTCGGTAGCAATCCCAACTCCAACACTCTAACAACTGCAGCTACACCGTTATCATGCTTACTTGAACCCGAATTACGAAAAACAATGTGAAATTCCGGTAAATTTTTGATAACTATTAACCGCTCTGCTTCAGTAAGATGTGTATTAATATTAACAGTTTCAAGACTGGCGATCTGTGAAGCTCGTTGGTTTATCGCATCAGCGATGGCTGAATCGAATGTGTTACGCAACATCGTACCACGAGTGCGTGGTTCTTCTTCAACGTATTTCGAGGCTATGCCAGAAACGGGTTCTGGACCAACGCGTGTTAGTGCACACGTACATATATATTCAATATATAACTTTTATTTTTTGATGTACGTTTTTTGATGAATATCCCATCACAGCTTTTCGAAAAACCAACCGTGGCTGTCCCGTTCTAAGCGCGCCATGACACCTCGATACTCCATGAGTAACATGTATCCCGGCAATTAAGCTTCGGCGATACGAACGGCTGTCAATACGGACTCCATTAACTCGTCAATATCCGCATTCCCTTACGTCCATTCGTTGGGGATGCGGATATTGAATTCTGCTGAACAGTCAGCAATTTCTGAAAGAATTAATAACAGGACAACATAAATTTCTCAACCTACGTTAACCCTTAAGCGAAGAGCCTCGTGCATCCGACACGTTTATTGAATTGTACAGAATAAAACAAAAAAAAAAAATCGGCGGTATGGTGAATTATTTTTATTCTAGAATTTTTTTCAGATTTTTTAAAGCACTTTTTTAAGCATCGGACATGAGTGACCTGACGTTACCGTTACACAAGAACACTGTTAGATATGTTTGTGAATTTACAATACATTTACTAAACAAAAGTCTTGTAAAATTACAAATCCAATGTAGCAAACTGAATTACTAAGCATTTTTTTTGAACTTACAATTAAATTCCTAATTTTATTAAACTTTTATAGGGAAATGACTAAATTGTATAGTAGAGTTATTGTATTTGTATATTAATTTTACATTCAATGTATAGTAAATTTACTACTCCGTTCATGCATGAAAACTTCCCATACAAGTGTAGGAAGTTCGGCAAGAAAGTTTTTACAGTGAAGGGTTAAACTGACTTGAAACTATCATGAAAATTTTCGAAGATTTACAGAAAAAATCAACGTATAATCCATCAAACTTGAAACTAAATTGGTTGTATATCAACTTATTAATGACAGTACACTCACCTGAAGAAATTTTAACTGGATGGTAATTGTAAGAGCGACGAACATTGATGAGCTTAATTTTCAGCGGAGAGCAATTGTAAGACTGACGTGCTGATGCATGGATCAGACCCTGTTTAGAGTTAAAATCAAAAACAAGACGCCATGAGAGAGAGAGACACGTGCAATTTTGCGAACGGTTCTGATCCTGGTCACAAGACTTGTAACTAAATATCATGACGCAAATCTTTCATACTTATCGATGTAACTAATACGATAGCGACAAGGCACTGGAAACTTCCATGATAGTTGACTCATGAGCCAAGTGTCGAATATTCTAGAATTTCTTTTGTGAAAACTTTCGAATGACAAACTTATCATTTGTGAAGATACAAGTTATTCAGAAGAATACATTTTATCGTTTGTTTCCGTTATCACTTTACGAGCTGTATATCTTGGTTTTTAGAAAATTCAGGTCAAAAGGTTTCTCACGTAAACGACATATAGGTATCGAATTACATAATTCTCACAAGTCAACAGCGAGGGTTGGTTTATAAAATGATCCTCCGTCAGTATTTACGAACCATTCACACCTAAACTTTTGCAGTGTAACTATAAAGATGGACTCGGTCAAATGTCTTAAACTTATCAGCATTATGCAAAATGCTTATGAAATTTAGAAAGAGAAATCATCGGCTACGGAAACACAGAAGTGGATTAGATTTGGAACTCAAAACATGTGTAATGGATTACGAAGAAATTGTACAAGATATTCTTTTAAGTGAAAAGTAATTCTTTATTAAATATAATTGAACATGAGTTCGATGTTGTGAAAAATTAGAGGTAGTAGTTTGCAGTTTGGAAGTTGGAATAGAAGGTTGAATAAATAGGTAAGATCCGTCGTTCTGTAAGATTGGTAAAGGTATGAGGGAGTAGAGATGGAATACTGGATCAGATACTAGTGGATTACTAATTATATAAATGAGCTTGTTGTCTATATAAAACACTTGTAGAGTTGCAAGGTTAAGGAGTTCATGAGCGAAAGTGTGGTCTATTCTAAATGGATAATGGAGTCCAGAAGGTAGAAATTTGATCGTTTTTTGAAGTTCGTCGATGTATTGGTTTGGTGAGATTATTTTCGGATGAAGTGTATGTTGTTTCGCGAATAGTAATGGCATTGGTCAATGAAGATAATTCATCATTCAGTTGGTTGCACATTAAAGTCAAGAAATTGAGGTGTTGTTTTATGTTTTCCTTAACTTCTAAATTGTAGACTCGAGTGTTGAATAATTTTGTATATGTTTCTATTGCTTTGATGTTTTCGTTGAATATTTTCTCGTTTTTGTGCAAATTTGTTATGGTTTCATTGAAATTGGTAATCGTGGTTTGTACTACTTGAACTTGAGCTTTAATTAATTGTGTTAATTCATGTTCGTTGTCGTTGATTTTGTTGATAGCTTCATTGTAATATTCGGCGTCGGAGTTGTCGAGATTTCCCGTTATGGTTTTGAATAGGGATCCTAGAGCGTTTATCCATCTTCGTTTCACGCGGTTGTGACCGATAAGATCCTTTTTCATGGTTGTCCATTTGTAATTTTGTTTTATTCTTTTGTAAGTTCTGTGAAAACCGGAGTGTCCTGCGGAAGGAGCACAATGATATTCATTTAGAATTTGGAGCACTTGTTCGGGGGTTGGCTCAGATATAGTATCGTGATAAATTCTGATTTTGACGTTTGTTCTTCTAAATATGTATCGAATCATTGTTCTGACTTTTTCCCATCTGAGTCTGTCAAATCCTGTCCCTATGCGTGGAAGACTAATTGATGATTTTCCATTCTTGATTAGAAGTTCTCTTAGAGTTACTAGCACTGTATATAGATCTTCGTAACTTGCTTTGTCCCAATAGTTCTCTTTGTTGACAAGGTAGAATATGAAATGGTTTTCGTTACTTATAGTTACTACATCGTATATTTGAATGTCCTAAGATTTTAGTGTTTCGAGGTGATCGAAACGAGTTTTAAACTCATTGGAAATTCGGTCATTAAATTCTAAATCTTTGGAGATGCAAACAGCGTAATTGTCAGTTGTAGAGAATATAGATTCTTTAGTTTCTTCGATTTTGTCGTAAATTATCACTGAATTTTGAATGTCTTTGAGGAAATCAGCGTAAGAATTATTTGCGGTATTAGCGTCGATTGCTTTTATTTCGATGTTTTCTTCGATTTCTTTCGGTCCATTAATTCGACTTAGAGCATCTGCGTTAGAATTGATCTTTCCTGGTTTATATTGGATCTCGTAATCATATTCTTCTAATTTCAAGCGCCAACGGACTAATCGTGATCTGGGCTCTTTTAAACTGAATAGCCAGGTTAAAGGTCCGTGAGTATGATGAATTTTCGTCCGAAAAGATACGATCTAAAGTGTTTTACTGCCCACACGATGGCTAAAAGTTCGCGTTCGATTACTGAATACTTTGATTCCGCTGGATTTAGCGTTCGGCTGGCGTAAGCTATGGGTAAATCGTGTATGTCTTTCTTTTGTGATAATACAGCACCAATAGCAAAGTTGCTAGCGTCGGTGGTAAGGATAAATTCTCTGGTGAAATCAGGATATTGTAATATCGGTTCATTGATGAGATTTGTTTTTAATTCTTCGAATGCTGCTTGTTGACTACTGGTCCATACGAATGGTGAATCTTTCTTCAAAAGTGACGTTAATGGTTTGGATATTTTACTGAAGTTTTTGATGAAGCGTCGACAATAGCTTGAGAGTCCTAGGAATGATTTTACATCTTTAGGTGATCTTGGAACTGGATAATTTGATACGGCTTCGATTTTTGAAGGACCAGGTTTGACTCCATCTTCGGATATTAGGTGACCTAGGTACATGACTTCACGGCGTAGGAATTCACATTTATCAGGTTGAACTTTAAGATTATGCTCTGATAGTCTTTGAAATATTTCGCGTAACTTTTTGGAATGAGTTGTTGGAGAATCGGCGTATATGACTATATCGTCTAAATAGATAAGGCAACGGATTCCCTGTATACCAGCAAGCACTGAGTTCATCAGCCTTTGGAAAGTGGCAGGAGCGTTTTTGAGTTCAAATGGCATTCGGTTAAATTGGTAATGCCCTAATGGAGTTGAGAATGCTGTTTGTTCCGCGTCTTTCGGGTCAATTTTGATTTGGTGAAAACCCGAAGCGAGATCGAGAGTAGTGAAGTACTTTGAGTTACCTAGCTGATCGAGAATATCAGCGATATTAGGTAATGGATACGCGTCTCCGATTGTGACGTCGTCTAACCGCCTATAGTCGATTACGACTCGCCATTTAGTCTTTCCCGATGCATCGCGTTTTTTCGGAACTACCCAAAGCGGAGAGTTCCATGGTGACATGGAAGGCTTTATGATGCCGTCGTTTAGCATTTTATTCATTTGGTTATTGACTTCTTCTTTGTGAACTTCTGGGTAACGATAAGTTTTAACAGCGATTGGATTTTCAGTAGTTGTCGCTATTCCATGGCTTACTGTGTTAGTACAGCTTAGTTGATCTCCTTCGAGGTGAAAGATATGGTTAAATTCTTCACAGATTTCTGTAAGTGATTCGCGTTCTTCGCTGTTTAGGTGATCGATTCTCAAGTTTTTCCGTAGTTGAGTTAGTCGGTCGGATCTATGATCGATTAGTTTGTTAGCATGCGTGTCTGTAGGTGTATCGATTTCTAGGTTTAATATTTTCAATGCATCTGGTTCTAATAGTTCTAAGCTAACTTGGGGTCTTTTGATGGTAACATTTGAATCTGTGGTGTTTATGATAGAAGTAATTGCTTCTGATTTAGAATTGACTTTTGTAATCAACTTTTCAGTCAACAATTGACTTTTACTATACTTTGACATAGAAATATACCATTTTCTAATTGTTTGCTTGGGATAATGCCTTCGTTAGTTATAGGATTTATTACGTGGATAGGTACGATCGTTTCGGTTCGAGCAGGAATGGTAATAGAGTCGGAAGTGTCGTCTTCATAAGTATTATTCGTGCCATTAGATTCTTGTGTGATGTTCGATTCTGTGTCGAGTTGATTGGTTTGATCTTGCGTGTTTCTATGAGACTCAATGTTTCGGTATAGTGGTTTTTCTATGTGTAACATGGGAATAGAACCATTCGGAAAATGAAGCAAACTATTTTTGTAATCAGCGTCGAGTTTAAGGTTGATGAGAGTATCGTTCCCTAAGATTCCGGGGAATTGAATGGGGAAGTCGTTTTTTACTACATGAAAGATGCAAATATGAGTTTGTTGACAGATTTTTATGTGTAGGTAACAGTATCCGACTGTCTCAAAAGGCTCAGGAGTGAGACCTCGTATTTTTAATTTGACATCCTCATAGCAAGGGGTGTTTCCTTTGAGATTTGAGATTTTTATGATTGAAACATCGGCACCTGTGTCCAAAAGTAGGTTGATAGACTTCTCCTTGGTTTCTGCGATATCGATTGGAACGTATGTGGTTACACCTTGAATTACTGTGTTTGTTCTGCCTCTAAGTTGTGGATGTTCCTCGGTGCGGCAGCCACCGGGGATTGGTTCGAGTTTAAAGCATTCGCGTTATTAGAGGGATTAGAGATAGGATTTTGTGACTTATTGTTCGAAAAAGGATTCTGAGAGTAGTTGTTTCGTCGAGTCAGGTTATCGTTATTTCGATTATGTCCGTGATTCTGTCGTCTGTTATTATTGTATGCGCGTTTCCTACATTCATCAATCGTGTGACCTAAGTTTTTACAATAATTGCAAGATTTTACGGTATGTTGGTTTTGATTTTGTGACGTGTTAGGATTTCTTGGTGATTTTTGGTCGTTTGATTTGAAGTGTCTTATGTTTGGTTCTTGTTTGATTTGAGAATTAAAGCGTCGGGGGATGTTTGTAGGTCTGTTCGAGTAGCAGTTGATTGTAGTATGTCCCGCCTTGTTACAATTCGAGCAATGTCTTGTATCTTTTAAATTTAAATTCTAGAACCTTTCTATTTCTTTTCGTGATTTCTCCTCGTTTTCCTCAGCTATTGCATATTGCACGGCGTTTTTTAGATTTTCTGGTTTTTGTGATTTTACAATAATGGAAATATCTCTCTGTAAACCCATCATAAATACGGTAAGAGCTTGATTTTGTAATAATTTTATGCATGCTGCTCTGTCTGATTGAGTAAGGGAGTCATCTAGACTGCTTGTTAGTTTAATGAGGCAATTTTCGATTTTCTGGGCGTAAGAAATGACGTCTTCGTTATGGGCTTGCCTACAGGACGATAGTTCTAATTGCCACTGGCCATGTGATCGTTTTTCTGAATATGCTTCGAAAAGATACGTTTTAAGAGATTGCCAATCATTGAATAAACGATTTCGAATTAAGGCTCTTGCATTTCCCGTAATTTTTGTTTCTATGATTGCGAAAAGAACTGGTTTCATTTCATTGGTTACTAGTGAAATGGCTTTATCGCAATAGTCGCAAAATTCGTGCAATTTAGATTTATTTCCGTCGATGATTGTCAACATTTTCTCGGCTAATTCTATCTTAATTGTAACTGCACTTGCCATTTTGATTACTGGAGTTTGAAGTCTTTGAATGCCTTAGGAATGCTACGATAGGCTTAAATTAATTATGTCTTTGACTTACAGTAAGCTGCATACGATGATTATCATGATCTGCACCTCGACGCAGATGTGGTGAAGTAGTGGGTGAAGAGTCGTCTTTGACGCAGCGCGGCGTTTGCGTTGAGCGTAGCTTGTAGTTCTCGTGGATTTATGGATTCTCTTCGATTTAGTAGATGTAGTAGATTTGGTAGATGTAGTAGATTTCGTAGATTTGTGGATTTTCTTCGATTTGGTAGATGTAGCAGATTCTCTTCGATTTGGTAGAAGTAGTAGATTTGGTAGATTTCACTTATCTTGTCTTCGTACTTGAGTCCAGTCTCGAGGTGGTAGTATACGTAGCTAGGGTTTTAGCTCTACACACTCGGTGATGGAAGTTCGGCAATAGGCGACTGCGTGCCCTATTTATTGCGTTATTCTTCCGTTGTTTCTGTTGAAGTTACCGTAAAAAGCGTAGAAATTCAACTAATGAATTCTTTTTACGTTTCTTAAAACAGGATGATCTTTTACTTCTGACACCAATTTTATGTAATGGACTACGAAGAAATTGTACAAGATATTCTTTTAAGTGAAAAGTAATTCTTTATTAAATATAATTGAACATGAGTTCGATGTTGTGAAAAATTAGAGATAGTAGTTTGCGTTTGGAAGTTGGAATAGAAGTGTTTTTGAGTTCGGTGGAGGGAAGAAAGTGGGTTTTGGAAATGGGTGGTAGGAGTCGATGGGTGTTGTCTTTTAGTAGGAGGGCACCAATGAATTTAGGGATCAAAATTGAGGGGTGAGGATACACGAGGTTTTTGGAAAAGGACAGTTTGTTGATTTTATGGATTTTAGGTTGGACGGACGGAAGTGGTTTATTGCAGGGTTTGGGAACTGGGAAATACCCAGGTAGATAGGAAAAGTAAAATACAGGCAATTGTTTGCGGATTGTGTGTATGGATTAGGTGAATGAAGAATAAGGCACTAAACTAAACAATGAATATATCTAAGAGTAGGTTTTGCTAAATTAAAATGGGTAAATACAGAAAAGAATAATAGTCACTAAAATACAATAAGTAATGGGTCGGTACATTACATGAGTCATGACTGTAGTTTCGGGGGATAAGGTTAACAGTTTTGCGCCGTATAAATCTTCTTCTTTGTGTCGGTTCTTGTCATAAAATATTGATATTTTTTCGTTTTTGTTGTTGTAACTGATCATTTTGTTTTTATCATTGAGGGGAATAAAATGAGTTCCATAAATTGGTGATAATTTACGTTCACATTGACAATCGTTGGTTGCCGATGGGTTAAACACCGCACGTTATAAAGACAACAATCTGAGGATGATATTTGTCTCGAGCCTTTGCTACGTTGACAAATTTTATGTTCTTTTAGGCCGATGCATTTATCGATTTCTATTTGGTTTGTCAACATGATACTTTTATCGTTGGTATTCTGTATGATATAGTCGGCTGGTATCTGCCAATAGTAAATATATCCATGAGAATCTACTTCCGGTATTGATGTGATTTTAATTATTTTGAAAGGGTTTGTTTCTAATTCTGGGACGGTAATTTCGTAGATGAATCTTCCGTTGATTGTATAGATATTAATAGTTGACATCCGTAGTAGCGTTGCTAGATCGTTTGACCCGAAATATTCCGAGTTTAGTATTTGTTTGCAAATTTTTATGATAACTTCATCGTTTAAGAAGGTGTGAGATATCTGCCCTTGATATGCTACTTCGATTGCCCATTGTAGTTCTTTCAGCGTGTCATCTAATGCTTCCTCTACCTTAAAAAGATCTAGTAATTCTCGAGGTAATTCGAATATAGCGAATGTGCCCGTCTTGAGAGCTAATAACTCGTTTACAACTACTTCAAATTGATGCTTTTTTGCTTTACTGATTTTCTGTATGATTTTCCTTAGTCCCACGTTTTCATAAACTAAACTTTTGATGATCGTGGTTTGGTTTGATATTAATTGACGGAATTCGTTATTACTTGCGTAAAATTTGTCAATTTCTTTGTTATAATAAGCAGAGTCCTCGGATGTTAGTGTACCAAATAGTGTTTTACTTATTTGCCCCACGAAGTCAAATAGGCCTCTTCTCTGCCTAGTGTCATGTGGTAAACCAATTAAGTTATATATTTCATTCAATAGTTTCCGGGAGTTTTTCAAATCTCTTTTTTCTTGAGTGAATTTTTTAGAGACAAAGGGATATACTCGCGTATTATAGAATGAATCGTCTGCCGCTTGCGAAGTTGGTCCCTCGGTGCTGAGGTGCCTGATCAAATTATCGTAATAGCTTTCGATTGTATCAATTTCTTCATCGAGCTCGGTGAGGTTGAAGACGTTTATGAATGTAAGAAATAGCTCTAAAGATTGAAATAAAGGTGGTTTATTGTTTAAATACAGTATGTGAAAAATGCTTTATATGTCGCGCAGCCGTTCCGTTTTAAGGCCTAAGACCAAGTGAGTCCTCTTCCTCGGGGCCGGTGGTCTGGCCCCAATATGTTTACGTCTCGGGTCCTCTGTTTGTTTATATTATCTCTTATCTGGAGTATCGCTGCTCTCCTACGCAGCGCCAGAAAATTTTCCCTTCACTTAGTTGCGTTATAATCGTCTACTGTGATGTAATACTTTTCTTCAGCCACCCTCATTTCCATCGTTCTACTTTGTGGTATTATTTCTTACGGTTCTGTATCATCTCGTTCGGAGTTAGACTCCGATGCAGCGCGTGTAGTAGGTACTACTTTCACCTCTAGAATTTTGTCAATTTGTTTAGACACCTACTGTACAGTCACAGTATCCAAACTTCTAGCGTCTAATTCCACAAAAGGTTCGTTGTCCATAGATAGTGGAAAACGGGTCGACGTATCTGATATTGCATTAAGTTCGGTCTCAATCATTACCACGCGCACCGCTTTGTTTATACTCACTGGAAACAATTCTGGGACCGCAGCCCACAAAAAACACATGTTGCGGATATTACCGATGCAATGCTCATGAAATTTAGATGACATCCATTTAACACCCTCCCAAACACCACGCAACAAACTGTCCTACTGGCGCTCTCTAAGTAGCTTTATTTCATGAATCAAAGTTTTTGTAACGAAAGCCATTACGTATATCGCACCTGCCAGATTATGTAAATCGCTTGTGGTTATTTTTCCTTCTGACGGTGTTAATTTAGTTGCAGTAGCCTGAGAAATTGTTTTTGTCGCAAAAGATGATCCAATGGCAAAGATCTCGGTAGTCGTAAACCTTGCTTCCTTAGCACGCAATGCATAATTGTACGTTTGATCGAACAGAGCATGTTCAACTATCAAGCGTTTTTGTCTCATGTTAAATATGACTCCACCTTTCTTTCTCGCATCCCATTCGTAATAGTCCACAACGCATTTGGTCTCATAGCCGGGTAGAGGTATACATCGAATCAATTTGGATTTCGGAATGTAAGTGATCAAATTTTTTGTCAATCTGAAGATTTGTATTGCCATTCTATTTGAAACAAGTTCCACAAAATAGTGATTCTCCTTATCAGCCGTAGTTATCCAACTACTACGGACGAGGGACAAATATGTGTGATATTCGTGCTCGTATGCCCAGGAAGCGTCCTTTTTGAAGAAGAATCTAATCTTCTTTATGTTTGCTTTCTCCGTGATCGACCAATGACATCTCAGGTCCTCAATATATCCACTGTCCTTCACGAGCATCTCACCTGTGAATATGAGAGACCCGACACTAGTAAGTGAACGTTTTCTTTGCATGGTGTCCGCGATTTGTGTTACATTCATATCGCATGTGGAATGTAAGAACACACATGCGGCAGCTGTAACATCGCAATCCTCGCTTTTCTTTTGACACCACAACCTCTTTCTCAATTCGGGATTCCGCAATGCAAGTAAATACTCTACCTGAGACAGTGTATAATTATTTCGGCTTAAGTTTCGCAGAGTATTCTAATATAGGGCAGCAACAGTGTAAGTTCAGATGATTACCACCAAAGTGAGCAAGTATTGAACCCCTAATATCACATACGACAACATCATGTGTACTACACCTCTGATTCGGGTGGTACTGTAACATTCTCGGTAGCAATCCCAACTCCAACACTCTAACAACTGCAGCTACACCGTTATCATGCTTACTTGAACCCGAATTACGAAAAACAATGTGAAATTCCGGTAAATTTTTGATAACTATTAACCGCTCCGCTTCAGTAAGATGTGTATTAATATTAACAGTTTCAAGACTGGCGATCTGTGAAGCTCGTTGGTTTATCGCATCAGCGATGGCTGAATCAAATGTGTTACGCAACATCGTACCACGAGTGCGTGGTTCTTCTTCAACGTATTTCGAGGCTATGCCAGAAACGGGTTCTGGACCAACGCGTGTTAGTGCACACGTACATATATATTCAATATACAGGGACTTTCTGTGGTGGCGGCACAGCTAGTTCCATCAAACACACGCACGCTTCGTCCGTGTGCCAGGGATACCAACCGGAAAAAAGAATGATGCAGCTTGAACAGAGCAAAGAGTATAGCAACCATAAGCGTGAAGTCTTCGGTTGTCACATGGACGAAGCGAGCTTGTGTGTAGTGGCGGTGGCTAATGGAACTAACTGTGCCGCCACCACAGAAAGTCCCTGTATAACTTTTATTTTTTGATGTACGTTTTTTGATGAATATCCCATCACAGCTTCTCGAAAAACCAACCGTGGCTGTCCCGCTCTAAGCGCGCCATGACACCTCGATACTCCATGAGTAACATGTATCCCGGCAATTAAGCTTCGGCGATACGAACGGCTGTCAATACGGACTCCATTAACTCGTCAATATCCGCGTTCCCTTACGTCCATTCGTTGGGGATGCGGATATTGAATTCTGCTGAACGGTCAGCAATGTCTGAAAGAATTAATAACAGGACAACATAAATTTCTCAACCTACGTTAACCCTTAAGCGAAGAGCCTCGTGCATCCGACACGTTTATTGAATTGTACAGAATAAAACAAAAAAAAAAATCGGCGGTATGGTGAATTATTTTTATTCTAGAATTTTTTTCAGATTTTTTAAAGCACTTTTTTAAGCATCGGACATGAGTGACCTGACGTTACCGTTACACAAGAACACTGTTAGATATGTTTGTGAATTTACAATACATTTACTAAACAAAAGTCTTGTAAAATTACAAATCCAATGTAGCAAACTGAATTACTAAGCATTTTTTTTGAACTTACAATTAAATTCCTAATTTTATTAAACTTTTATAGGGAAATGACTAAATTGTATAGTAGAGTTATTGTATTTGTATATTCATTTTACATTCAATGTATAGTAAATTTACTACTCCGTTTATGCATGAAAACTTCCCATACAAGTTTAGGAAGTTCGGCAAGAAATTTTTTACAGTGAAGGGTTAAACTGACTTGAAACTATCATGAAAATTTTCGAAGATTCACAGAAACAATCAACGTATAATCCATCAAACTTGAAACTAAATTTGTTGTATATCAACTTATTAATGACAGTACACTCACCTGAAGAAATTTTAACTGGATGGTAATTGTAAGAGCGACGAACATTGATGAGCTTAATTTTCAGCGGAGACTAATTGTAAGACTGACGCGCTGATGCATGGATCAGACCCTGTATATACCACTCATGTTTAGAGTTAAAATCAAAAACAAGACGCCATGAGAGAGAGAGACACGTGCAATTTTGCGAACGGTTCTGATCCTGGTCACAAGACTTGTAACTAAATATCATAACGCAAAACTTTCATACTTATCGATGTAACTGATACGATAGCGACAAGGCACTGGAAACTTCCATGATAGTTGACTCATGAGCCAAGTGTCGAATATTCTAGAATTTCTTTTGTGAAAACTTTCAAATGACAAACTTATCATTTGTGAAAATACAAGTTATTCAGAAGAATACATTTTATCGTTTGTTTCCGTTTTCACTTTACTAGCTGTATTCTTGGTTTTTAGAAAATTCAGGTTAAAAGGTTCTCACGTAAACGACATATAGGTATCGAATTACATGATTCTCACAATTCAACAGCGAGGGTTGGTCTATAAAATGATCCTCCGCCACTATTTACGAACCATTGACACCTAAACTTTTGCAGTGTACAATTGTTGTTAGTAACTATAAAAATGGACTCGGTCAAATGTCTTAAACTTATCAGCATTATGCAAAATGCTTATAAAATTCTGAAAGAGAAATCACCGGCTACGGAAACACAGAGGTGGATTAGATTTGGAACTCAAAGCATGAGGCTTTTGAATAAAATCTTACGAAGAACCGCTTCAACCGTGGGAGGAAAAACAAGCATTTTAACAACCATATAGGAATCCTGAAATCATTGAAGGCGCGGTTTGAGCAATGTCGGAAAAAGGGGGAGGGTGTAAGGAGACCACGGAGAAGTGACAGAGTCAAGTGGAAAGACTTAGAGTCAGCTTTCAAAGGAAGAATAAGAACTGGAAATACAGCGAATCTAAAACATAAAGATGTGAAACATTTTCTGAATGACTCTCAAAATCTAGTCATCGTTAGATTGAAGAATATGCTCCGAAAAGATGGAAACTTGAAAGTGAATGTGGTATTGTCCTGCAAATTCGGTACTGTAAAAGGCGGTGAAATTATCGAAGAAATGAAGTTTTTTAATGCCAAAAATGAAGCTATTTTACCAGCGACGAACATTGACGAATGGTTTGAAGAGAATGTGACGGCAAAAGTATTGGTCAAGATTGAAGACTTCCAGGAAAAGGACTCGGGCTGGTCGTTAATTGAAATTATAAATATGGCTGCAGTGAATATCAACAAATACGTACCACTACGGGGAGGTATATCCACTTACATACAGTTACCGAAGTATGTACATACAAGATAAGAAGGCAGTGGTGAATATAGGGACCGTGCGTCTAGACCTTTACGCCAACTAGTGGCACAAACCTCAAGCTATTGTGATCATTCTGTCAATGCTAACGTATGAGTGATTTTGTTATTAATTAGTATTAAAATATTCCAATACTTTTTCAATAATGTCAACGTCAAGACGAAATTGTTGTATTCGTTGGTGTACTAAGATATGACGTTAAAAATGTGGATGTGATATGAAAGTGAGATTTTACAAATTTCCTGAGTAATGAATTCCCGCGCATATATGTTTGCATTTACCTCCAAAACCGGCCTTACAGATACATACATATTCCGTTACTGACGTTTCGATTCTTGACAAGCTGAAAAATAAAATTTTCATACTTATCCCTATTCATTTACATTACTTATGTGATAATGAAACTAGCGATTTAAACGAGTAAATAGTCATTAAAGAAATTATTCTAAAATTTACACATATATTTTAAAAAAATTTTCACATGTGCAATTTTTAAACGTATTCTCTTAATACTTATTGATCAACTGAAAATTAATTTAAAAAATTGTTAGACGTCTGCTACTTTCAGTGTCATTTAATCTTTGAGTTTTTTAATTTTATTACACCAAGTCTTCTGAAAGTAAATTATTTATACATAGCATAAGTTTTACATCATAGACATTTGACACACTCGTTTGTGGTACAACTTTTGCGGTGATGACAGTTTCACTTTGACTGCTTTTTTTATGACACCATACACGTGGTTGGATTTGAATAATTTTTTGCCTTTCTCGTTATTCTGACCTTGTAAAATATTGTTAATTACTGGTTGAAATCCGTATTTTATTATTTTTTCCATTTTTACACATAGGTATTCCGTGTTGTTTCTGTGTTTCAAAGGAATGTTTTGATCACACTATCTTCGGGAATGCAACACTAGGGGCGCTTATTTCAGACGATAGTGCTGCCTCTACATTTCGCGCACGGTTCCAATTGCGAATGACAACCCGTCTTGTTTTCTCTGGTCAGTCACAGCAGCTCTGTTTCCTGCAGGTAATCATGTGATTAAAACGAGTTCTTATCCGCATTTCAGCTCAGTGCTCAGGTATGATGGTTTGAATTTTCCCATGAGTTTGAACGAAGTTTGAAAATTTGAAAAATTGAATGGTTTAGCGATTAATGTGTACGGTATAGATGAACATGAAATAGTACCGGTTTATTTGAGTCGAGCGAAATCTGATAAGCCTACCGCACATCTCCTCATGTTAGAAACTAACATTGAAATAGATGACGATATCAATACAATATGTCACTTTGCATGGATTAAAAATTTATCTCGTCTGCGTTGAGTTCACAAATTTCGGAACATAAAGGTCATACCTGGTTATGTGATAGATGTTTGAGTCATTTTCAAACTGAAAATTGTTGTGTAAATTTGAATAAATGTAAAGTAATATTACCCGACGAAAAGGATAGAATCTTGAAATTCAAAAACTTTAAACACAAAGAGAATGTTTCGTTTTGTATTTACGCTGATCTCGAATGTCTCTTACAATCAGTTGATGACACATCCGAGTCCGAGATTAGAAGGGCGTATGAAAAACATGTCCCGCATAGTATTGCCTACTATTTACACTGTACCGTCGTTAATCAAAATGCAGAATAGATTATCGTTGAAATACAACATGTAGTAGGTCAGTACGTTACAGTATCTTCAAAAATAAGGGAGTTGAAAACGAAAAACCATTTAATTTGGGGGCAAAAATCTCGAAGTTTCAAATAATAAAAAACATATTGACAAAGTTACGGCTTGAGGATCTCTGTTAGAAAGAGACGCACTATAGGCGGCTATGCCGTTCTATGCCATTCTTTCTAGCGTACTTTCTTTCTTTCTTTCCCTTATACCTTCCCAGTGGTGTTGCAGCTGAAAAGAAATTTCGTTTTAAAAATAAATGTTAAATCGCCTTTTTCTCTCTTATTTTTGAAGGTACGAAGATTAACATATAATACTTTTTGACGTATTTTTTTGTCCCCAACAACTTTTGTTTGACAAATTTTTCGATAAAGTCATCAGGTTCCAAATTACACGGCTCAACCGTTTTTGTCAATATTCTCAGAGGTTGATTGCAAAATAATTACCGTCATTCGATTCAGCGTCATTGAATTACCCTCAGATCAAGTTTTCGGATTCATACCGAAGAAGTGCTACCTTTCGTGGATTTTCACTGGTCTACTGCGTCTCTGCCAGCCGAGCCCAAGGAGATAAGGTCAGGATCTCGAGACAATAGGGCTCGAGCTTTTCTCGAGTTCGTTTCTCGAATTAATGGTTGGATCCAAGTCGTATAAAAAGTGAAGTTTATTAAATTACAACGAATTACACGGCTCAACCCTTTTTGTCAATGTTCCCAGAGGTTGATTACAAAATAATTACCGCTATTCGATTCAGCGTCATCGAATTACTCTCAGTCCAAATTTCCGAATTCATACCTGAAAATTGCTTACTTTCGATTTTTTTTCTGGACTAATTTATACGTTCCCTCGGCAATGCGCGATGATGGGGTAGAGCCATAAACCCGGCGCACATTGTTGTGTAATGGACTACGAAGAAGCTTACAAGATTTGTAAGTGAAATAATATTCTTTATTATTTGAAATGAGTCGCAGTTCTCGGTAGTTGGAATAGAAGTAAATGGGAGTCTTGAAGTTCAAGGGAAAAATGTAGGTTTGGAAAAAGAGAATAGGGTTTGGTGGGTGGTGTCTTTAAGTGGAAGGGCACCAATGAATTTAGGGATGGAAATGAGGGATGGGGATAGATGAGGTATAGGAAAAAGGACAGTTTGTTTATTCTATGAATTTTGAGTTGGAGGAACGGAAATGGTTTATTGCAGGACTGAAGATTAAGAAGAATGTTTAGGTCGTAAGATAAAGTGGATTTTTGGGACATCACGTGTGGGTAAGGATAGAAAATAGAAAATAGATTATCGCAAAAATATATATATGTCAGATACGAGAATACGCCCGGGTAAAAACTAGGTATACTCGTCAGGATCTAGGCACCTGAACGTATGTCACGTATCTGATTAATAACTAAACAAATAATTATCTCACTGACTGCCGCAGTGACACGGCTAACAAGCTTTTTATTTATTGAAAACAATATTCGATTCTTAATACAAATAACGACCCGATAGCAATGCTAGTAGGGTGTATCACGTAGAGCCTTTCTTTACAACAAATCCAACGTCTACTCTTGCTCGCTGACCAAAAAGGAATGCCTCGAACACCCTGATTCTCCACTTCAAAAACCCATAGGCCTCTACGTGATACAACCCACTCGTGGTGCATGCACCACGCACCACCATCGGGGGAGGTTCTTCTTAGGACGCACTCATCGAGTGCGATATCGATTGCAACGATGCAGACCGATCCCTTGTCCCTTGGCACCTCGCACTTGAGACTTCATAAACATTGGCCGGGAATCGAGAACGTTGTTTAAAACTCCAGCGCTGTTTATGCTCTTTTCCACGGCAATGCGACATATATATATATATGGGGCATTCCACGCCAAATCGACCTGGTCGTGACCCTCGACCTCTCAGATCCGGTCCGCGAATTTTTGTAAAATTCTTCAGACCTTGAGTAGCACACACAATTTTTTTCAGATTTTTCAAAATAAATTTGAGTGAGTCATGAATTTTTTGAATTTTTTTTTCCAGCACCCCGATGGCCGTGATCGAAAAATCTGAAAAAATTCTCGAAAATTTTGTTTGAGAAATGAAAATTTTCGAACTAAAATTCAAAATGTCTGGGCTCTTGCTTCGACCTGTTTTCTGTTTAGGTTTTTTTGAGAATATCACTATGAATCCGGAAGTTGTTACGATATTTTTTTTTTACGTAGTCAAGTATAGTTGATTCATGACCGATCACGAACAGTGATCGCTCTCAATTAATCACAATTTCACGTTGAGATTCAAGAAAAAAAAAAAAAAAACGCTCGAAAATCAAGAAGCAAGAGCTCAGACATTTTGAATTTTAGTTCGAAAATTTTCATTTCTCAAACAAAATTTTCGAGAATTTTTCCAGATTTTTCGATCACGGCCATCGGGGTGCTGGAAAAAAAAATTCAAAAATTCATGACTCACTCAAATTTATTTTGAAAAATCTGAAAAAAATTGTGATTGCTACTCAAGGTCTGAAGAATTTTACAAAAAATCGCGGACCGGATCTGAGAGGTCGAGGGTCACGACCAGGTCGATTTGGCGTGGAATGCCCCATATGTATACCTATAAATCTATAGACTATATTCTATTCTATTAACTAGGTACACTGTTAGAAATGTTTGTGAATTTACAATACATTTCCTAAACAAAAGTCTTGTAAAATTACAAATCCAATGTAGCAAACTGAATTACTAAGCATTTTTTTTGAACTTACAATTAAATTCCTAATTTTATTAAACTTTTATAGGGAAATGACTAAATTGTATAGTAGAGTTATTGTATTTGTATATTAATTTTACATTTAATGTATAGTAAATTTACTACTCCGTTTATGCACGAAAACTTCCCATACAAGTGTAGGAAGTTCGGCAAGAAATTTTTTACAGTGTACAGAAAAATATAGTTTCACAAAAGAAAAAGTGGGTGTTGTTTGCTGATGCATTTCGGCTCGAAATGGTCCGAGCATAATATGCGTACATGTGAAGGACATCCTTCTACTTGGGCAAATTCTTGCCATTTTCGGCGCCTGCAAATACGCAATGTAGACGTGACTAAATAATAAAAGCTCTCTGAGAATGATCGGAAACTTACGCTTCTTATTTTTAGCAGTTTTTCAACAATAGTTTGTTTTTCGACTATTCATTATTTGAGTGACCAAAAATAAATATACTTCCATAGTCTAGTCGAATTAGATTGAGTTCTATTTCCTTTTACATCCCTTCACGTGACACCGGATCATTGTTTGGTCCTTTTTTGCTTCGTCAAATTTTAACAGTTTTTGATTAATAACTCGGAAAATTTCAATTCAGTCGATGAGTTTCAGGGAAATTCATACAAATTTAAGGAAAAAAAAAAATTAAAAATACGTTTGGAACACATTTTCAAAAAAAAAAAAAACCTCACTATCCGGATTTTAAATTATTAAAGACAAAATTTATAAAAATATCAGAATAAAAGTTTCAAATAAATGTTTGAACAAAAAACTTCTTTATAATAGTTATCTTTACGATAGAAACTCAAATTTGTATAAATTTCCCTGAAACTCATCGACTGAATTGAAATTTCCCGAGTTATTACTCAAAAACTGTTAAAATTTGCATGCATTGAAGTTTGACGATGAATATCTTTTAAACGCTTAATTGAATCGAAAAATCATAAGAGTCCATTTTTGTAGAGCAGTTAATTTCCTACAAAACTATGAATTGCACATTTCATAAAAATTTTTTGTTAACGAGTTATAAAATTCATAAGCAAAACAGCAATTTCTCTTAAAATAATCAAACTTCAACCTGTGATATCTTTTAAACGGTGAGGTTTCCAAAAAATTTATAAGAGACCTTTTTTGTAGAGCGTTCAATTTCCTACAAAAATATGAGGAGCAATATTTTTTAACGAACAGTTGATAGAGAGATATAAATTTTCGTTTCTAATACTGAGGAAAAAATGGAAAACTATAAAGCCGAGGACCTTTCTATCCAAATTAAGAGCTCATATTTCGTGAGTATTTTCCAGAGGTGTCTAGCAACCGATTTTTCAGAGTACAAAATGAAAAACAAAAATAGTCTGTTTTTTTGACCCACCCTACTATATACCCTCCTGAAGCGGGTTTCGGGCCCCTCCGTCAGCCCTATCCACCACAGGCAGCCCATGATTTGGGAGTACGTTCTCTACAAAAATAAATGTGAACCGTGTTACAAAATTCAGCGTGGTCAGACATAACGTGTATGTGATCAACCAACGATTGCTGATAGCGGCAGCAAATAGAATTTCACGATAAGAGCATGAATATTGACAATGTATTTGAAATGAAAGCTTAACCATACAGAGTTGATCCTATCACAAAGTTGAACAATTACGGGATCGACATGTACGACAAAACTGAACAACTTATGCGGAACATTTACTAAGGATGAGGAAGTAATGACTCGGGTAAATATTTCCAAAGCTATACCGTGATTGTCAACAGGTAGCTGGCCCGGTGCTGGTTGACGTGGCTCTCCCACCTGTCCTATGACAGGCATGTGATATAACGAAAATGTTAAACATGGCAAGTTATGCAATAAGGGTCTTGCATCAATGAAATCCTGAAAAGTAATTGTTCTCTGTTCGTTTGGATGACTCAAGTATTTTTTAAACGCACATACTTTTATGATGTAAAAGATGTGGGAACACTGTGCTGAGGGGACCATATTGAATCATCCATAGTAAGAATAAAAAATCTTCATGGTATAAATTTTATCTAAATCCTCCTGTAACATGTTGCATTAAATAATTTAAATTTAGATTACCATTATCGAGAATTTCATTCGCATCTGGTGCTCGGGATGTTCGCATGTTCGCTGCCATCCCGTCAAATGGCAGCTCGTCCAAATCCATTTCGAAGTCTAATAACTAATAACGCGTATGATACGTTAAGCATACTCGATACCAAAAGATTATAGCTATACTTATTTGAAATACTTACATTGTCAGGTGTGATGCTTCGGGATGACATTTTTACTTTTTGAATGATCACTATCGAAATGATGAACACTTTACTACGTGACCTCGGGGAAGTACATGTACCACTACTTCCAAATTTCTTTTTTGTATGTTTTCTGTTTTCAGCAAAGGCTGTCAATATGTACCGTGTTATGAAAAACCTAATTGTCAATTCAAAAAATAGTCAACGTGATATCGGTACTAGGCGATAGCATCTTATTTCGAATCTTTTTTTTTTTACGAGGAAGGAATTTTTGTATAAAATAATAATTGTATAATGTTTGCTTGGTTTGATGTATTCTTTGTGGGTGACTATCACATTTATATAACTAGGCGAAAGGTTTTTGCACCAAAGGTGCCTTTTATGGGGATTATACACTGAAAATTTTCCATCAATTTTTACTTTGCAAAAACTGGAGATTTTACTACGGTGCATGTTACTGGTGAACCTTATTGACTTAATCTTAAATTTTATAATGGCCCATAGTAATTTTAGTTATAACTGAAGTTGGTTACAGTATATGAAAGAAAATGAAGGTTACCATAGTAAAATCAATTAGACAGTCTATTCAAAAATTGGTATCTATATAACAATAAGAAAGTAAGAATACCATTGTGAAAAATGAAAAATCTTACTCCTAAAAATTTTTTTAAGCTATTACAAAAAATATAAATCATTATTTTTAAATCTTTCGCAATACTATTAAATTTTTTAAAGTAAATAATGGAAATTTCTCATCCAGGTGAAGTAAAAATAATTTTTTGTTTTTTTGGAATAATTGGAATAATTTGGATTAAAAAAAAATTTCATCCTCAATTTTCATTTGAGATAGATTTAACTCAAACTGAAAATTTGGTAGTAATTAAAATGATAATGAACCGTTTATAAAAGTAATAAACAAATCTAAATAATAAAGGTAGATATTACTAGGAGATATATTTATAGATATTATTTCGATTTAATTCAACTTTTATTTACAAACATTTAATTTTTTTTTTTTATTATAATCAAAGTTTCATTTTGATTGAAATCTATCCCAAATGAAAATTGGGAATCTTAAATACCTATGCAATTCCAAATTATTTTTTAAGTTACTATACATTTTTTTTTTAACATTTTAGAAAATGGGAAATGATTAACTCAAGGATATTTGATCCAAAAATAAAAAATAAATAACATAAATGAAGTACAAAAACATTATTTATTAACAGGATAATATATACAATACAGTGAATGTCGTCCCACTAATGGTTATATCCAAGTTTTGGGTACATACGTCTTACCATTGATTGCATTAATTTTATGACTGATTATTATATTTTTTGATGCAAATTCTTCTAGAGTTATACATCCCCATTGGAACGTATTTTCATCAGCGATTACAAAACCTTCAAAGTGATTGCAAAAATTAAAATCTAGTAGTTCCTTTACAATCAAAATAACATTATTATTAACTTTTAAAACTATATGAATCATTTCAAAGAACCGGGGGTTATTTTCAGAAGGTTTCATAAGCACTGTGCTAGTTTCAACAATGTAACCATATTTTTTTATCCACCTCAAAGTAACAACAGAATTGTACATTTTTGTATTGGTAAAAAATCGTAGACGTCTAGCGGTAAATTTGTTAGCAATTCTTCAGTTTTAGGACCAAACTCAAATTTGTGACTAATGGTTTGAGTTAAAAATGTATTATTTAACTTAAGTTGGTGCCTAACTGCGATTGAGCGACATACATTTATACGTGATCTTGCAGCGTCAGCTGCAATTTTCCCCTCTTGATGTTTACTTTCGTTTCACATACATGACACGTTATTTAGCGGGCCTACTTTTTTCATAGTCGAAGAGTAGTGTAAAAGAAAGTGGTGTTTAGGAATCAAGTTCTCTGTAAATAACTCTAATCGCAGAGTTAAATATTCCTCAATTTCAGTATTTAATACAATATAAGTTTCAGAATGGATGATAGAACTGGTTACAATTACAATTATACGTTTTAAATTTAAATATAACATCCAATATTCATTATCAGAATCTATTAAATGTCCTATAATAAAACCCAAATTTTTAATTAAGTACAACATTTCGGCCACTGAAATGATGATTTTTTTATTTTTTAATTGATTTTCAGTAATTTCTAAAAGTTTATTTCTTTCATTTTTTGAATACTTAAAAGCCTGTAATAAATTATTAAATAATTTAATTGCAAATTTTTGTTCAATATTAATAAAATGATTGAGAAGTAGTGCAATGTCAACCTGACACACTTCTTCTAATTGATCATGATATCACGAATGTTTTGTAAAATTATGTACCGTAATACACTCCCCACAAAAAATAGCGGGCCACCCAATTTTTGCTTCGAAAAATGTTCGATTTCAAAGTCTCGTAATTCGGCGAAAAATTGACTTAGCGAGTCGTTCGTAGAAGCATTTTGAAGCTCGAAGCTTTATCTTTCAGATGCTTACTTTCGATTGCGTTTATGTTTTTGTTATCTTGAGTTATGGTCCCTTGAACCATCTCGTGTCAAATTTGTGTATCGATGTTCCAACTTCAAAACAACGCACGGGGTCGGTCCCGATCGGAATTTCAATTTCAAGATGATCATTTTGAAGCTTGGAACGTCCTCTTCAAAACCCTTTTTTTGAAATTGCTCTACGATATTTTTTCATGGACTTATGCGTTGCTGAAGCAAAAATTTACTGAATTTTAAGCTCCACCTACGCAAGGCCTCGACGACCTCTTTCGCTCGGTCTCTACAGGTTGCGCGGGTGCGAACCGGAGACTCGTCTCGCATCTGCGGCGGCTCTATCCACGACTTTGTTGCTGTCGCTTCCCGCTGGGAGGGTGGGTTTGATATTTCGCGAAACATCGGACAAAAAATGGTGTTAACACTCTTGTCATGATATACAATTGTCTGAAGGCTCAGATAATTGTAGATATTAGCTGGTTCTAATACGGGTTTCGATGTTCTTTTGATCATAAACTCGTATTTACTTAAATCCCTTTCCCATATAGGCATGTCCGATACTATACTTTCGGGCGTACCTGTGGGTTGTGTGGTCAGCCAGTCCTCCACATCTACGAGGTTTGGGTAAATCTGGGCATGTTTAAGTTGTTCAAAAACTGTTATGTTACACTCAGGAATATAGGTATTGACGAAATTCCTGAGCATATTGTTCGAGATGATTTCCTCGTCAACCACACCTTGCATCTGCGGTACGCATAAGTTACGCTTTACCATGGCAGCGACTGTCTCCTTTTGCGATTCATTCCTCAGCGGGAATATACACGTACGTAGACTCGGTCTTAATTTGTCGTAACCAAAATTGTATGTTCTGATTTTCGTTGAGTCAAGTACTGTACGCGGCAGATCGATTATATAGTCAGTATTCTCAACCATATATTGGTCGTGATAATTGTCAAGACAACTCGCACCCGGTAGCACCTCGTCGTACCACATCTGCAAAACCTCTATAGGGTTGAGCACTGTCTCCTGACGTGGTCTCTGCAGCGATATGACTGATTCCGTTTCCATATAGAAAGGATGTATGATTCGTTGAGTAGCCACATTCGGCTCGCAGGCCAATCCCACAACTTCCTCCACATTCTCCGATGTTTTCACTGTGTCAGTTTCTATACACGACAAAGCGACAAGTGGTTGACGTGTTGAAACCATGCCACCACACAAACTTTGCTTCATACAACCACACGCCATAGATATTTTCACACTTTCATCCTTTTGGTATTGATTTTTCTTATCAATATAGGCCTCTTTCACTCTGTTCTCGGTTGGGGAAATATTAATTAATGTGGCTAATGCATCACTAACAACGGTGGTGTAATAAGTTAACTTCCCCGTGTGTCTAGTACATGCCACCAGTGCATGTGGCTTTGACAGGAAAATCATTTCCTGTGGTTTCACAGAAAGACGCACCACGTATACTTCCTTACACGATTTCCCCTGGAATTCATGTACTGTAGACACGTCCGCTTTTACTGCCGACAATTGATCTTTCTCACTTTGCTTGAAGCAAAGGTATTTCACGTTTGGTAGGATCGGTACGTCCTGTATCCCGTTTATTTTCCTGATGTTTAAAGAACGCATGACGGGGTTAGTTGTACGGCAACCACCCCCAGGATACATAGCAGAAATAGATGCAGCAACATCAGCTGGAAGAAGAGTCTGAGTTGTAAACGTTTCTTAAAATTAATAAAAGGGGAGAGATTTTGGGATATTTTCTGTATCTTGGATTTATACGCATACTCACCTGCTGTAGCTAACAAGATGTTTGAAGGTGTGAAGCGCGAAAGGCATAACCTTAGCTACCTTCGCGGGATAAGGTTACGTGTGGATGACGTTGTGTTCAGTTTCAACAAAAAGAAACAGGAGGACAGAAAACCACCGCACACAGAGTATAGATACGACTGTTTCGAATATCAAGACGATGCACCAACTATGTCTTTTAATATGGAAACTGAAGATAATGCAACAATACTGGCGCACAACTACGATATATGGCGCGAAATACTGGATAGGTGCACGTGTGCTGGGCGGGTTGAAATGTATGCGGCCTACCCCAATGTGGAAGAAACTGTTGTGCCGTATTTTAACGTGCGAATGGATTGCGAGGCTGAGGGCGTAGAAAAACTAATGACAAATGTACAGAGTATCAGCTACAGCTCGCATGCTGACCTCAAACACAAGCTCGTGTGCATATGTCAAACTATGCTGAGTGCATTTGTGCCCTACTTCTTCAAACGAAAAGAGAAGCTGGCCTACATATTACACAAACTGTGCGTATGTATTGAAGATCCATATAACAACACAAACTGCGTAACGCTTATGACACCTATGATACGTGGTGACAGCTTCTCTTCCGAAGAAATGTTCTGCTACAACATGGAACCAATTGAACCGGACGATTCTCATTGGTCTGATGAGGACGATGATTAAAATAAATTAATAGTTGTTAAGTTTAAATAGCGACAAATGTATTTCCATAAATTTTCCGTTCTGTTGGCCTTTTTCTTTTTCTTGACTTTGAAAATGCAGTCAGAAGCAGCACACACTGCGCCCCGGTTCGTTAAATATTCTATAGGCGTACAAATAGATATCGCCCGCACCCTGATGGATAAAATGAATGTTAGTAAGATCTACATTTATGACTCCTCCGATACTTTTAAAAACTCGGTTGTCAATACTAACTCTGGATACCGGTACGAACGCGCAAAGACGGGGCAAATAGGAGTACTATCGAAAGCTGCTCAACACACTATTTCCTGTAAGAATACTTTCTTACAATTTTCTCCGTCGGGTACACCTAGTGACGTACTTGGAGTCTATATATAAAAACAGTAACATGCAGAGTTTCAATCAAAACTGAGCAACACTTTTTTATTCTGTTTATTTAATAGTTTAGACAGAGAAGTATTCCAAAATGATAGAATTTTTTCAAAAATTATTGATGAACTGAAATTTCTAGAAACCACAGGTATTACGGTTGATACTGGCAAAGTGAATACTCAGATATACTTTTCACTACAATTAATACTTGGAGATAACTTAGGGCTGCATACATTATTTGCTTCAACGAAAGCTCTCGTTCGAATTATTTCTGTCGGTTTTGCACGATTCACAGAGATAATATTAGTCAAATTATCAACTAAAAGGATTTCATAATGCGCGATAGAGTTAGTTACGATCTTCATATTGAGAATATTAATCCACAAGAAACTGGTATTAAATCACATTGTACATTCCATCAATTACCTGTGAATATATATATATATATGGATAATTGATTGAATTAGTGTATTACGGTACATAATTTTACAAAACATTCGTGTACATATTTATTCTGATAAACCCGATTATAAAAATAAAAATAATGACCTGTGAATTCGATAATAGACGAGTATATATATGGATTATGGAATATGGGTAATGAAACTGGAATTTTACAATACATTTGTTCAGTTAATTTTCCACATCGAACGTTCAAGAATACATTAATTGTATTTATGCATGGATATTGGCTGAAGCGAATTTCAACAGCATTTTCCACAGTCAGTCACAAATGAAATCTAATCCGGTTATACGAAATTCCAACAGTCAACTTCGTGGCAAATCTGAACATGTTGATTGAGATCGGTACAATTAACTGATCTTCAATTTATGCGTAATTCAAGTACAGCCTAGAAAGAAGTCGGATTTACGCTATACTTCAAAAAATAACTTATTCAACCACGAGAACTCGATTTTATATATCAAATTGAAGGAGCGTTTTATTAGTGATAAACGATATTGCATCGCCGCCATCTGTCGGCGGGATATAGGTAAGCTCGTGTTTCGTGATCTCGGAATTTATTTGTATATTTAAGGGCGTTGACTAGGTAAAAAACGCGGGCTGCTCCGTTTCCCGCGTAAACTGCGAGGAGCGAGACAGCAGACGAACAACAATGACAGAGCATCGTAGCGGCCACTGGGGTGTGAGGAGAATGAGAACGCTGAGCTCCCTACTCCTCAGTAGCCACAGATTTGGTTTAGGTTTAAAATACCTTCGAGCGAGTCTGAGAGACGTTTTTTCATCTTACCCATACTACACTAGACAACCCGAATTTTATAATTGAAAAACACGAATTAAATCGAAGAACTACAGCTCACACGTGCGCGTGAAGAGATTGTAATTCGCGAAAGGAGAAGAGTAGTGGGAGGTTTGTATGTATCCCTAACAACGCCTGTTATTTGTGTCGCGACCGCCCAACGCGGCAGAGCCCGAAATCGCATAATTTTTCCGCCAAATATCGGCGTTCAATGCTTCAGGATGGTCGTGATTCTTCCTAAGCCATTGATCCGATTGTAAAGATCTTGATCTTGATTCAAAGATAAAGGATATAGCTATGAAATGTCTTTCGCCAAATATTTAAAAAAAAATCACTTCTCGTTGTAACTCATCGCAAAGATGGCCTATTTTCAAGATTTGTTTTCGCAAAGCTGAAAGTGAAATCGCGAATTCGGCCAAATAGGTGACCCAGATACATCTTTCATCTATAAGAATCTTCATTAAAAACTCCATTATCTAGAAAAATGAGGGAATGAGAAGAAACGTCCTGAGAGTCTATAAGCGCGCGCTCGGCGAGGCCTAGTCAACGCCCTTAATAAAAGTGAATAGTAATGACTTTTTTCGGACTAAATGGTTTTATTAATAACGCCACAGGTATGTTTCACTCTTTATCTATGATCGCTTTATTATTTCTTTCGTATTCCTCCTTCTCTTTATACGTCTAATGCAGCTCTGTATTTTGAACGCACGGTTCCGTCTGTCCTCCCGCGGTCCAGGCGACGAGAGCGCCCTCGTCGGTCCGCGGAGGCATACATAGCCGTGAGGCCCAAACTCTTTCATATCGATAACCGACAAAGCCTCTTTATCTCTACACTTTTACTCAGTCGAAATCAAAATTGTACCATACTGTGTAGTGAAATCCACCCAGTACTAAATTTGTGAATTGTGAAAAAAGTTTTACTAAATTCTACATAAAATATGTAAAAGTATAATAAGCTTTCACTATTCACGAAACCTGTTGTCAAATTTGAAAAAAACGTTGAGCTATTTCGTTTAGTTCATCGAATTATCAATTTTACAAACATTGATCGAATTTATTGCTCTCCCTAAGTAGAGGGTAGGGTAGGGGTTTGATAAATTTCTTATAGTAAATTTCAAGCAATGTAAAGTAAATTTACAAACACAGTTCACTTACGTACCATACAAACTAGTAAATTTATTATACTCTTTGGTATTTCTCCTATCAAGTTCAACGAAATTCAAAATTTCGTAGCAAATTCAAAAGAAATTCATCGTAATTCTCATATTGCTTCGCCGAGTTTGTGAATTCGGCATACGTTTGTATATTGAATGTATGAATGTGTAGTAAATTCACAATCATTTTCAACAGTCGTGTAGGTAGGTCATAGGTCAGAGTCGACTATATACCCGAAAAGCGTTATACTTCGGGCGTTTCACATTGGTTTCATTCACCACCCACTTACAAAGACCGCACGCACGGTACGTGCCTAAACAAGTACCTATTTACTTCGAAGAGAAAAAGAAAAAAAAGAAAAATAGAATCACGCGGAATTCCACGATCAAACAAACACTCATAGACGATACGTGAAATTGTTTGTACTCTACCGTGTAAATGTTTCAAAATAATGAAAAATGGCATTCACTTTGAAAAACACACATACGGCCCGAAAATGCAAAAATCAAAGTCGAAAACAGTGGACACGATTTCGAAGTATATTGTTTTTCAGAAAATTTGGGGAAAAAACCCCAAAGTTGGAGAGAGAGAGAGAGAGAGAGAAAAAAAAAAAACTTCAAATCTGGTCCATTATTAGCCAAATTACGAGCATTTGAGAAAAAAAAGTAGCACATTTTCAAAAAACGACATCACTTTTGAGCGGTTTGAGGAGAAAATCTGAAATCAATCATGGACACTCTTTTCAGTTAGTACAAAAACATACGCGAGTATCGACCAGAAAAAAAAAAACGAAAAAATAACAAAAAAAAAAAAATGTTCAAGCAAAAACCTCGGTGAGTTGGCATGGAATACCCCATATATAATGTACACATTGTAACGCTACGGTTAATATTTAATAATTTAAATTCGGCGCGGCCTAGCGAGCCCGCCATCTCTGAGTAAGAATGTAAACTCCGTCGTTGCCGCCCGGCGCGGGCCAGCCTCGCCGCGCGGCACGACTCCGCGAAAACCTTTCTCGCAAGCAAAGTAACAACCGTCCTGTTTATAAGACGGGCAGCTCGGCCGTATATTCAGAAGTAAACTGTTCGATAACTGAACGGTATTGATATTGGGCATCGTGGAGAACGCCTCGGCCTCTCTACCTGTCTCAAATATTAAATAACGATTCATTTCGCTTTTGTGTGGTAGCAAAGCTCCTGAGAGAAACCTCGGTCCTCTCGGCTGTCCGAGTTGCCACATCATATAAGCTTATAATCTTTTGTCTTTTTCCAAATTCTGTCTACACCCTTCTGGTACAATAATAGAGTCAAAATAAAGCAAAAATATCTCATTGAGTGTCAATATTAACCTCTCGTTTTAAAGTCAAAACTATCTCTCTTAGAGTTTAAAAATATACTTCTCGCTCAGGTCTTGTTATAATAACGATAATTTAGTAATAGGGATTAATTAGAAAATAATTGTCTAAAACAAAACCTTCGCTATATTTGTTTCATTTTCTCATATAACATCGTAAATAAACTAAAGTATAAGTGTTGAAAACATTTATTTTTATCAATAATAATCACCTTCCTCTTTAATTTAAATAAGCATTGAAATAAGCCCGGGGAATTCTCCCGACCCCCTGAGTAGAGACAGGCTCTTAAAAACAAAATAAAAATAAAGTGACAACGTTTCTTAAAGGAATTATTATTATAAAAAAGGTAGAGTCAATAGTTATAAGTAAGCTAGCGAGCACGAGTAATTGTTTGAAAATAATAATTCAATTCACTTTTTTTAAGAAAAGTCACAACATCCATTGTTACGAAATTTTTCTCCACATTCATTGATATCACATCGCATTAGATGATAAAATTATACATTTCTCACCGGAACCCTATAATAATTTTTATCATTCCGGTCTGCTCTACCAAGACTGCAGTTTACCACATTATACATATTTGCTACATATGAGTTTGGAGTACCTATATATATATATTTCATTATTTTAAACAAGGATATTTGCTGTTCAATATTGAGAGTAATTCGTTATTTACGCCCCGATGGAATACCTAACAGAGACAAATATCCGACGCGTCACTCCGAAATCTGTGAGGACGGAGCAATAACTATAGTTTCGGGTTGTGTAAGCTGAAACAAAAATTGTCGATTTTTTTTTTTTTTCCTCGCCACGGTCTGATACTGAGTAAGACATACTGCACCACAATATTGACATGACCAAGAATGTGATAAAACGAAAATACGTTTCTCTACTTACTAGTCGTCGACCGGGCGCAGCACTGGGATTCATCACCACTATAGCGTCAAAGATATCATTCATCACCCTGGTGATCCTAATATTATCTCCCTCCTTTGTCTTGAGCGGATCGTAACAGCAGAGTGTGTCCCTGAAAAGATATATTACGCTTATATCTGACCATCTCTTGGATGGATAAAGTACGATCTAGTACGGTCTGGTATCATACTGCACCACAATATTGACATGACCAAGAATATGATAAAACGAAAATACGTTTCTCTACTTACTAGTCGTCGACCGGGCGCAGCACTGGGATTCATCACCACTATAGCGTCAAAGATATCATTCATCACCCTGGTGATCCTAATATTATCTCCCTCCTTTGTCTTGAGCGGATCGTAACAGCAGAGTGTGTCCCTGAAAAGATATATTACGCTTATATCTGACCATCTCTTGGATGGATAAAGTACGATCTAGTACGGTCTGGTATCATACTGCACCACAATATTGACATGACCAAGAATATGATAAAACGAAAATACGTTTCTCTACTTACTAGTCGTCGACCGGGCGCAGCACTGGGATTCATCACCACTATAGCGTCAAAGATATCATTCATCACCCTGGTGATCCTAATATTATCTCCCTCTTTTGTCTTGAGCGGATCGTAACAGCAGAGTGTGTTCCTGAAAAGATATATTACGCTTATATCTGACCATCTCTTGGATGGATAAAGTACGATCACAGGTATAACAGGGCAACAGGAGGATAATCTGGACATTCGAGTATTTTATTCTTGATGCTCGAGATTATCCACCTGTTGGATAGGGCTGTTACAATAATAAATTCTTTTCGAATTGTCCGTGACCTCCCCCCACCCCACCCTTACGCGTGTTCCAGCCACAGAGCTCGGAGTGGCGATTCTATTCGTAATTTCTCAGCCGTCCGTCGGCGGTTATATCGGCGCGCTGCTAGTGCAAGTGAAAACTTTCGAGTTTCACATGAATCAAATCATGCCGTAGTAACAATACGTATTATGTTACTACGGCATGATTTTCATGTGAAACTCGGGAGTTGAAAAATTCATCGGGCATCGACTATGCAAATACTACTCACCGACGTGGATGACGGGCGTCGAAGTATGAAAATACCAACATCCAATGGTTCGCCTTCCTGGTAGGAAATAAGAAAATTGTCATTAAATCTTGATTCAGATTCGGATTCGGTTTATCGTGTTACGCGCTCATTGTCAGCCGAGATTGACGGGGGACTATGACTGGCGAAAGATTGTAATCAATTATACACAGGCGAATGTCAGGTGACGGTACGATCAGTTTTTCGTGAAACTAAACAAGCGGCTATTGTATAATTTATTGCGTTCGCATTGCCGAATCGAAATTTAATACGCACGCGTATCGAGTGACGACTCCCGAAGAGAGACCCGCTCGCGGAATTTTTTCCGGGTCAAATCCTAATCCGATTGGGCTATTACGCAAGGGTGTGTAGCAAATTGAATAATAATGAAATAAAATTCAAACGTGTTTTGTCTACGTACGGATGTTTATCTATCGCGTGTATACGGGGGCTGGTTGGTTGTAACTTACCCGCTGTATCGTGCATTTTTTTAAAATGGCGTCGGAAATCTCCAAACCACGAAAATGGCCCCGCTTTTTTCCGGCTTCCCTCGCATCCGCAGCATGCATATTTCAGTTTTCCATGGTAATTTACCCAATGGTCTATCAGCCGGGTCCGCGTAGAAAATGCCGTCGGTTTTTCGCAAATGCGACATTTTGCCGGTTTTCCTGTGGCTGGGGAAAAAAAACGTCCGTGTCGGTGAGCGAGTGAATCAGTACGTTGTCGGTCACAGGTCACAAGTGTGATGTCGTATGTTCGTATCGGTAGAGTGTTGAATGAATTTACCTTTCTTCCTCGTCTTGGCCGGCGGCAGTGTCTCGTCTTCTGTCGTCATCCGTGTCACTTGACGTTCATTACCGACACTGCTTCGTCCGTCGCGCGGCGCAACAGGGGGGGGGGGGGGGTCTCCTGCATCTGGACGGTGACTGAGGAATCATTCTGCAAGCATAGGTTACAGATGACATGGCCTGATTTGTTACGAAAACGGGAAATGAAAGGCAACAGATCTTGGACCGCGGGTAAGAACGTTCCTGCTGTGTTTTTCAATAATCTATCAACAACATTGTACTCGTGACGCGGCCTCTCTGCCCTTTCTCTTTCTCGCTCCCCCGCCCTTATCCCTTATCCCCCCTCATAATTTCAGCTACATTCATTCACGAATGCTCATTCTCTTTACCCCCTTAGTTTTATATGTTATCATTATTCATTGTTCTCTGTTTTACCAGTCACACTCTATGTATTTATGTATTATTCTTGCCCCAAAGTTATCCAGGGAATAATAAATTATCCGTAATCTGTAATAAATCTGACTCCCTTCCCCGCCCCCGTTTCACTATGATCGTCCACGATCGTCTACCATACCGGACTGGACGGGCAGAGTGCTCTTATAATCCACTCGCGTCCATGCTCCTCGATGTCCTCGGTAGACGAAGAGTAGAGGATTCAATTTCTCCGATACCCACTGTCAGGTGTCTGAAATGATAGCAAAAATTTATCAATTACACTGAGACGAAAATCTCGTTGTAAATTGAAGGTGACCTGCTCAAGGTAACTGAGCACGACGTTCACGGGTGGGTGAAACGCCGTCAACGTTGATTCAGAACCCAATATATGACGGCTCCGAATGGCCCGTCGGCTATGATTTTTGGCCCGTTCGACTGTTTATGCGTAGTTGAATTGACTTCAATTCACTTGAAACAACTGAGTTTATGCAACTCAACGCAAAATGCAAAACCCACCGCTCTATTGTTTCTCAGCGATACAGTTTATCTCCCCCTCCCCCTTAGGGAGGAATAGAAATCTGTTTCTGTAGTACGGACTGGAACCCACAATCAGCTTTTCCGGCCACTCGCGACAAATAAAATACTCGAAATACTTTTGTAGCTAATATCGTAGCTAATATCACCCAATTTCAGGACACCCTGGTTGTATATAACTCGGTATACTCACACATCATTGTATATGAAAAATGTCCATTTCTTCGTTATTTTTAAGAACGGCGCATGAGTCCGGAGGTCCGTGCAAACGGCCGGATCAATGACGTCGTAGTCCTGCGGATAAAATCGGAAATCCGGCCACTCATGCGTCCCCAGGTACTCGACGTACCTTTTGATGCATTCGTCAGTTACGTGTTCGCCTGGTCCCAAGGATGCTCGGTCGATATCCGGCAGGGGCCCTGGAAATACGAAAGTCGTTTTGTATTCGCAATTTGTTTTGGATGGAGTTTCGCTTCGTTTCGCCCAATTGCTGCCAGGCGCCAAAAGCTCCACGCGTTAAATGCGCTAGCCTGCACCCAGTTATATTAACCAGGGCTATATACGGTTCAAGGGGGGACACCACTTCAAAGTTTCACATTTGACGCAATGTTTAAGAATTTTTCTTCGAAAAACTGTTAAGCATTTGAATTTTTGGTTTTTTGCCCTCCATCGACACAAGTTTATGATTCTACATTTGAACTTGTGATTTTTTTCTTTTTATACACGAATTTGTGACAGGAAGATCACTTTCTATTATTTCCTGGACGTGGAATTTCGAATTTACTCCTCGAACGCGTCTCCAAATCCCTTGCTCTAATTTAGCCTAAGAAACGTATGTCCTTCCGTCCATACCTAGGCATAACGACAGGTGAGCTGTGAGTACAGCCAACTTTTCGGGATTCGACTGAATCGCGTTGTCTCGTATGGCAATAGCGTAATTGCTGCCTACCCTATGCGTTATATTGGAACTATATCTTGGAACTACCCATATATAGGATTTCTATTATTTGAGAAATATACCTAACATAAGGAGTGCACGACTATCAACCTCGTCTTGGAAGTGGGCTGCATTTGTCAAAAGTGAGTTTCAATAATGAATTTATACATCTTTGCTTGGTATTTCTATTGGTTCTGCAATATTTCATTGGTCCTCCGACGTCCTTAACATATACCCGCGTGATTGTCTTATATGCGTTTATTTACTTATAATTATATTATTTATTATACGGTGCCGGTTCCGGTTCCGTTAGATAACCGACTGGCGCCCAACTTTATCATTCTATTATGTATTGTCAAATCAGAGCCCCGGCAGCCGATGGACCACGGCCGCGCCAGGTGGAATCTTTCAATTACATACTTTATCCGTAGATGCTTCTAATTTTTTTTATGTAAGAAATAGTTTTTTCTAAAATGAATGGTAATTCAAAAAAAGCCTTCAAAACTTTACGAATAGATATGAATTGTACAGATACTGGAATGTACTTGTAAACTATAGATCCTTCAACTTCTTGAAATTCTCGTCTTTCACCAACAATAATTTTTTTCGGTTCTATAAATGTATTTAAATTTTCAAATTCACTAAATCGCCGAAACTCAGTTTCATATTTTGCCAAAGGTGAAAGCAATTCATCAAATAAATCATGAATATTACTAAAATCGTTGAAACTATTTTCTAATTGTAACTGGTCTACTATATTGCTTTCTAAAGTAACCAATATTGATTTAAATAAATCAGAAAATGAATTGATAATTTCATTTATCTTTGTTCTTGGAATCTCAGAGAAACTGTACAATTTAGATATGAAATTGAGATATTGGCGATCAAAAGAGGTGAAATTATTGCAAGGTATATTAATTGATGAAGTATTTTCAGGTTCAAGATTAGAATTTGGAATCCCAAGTTCGTGGTCGTCTATTAAATTAGTCGCAATTGACTGAGAGTCTGTTATAGCATTACTTACAAAAATGTTCGACGAATTGTCGTTTAGAAGGATTGCAGAAGCGTGTGACGTTGAAGGTAAATGTAAATAATCAGCAACAACTTGAGTATGTAAAACTTGGGGACTGTTTGAACTATCATCGAGTTCGTGAAACTTATATCTATGTCGTTTAAATGAACTAAAAATTGAGAAACTACGCGAACATTTGCCATCATCGTAACACTTATATATCTGTAGATCATCATGCATTAAATAGATATGATCAATCAGTTCTTTATTAGTATAGAACTTCTGCTCACAGTGATAACAGGTGATCATTATAACTAATCCTGATTAGTCTCCGAAGAATTATTAATCGTGTGAATCTCGCCCAATAAAGCATTCACAGCGCAAGATACAACATCACCTTTAATATCGATTAAATAAAAACCTTTCTGAATAAATATCCACAACGAATGGCCGTTTATTGGATAATTGCAGTCTAGAGCGAAGCAAATTTTGAAAGCAACGTTCACAGCTTTTAATAATGATTCAGTCTTGTAAGCTCGATTCCCAACTACAACTTATGTTGCTGCAGGCTTAGTCAATTCTCATACGATAACAGGAATTGGCTGTTGAATTAGTGGTGAACTGCGACGCTTGTTTGTTTCATTCAAAATTTCTTCAAGAGCAATAACATCCTATAATTTAAAATTTAATTTTGTTAAGGATTTTTTTTTTCATCTATGTTGAATTCATTCACTTTAGGAAAATAATCCGAGGAATCGTTTATTGTCTTTATGATTTATTTAACTCAAAATTAACGGTACATATCATCTTACAGCCTTTTCAGTAGGCGCTTACACAACTGAGACCCGCTTACTCGCGGTCACCTAATCTAGCCTATTCTAAGTGTATATATTGTTCTCACCTACTCGGCTCTACATACGTACAGACGGTGTATTTAGAACGGAGTAGGGATGTGTATATTGTCTATCGACTCTTAAGGTGTAGAGGTGTACCATATAAATGTATCTCTCGCGCTCTATATTTCCAACAATCTAAAAAAGTTTACGTAAGTTAATAAATATTTACCTTTATATACACTACCGACTGGGTAATAGGTTCAATATAATGCTGTTTATTTCATTTTACTATGGGAGCATTATAAATGAAATTAAGCGACAAGTTAAATTTTAATTAGTCGTAAATTTTACTATGGCCCCCTTGTAAAAATCATCAGACTTACTCACACTTTTTACTTTTTTATGAAGTTTTCTTACTGTTTATGAAATTGTAGCATGCCTAAATTTACTATGGTCCCTAGTAAATTTTTATAAGTCCAATATGATGTTTCGATATTTTTCTAGTAAAATCCTTGATAAGTTCGTTAAAGTTCACCAGTAATATGCGCCCATAGTAAATTTCAACGGAAAATTCTCTCAGTGTACACTAAGGGAGGGGTGGCTACGTCACAGCCCCCTCTATACGTGAAGAGTGGGCCTTGCCCCATTCTTGAGATCGTTCTCAGGGTCGGTCCTCGCGGACTTTTTCGGTCGCGCGTTCCGGGAAATCCGCAACTCGCATTTGGCGATCAACTGCATGTCCTAAAAGCGGGAAAAACCCGGGGACTAGGGTTGTTAAAGTACCCTTCAGCTATTGGATTACTGCTAGAAAACGTGGCTATTGTCTAAGGATACGTTGTCGCGAAATTCTGGTATTGTCCTGCCAGATGTGGTGCGACTATCCGTCTCGGAACGCGGGGTCAGAATTGACCTGGCCTGGGCCTTTCTTCCGAGCCAGATGTGTGGGACTACCCGCTATTCTGCCCGGCCCCTTCGTCGAAAGTTAATTTAAACTACAATAAACCATATTTTATTCGAGCTCGTTTTCTTTGGCTTTATTGAACATAGTTGATTCGACTATTAGTTGAATCCTGCCGCGATTATAGGGTGCTGAACTCTATCAAAAGTACTAGCCTACTAGCTGTGACGTAATAAATCTTAGTTGACTATGAACAACCTAGACGTTCACTCAGTAGTTAAGTGAATCACCAAAATGTCGATTAAGTATTGAAATAGAATGGATTAGATGAATCTAGTTTTAATTGATAAAGAATTGCTTCGTCTTTCTCTTTTAACTTTCGTTTAAACATGCAACTTTCGTCTAACTCCTTTTTAATAAACTTCATATGAAAATTCTATCGTTACCTTCGTGTTTGATTATTTGAATTAGGTTTGATTAAATGATTTCGAGATTTCGAGAAAGGATTATTTATCCTATCAATTATTATAAATTGTTCTTACCTTTTTGAGTTGATTTGAGTTTCTTCCTTAGACTTCTCCGGAACTGCTGATTGTTGTTGATCGTTGGTGATGGTGGGTGATATTCGAATATTTAAATGAATGCAGAAGATTTATTATTCACTCTTTATAATCAGTTTATTCAATGAATGTGTAAATGTGTTTATTATTAACGAATGATTTTCACTGTTCCCTAATTGAATCTAATATTGAATTATGATAATAATATTCTCAATACTTGGATATAATAAGAATGTTTCTGGCTTATTGTTCTAAATTCGAATAGTCGTTTTAAAAGAAACGCTCGAATCTAGGAGGGAGAAGGAGAAATCGGTAGAGACTTGCCCGGCATTAACACAGCTAAAAACATATTTCCAGATATTATAAGATGCCAACGACATAATGAACCATCAGAATATTATCACTGCCTCTATCAAGACACTAGATTATTAGAATTACGGATATTCGAACTTTTTGATAGACAACAACCTCTTAAGCCCATAAATCTCATAGAGGAACAATCAATAGAAAACAATAGAAACAGCAACGATAGGATCTTAGAAATTTTGGAGAACGTAGTCAGGGCATTAAATCTATTAACGACTACCCAGATAAGGATATCCATCTGTCATTTATGGTGTACAAGTAACTAATACTTTACTCATCATAGTAAATAAAAACTTATTTACTTTTTATTAACTTGATCAAGAAATTTAACGAGTTACGAACATAAAACATGACTAAAGTAGTTCTGAGTAACGCAAGGGGTTGTAACTATTGGAAATGGGGTTATCTTAAATAACTAGACTCTGTAAATAAGTGAAGACTAATTCTTTATTCGCTGATCGCTTGGAAGACACATCAGCTCTGTTCTGTTTCCTCTTACGAACTAACTAAAGTGACAAAGGGATGCAACACCCTTGGTCCGATGGCTCACACTCAAAAAGGTTTCACTCATGCAACTCTGTTTAGACTAAAGAAAAGCAGAGCATAAACATCATGCCTCAAACTTCTCGGTATTTTCATAGATAGAAATGTTCATCGATCTCAAGTGGAAACACTAGATGGAAAGAAATATAAATCGTCAAAGACGTATTCAAAACCAACTGATACATTAATTTTTGTTAATTATTTTTCAACGAAAAATCCAACAGTAACTTTCTTAATGCAACATAAATCGTTTCTACGATAAACTTGGGACTAATCTAAGAGAATTATATACTTTTCCTATCTTCTTGCGGGCGCACCACTCTCATTCAATTGCAGTTGTAATACGAGAATCAAAGAGAACTATATATATAAAAAAAATTATCAATAATCAACGTATCTTAAGACTGAATGAATCAACAACCGACGAAACGAACAGGAACGAACAAACGACAACCAACGATGAATCACGAAAACAATGAACGAACAAGGCCGAATGTTCAGGCGACTCCTTGTTATTTGAATTCACGCGGATGTCTTGTGAACGGCTACACTACTAATTAAAGGAATGCAGGGATTTTAGATAAATTGCGGGATAAACACTTCGTACTATTTAACAATATATTTAAACAAAAGTTATATTTACAAAGGTTTATCGAACTAGATTGAGTGAATGCGTAGTTGATTTTAGTTGTATAGGTTGAGTGGTTGAGTTGAGATTGTGTACACTAGATTGAGTGAATGCGTAGTTGATTTTAGTTGTATAGGTTGAGTGGTTGAGTTGAGATTGTGTACACGAAAATTTGTTCTAATCGCGGAGAGTATAAGTCTTTGTTTCTTGAGTTACGGTTCTGAGTGCCAGACGTTGTGATATACTCTGGTAATTTTTTCCAAAGATCGGAGTTTTATAGAAACTAGTAAATAGAGAGACTTACATAAGCTAGCAGAGAGGGAAACAAATTGGGTGTGACAAATAGAATTTGGTGATGTTCATTGGTGGAACTTGACTAAAGACAATAGATAGGGCGTCACGAGGTGGCCTGAAGGGCTGGCGTAACGGTACTCGTTTACCTAGTGTGGAAAACCCTCGGTTTCGCGAGAGCTTGACCGTTGGAGGTGATAAAACGTCTGGCTTGCAGAAGGCAGCGAACGGTTCGTGTGGTCATAAAAAATCTGGCGACCAGCGATGTGTAATTTCCTGTTGTAAACTGCGAACGCGTATGCTTACGTGATTTTCGATAGTTTTTCGGGATTAGCTTAGGGCTTTTAGGGAAGTCCACCTCGATGGTTGTCCTCTACGAAAGAACTCCTTATAGTCGTAGTTAACTTAACTTAATTCTATGTCTAAGGTTAAAAATCTAGAAATCGAATTGTCCGTAGGAACACCGAACTTATTACGTGCTAAAATCTTATCACAAATACAGGACTCAAGGAAAAACAGAACACAAAGAACAATCAATATTCAGGAACGGGGCTTCATTTATTCAAGATCATACAGTTGGAGCGCACTTCCCCGCGCGGGATGGGTTCCCCCCAACGCTCCTCAATCATCAAGCGAATTCTCAATTGATCGTAATCTTTCAAGCCCTCTCTCTCCCTATGCAGGAGCATGCTCTCCAAATACTCGTTCCTGTAACGCCGATCTTCTTTTTCAACCTTTTTCTTCCTTATTTCCTTTATAGTATTCTCCCTCTCTTGCACATCCCTCTAATAAACAGACCAGAACACATTATCTTGAGCACAAGATACTACACATCACAGAAATCCAATTCCAAGTCCAATTTAAGAAAGACCAAATACATTCAAATACGCTGAATTAAGTACAAGGATTTACTGTTTTAAGGAAAATTTGTAACAAAACTGAACACTCACTTCTAGCAACTCGATCTTTTGATGAATCTTAGCAACAAACTGCAAGAGATTCTCTAGAATCAGGATATCCATTTCAAATTTTAGATTTTTTTTTTTCTTAGCACAAGGAAAATAAAACTGACCAAGTGGTGAACAGTAGTATAGCAAGGGGGTTTCTGGATCAACGCGTGTTAGTGCACACGTAAAATTACGGAAGTAGGGGAGTGAGGGTAAATAAAGAGAGACGCTAAGAACGTACATTATAAATTATCGTATAAAAGGTATGTATTGATAAAAAATATATATTAACCGTAATACTAATTATAATAATACTAAATATAATAAACCAATAATATTAATCGTAATAATAACATCAAAAACGTCTTAATACTAATTATAATAATACCGTGACCAATAATAATAATCGTAATAATAATAATATCAAAAAACGTGTACAAATTGTATTAATACTAATCATAATAATGTAAAAACGTATATAAATCATGTTGATACTAATGTTAATAATTGTTAAATTCTATAAAAATATATATTCGTTAACCTAATTCCTCGACACCAATTATTTCTGAAAATCAAAAACAAGAGCTGGTTATGCTATTACGATTCCTCAATGATGAATCATACGACTTCTCAATGGTAAATTATACGAAGCAATCTTGATCGAAGGCACCGAAAAAATCCCGACCGTCCTCCGACCAGCCGGGATGGTCCCAATCATCAACAGGGTGAGGTTGCCTCCACCTACCCTCCATCATCCATCGAATGTTGAAGAAGTCTATGTGTTTCGGTACATTGTCGTAGCTAAAGAGGCTCGCTAACTGAGCGTTGTTTTCGCGGAGTTTCGCTCTCGCCTCACGCCTTTGTCTAAATCGAGTCACCGGCACGCATCGCCCATGCACTTCGGTACAGATTCTGAACTGAATCGAAATAGTCAGTTTTAAGCACATTTTTCAAAAGCAAAAAAATCCGAACAAAGAATCTTTAACAAATTTGTAGAAACATATAAGTACTTCGAATCCTCCGTACATCGGTGAGATAAAATAACTAATAGGACAATTTTTCAAGATCTCACAGTATAAGACATTGGCAACTTTAGTGTCTCCAAATTTTTCACTATTTTTGCCCCCCGGCCACGAGAATGATTCTACCAGTTCATCTGTCATCACGTGTTTGAACGCGGATTTCAAGAATTCCTTTGGCGTTGTTCCGCCGATATTACACAGAAATGTATACTGTGAAAAATACATTTTTTATTCGAAGTAAAAGACATTGATTATTGATCAAATGGCAACTTAATGCCAGAATAGCCGAAATACTCTTACTAGTTTCTTACGAGCCCTACGACTGGAATTATTTTCCAATTCTCGAAATTGTTCGACGGTTTCGAGTGGGAAGCCTTCAGGCGGATCGTACAATTTTTGGCTTATTGCCTCGTCGATATTCTGGGTACCGAATTGCTCAATTATTCGTTTTTGTTGTTCTATTATATTTTTATTCTGCTTTTTTATATCTTCGACTTGCTCCTGAATAGTTTTGTTCTGCTCTACAATTTTTCTGCAAATATAATTTGTAAGAAGCAGATCGAATGAATCATGTCACCTGACAATAAAAGCTTCAAAATGATTTATGATCGCAAATTATAAATTCTATCAAAACTGAATTACACTTCTAGATTTCAAGAAAAAAACCTACTGGGCGATATAAGTTCACCATAAGGAAATCGGAGGGAGCGAGAAACTTTTCAATATATTACGTACTTCAAGCTTTCCATCATATTGAAATCGACTTCTGGGCTCTTAGCCCTGTGTTCCTCAAAATCTTCATGTGGAATGTCACGACCTACATCCATATTCGGTTCGTTCATCGAATCTTTTCTTGGCAGCAAGGGAGAAATTCCACGGCTGCTCGACTGTGCAGTAAGAGACACGATAGGCATTGATTTTCCAGGCTTTTCTTTTCGCATTCCGGACATCTGTTGAGTCACTACATCAGTAGTTTTCCTTGTATCTTTTCTAAACAACCGTTTGAAAAAAAAATTATCCTTACTGAATGGCATGATCCTGATTTTGAATTTTTGTTAATACTCTGATGAGGATAGGATGTAAGAGTAAGGCTACCAGACGTCCCGGATTAGGCGGGACAGTCCCGGATTTCAGCCAAGTGTCCCGGTTTTTTTTTTACCCCAAATTCGTACCGCATTTATAAAAATTGTCCCGCATGTCCCGAATTATGTGCGAGTTCGTTTCAATTTTTTTTCCAAGTATTCGTTAGGCATCGATACGACCCGAAACAACAATAAAAAAAAATAGTATTACGAGTCTGAGACTAATGAATGCTAGTCTGCGATACTAAGATTATAAAATATAAAAACATATATTAAAACTTCAATTCATATGTGAAATGTCATAATTATAAAATACGTAATCCCCTACACTCATGTCAAGTATTATTAAAAAAAATTGACCAACTAAATGATTGAATGCATACATTATTTCGGGGGGGGGGGGGGGGGGGGGGGGGGGTAATAGTGGTGTCCCGCATTTCCCTAGTTCAAATCTGGTAGCCTTATGTAAGAGGCATCTACACACGAGAAAAAAATTAGTTCTTTTTTTGAGAGAAAAAAAAAACATTCAAATTAATACATTTTTGGAAAAGTTATGAGCATTCAAGAAAAAAAACACCTGAAATTTTGAAAAATCTCATCTCGTGAACAGCTTATTTAAAAAATTCGAAATAAATCATGGAGCTCTTTTACACAGAATACAAAAAGATAAAAAAATTCACGCCAGATCAAAAATGTCAATTTCGATGGTAGGTTGGGTTGGCGTGGAAAGCCCCATATGTTCACTTCACAATTCTACAATAGTCCCTACTAGAATGGTGTAAATGCCTTCAAACAGCATATACACGGAGAGAAATTTTGACTCATTTTAGGTAGGTTACTTCGACCTATAATACACTGAATCTTGATTGACGTAATAAGAGTAGAGAAAATGGCATATTTTACTCCAAAACTCGACTTGTAATGAGTCAAATATCAAACGACGTATAGTAAGACTAAGATTGACTTAAAACAAGTCGATAAACGATGTATAATATGCCGGCCAAGCGTCGAGGCGTTACGAGTCAAACTTTGTTCTAAAATACCTCGTCGGAACGGCACAAAACACACCGTTCGGTCGAGAGACTCAGAAACAAGAGTGCGTGGACATGTATATGGCTTTTTTCTTCCTCCTTCACGCACCTCTTCTGCACGCTCTACAAAAATCTTCATCGCGCATAAAAATCCGTTGATTGGTTTGTGAGCTAGAAAATTCTAAAAAAAAAAAATGTTTTTTCCCATGTTATTTAAATGGAAAATAGAAAACCTCAATGAGCGACCTCTAAATATTTTTTTTTTCGGGCTGAAATTTTAACTGGGATCTTTTTTCACCTTTCAACAACTTTTAAATAGGGGATTTTCGAAATTAAAAAATATCGATTTTTTTTTAATCACCCTAATATATATATTATATAATTGCGTTGTGAGTATACAGTACGTACTGGTACGTACTGATTACACACCGCCCTCATAGTATTCCAACTCTGTGAGTCGCAATTTTCCGGCATAGCGTGATAAAACACGTGTGAACGTGAATGGAGACTCATCGCGCCCGCACTCACTTTCGCGCAGGCGAGTGCTAGCAGAAATCATGCGTTTAGACCCTCACGGCATGACTCTCACGCTCGTGAGGGTTACGTGCGTGGCACGATTGTTATCTGGGTATTATCAATCCCAAGCGGAAACAACAAACATAACGAAAACAAAACCGAATGTGCCCGCCAAGTACGTAGCTCTTGGCATGATGTTTCGATATCCTCACACGAAACTCCGACTTCACGACGTAGACTCGCTGAGAGATCGCAGGGGTACGTTCGGTGCTTGGCTTTTTTCTTTATTTCACGACAGAGACTGGCGAAACGTTTTACTTAAAAAACAGTTGTGATTTTCGTGTGGGTACTTGGCGGCTGTTCTTACATCTTTGGACGTTTTTTGTGGGATTTGAAATATCCCGCCGTACCGTCTAGCTAACTAAACGCTTGGACAAATATTCAAAAATCAGGCAGAATTGGACAAAGTATTCCCGAAGTACGTCCAATCGTACTCGACACCTGATTCGTCGCCTAAACTACTTCCGACGATCGGCTCAGCAGCAAGGAAATCCCGACGCTATAAAATGTAGGACGACACAGGACTCGGTCTACTTCTAAGCTCGTCCGTCTTCACGTCAAGACATATACCGAATATACCGACAAACCGTGATGTATCCCGAGTGTCCCGACATTGTTGTATTTCTCTTCTTCTGTTCATTTATTCTTCATTCTGTATTAGTTATTCTGTCATTTCTAGTTTATTATATTTAGTCTTTAAATTCAGTTATAATCCCGTATTCCGTACGAGGAAGTATCTTTCATCGATAAGGTAAGACCTATTTTCTGTAAAACCACGAGTTCGCTCACGAATCCCGTTTAGTTCTTTGGTCTGTTATATATTATATTTTGATGTGACGTAGGTCACGATAACGGCTCGTAAGTCCTAGACTTCGTCCCGAGTATTTTTATAGTCTGATTAAAAACGGATATGACGAGTTGACTCGTGCTTAGCATCTATTTGTGGGCTTTCTTTCCTTATTCTATTCTTTCTTTATCTCACGCTGCTTAACGCATGTTGTAGAGTTTAGTCGCTTCTTTTCTATTCTTTTCTTTTCTTGAATAAAATCGCATAAATGAGAGCAATCGACCTGTAGACAATAAATATTCCTGAAGATAGCGAGTGTAGAAGCAAGCATTTGTTATTTAATTTATATGCTTATTTATATGCTTATATGCATTGAAGCCGTACGCACCGGAGGGACGAGAAGCGTGTCTGTGCGCGCTGGGTTACGACGCGATGCCAGGTTCGCCCTGAGCCGAAGCTGGTCCCCAAAAAGGCCCGACTGCCCAAGGCAAAGAGCTTTACAAAAGATGCATCCTATCAGCTGTAATCGACGACTAGAAGGCCTGAGCCAACCACAACTGATTGATTGATTGAATCGTTTATTATGCCCTAGAAAACCTTGGGGGCAAATGGGGAAATAGCAAAAACAATAAAAAGTATAATACAAAGTAGCATAAGAAGGAATCAAGAACAGAAAAGATCATAGCAGATGGAAAGAAGCCAAACACCATGGAGGCGAAAAACATACAAAAGAATAAAATAAAATACATAAAATAGACAATAAGCAAAGCATGAAGTAAAAAGCAGTGTACCAAAAGTAAAATAAAAACAGTAACAAGTAAAAGCAGTGACATATAAAAGTAACATAGAAATAAAATAACACACTTATCAACTAGCTTAAAAAATAAAAATAAAAATAACAGGCGACAATGAAAAACAGAGCAGAATGTTAGGTAGATTCAGTATCAACTGAGAGAGAGAGAGAGAGAGAGAGAGAGAGAGAGAGAAGCGTTTATTAAACCCTGGGATCGCGATCCCCTAAGGATTACAGTGAAAGCATACAAACAGGCAGAAGCTAAATAAGAGGGGAAACATACGGTGTGAGAAGCGCCGTTGCTGTATGACAAATGAAGAAGATTGATATATATGTAGTATCACATATTGAATAAAGTTGCTATTAAATAAATATATACGAAAATGTTTATTTAATAGCTCTAAAATCAACAAGAGTCAATAGCGATAGCGAAATTAAAGTAGGCGCTGGAGACGTGCATTACCAACCCCGGAAAAATCGGTTATAAACCATGCAGCAGTAGTCAAGAAGAGGCAAGATCAAAGCAAAAACGAGCGTGAAGTTTAGCGAGCAGAACAGAGTGAGTAATAGAGTTGAAGGCTTTGTTGAAATCAAACGAGACAAGAAGGCTGAGCTTACGATTATCAATACCAAGGCGACATAACGTACTGGTACATGGTCCCAACTTCGGTTATGGACTTATAACCATAAGGAAGACGAAGAAGAAGGCGAACATCCTCCGTGAGTTTCAGCAGCGCCGACTGTGTATTGAAACCAGGACGAAAACCGCACTGTCAAGGGTCAAGAAAGTTATGACGATGAAAAGACGACGTTGACTTGACCTTAAGCAGAGGTCCGCGCTCTCTTCGACTGAGTTCAGGGAGTGTGACCAGAGCTTTTCAGTTTGGAATTCAGTACGAAGTGAGTAATTTACTATAGAGAATTACTAATTACACCAATTACCTTGGAAGCCACTCTCCTTGGCCTGACTGCTTGACTTGCCTTCACTGTCCTTGAAGTACTGGCCTCGCCTACGTGACTACTTGCTGTCGGCTGTGGGACGCGTAATATTTGCGTGATCTTCTCACTCCCACTTGATGATCCGCTGTCGCTATGGTCTAATTCTTGTGGATTCCTGCGGAGAAGTGACCTCTTCACTGTGAACAAGAATAATCATTTTATATTCATATTCAACCGATGTACATGAGGGATTCGACGTGAAGTGGGCCACCCTCCAGACCTCGTCACCTTCCATTTCATTCGTATTCAAGGAATTGGTTGTACTATATGAGTGTACCTTTCCTGATTTTTTTCAAAACTTTTCGGCCTGCCGTCAGGGAGATCTCTTGAGTCGAAATTCTGCGATTTACGAAATCCAAGAACTTTCGATCGATGATATCTCAGCATTGGAATGTTGTATCGACACAAACAAGGTGATCGATGTATTTGTCTTGAATCCAACTTTTGGAGAAAAAAATATTTTGGATCCTCACAGACGCGTTTTGATCGCCGAAAATTGATTTGTGGAGAATCCGGAATGAAATGTTCCAAAATTAAAAAAATTTCATATTCGGCGAAATTTCGTTTCTTTTCTTACGAATCAATTTTTGGTGATCAAAACGCGTCTGTGAGGATCCAAAATATTTTTTTTCCAAAAGTTGCATTGAAGACGAATCCATCGACCACCTTGTTTGAGATAACTTCGGAACGGGGGGCGAGAAAATTTTGAAAGATACATATTTACTCACATCTGACGATGAAAAGAAGCTCGAGAACCAGGCTCCTCCATCTCGAGGATGCCACGCGTCGTTTCGTTGCCGCAGTACGTACTATGAACAAGAATAATTATTTTATATTCATTGTCAACCGATGTTTATAGGTACCTGATAAATTACTAAGTTTTATCTGCTGCTTTTATCACCCTAGAACGCACGAACACAAAATTTTTACTCACGTCTTATCGTCCAGATGACGGCGCAAACGCATTTGCGGAATCTCTTCAAGCTCAGCGCCCGTGTGAAATGGCGCAAGAGCTCCTCCCGGGTCGTCGGGGACAACTTCTCCAGCTCGTCGATCTGAGGCAAGACTCCGGCTTTTAAAAAAAGGGTGGTCTTCCCGTAATAGATGGCGTCTTGCGATAATTTTTGGTTTCCGACCAGCGTCTAGAAATAACGATTTTAACTTTGAGGAAGTCTTTTCCAAAGGGAATTAAAGTTGACAATCAACAGTATAACAGCATAGGGAACATCAATATATCAATATAGGGATAGAATTATAATTTTGATGAATAACTCACACTGCAAAATGATTTCGCGTCTAATTCCCGCAGCTTCGGCGGCAGATATTTTTGGCAAATATTTTGAATTTCTTCATATGTAATGCGCCGTGGATATCCATGCGTCATTACGTTTAAAGCTGCGTTGAGGCCTGCATAGTATAGTTGGTCGGCCACCATGCCGCCTTCAAATAAGAAGGGTGCACTTTTTGCGTTCGGCTTGACACAGCAGATATAGGACGACTTCTAATAATAATATTGAACAAAGTTATTTTTCGAAACGTTATACAGGGTGTCCCAATTTAAAAGACGCATTACGTTTGCAGCCGACCTAACGTTTCAATTGGAAAATGTGTCCTACAAAAGTTGTTCGGTTTAGAGGGGGACACATGAAGAATTTTTTTTCTGCGGTCTAGCATCATAATTGGTGATGCTGTGGAGGATGGACCAGTTTTTTTTAAATGGGATCATACATTTTGGTTTCAACCAAAATATTCTTCATTCAAAAAGCGAGTGAGAGCATGTATTGCTGTTGATGGCGGTTTTTGTTTTTTTGTTCTATCTCACGAACTATTCATTTTACAAAAAAAAAAAATTCCTGAGAAAATTGTACGTTTTTGAATAAAGAATATTTTGGTTGAAACAAAAATGTATGATCCCATTTAAAAAAACTGGTCCATCCTCCACAGCATCACCAATTATGATGCCGGACCGCAGAAAAAAAATTCTTCATGTGTCCCCCTCTGAACCGGACGACTTTTGTGAGACACATTTTCCAATTGAAACGTTAGGTCGGCTGCAAACGTAATGCGTATTTTAAATCGCGACACCCTGTATGTTTTTAACGGTTTATAATCTTCGAAACTACAGCTTAATGAAAACAAAAAAATTTGGTGCACTGTGGCTTTGAAAATTACATTGTTAAAAATAGAACTGAAGAATGAATGCTTACATTTTTTTTCAATTTCTTGAGCAAGTGAGCGAGATCGTCCTTTAGCTGAGTTATCAAATTTTTCTTGCAAGGCGTGTCCCTCACTGCTTCACGGACAAACCCGTTGGTTGAATTCGATAACACCTGCCGGAACGTATCTCGAATGCCACCTACGTTTTTCTCGAGAAAATTTTTCTGAAATAATACACGGTTTATAAGCACACGAACAAAACACTAAGACTTGACAAGACGAAGGTAAATTTGCAGGCACTGATCGGGCGAGCTAGGTGGTCTAGTGGCATACGTCCCCGGTTAGGCAGCGGTAGACCTGGGTTCGATTCCCGGATCGCCTGTTAATTTTTCTTCGTCATTAAAATTCAAGTTTTAGCTTCTCTTGAAATAATACAGATAAAGAAAGATTTTAATAAGGTATGAGGTATTAGGTGGGCAATTTTGATTATTTTTTTTGTTTATGAATATACCCTACCAATGTGTGACCTTCATTACAAAAGCCAAGGCAAACCAAAAATATGCAAGATCAGTTTAACAGACATAACAGAAGTAAAAAAGAGACAAAAAAGTAAGAGAGTAAAAAAAAGACTTCTATGATGTTTGCTATGGGGTAAAAAGGTATTTCACATTGAATAGTTACTGTTTGATAGCACACTGGTCCGGCATAGTGCTGCACCACGAAACCCTCGTCGTCCTGTGGCCTAGTTTTTGATCTGTAGACAGCTTTGCTGGGCTTCAAGATCCCCGACTTACTTGAGAATTTCGAGTGAATCGAGTTTGTGAAATCCTCGATTTTATTCGCGCCCACGTTAGTGAAGTCTGTCATTAATTTGAAAAACCCGCTGTTCCCTTCGAAGGTTTCTGTAAGGTTTTTGAAATGAAACTTGAAAATTTCTTTTCTTTTCTTTTATATTATCTTATATTATTTTTTTTTATATCATTTCATATCATTTCATTTTAATTTTTGTTATTCTCATTATTTTGCTTGCGTGAATACGATTTGTGTGAATATCATTTTATTTTTAATTTTGTTATTCTCGTAATTTTGCTTGTATGAATACCTTTCTCGCTTTCTTTATTACTATTTTATTGCTTTACTATTGTTATTCGTATTATATTTGTGATTTGTTACCTTCTTCACTATCTTTATTCTATTTTATATCATTTCACTCTGTTATTATCTATGTATTGCGCGAGGCTGGGATGTCCGGGTGACACACTTTACTCACATCGCGCTAGTTTTTTATTTTAAATTTTATTGGCAATTTTAACCTTAAGTCTATTCTAATTTCATTTTTCATGTCAATTTTAATCTTAAGTTTTACTATGACTTGGTATTCCTCTTGACCTTTTATTCATTTTAAGGATCAAGTCATGTTATATATAATCACTGTGACGTGGATTTTGTCAAACCTCGGATCTAGACCGGATCACTAGACCACGAGGTCGTCCAGTCGACAATTGGCTAAGAAAATTATAATTATTTATTGCTGTTGGGCGCCAGGCGGATAACCGCCACGTTCAAAATTCTAAATTCGAAATACTTGACAATACGGGTACTCGAAGCGTCGGCTAGCAACAGTACCGCGGAGAGGGGTCGGGATTAATATGAAGGATTAGCTAGGCGTTGAATAACGACTCGGAAAGTTTAAATTTAACAAAAATAATACTGAATTTATTCAAAATAGGTGATATAAAAAGATCAACATGCTTTCGCGTACCCGGGGGTACTTCCCCTCGGGTTTAAAACGACTACAGGCCGTTAAACGGCGACCTGGCCGCGATTTGCGAGTTTTACAATAATGAGGATCAACTAATACGCTCCCACGTAGGGTGGCAATAACAAAAATAAATTAACGAATAATCAACTCGACAAATCTAGTCCTCGCGGGACAACAAATCAACTTCACAATTAACAATGAGACTTAACGACTAACGAGACGTAGCCTGCGGCTGTAAATAACAAAATAGTAACAAAATAATAACCGAACAATAATACTGGCTTCGAATTACAGAATAAATAACAAAATACGGATTCGAATACTCGACCAGCAACAATATAGTCGAGCCTATGGCTCGAAATTAACAACAAAATAATTCCAACAATATGGCCCGTGGCTCAGAATTAATAACAGAATAATGCCAGCGGCTCGAACTTTAACAAAACAATTAACAATAGCGACACCGATCGCGTACGGCGACCGGCACGCCTTCGAGGGGCGAAGCCTCTCGGAAAGAAATATTTACAATTTAATAAATAATAAATTAACTAAACCTAACTTAACCTAACTCTGCGATCAACAAATATTAAACAATAAGGTCTCGAACTGTAGCCGAAATGACCAGCGCGAAAACAAAAGACTCGAGGTCTCGACAACAAAGCTCTTCCCACAGGAGGGAGAGAGAACGACAGTGACCGACTGTCTTCGTCGCACTCGTGTGCGAATCGACTATACTCAATAAACTCAATAAATCACAAAAATTCTCAATAAATGCACTCAAAAATACAATTCTCTATAACATGAGGACACTGGTGACGGCCTACCAGTCGGAGATCGTCTTAATTCGATCTCAAATACTACAGAGCCTCGTGGCTGCACAAAGGCAAGGCGGCAGACGGCCGTTGCCAGATTCAAATTAGCATGGGTAAGAATGGCTAACGCTTACCGTCTTCCAGCCATCGAACGAAAAGGATCTTCTCTCTCTGGCAATCCATCGAGAATCCACACCAAAAATCCCTCGGGGAAAACGCACTCAATTCTCAACAAGAAAAGCAACTACAAAATTACTCGAAAACGGCCTCGAGGGCGAACCAAATCTCTAATACGCTAAACGCAATCACACCCAAAATCGCAAAGGAAAGGCACACACGTGCTTGCCACGCTAGCCTAACGCAGAGTGATCTTAGCCGGCGTGGCGCCGGTACGCATGGGCGTCGTTAGACCCGCAATTATCGATTCGCTAATCGATCCTATGATTGGCGTCATAAGGGTGACGCTACGTCACTCGGCGCGAATCCTTTGAATTTCGCCACGGTGTCTTTTGCTCCTTAATTTAGAGGAACACGGGACGTTGAATCTTGGCGGTGGCGGGAATCTCATCCACCACCTCGATCCCTCGGTGCAGAATGCTCTCGGCACTCCCCCGTGTCCTCTTCGAAGTTGTGGAGGTGGCGTTCGTCGTAGTAATCCGCAACCTCAGTGCGTCGGATTTTGTGCGTTCGTCGGCGTGCGTAATCGTCGTCGCTCAGACCCAAAACTTGGCCTCGTCGTCCACATGTTAGAGAAAAGTTTGAAAGAAGAAAAACAAAAGAATAAATCATCTATTTCAGAATTCTAAGTCGGTCACGGTCGTCTCTCGGAGTCAATCAAGGCCTCGGGGCCATCCTAAACATTCATACTATTGCCATTCACACTTCAACCCCCGCTTAATTAAGGTCGTGTCAAGGGGTGAGGAGCGCCTTCGAGGGGCTGCTCACTTAAGAAATCATTGGACCATTTCATCCGAAATCAGACAGGGAATCACGAGGGGAATCACTAAAAATCGCTGGAAACCGCTCGAATCGCGCGATTCCTGATTTCGAAAATCACGGGAATCGCAGTCGAAATCACAAGAAATCGATTCCTTTTGGAAATCGTCGTGCCACCGAATTTGCGAGTGAGCAGCCCCTCGAGCGCCTTGCAACATGCAATGTTACATCACATACAATCACATAGCCGATAGCACATATCCTATATTCTATTTTTTATACTCTATACTGTATATCTTTATTTACTTCATATCTTTATACTCTATACTTTATATCTTTATTTTACTCTATATTTTTATACTCTATACTTTATATCTTTATACTTTATACTTTAAATCTTTATTTTATACTTTTTCTTTGCATCCTCTGTGCAAATCTCGACCTCACATTCTATATTTCTATTTTTTTTTTTTTTTATCACATGACCATTATATTCATACCAATTTCTATACTCATATCTCACCACCTGCTGTCGATTTTTATATTTTAATTTTATGTCTCTTCTTTGTAACCTGCCTGTGGCCCTTAGGGAGCATTGCTCCAGGGACAAATAAATTTTCTATCTATCTATCTATCTATCATACTCGTCTGCTATTTATGCACATGTACTGATTTCATGTATTTTTCTATGGTCCTTAGGGAGCAACTGCTCTAGGATCAAATAAATTATATTCTCTCTCTCTCTCTCTTCTCTCTTTTTAATTGTAATATTATTGTTTATGTAATATTGAACAATTGTAAATAGTATTGGATAATTGGAAATGAATTGACATTTTTTGAAACTGTACAAAAATCGAACTTCATTCATGCATGAGAAAATATTAGAAAGAGAAAATCTATGCTTCGTCGTTGAGAGAAAAGAGAGAGAAAAAAAGAGAGAATGAAATGAAAAAAGAGAGAGGAATAATAGAAGTTTCACTTCCGTCGTGCGTAAGCTTGACACACTCAGTTTTTTTTTTCAACTTAGTGTGAGAAATTCGAAAAAAAATGCCTGTTAGCAGTGTGCTCGATTCAGTCGTTCTGAAGTGAGAATTTTTCGTTTTTCAAATTATTTTCACATGTCTCACCAATCAGTGCATCGTTGTTTTTGTAGATGATTTTAGGCAGCTGCAAGCCCTTTTCTTCAAGCAGCGCCTTCTCCGATACGATGACCGAATTTATGAAGAGATTATACATCTTTTCGTTACTATGATTTATGCATAATTGCTCTAAATCGTTCCCTTCGTAAAAGTTTTCTGGAAAAAATAATTATCATATCATATGTATACTTAGATCAGATATACGAATGACGTTGGAGACGTCATGTAATAGAATCTATCAAAGGGATCAAACAGAAAAATCTGAGTTCCCTAGTCTTTTTCTGGACCCCTCAAAGAAGCGTCTTATCAAATTGTCGAGAAGCGAAACCTATTCGTTTAACTGATCCTGCCTCATAATCTTGATAGATAGAACATTCAAACCTGAAATGTTGAAAAATAAATGGGAACAAAATAGAAATTACCGAATCCCGCTAGGTCAAGTAGATAAATACTTTTTTCGAATTCATCAACCTCGATGGTGAAGTTTATTTTCTTTAGAATGAAGTCGAAAACTGAGCTGTATAACGCTTGGGCCAAGGCGTCTCGGCTTTTTATGGCCTTGATTGTGCTTACATTTTTTCTGAAAAAAGAGCATGTATAAAATTTTGAATACATTCTTAATCAAACCTTTGGTCTCATTATTAAGTATTCCCAACAATTTTTTAAAATCTACCCAGTTAACAATCGTGCGCGCATGGTGTGTGCATGGTGACGGCACACATGCGACTCTTCCCGCACCGTGTGCTCGCATCTGAGTCTGTGTCCGCAATTGATGTCCACATGTGTTGCACGTCGTGCGACTCATTGTAAATTCAATACGTACGATTTTTTTGAAATGATGTCTAGGAAAAACCTTCGAAAATGAATGAACAAAAGGGGTGATTCCAGATTTGGTCTGAGCTTTCACAATTATAACGGCGAGCGGAAAAAAAAGAAGAAAATGCTGTGATGTTTTTCCTGAATTCAATCAATCACAACCGGTCACCCATTTATAGACCGCGCGCGACGTCCCTTAACTTCCTTGAATATGCGAGCTGTAGTGTCCGACCGGCCCCAATTCTCTGCTATGACTATTATAAACTTTTTAGACCTATAACATATCCGCCTCATCCATACATTGGAAACAGATTTGTAGCAGAATTTTGGCGGTCGTATATTTGGCGGTGGAGAATCCAGATTAGTTATGAGTTTTTATAGAATTATAGCCAACTGAATTTGCAGGATGGAATAAAAATTATAATGAAAATAGAATTAATGCATATAGGTTTGTTTCATGTACCTATACTTTTTTTGATAGATCATACTGCAGTTATATACAGTGAGTTTTCGTATCACCGGGTCACTCGTTGATGCTTAACAATGAATTCACAATGAAATGAGCGCGAATTCATTCAACAAGTGACCCACAGATACGAAAACTCACTGTATAACTGCAGACGAAATTGAAGTATGATATTTCTTATTCATATGTTTGATGGCCCGTTCTGCGAGCTATGCGCGATTTTCCGTGAATATGACGATTCCGCAAATTCAATTTTGCAATTCTTTCAATATTTTTTTATTTTAGCGATATACAGTAGAACCTCGATTATCCGAACCTCAATTATCCGAACCCTCAATTATCCGAACCATGATATGATTTATCCGAACACTCAATTATCCGAACATTGGCTCGGAAAATATATTCTTGCCGGAAAATATACATTGTTGCTCACTGATTTTGCAAAAACCGCCGGTCATATGGACGACTTTATGAAACCAAAAAAATTAAATAAGCGTTCCGTGTATCAAAGAGGTATAGTATGTATTTATGTTTAATATAGACCGTTTGTCGATTTAAATTTCCGTGTATTCATTATTATCCCTTGAGATGAAAATAGCATTTCGATTATCCGAACTTTTGATTATCCGAACCAGGCTCGGTCCCAATTAGTTCGGATAATCGAGGTTCTACTGTAGTCAAATTATAACATTATATCTTTCTGATATATCTCGAATAGCGTTCATATATGGGGCATTCCACGAAGTATCGATCAAGATCGGAAATCGATGTTTCTGATTAACTCCAAATTTTTTTCTGCGAAAGTACTGGTCGAAAAACAGAGCCCTGATTTTTTTGAATTTTTTTCAACCATCCGTATCAGAGATATTGCTATTCCAAAACCGAGCGGATCCCCCATTTTCTAAAATCTGAAAAAAATCACAAAATTCTGGGAAAATATAACAAAATTTTTGAGCCATGTTCGAAGATGGACATTTCATCACAGCAAAAGTTAGGTTTCAAAAGTGATGGAAATTTCGAAAAATTATTCTCGGAAAGCGTTTTTCATGTGAAAATGAACAGGAAAGTTCCTAATAACATAGGTCGAAAAAGATATAATCACAAAGTTACAGAGACGAAGCTTGTGAGAAGTGTTACATAAGCAGCTGCTACCAACTCGCCGCGGAACGTACCGTGAGCAAACAATACCATAACATACAATATAAAAGTAAACCTCATACTTTTTGGTGCATCTCATGATTGACTTGCAAGCTAGTAACAATACAATCCACATCGAGACATCATGGTCGGTGCTGTAATCCGTACAACTTGAAAGGACACAGAAGACACCAAAGTACAGAGAATTGCGTATTGTTACACCGGCACTAAAATCACTCCTTCATCCCTCCTCTGTCTCTGACTCTCAATGTAATAAATTCACATCATTCTCCGTAACTTTGTGATTATATCTTTTTCGACCAATGTTATTGGGAACTTTCCTGTTCATTTTCACATAAAAAACGCTTTCCGAGAATAATTTTCGAAATTTCCATCACTTTTGAAACCTAACTTTTGCTGTGATGAAATGTCCATCTTCGAACATGGCTCAAAAATTTTGTTATATTTTCCCAGAATTTTGTGATTTTTTTCAGATTTTAGAAAATGGGGGATCCGCTCGGTTTTGGAATAGCAATATCTCTGATACGGATGGTTGAAAAAAATTCAAAAAAATCAGGGCTCTGTTTTTCGACCAGTACTTTCGCAGAAAAAAATTTGGAGTTAATCAGAAACATCGATTTCCGATCTTGATCGATACTTCGTGGAATGCCCCATATATACATATAATTATATTATATTTACTAATGGTTCAGTGGGCAAATTACGCTCGCACTGAGACGCGCCGCATGTTATGCGACGCATATCGCTCGCACTGAGATGCGCCTCAACGCCGTGCGTGCGAAAGTGCAGCGTTTTCGCGTCCACCGAGGTGTCGGCGAAACTATCAGGAAAGGGGCCTTAGCTGGAGGAGCTCTCCTATCAATGATGTTGTCTTAGTGGGATGCCCGTTCGGGCGGCGAGGGTAGGAAATTTAGGAAGGGGAGTCCCCAGGCCTTGCGTGGCTTTCGGGTAGGAGTGGTGAGGAGTGTAGTGCGGGGGATAGGAAGAGGAAGTCGGGATTTATTCGAGACGCGGCTGGTTGCTCCGTAGAGCCGGTACCGGACGCGGCTGCGTCCGTACCCTGACGCCTCCTGGCGTAGGCTGGACTTCCCTTGACTCTAGGCGGCGAGACGTCACCTTAGATGTGCGTGGTGGTGGATATGCATCGAAGCAGTAGACGAGAGCAGGTCGTGGGGTCGCGGCGGCGTTCGCCATTGTTGAACCTTTGTCATAACCCAATAGTTGCCTATGGGAAGGTTTTCCCCATTCCTGCAGCTGACTTGTTTTTTACATGTGTCAACTGCACACGTTTGCTTACGTGGTTCAACTGGTGCCCGTCCAATATCTGGATCGAATTGCTGTGCAACAGGCCCAGGAATTTCGGCCGCAACTTCGTCCCGGACAACTCCGGCCCGTCGGCCACGGACAGCTCGCCCTCTGGGTCGAGCACCACGACCTTTACCTGCGAATACATCACTCGCAAGTGGATAGTATATAACTGGGCGATCGGAGGGTGATATGGTGCCACCTGTAAAATGACGATGAAATCAATTACAGTCAAGATTATACTTTCGAAAACCCGATTTTTGCAGATCAAAAGTGGCATCGCAAACGTGCACATAATGCCATGATGACGGAAATGCGAGCAGATCTTTGAATAGTCCTACCGATATTCGTGATTCAGTGAGGACAATTGTTAAATTCCGAAAATAATCTTCACGGGTTGCCCCCAGAACGTAGATTTGAACGAGGATAAATTTAAAAAAATCTCCTGTCAACTATAATAACTCCTTGAAAGTTATCTCAAATTTAACAGTTCGTATTTTTATGAAAATACTACGTTTGATTAATGTTATGTTATGTTAGATTAATGTACTTTGAATGTTCCGTCGACGTAGATTTCGGTGCAGGTCGCGAGTGCTTCGAGCATCTCGTCGCTGGCGAATATAAAAGCCACCGATTCATCAGCTCCTTCAACGAGACCCCGGTAGACACTCTGCGTGGGCGCATACTAGCGTGCTTCAAAAAAAAAAATTTTTTTTCCGTTCTTACCCCCTCAAATGTTAATGGTTTAGAAGAAAAAAAATCCCCCCCAAAAATGGTCTCTCTAGCTCAACTCTAAGAGGTCGCTCTTTTCATGTTAATTTCCCATTTACTTAACATGGAAAAATTTCTCTTTTCATTAAAAGTTATATTATTCGCGAACTACTTGATATTTTTCGAATTCACGCATAGATCCTTGAAGCTGATTCTTTAAGCTTTCCAAAACTCACTAATAAAAAATAAATAAAAAAACAAAAAATAATAATAATTAATGATTTCTTTAAAAATCAGTACTTTTCAGATGGCTTAAATTTGTGTTTTGATTATGATAATTATGCATTATTATGGATGTCTTTCCACGCTCGTCAGAACTATTTACGTTATTTATATACAAATGATTAATAGGTGTGATTTGATTAACGAAACTTACATGCTATATTATGGATGCGGTTCCAATGGGTAACGTCTTACTCCGGGGATTGGCCTAGTTTGGTGAGGACTAATCACGAGTGACTTTCCGTCGAAGTCTATTTGCTGGGGAACTATAAGTTGAATGCCCATCTAGTTCAGATAGTCTGAATTGAGCTTGGTTTCAAAGTTGTTGTCCAACTCCATGATTGAAGACCTGGTTTATATTTGCCAACCAGTTCGCTGGTATTGCGTCAGCTCCGAATCTGTAACATACTGAGTCAATCTCAGCGTTGGTTACTCTCTGTATGCGGTATCTCATTATTGCGGAACTTGATGCTATGCCTGATACTGTTTGGGTGTAGCTATTTGTTCTCGCTAGTTTGTTCGTGATGTTTCGAAGCGGTTCTACCGCGGCATCATCTGGCGATCTGGATACGTAAGATACTTGGGCTAGGGATCCGATTGTGGAAGTGGGGAATGTTGCGACAGCTTTACATTTTGATGTTTCAAGTCTATCAGCTACTGATTTCAATAAATCTTGGAATATGGGTATGTTTGCGATATTCCTGGGTAGCACATCTTGTGCCGTAACCCTTCCTTCTTCAAGTGTTGCGCGTTGATCATCAGTTAACCTCTCTTTTCGTGTCCATCCGAGTAGGTTCTCGTTGGGTAGTTGAGCTGCTGCTTGCGCTGGTCTAAGACCTTGGGGAAGGTCCCAATCAATAAAACCATCTGGCGCTAAATCAGCTTGCATCTTCAGGACTGTTACTATAGGTGCAGGTAGCGTCTCGTATAGTATATGGGTTTGGTGATCTATGATCCCAAAGCTTCCTGCGATGCCATTAATTCTGTGATCGGTTAATATGGCTTGGAGTTGTAGATGAAACTCTCTGCCTGAAGCGTCTCTGATGTCTCCCACTCCTTGCAGGTACAATTGGACATCTGTGGGTAGTGCATAATCGAAGTTCAAAGCTTCACTAATTTGTAGATGTTCAAGCGTTAGTATTCCTCGGGAACTTGCGATATCTAAGAGGCATTTCCATAGCGCAATTGTGTAGTAGTATTGATATGCGGAAAACGGTATATATTTTCGCATCGACCTATCGAAGGCCATCTGTGCATCATATGATGTGCGTACTATCTGCATGTAACCGCTGAAATCTAGTTGGAAGGTGCGTTCTCTCGCGACCTCTACGAATCCGTTGACTCCTTCAATAGTAAGGAGATCGTTGATGAGTGGATCGTTCTTCTCTGCTGATGCAGTAATAGATTTAGCTTTTGGTGCTAAATCGGGAACTACTTTCTCAGTTAGCCATAAACACTTCCATCTTCGTTTTTTTTACACGTATAATGTCTGTTATAGACTGTTGAAAGGAATATCGTCAAGGTGGAACAAGAATTCCGTTGCGTTGCTCTGAAAAGAGGTTATTTTACTTGAAACGAAATGACTTTAAATTTTGGTTCTAGGGTTTAACTAAATACTAATCCTACCTGAAAAGAGAAACAACAATTAAAGCTGTTATTCCCTTCAGCTCTTTTCCAATAAACTAATTGATAAGTAACTACTTAATAATTTTCACCTGTACATGGGTTAGTCTTTTGTGAGTTCGTCTCGCCGTCCTAACCTCCTTTTTCTTGTCGTGTCACGTGTCCTCTTTCTGATCTGTTGACTAGCGCGGTAAGTTCAATTTACATAAATGAAGCGCCGGATCGGACTTCATTTACACACGTTTTCTTTAAAATTTGCTCAAATCTTAGTCTTTCGACAATTTGACACAGAATGAGCAAACTCAGCTCTTACCACCACTTTTATTTGACACTGATTTATATTAGAAAAAAAACAGCTATATCAGAGACGCGTTATATCGCCATATACATTAAGTGTAAAGTAATATCAGATTATAAGTTGTATTCTTTTACAAGAAGATTATATTAATTATTATAAAAGCACTCTATACTGAAGTTATCTCTCCGAGACGTAGCCGAACAATGAATCTTGAGGCCTACTCTCGGCCCTACGACTTCGACTCGTCATCCCGATGTTTATGTTTTGAGTTTCTTGAATATCCTTCGCTTCTCCCGCCTCATTGCCGGGCCTACGCATCTAGACGTTGACTTCACAAGGAATCAAATAAGCATCGAAATGGAACCAATTGCACCCCCTATCCAACGAGAAACTCATGAAATCTGCTCCTTATGCAGCGCTATTTTCTTTTTAATAAATATATTTGAACTTTTGATGTCGATTACTTTTCATTTCAACAATTTCATACATTTAGAGTGCATCTAGTACACATGTATATTCTAATTATGGAAAAAACAATATAATGTTCAGGGCACACATTTACGATAGGTACGCTACTGTCATAGAAGGAGAGGGCATGTACTGTCCTTATGTCCCTCTCTCTCCCACCGACTCGGCTCGGTTTCTCAGCGACCATGCTTCCTCCATGTCTATATGCTCTAAGGCTGCGATGCAAGCTGATTTGTTTATTTACGGAAACAGATTGGGTGCTATTTTTTCTGCGTGTTCAATTGCTAGCTGGCCAGTTGATAGTCAAGTGTTTGCAGTCGTTGTTTGTTTGTGTCATGGCTGCTGCCTAAAGTTCGCGTGCGTACATAAATACACGAGTGACAAAAAGGGATACAAAAGAATTTCCACTCAGGTTACCACGCAAGATGGCCCGCGCCGTGTGACGCGGAAACAAACAACAAATCGAGCCGTGCATCACGCACCATGGCCAGCTCGGCAGCACGCAAGAAATCTAGCAAGTAATCTAGCACGAAAAATCGCACCGTGTGCCGAGGACTTTACTCAGCAACGCCAATTCATGTAAAACAACGACGAACTTACTAAAATAACTTAGAAATCAATCGTATAAAATACCTTACTGATTTAAAGGCAAAGAAAACATCGTTACACACACAATCAAATTTTGAACAATTTCTTTTTTTTTTCTTTATAAGAATCAATTTTTTTTTTTTTAGAACGCATTTTTTTATATATCCAATGACTACGCGTCATATGCGTGGACGACACCGCGTGGCGACACTCAGGCCGGAAGTGTTGTGCCGACAATCACGATGATCGAAATAACAGATAGTTATTACACAGGATCGGTGTGAAGGATAGGCTTGGATTCTTTTCTATGAGAGGTTACTCAATAATTTAAAGTTCTTCGCAGAAACAAAGATTGTATTTATTGTTTTTGTTTAAGTAATAGTCCTAGCTCGACTATGTTGTAAACCTTGGAAACCACATAGGTTAACTCCGCCACTAAAGAGCCTAACTGCAAGTTCTGGGAATACTGTAGAACTGAGGATCATTCGCAGATGAGTCCTTCATATAAGAATCTACTATTATTTGAGAAGATAAGGACTCGCGTCAGAAGCGAGGATTTTGTAAGGTTGGAAAACAGGATGTTTGTAAATCAAAGTTCATTTAGATTAGGAAAATGTGCAAGTGTAATAACTTATCATAGCTTATTTGTTAAATAGAGGGTAATGTATGCGTACGACATAACACAATCCGGTAAAAAGAATAGATATAATAAATTTCTGAAGAAGTAACCAAGAAAAGACTTTACGTAAAAGATTCGTTTACTATTAAAAAAAAAAAAAAAAACATATCTATAATAAATTTGACGAACAAATGAAGTACTTACAGCTCTATCGTCTCTCTCTATCGCATCCCTCGGGTAGTCTATCAAGATGTCGATCTCTTCGAATCCTTTCAAGCTGTAATGGACTTTGAGGATAAATGAACAAGTTTTGAAGGTAAAGTAGTTTTTATTGTGGAGAGTTGTTTTCTGTTTTAACCTTTAGAGTAGAATGATACAAGTTCTTTTGATTTTTCTATATCTAAGTCAAAATAGGGGTGTTGGAGTTTGTGGGAGGAACTTTGAGTTAAGAGGGGACCCAATAAGGTTTTTAGGGAGAGGTCAGAAAGTAGGGGTAGGATTGTTTGAAGGATGATGATGTCCAGAAATTGCAGCTGCATTGCAAATGCGTCAGAAGAGGATCGTAAAAATTGGAGTTCGGAGTTTTTGAGAGTTTATGAGGGTAGAGGATGGAATTTGTTTATATTTAGGATAAGGTCGTAGGTTTTGAAGCGGAGGACTAACTATAAGGTCTAAACATTTCTAGTTTAATATTTATAATAAAAATCGGGTGCGTACATTACAAAGCCATTCAAGATTGCGTCCATGTCTAGCCGTCGAATTCTTAATCTCTTTAGGCTGCTCAACTGACACCGACTCCAAACATTGATTCAATTCGGCAAGTGTTTCCCTCTTTGAAGTCAATAAACTCATTCTCAATTGTTCATCATGGATTCCATGAATCACAAATTCCACTACTTTCTGTTCAAGTATTTCTAGATTTACTCGATTTATTCTTTTCACCTTTTCAAAACAATATGCTCGTAAAGACTGTCCTGGTACACTTCTATACGACACCGCGGTTTCAAGGAGTATGCCAAAGTTTTGTTCCCCAGAGAATTGTCTAAGTATCGCTACTGTAAAAGCGTCCCAACTCACAGGGGCATATTATTAATTCCATCATACCAGCTCTTTGCAATCCCTTTTAATTTCAGTGAAGCTAAATATATTTTATGTGAACCGTCCCAATCATACATGGTCGCATACATATTCACTTTCTCCAACCATTCCATAGCCGACAAATCTTTCTTCTCTGGATCAAATTCAGGCAATACCTTTTCGTTAATATACTGATTTGACCGTTTCGAACCTGTCATAACGATCGCTGAAAGCACCTCAGTTAATTTTGCAAAATCGGACTTCTGAGGGTCGGTATCTCTCACCGAACTCCTGCTTGCAGTCTCGTACGACCGTTAACCCCTTGATCGGCTTCTGCTTCTCGCATGATGATGCTACCGATATCCACTGCAAGCTCTCGGTGATCTGCTTCGATGGCGGTGTTACAGGCGGACCAACAGACCGACGCTCGTCGGACGAAAACTAGCAGAAGACCAAAGTCTAATGCCAGGAAATCGACCGAAAAGGGGGAATCCAATGATTCAGTTTCAACGCAGGCCTCTATTAAGTTCACATGAACGGGTTCTCGAGAGGCTTATAAGGATCGGGTTGCTTATGTAAATTGGGGAAAATATGAATTGATTTCTTACCTTTTTAATCTGCCTTGGATTCCTTCGCAATTTCGGACGTAGAGGGTTGGAGAGGATGGTCAGCGTGTACGGCTGTGAAAGCTCCCTTAGGCGAGATATCTTCCTGGGTATCTACGACGGTCTCTGTTCTCTTAGGTTGAGGACCTCGGTTTCTCCACGGTCGCGTTTATTTGAGTCTTTGACACTTAGGTCGGTTTTTACTGATGAACTTGTAGCGAAACTAGGGTTTAGTGAGTTAGGACCCGAGTTAAGTATAGAATTTGTATTTGAGCTTGTAGCGATATTCAGATTTAGCAAATTATGATCTGAATAAAGTATATTTGATTTGACGTTTGAATTTAAACTTGTAGCGATATTCGGATTTAGCAAGTTAGGATCCGAATAAAGTATAGAATTTGTATTTGAACTTGAACTTGTAGCGATGCTCAGATTTAGTGAGTTAGGATCGGAGCAAAGTATATTTGATTTTACGTTTGAATTTATGCTTTCTTTTAGTTGTCACAATTCCATTCATTTAAGTAGGAAGGGTAATAAATTAGAAACATTAGCTGAGTTACGGATAACGTGCGCCCGGATGCTTCTGTGTAAGTGTATGAATGAATATTGGTGAGTGTGAATGGAAGTGTGATAACTATCGTATTTCTTACCTTGTCTAAGCTTGAGAAATAAACGAGTTCACTTTTATATATTGAATTTATTTAACACAAAGTTTAAATGATTAAAAGTCAGATTACACAAATTTAAATGATTGAAAATTGGATTATACAAAATTTAAATGATTGAAAATTGGATTATTATTAGATTTCTCCCGCAAAGCGCCAAGACCAGATTTGCGCGTCTTACTATGTTCAGATTTAATGTTCTCTTTAAAGCGCCAAGATTTTAAGACTTGCGCGTCTTACTATGTGAGATTTATTTCTGTCAAAGCACCAAATACTAGCTTGCGCGTCTTACTATACAAGATTAGAGTATTGATTTGTTTTAATTTCAATCAAGGAGGTATTTAGAATTTAATGTGAAGTTAAACCGCACTGGCTCGAAATCACGTTCAGTTCGGACTCTAAATTGAACGGTGAATCTTTGAAGACGAGAGGCGCGATGTTAACTATAATGAATTTCGAATAGAAGATTGAATTTTGAAGTTAAGAGATTGGATGCTAATTGTGATTGAAGAGCGTGATGTAAGAAGTAAGGGAGGCTGTGTCTTGGGGCTCATATGGGATCCCTACTCCTAGGTAGAGTGGGAGTTTGTTTATTACAAATTGCATACCGATCTCACGGTGGAGTTTGACAGTGGGCATGACTCATATGCACGTGGTGTTTTGGATAGATGGAGTTTCTAGTATTGTTTTTGACAGTTGATATTCAGAGTAAACAGTTTGGAAACTAATTCTGCGTGTGAAGTTTAGGGTTTGAGATAAACGGTCGAAACTAATATTCGGCCGGGTGGATATGATCTCAAGTGCGTATGGTTTATGTTTTGCGTGCCAGTGCAATGAGTCATGTCTACGCTCTCTCTTATTCCATATTATATTTTAAAGTTTATAATATATCTTAATATATTTTATACCTTATATGCTTATATTCTATAGAGTATATAATTATTAACTTATTAATACATGGGTGCATGTGCATGCGTATGTATATGTATGTATCATGCGGCGACTACCGGCGTATCTTTGAAGTTTAGGCAAGTGGTTATATTCTATTTTATCATTAATTGGATATTAATCCGTAATATTCTATTTTATCGTTGATTGGATATTAATCCGTAATATTCTATGGGTGGTAACTTAGATCTAATTATGAAGAATGGATAATATTGTTACATGCTGACCAACGGACCGACGCCAGTTGGAGAAAAACCAGCAGGAAACCAAAGTCTAATGCCGGGAAATCGACCAAAAAGGGGCAATCCAATGATTCAGTTTCAACGGAGGCCTCTATTAAGTTCACATGAACGGGTTCTCGAGAGGCTTATTAAGGATCGGGTTGTTTATGTAAATTGGGGAAAAATATGAGAAAAATAAGCTGGTTCTTACCTTTTTAATCTGCCTTGGATGTCTTTCGCAATTTCGGGCGTAGAGGGTTGTGAAGGATGGTCAACGTGTGCGGCTGCGAAAGTTTCCAGATGTCTTCCAGGCTATCTGCGACGGCCTCGGTTCTCTTAGGTTGCGTTTATTTGAGTGTTTGACACTTAGGTCGGTTTTCAATGATGAACTTGTAGCGAAACTAGGGTTTAGTGGATTAGCACCCGAGTTAAGTATAGAATTTGTATTTTGAATTTGAACTTGTAGCGATATTCAGATTTAGGAAATTAGGATCTGAATAAAGTGTATTTGAATTTACGTTTGAATTTGAACTTGTAGCGATATTCAGATTTAAGAAATTAGGATCTGAATAAAGTGTATTTGAATTTACGTTTGAATTTATGCTTTCTTTTAGTTGTCACAGTTCCATTCATTTAGGTAGGAGGGGTAGTGGATTAGGAACATTGGCTGAGTTACGAATAACGTGCGCCCGGATGTTTCTGTGTAAGTGGGGATGAATATTGGTGAGTGTGAATGGAAATGTGATAACTGTCGGATTTCTTACCTTGTCTAACTTGAGAAATAAACGAGTTCACTTATATAGATATATTGTCTTTATTTAACACAAGGGTTTAAATGATTAAAATTTGGATTACACGAACTTGAATGTGTAAGAATTAGATTATACCAGGTTAAATGTTGAAGATTAGATTATACAAAGTTAAGTGTTTAAAAATCGGATTATTATTGGATTTGTCCCGCAAAGCACCAAGACCAGATTTGCGCGTCTTACTTTATTTAGATTGATTATTCTCTTTTAATGCGCCGAGATTTCAAGACTCGCGCGTCTTACTTTACTTCGAGATTCTATACCTATCAATGCGCCAAACACCAGCTTGCGCGTCTTACTATGCGAGATTTGAACTTGAATTTGTTTTAATTTTAATCAGAGGGTTTGAAATTTGGATGAGAAGTTAGACCGCACTGACTCGAAGTCGCGTTCAGTTCAGACTCTAGGTAGAACAGTGAATCTCGAGGACGAGAGGCGCGATGTATGAATTAAGAAGGTTGAAGTTAATCGAATGACTGCCGAATGTGAACTGATCTGAAGAGATGTGAGAAGAAGGGTGGCTGTGGTCTTGGGGCTCATATGGGATCCCTACTCCTAGGTAGAGTGGGAGTTTGTTTATTAAAAATTGCATACCGATCTCACGGTGGAGTTTGACAGTGGGCATGACTCATATGCACGTGGTGTTTTGGATAGATGGAGTTTCTAGTATTGTTTTTGACAGTTGATATTCAGAGTAAACAGTTTGGAAACTAATTCTGCGTGTGAAGTTTAGGGTTTGAGATAAACGGTCGAAACTAATATTCGGCCGGGTGGATATGATCTCAAGTGCGTACGGTTTATGTTTTGCGTGCCAGTGCAATGAGTCATGTCTACGCTCTTTCTTATTCCATATTATATTTTAAAGTTTATAATATATCTTAATATATTTTATACCTTATATGCTTATATTCTATAGAGTATATAATTATTAACTTATTAATACATGGGTGCATGTGCATGCGTATGTATATGGGGTATTCTCGCTCATCCGGGACACTTTTCTGCGCATGAATTTTCGATTTTCGGGTTACGCGAGATTTTGGTTCTTGGCCAATCCCTAACAACAAATCCAGAGTCATACCCCCTGATTTCAACTAGTTCCGAAGTTATTGAATTTACAAAATATGAGAAAATCAGTTTTCGAGCGCACCGCACTATGTTCAAACGTACGTATCTTTGGTTCGGGGGGTCCGAAATCTATTTTCAACCAGTGCTCTAGAATCAGAAAACTTTCACCTTTCACGCTGTAATATCAAAAAATTTTGAAAAAATATTTTTGCCCACGAATTTCACAATTATTTTTGTTTTTCGTCCTGTGACCAAAGGGCATAAATTTTTTCGATGAAAATTGAACTGTAGGTAGATCTCCATGTACTTAAAAGACCCTGCAATTTTCAAGAGGGCATTATTTTTCTTTTTTTTTTAAATAATTTTTTACGGCTTTTTTTATAGGCTTTTTTTATATTTTATTTTTTTTCTCAAAGAAAAAGAATTTTCCGTACGTCTCAACCTCACGTGAAAGAAATACGCCTGTCCCCTGAAAAGAAAGAAATCATTCGTTTCGATTTCTTTGAGAAAAAAAAATAAAATCAACAAAAAGCCTATAAAAAAAGCCGTAAAAAATTATTTAAAAAAAAAAGAAAAATAATGCCCTCTTGAAAATTGCAGGGTCTTTTAAGTACATGGAGATCTACCTACAGTTCAATTTTCATCGAAAAAATTTATGCCCTTTGGTCACAGGACGAAAAACAAAAATAATTGTGAAATTCGTGGGCAAAAATATTTTTTCAAAAATCTTTGATATTACAGCGTGAAAGGTGAAAGTTTTCTGATTCTAGAGCACTGGTTGAAAATAGATTTCGGACCCCCCGAACCAAAGATACGTACGTTTGAACATAGTGCGGTGCGCTCGAAAACTGATTTTCTCATATTTTGTAAATTCAATAACTCCTGAACTAGTTGGAATCAGGGGGTATGACTCTGGATTTGTTGTTAGGGATTGGCCAAGAACCAAAATCTCGCGTAACCCGAAAATCGAAAATTCATGCGCAGAAAAGTGTCCCGGATGAGCGAGAATACCCCATATGTATGTATCATGCGGCGACTACCGGCGTATCTTTGAAGTTTAGGCAAGTGGTTATATTCTATTTTATCATTAATTGGATATTAATCCGTAATATTCTATTTTATCGTTAATTGGATATTAATCCGTAATATTCTATGGGTGGTAACTTAGATCTAATTATTAAGAACGGATAATATAAGCCTATGAATGGTAAGGCAGATGTCTTATGTATCTAGAGTAGGTATGAGATATATGTTGGTTGATAAAATGAACATATGGTATAGTATGTGTTAATAAAATGGATATATTATATGCTTATAATTAAATATATATGTGTTTATAAAGGGTAAAGAAGGTTTTAGGGTTTTTAGTCGTTGGTCGTCGAGTGTACGTCTGCGTAAATCTGTAAGGATGTCACAGCGGCAACGATACTCCGACATATATATTAATTCTATAACAAATAGCATTCAAACGCATTAGCTCACAAGACGATCCGGAAAAAAGAATAGATATAATAAATTTCTGAAGAAGTAACCAAGAAAAGACTTTACGTAAAAGATTTGTTTACTATTAAAAAAAAAACATATCTATAATAAATTTGACGAACAAATGAAGTACTTACAGCTCTATCGTCTCTCTCTATCGCATCCCTCGGGTAGTCTATCAAGATGCCGATCTTTTCGAATCCTTTCAAGCCATTCAAGATTGCATCCATGTCTAGCTTTTCCTCGATTTTTTTTAGTTTCACAATATTAGTCTTTCGACAAATTGAGGTAAAATGAGCAAACTCAGCTCTTGCCAACACTTTTATTCGACACTGGTAATTGTTAAACACAACCCTAAAATTGAGACTGACCAATGACGAGATTCGAAATTTTTTTTTTATTAGGAACAGTGACACTCAGGTATGAGTTAACCCCGCCTACTACAGCGAGGGATTTCACCTTACGGTGACTCCAGAACTTTAATGTAATGGTCTTCGAGTTTTATATTAACAAGTCTTTTCGTTATTAAAGCAAAATATTTATTTTGGAATGAAACGATGCTTTAGAGATTGAAGTTGTAAGTAGAATGATTGTAGGAAGGGATTTTGGATTTTGGAAGTGAGGATCAAAAGGGGAGTAGGAGGTATGTAAAAGGAAGAGAGGGGCACCAATTGGAAATGAGGGGTTGGACCTTTGGAAACGGAAAGTTTGGGAATTAAGGGTTTTCTAGGAATAGACAGCGGAAAAAGACACTCGAAGGAAGAGGGTCGTAAAACTATAGAAATGTCTATAAGAACAAGAGTGCATAGAAGATTTGGATAGAAAAAGGAAACGGTTTATGAGGGTCAGAGGATTGGGATTTCGTTACGGAGGAACTTATTTTAGACATATACAAAGTAATATAAGATCTATAAGTGTATATGAAGGAGTAGGTACATTACATTAAGAAACTTTTTCAATTCAACAATGTTTTAGAATATTAGGATTGTAGTACTCATCAAGTGTGACCACGATATATATACACTACATCAAAATTTTAGACAGAAAAATTCTTAGATAATCACGTGCTATAATCCGTAGATATAACCTACTAATAGAAATTACTTATACTATTATTTTGAATCATTACTATACTGATTTCAATTTTTAGATCACTTTACATTTTCATAACTTCCATGTTTATCAAATATTTTAGATATTTAATTTTACGCTAAGATCATAATAACCATATACCAATGTAATCGTCATAAGTAATTTTAATCATTATATTATACTTGCCTTTAATTACCAATTCATTTGAAAATGTTAAACTTTTAAACACATTATACACTACTCTTAAGCTGGGTACTGTGTACGTGTGAATTAAGTGTTATCAGGATTAGGTGTCCTGACGCGCCTTTATTTTCTGAATGTGTATTTAAAATAACGACAATGTTGAAAAACTAATAACTAATTTATTCAAATTGTGATCAGTACATAAAAGGAAAAAAAAAAACGAGAGTTGAATGTTAGCCTCAAGTAGGTCTAATATTCGTGTTATATTGAATTACGCAAGGTAGTTCGATATTTAAGGTTAAACCAAGAAAAATATCTTAATCAATGTATGGTAAAAGAGTATAAGTGTACTCAGTGAGTCGCGTCTAGTCCCCGCGGGTATAAGTGTACCGCAACGGAGGGTGATATTAGTAGTGGAATACCGAACGAAGACTGACTTTCGTCTTAAGGGGGAATATCAGTGTGACAGGCTGAAAAATGAGGTATTTTTTGGGAATTTTTATTGAAAAAACGGCTCGATCAAATTATTTGGGATTTTGTGTATTAATTATTGAAGCATTGAAGTATACAAGGAAATTTTTTATTTTATTCTGAGTACATTTTATAAAGCAGAGGAGCGGTCGCAAAATGGCGTCTCAAAAAAAACACTTCTCGACGGTTGACTACATAAGTGCCACAGCAGACATCGGATATCAAATATTCAAAAAGATTATTAAATTATAATAGTATAGCTATTGCAGCATCGTAGGGAATTTGAAAATTTTGATTAGAAAAAACATGGCGGCCATTTAAAAAAAATTCAAATCTTACACAAAAATTTTGCAGTAAATTGTGAATAAAAAAAAAGTAAACAATTTAAAGAAAAACTCTACGATGCGACGATAGCGATAAGTTTTCTGAAGAGAATCCTCTTTAAATGAAGTCGATTGGACGAAATTTGACAGAGTTATGCTGTCAACCAGGTCAAAAAACATGGTTTCGAGAAAAACGCGTTTAAAGTTTTGCGAGGATAAAATTGAATGATGTATAACTTGAATAATATAAAACAAGTTCTTACCGATTAGTAGTCTGCTATCCCTATACTTCTAAGCCGAATATTATTTTGAAAATTTGTAGGCATATTCTTAATGGTCAAAACTATCTATTTAAGCAAAAAAAAAAAAATCGTTTAATCGTTGAATCGTTTTTTTTTTCACACTGATATTCCCCTTCAAAAATTAAAACTATACTAGCCTATGCATTCGGGACTGACCCGAAAGGGTGGGAGGCAATGCCGGGTACCCGTGCGTGGGCCGGTAGGGGTAGGAAAAACCCAATACCGTCCCCGCCACGAAGCCCGCGGCGTGGGACTCTTAGCGGGTTGCCGAGGGGCCGCCGCGTCTGGCGCCCACTTGAGTGCCATAAACTTGTGAAAGTTTGAAAATACCAAATTCATAGAAACTCAAGAGGCGCAGGACGCGTTGCGGCCTTTATCCTTCTCGATCCTTTTCTAGGTCTGGTTAATATAACCGAAGAAGTGCATGTGCACTTTTTTACGACTGGAGATATCCACGGCCAACCCTGGCCCGGGGTTGCCTCCCCTCATGGAAGGGAAATTTCCACGAGTCAGTCCGACGGTTATTTAGTCCCTACTTTCTAATTATTATGTTTTCATAAAACTAACTATCAGGCATGCCTGGGACTGAACATACTGACTTGAGCATATTTGCGCGCACGAACGTCTTTTGTCTCCTTTCTTCCTTCTGGGAGCAAGAAGGAAAAAGATGGTTCGTGCACGCAAATATGCTCAAGTCAGTACCCAGCTTTAGCTGTAAGAAATTTCATATCAGCTTGTAACAGTTCCATTATAATTAACTTTAAGTTAATATTTTAAATATTTTTTACTCAAAAAATGATATTTTCAAGTCCTCAAGTCAGGATCCGCTAGGTCCTCGAATCCTGACGGGGGAGGTGTTACGTCCTAGGCTGAAAGCTGGATAAGCAACCACTCGGTACAGTAGATATCATATTTCATGCTATAGGTATAACTGCCGACTTGCAATTATCATCAGAGTTCAGAATATATCTCTCGATTTACTTTGATCTATAATTTTTTCTTTTGTTCTTTTATATTATTTTACTTTAGTTATAAATGCATACTTTTAGAAAAGCGATTTTAACTAACATAAGCAATATCTTCTTATTTTCTCATGAAACGAATATATCTGGAAACACTCGAAAGACCATGAAATTTGAAACTCGAAATCTTGAGTAAACTTCGAAATGCTAGAAACTCAGTTTATTGAGGAAACGGAAATCTTCAAAACCCTTAGAATTTTAAGACCAAATGCGGAGAGTCTGAGAGACAAAGATCACTTTGTTTAAAAGAAGACAGTTATAGATGCTTCCAGCAGCCCTTCTTAGCGTCTCGACGCTTGGGTCTCTGACCCAATCGCCGCGCGCTAATGAAGTTCTAGCCAACCATGTTTTTTCCATCCTTTGTTTTATGTTCTTTTTGCGAATGGAAAAAATTTCACTTTCCCACGAGTTTTCCAACACCCCTCCGTTCGCGTGGCCGCGAGGAGAGGTCCTTTTTACTGAATATTAGTCAGAATAGTCACGAACCTCGTAGAGTAAAGATCGAATTCATAATACTCAACTCGAAACATTTGGTGAAACAGTTAAAATATAACATAAACTATAAACTACAAATTAAACTAAAATCAATCAACATGCAAGTCTTTGATTAACAACCTTCATTGTTGTGCAGATTGTCAAATTTAATATTGTTGAATAAATATTGTTAATTACAAATGAGATCTACAAACATTTATTTCAACTACGCATAGTAGTGACTGATAAAACCCACAACCTCAACAGGTACGAGATAAACGTCCATCAGAAGAACTAGTTATTCCAAACTCGGACGTAACAGCAACAATGATTAAAGATTCGTTTAATCCTTGTATTCCAAGCACATGGCACATGACGTCTGCTGAATGACGACTGTGGGCGCCTATAGAGATCAGTGGCGCCTGGCGATGCTAGTGGAGTTTAGTTCATGTTACAAGACGCTGATTTTCTTGGGTACACTATTAATGTCCAGGCCTGCGCAGCACTACAGCGCGATCTGACGGCACGGTCGTTGACGTCACAACACATATAAAAGGCGGTAAGCAACGGCGCTCGGGAAACATTCCGAGGCAAAGCGCCAGCGTATTCACATGTCATAAATGAACTTTTTGAGCAGACTGCTGAAAGTGGGTCTGACTTTTAGCTTGAAAATTCCGTATTTCTCTATTCGAGATTGACTAAACTTGGTGTCTCTGAACTTAGAAATCACGAGATTCAATTATTTTTCTCTTACTCAACTTAGATTCATTAGATTCAACAAAGAAAAAAAAGAAAAGAAAAAAACTAAGATCGCGAATATAATTCCATTCCGATAAATCAAATTTTCGAGTACACTCTATATCCCAACTGCAGGTTCGATCGAGCGAACTAAAATTAGGTTAGAAATATTTCACATCTTTTTGTATAATTCATTAAATTCGAATTGATGTTTATTCTCTTTATTTCATAATTCACAACACTTTTGTTTTTGTTAAATGGCTGCAACCACCCTGGAAATCGGGTAGATTTGAATAAATAGCCTTAATTTCGATCCAGAGGAAATCTGTTTTGTTTTTATCTGCCTTTCTTTCAATTGTTTTTCAATATTCCAGATTAGCTAGAGACAGCTTCGGTGACGATCTATCTTAGACAGCACTGATAGAGCTTTAATTGCTCTCCATATCTGTGGGCTAAATCTGATCCCAAGACTGGTACTTGGGCAGCCACGGTCGCGAAAGCGATCCTGGTCTGTATGAGGCGGCTTTGGTGGAGGTGTCATCCCCACCCAAGTCCGCAAGATAGGGGAACGCGAACTTATCTAATTTGTTGCAAGAGGAGTTCCCAGTCATTTCAGGACAAACTACTCACGTAGAGATTACACTATTATCACGTATTTTCTCAGCCCTTCTGACTGAGAAAAATCAAAAGAAGTTGCAATATGTAACAAATTTGATTTCAAGCATCGGAATAATTGCTGGTAAGTTGCGTAGAAATTCACTTATTATTATACATTGTTTCATTTGCATAAAAGCAATCTATTGGTGTCAAAACTACACTGAATAATCTCCAATTTTGCTAGGTCAGATATTCGTTGATTGTATCTAGCGACTGTATTTTGACTGGGGTATTTTGAACAAATAAAAACATAAAACTCCTCAAGCAGATTGGTGAAGAAAAGAGGATAAATTTGATAAATTTTAATTTTTTTTTTTTAAATTGTCAATCATTATTATCCTGCGCCATCTCTGCTCGAGAAATATTTCTGAAAACTGAGGTGAAAACTGAGAAAATGTTTCAACATTACCAAGCTGAGTTACTATTCTAAAATGATCGCGATTCGCTAATTGATCATTTCGACTAGTTTCTGAATTTTCAATATCAAAAGAAATAGATCAAAATATATGTCTTATTGACTCTTGAATATTTGGAGATTCGTCGGGACGACGTTCAACCCTTATTTGTTTATAGCGTTTTCAACTGGTCGCATATAGTGTACATACACTGAGAGTACACGGGTGTAGTGTAGTGTGTTCAACTGGCACTAGAGTGAACTACACTAGGGTATGCCTCACACGAATGCGGTGTAGGTTGTAGCCCAGTGTGATGTAACAAGAGCATTCAACTGGCGCACGAGCCGCGCTATCGTAGCGGGAAATACGACGTTCAATTTGAAAATGTGTGTTACGAGAACAAGCGAAGTAGCCCCGTGAAAGGTAATTTGAAAAAATGTCCGTTACTTTCGTAATTAACGACGAACTTGTAGAAATAACAGTTCCTGACGTCAGCAAAAGTGCAAGATTGATCAGTAAGTTTGTTAATCTCTGTTCTGTAATAATAGATATTCATATCATATCTTTATGTTAGATGATGATACATTTACGATCCAATAGCTCAGGAATTGCATCAAAAACGAAAAAATAATTTTACCTGAACCTATTAGACTAATCACTCGACGAATAAATGATACAGAGTAAGATAATAAAAATAATGAATCATAATGATAACGATAATAATAATAATAATAATTCCAATAAATGTCCAGTATTGTTTATATTTTTATTACCAAACATATTACGAATGATATTTCGTAGAGAAGAACTCGTACACACGAAAGAGCCTCTCCAACACGTAGAATATGATGAGGAACTCAATACGCAACAAGAAAGAGGATCAATATGCAACATCGAACAAGAACACATGGATGAGACGGGAAATCACGACGATCGCATATCCGACGAGAGTAGATATAATATGAGAGTTCTGGATTTGATTCCTGTTTTCGCCACCAGAGGCGCCGCCGCGGGTTACCATCCGTGCGGGTAACTTACCAGCCGCGCTGATAAGTTAGGGACTGCGACGGTAACGATTTCCGATCGCTGAGCTTGGTTTACCGATAATGTGTGGATGGCGCCACCGCCGATCTGTGATCAGGTATGATATCGGCCGATTTTTGGCGATGCGATGGCACCACTACCGATCTTCGAGCAGATATGTTATCATCCGATTTTACTCTCTTGCCACTACCGATCTGCGTTTAGATGGCGCTGATATCTTACCGGCCGCCGACCTGATGTGTGATCATCCGATTTTCTGCATCCGGATGATCTGATTTTTCTGTCGTTACCGATCTGCATTCGGATGGCGCTGATGTCTTACCGATCTTACCTAGCTGGGAAGTGTTATTTACTAGCAGTTTGATGGAATACGTAAAAATAGTTCGATTAGTTAGTTTTAGGTCAGCTCGCCACGTGCATTCAGTCACACACAGTAAATCATGCGGTTCACAGTAGAAGTACAATTTTCACGAAGTAAAAATAAACGTAAGACAATACTTACGTAGCTTGATCTCAACAAATTATCCTTTTTTCTTTCTGTTTCATTTATCTTCACTAGACCGAACGCAATGTAATGCGTTGAGTAAGATGCGTGAATCCGTATGCACTGCCCGTATAGCGTATATAGCATAACTTACGCCAATTATCAACTGCGGTTCAGGGTTTCGATTTGAACCAAGTGAAAATAAAAAGCAAAAACACCTCGACCAATTACCCAGAACGTGAGCAAACAGAGAAAGATTTACAGGCAATGGGATTTACTCTCGCAGACGCCTAGAGTACAGAATATTTTTTGCTAATAACAAAACGCAATTATATAACGCTGCAATGCAATCGGAGATGCAAATAATTGTTCCCAGCATCTTGGGACAGTAATCGAAGCTTACAAAACAGGAGTGAAACGATCAGAAATTTTCTGAACATTGAAGAAAAAAAAATCACTTAAAAAATCTCAAAAATGACTATTAGTTTGGACAGTGATTTTTTATCACAAGTCATTTTTGAGATTTTTTAAATGAATTTCTTTTTTTTTTATATGCGCAGAGTATCTCTAATCATTTCACTCCTGATGTTCTGTAAACTTCAGTTTTCTTCCAAGTATAGGAACAATTTTCATCTCCGATTGCATTGCCGCGTTATGTTTGTGTTTTTGCGTTCTTGAGAGTAAAGCCCATTGTCTGCAAATCATTCTCCGTTTGCTGACGTTCTGGGTAGTGGGTAGAGGTGTTCTTTCTCGTTATTTTTACTTGGTACAAATCGTAACCAATTGCCGCGGTTGATGAATCGCGCGAGTTATGCTTTCGGCCGAACATTCGTGAGCGAACAGCATCTGCTGCCGTCGCATCGCTATTCGGTTTCAACGAATATAATTTTGCTTTTCTATTCGACAGAATGTCTTTTTCATCATAAACGGACAATTTGACTACTAATTTCGGATCGTCGGTCAACGCCGCTGCAACGACTCGGCGATGGTCTAGCAAGACGTATGTCTCCCCGATTTGAACGGCGTAAGCCGTGCCTTTCCATCCACGGGTCTCCATATCTTTGGCTAAGTTGCCGATGTAGGTTCCATCGCGTGTGTGATCCGTGATTGTGGTCTGCGAGGATTTTACAATCCCGCGACAAATCAGGCTGTTCAATTCTTGAGCTGTGAAGCGTTTCGTTGTCATTTTTATTATAGTCTTCTTAATACTATATGTACAACCAACTTTATCGGTTTCAAGTTGGATCGCAAATTTTTCTTAGAACACTACTTACCTTATTATAACGCGGCATATTCGGTCTTCGCTGGCGGGCGATGCTTCGGCGTTCTCTGGTCGGCGTCAAACTCTGCGAGCTCATGAATGCAAAGCCGCTTGTTGAGCCCTGTGTTCCGAATCCGGAGCTTGATGGCATCGCAGAAATTTTCGGACTCGGCGAGAATACTATTTAACGGCGTTATATAGTAGCAGCCGCGGTCCTCGCTGTCGGGCGATGTTTCGGCTCTGATCGGTTGGTCGGCATCAAACTCTGCGAGCTTATGAGTGGTAGCGATTGCTGAAATATTTGAATGAAAAACTTTTTACCAGAGCATCGACGATGGAGAGATTTAAACTACTATATAACGCCGTTAAATAGTATTCTCGCCGAGTCCGAAAATTTCTGCGATGCCATCAAGCTCCGGATTCGGAACACAGGGCTCAACAAGCGGCTTTGCATTCATGAGCTCGCAGAGTTTGACGCCGACCAGAGAACGCCGAAGCATCGCCCGACAGCGAAGACCGAATATGCCGCGTTATAATAAGGTAAGTAGTGTTCTAAGAAAAATTTGCGATCCAACTTGAAACCGATAAAGTTGGTTGTACATATAGTATTAAGAAGACTATAATAAAAATGACAACGCAACGCTTCACAGCTCAAGAATTGAACAGCCTGATTTGTCGCGGGATTGTAAAATCCTCGCAGACCACAATCACGGATCACACACGCGATGGAACCTACATCGGCAACTTAGCCAAAGATATGGAGACCCGTGGATGGAAAGGCACGGCTTACGCCGTTCAAATCGGGGAGACATACGTCTTGCTAGACCATCGCCGAGTCGTTGCAGCGGCGTTGACCGACGATCCGAAATTAGTAGTCAAATTGTCCGTTTACGATGAAAAAGACATTCTGTCGAATAGAAAAGCAAAATTATATTCGTTGAAACCGAATAGCGATGCGACGGCAGCAGATGCTGTTCGCTCACGAATGTTCGGCCGAAAGCATAACTCGCGTGATTCATCAACCGCGGCAATTGGTTACGATTTGGACCAAGTAAAAATAACGAGAAAGAACCCCTCTACCCACTACCCAGAACGTGAGCAAACGGAGAATGATTTGCAGACAATGGGCTTTACTCTCAAGAACGCAAAAACACAAACATAACGCGGCAATGCAATCGGAGATGAAAATTGTTCCTATACTTGGAAGAAAACTGAAGTTTACAGAACATCAGGAGTGAAATGATTAGAGATACTCTGCGCATATAAAAAAAAAAAGAAATTCATTTAAAAAATCTCAAAAATGACTTGTGATAAAAAATCACTGTCCAAACTAATAGTCATTTTTGAGATTTTTTAAGTGATTTTTTTTTCTTCAATGTTCAGAAAATTTCTGATCGTTTCACTCCTGTTTTGTAAGCTTCGATTACTGTCCCAAGATGCTGGGAACAATTATTTGCATCTCCGATTGCATTGCAGCGTTATATAATTGCGTTTTGTTATTAGCAAAAAATATTCTGTACTCTAGGCGTCTGCGAGAGTAAATCCCATTGCCTGTAAATCTTTCTCTGTTTGCTCACGTTCTGGGTAATTGGTCGAGGTGTTTTTGCTTTTTATTTTCACTTGGTTCAAATCGAAACCCTGAACCGCAGTTGATAATTGGCGTAAGTTATGCTATATACGCTATACGGGCAGTGCATACGGATTCACGCATCTTACTCAACGCATTACATTGCGTTCGGTCTAGTGAAGATAAATGAAACGGAAAGAAAAAAGGATAATTTGTTGAGATCAAGCTACGTAAGTATTGTCTTACGTTTATTTTTATTTCGTGAAAATTGTACTTCTACTGTGAACCGCATGATTTACTGTGTGTGACTGAATGCACGTGGCGAGCTGACCTAAAACTAACTAATCGAACTATTTTTACGTATTCCATCAAACTGCTAGTAAATAACACTTCCCAGCTAGGTAAGATCGGTAAGACATCAGCGCCATCCGAATGCAGATCGGTAACGACAGAAAAATCAGATCATCCGGATGCAGAAAATCGGATGATCACACATCAGGTCGGCGGCCGGTAAGATATCAGCGCCATCTAAACGCAGATCGGTAGTGGCAAGAGAGTAAAATCGGATGATAACATATCTGCTCGAAGATCGGTAGTGGTGCCATCGCATCGCCAAAAATCGGCCGATATCATACCTGATCCCAGATCGGCGGTGGCGCCATCCACACATTATCGGTAAACCAAGCTCAGCGATCGGAAATCGTTACCGTCGCAGTCCCTAACTTATCAGCGCGGCTGGTAAGTTACCCGCACGGATGTTAACCCGCGGCGGCGCCTCTGGTGGCGAAAACAGGAATCAAATCCAGAACTCTCATATTATATCTACTCTCGTCGGATATGCGATCGTCGTGATTTCCCGTCTCATCCATGTGTTCTTGTTCGATGTTGCATATTGATCCTCTTTCTTGTTGCGTATTGAGTTCCTCATGATATTCTACGTGTTGGAGAGGCTCTTTCGTGTATACGAGTTCTTCTCTACGAAATATCATTCGTAATATGTTTGGTAATAAAAATATAAACAATACTGGACATTTATTGGAATTATTATTATTATTATTATCGTTATCATTATGATTCATTATTTTTATTATCTTACTCTGTATCATTTATTCGTCGAGTGATTAGTCTAATAGGTTCAGGTAAAATTATTTTTTCGTTCTTGATGCAATTCCTGAGGTACTGGATCGTAAATGTATCATCATCTAACATAAAGATATGATATGAATATCTATTATTACAGAACAGAGATTAACAAACTTACTGATCAATCTTGCACTTTTGCTGACGTCAGGAACTGTTATTTCTACAAGTTCGTCGTTAATTACGAAAGTAACGGACATTTTTTCAAATTACCTTTCACGGGGCTACTTCGCTTGTTCTCGTAACACACATTTTCAAATTGAACGTCGTATTTCCCGCTACGATAGCGCGGCTCGTGCGCCAGTTGAATGCTCTTGTTACATCACACTGGGCTACAACCTACACCGCATTCGTGTGAGGCATACCCTAGTGTAGTTCACTCTAGTGCCAGTTGAACACACTACACTACACCCGTGTACTCTCAGTGTACACTATATGCGACCAGTTGAAAACGCTACAAACAAATAAGGGTTGAACGTCGTCCCGACGAATCTCCAAATATTCAAGAGTCAATAAGACATAATATATTTTGATCTATTGCTTTTGATATTGAAAATTCAGAAACTAGTCGAAATGATCAATTAGCGAATCGCGATCATTTTAGAATAGTAACTCAGCTTGGTAATGTTGAAACATTTTCTCAGTTTTCACTCCAGTTTTCAGAAATATTTCTCGGGCAGAGATGGCGCGGGATAATAATGATTGACAATTCGTTATATCGTTTGTTCTAATAAAATTGGCATAAACTTAAAAGTTCTCTTACAGAAAGTAACGGAAAAAGGAATTAGAATATCATTTGGAATCATATCTCGTGATGTCCATTGGTCGTAAGATGCTCGTTGACAGCTCATTTTAAAGCGTAACAAATCTACGACTCAAAGTTTTACTGGCGAAAGTGACGTACATGTTATGGATTCCGTATGATCCAGATAGGCTTTTGAAACGTCACGCTAACATAACTATATGGGATAAGTGAAGATATCTGCTTTTTACACATTACATTTCAAACCTAATTGGTTTTGTACGTCCCGGGTAAATTACAGGTAGGTATATCCCAGTAATGTTTCCTAACACCAACTTGACGAGGTCGTACACTATCTTTCAAATTTTAACTTTCCTATATTATACTTGTTATATCCAATTACAACCAAACTAGTCTACTGTCTAGGTTATCCGTCTGAGCGCGTCTTATGATCAAGTGGCACATTTTTACTTCCGAGAGAACTTGCACCGAACTTGCACCTAGCGGCGAGGACGGAACTACGCCGTAGGTAAGGCAGGCCTTTGAAAATTCTTCTGCAATGTTTCTGTTACGTCTTTTCAAATATAATTTGAAATATGATTTGAAATATAATTTCAAAAGCTTCCTGTTTCATTTACGGAAGGCACGGTCTTATATACAGGTCTGGGAACTCTTGTGGTGAGTAAAGGGTCCACCAACCGTGACTATACTTGTATTTCACTTTCTGGCCATACAGAGCGCACCGATCGGTTTGGTCCTGTCTGGGCCGATATTCATCTGAGTGCTGGGTTGTCCTTCGACCTGGCAGTCCAATGCCTTTGACACAAACTCGCAAACCATCGGTTTCCCTTTCCACACAGCTATATGTATATAGGTAAGTAAAGGTATAGCTATCGATATGAGCTCGGAACAGTCTTTCAGTATAGCATTGAACCACTACAGATAATTTAATAACTGTACAGAATATATTTGGTCGAACGTGTTTGCATGATGATCATCCATTATTGATAGAAACTGCTGTGAACTGAATTGTTTTTACAAATGTATTTGTTCATGAAAATAATGAATCAGTAGAATACATTTCTTCACATCGTAGTAGTGATTTGAAAATAATTATTTCTGGGGTTTGTATTATACCCATGTGAGAGTAGAATTGATCATTTTATTCGAGGGTGAATGATATACACATAATTTTATATCATATCGTATGATAATGACTATATATATATATATTTAAATAATAATTTACGTACACGGGTTCACATACATTTATGGTTTTGCAATATTAGCTTATTTTACTTCATTAATGGTGTATCATTATAATATATATGTAAGTTTGTTGGCGATGCGAGAATATTTGCTTTTATATGATGTGAAAATGTCCGTGAATATAATAGAATATAAGTTAATAATCAGATCTGTACAAAAGTAAAAAATAACATTGGCGGAATTAATTAGCTGGTTGTTATACAACATAATATGAATATATTTCACATCGATGATGTAGAAATGAATACATAGTCGCATTATATATTCAACGCAGAGTTAACATGCCAAAAACTGAAGAAAGTTAATAATATAAATGATCGTTACATATCATAGGAACAATATTAATTATTTTGATCGTAGAACTGAAAATAAACTGGCATCATAATTATTTGATTAGGTCATATTATATTGTTAGAATAATGGTATAGCTAATCATATCTTCATCACACATGCCCTATATTCATTCACTGCTTCGAGTAGCAAGAAAACAGGATAAAAACTACCTATAACATATAGAACATTTATTTTCATTGGCAGTAGTATAGTTGATGTGATAAATGGGTAATTGATCTGCGCAATAAAAAGGTGCCAATTATTGGTGCACAGGAGAAAGATTCTATAATGGCTGTCGCGATTGACTCTGATCATATATGTATATGATTTGAAAAAACCTTTTCTAATTTCAAAGTTATAAATATTATAATAATATATAATTAGATTCAGACAATTTCAAGCAGTTCAACATTTTTCAATCCGGTTATATATACTGCTTCCTTTATATAAATCCTTATCCAGCAAATTAGTCGAACTTACATATTTGCTCCAGTATAATTGGCAGCATTCTTTTAAGCACCAATTATATCATATCATATCATATTATATGTTTTATATTAATTATTAATAATAATAACAGTCTATTAAAAAATGTTTACGCATAATTATAAAATTACTAAATTAGTTGGTGACTCATACGGTTTTATAGAGGATACGTTAGAACATTACACGCATCGTTAATGCATCGTAATATCGAAACTTCGATAGTAAAACCTTAATTAACGAATCCTCGATATATTTGTATGTATATTCATATAATTATATCTATCCTACGGTTGTACAAATAATATGTCACAAGGTTTAAAGATTTCATTAAATAAACTAAGTTTCCTGCGCTTTTTCATGCGACTTATCATATTATGAAGCATGAATTTTTGCATGATATTAATATAATGCAGTAAAGGTCATTGAACGGTAACTGATCCTGGACTTATCCAAAATCATTTCAAGTATGCGTGAATTTGAAAATTAGAAAGAATTTAAATAATAAGTTAATTTGTTAGATAAAATAGGCTGTTCCAGATATAGTAGATTTGATATTTCATTTCACATATTTATGCTAATAGTTTCCGGAATTGTATTCTAATTAATCTAAACGTGTATATATTCAAACTATATGATAACAATGTTAGTATACTGTCTAGATATACGCAACGTAATGTATTTAAGTATAACAACACATTGTGTACAATAGTAAATGTGCTCATGTATTAAAAATGATTGAAATGCAAATGATGAAATGATAATTAAAGGTGCCACAAAACTGAGCTTTCTTATATCGGTATGTATATATTTGATTACGTCAGATTCGAGGAAAATTTTGTCGAAAAATTGGGCCTGAATGGGAACGAGGATTGTAGTTCAAGTTTAACTATTCGCTCAAACGGGATATCTATTTCCCAAAGGAAACACAGAAGAAAAAAAAAACAACATTTTCAGTACGAAAATTATAGCTTGGCTAAAAATTACGATGTCTAATCCGTTTTAAGCTCATTTTTGAGGGAAAGGATTGAGATAAAGTTTCGAATACCTCTACACGATGAATCAATTCCTTCTTCCAGGTCATTTTGTAAAAGAAAAAAAATACGTCAATTCTTTCTCTTCAAAATGAACCCGAGACGAACTCGATATCACAATTTTTAGCTGAGTTATAAGTCCTGGACCAATTAAGGCCTTTCTGTGTTCTTGTGTTTCTGTCTTAGTTATATGGAAATGAAAATTCCGTTAGAGCGACTCTTGAAATTAAGCTACACGCCTTTCCTTCCAGGAATGACTACTGCATCAAAATCTATCATTTGGAGAATCAGCAGCGAAAAAATAATAATAAAAAACATTTATATTTGACACACCCTGATATATTATATCGCGTGAATAATGCCATAAGGTCGTATAATTTTTTCTTATTCTCATTCATTCGAAATGAATGAGAACACAAAACTAAACCAAAATTGAAAAATAACAAACGCAAAAGCAAAGGGTCGTAAGTGATGGTAGATACGACCGTCTGGCTTTAACTTTTGTGAGATTTACATTTCTTAAAGTCAAAACGTCGTATCTGCAAACGCAAAATATAGACACGATCTTTTGGCATTGAGAAATTTAAGTTTCACGAAAATTAAAGCCAGAAGGTCGTATCTGCCTTCAATTTATCATTTATTGAATTTCAATGTTTCTGAACGTATTTTCATGTTTTTTCTATGAATACAAGAAAAAAAATACGACTTTTTGGTTTTAGTCACGCATTATCTTTTAATAAGCTCCAAACTGATGGCAGTTCTGTGGCACGTCTTGAGAAGAAACTTTTAACTACATACATCGCTAATAGTTGGAATAGCATCAAAGCTGTTAGACAATGTCGCGAATTGCAATGTGAGAATGATTTACAATTTTATTATTTAATAGAAAATATTCAAAAGGGATTAACATTTATGAGTATGTAACACATAACGTAAAGATATATGGCAGTGCGTTATGCTGACGGCAAATTGGCAAATTCTAGATTTTTAAATTAGAGAGCACACATTCGGATTTAGTGTTCTTATCGGATCAGAATGTCCATAAATTATGATGTAAGATGCTTGTAGGCCGAGGAGAGAACCACGATATAATCAATTCGATATTTTATTCATTCCAAGACTATTAGACTAACGTGGCTATATTTATTAAAAACTTAATTTTTCAAGCATCGAAAGTTCTCTATGGACAATCTACCCGCAAAGTAATCTATATTCTTATATACTTATTATTAATTATTTGTTTCTCTGGACCACGCAATCACAAAAATGACATATAGTCTATAGTATTTGATATACAGTCTCGGATTTTATGCCATTTTGTGAACTCAAAGGATATACTATATCACACAAAGAAACATATTCATATCGTGAACAAACATCTTTTCTTTTGGCACTAATTATCAGTTTTATGATTAATTCCGAAAGGCAATCAACTTCGGTGATCATTGTGTTTGATCCATTAGAGCGATATGAATATATTTCGATGCATGTTAATTGGCTCGCACTTATTTATGCTGTTGTCTAATTTTATGTACAATTTTGTATCTGCTAGAGAAATCACAGTTTTTTATCCAGTGATACACTGAGAAAAAGGAATAGTTCTATCTCGGCCGATGACTTTTATAATATTGGATTAATCAATAAAAAGCTGTTCATTAAATGAGTCATAAATCGTAAACGGTAAGTTTTACAAAAAAGTTTATGGGAAACAAAAGATGCGAAATTTTATTTTTCACAATAATGGTCTATATGACTTTTGCCCTAAAGTGCATAGTTTCCTAGATATCGGCCAAAAACGTTTTTTCAAGATGGCGTCTGAAGCTCCACCGGAGTCTGTCAGCATTTTGTGATTTTATACTCAGTAAGTGATCCTCAACCTTATAAAAAAAAAAAACTTTTATTTTTACTGGCCTACTACAAGAACCAGAAATCTGGCTGTCACAACTACTCCTTTTTCTCAGTGTAATGATGGCATACTACGAGGTGGTTTTAGCATATAATAGATGCATAAAAGTCTGCAGCTGATGCTTACATCAGACAAAAATGAACTTGCTTGATATTCTCTAGCAGGAAGCCTTCCTGTTTCAAGCAGCAGTCTATGTCTAATACAGGTGGGCTTAGTACGGTACATGACTTAGAATAATAATTAGTCATATCTTAGCTTACGTGTTCCTCAATAATAGCATTGGGCCCTATATTTACCTTGGTTAACATACTCTGTCTTGTTCTGGGACCAATATTATAAGAATTCAAACCTTTGTTCGCGGATAATTAGCATGATGTGGTTCAAGATGTTGCAAAGCAAGAGATATTACTTTCGACACAGCAGACCCTTATCAAATGGGTCCTTAATTCTAACAAATACGTGGTCTTGTTGATGTTTCTCATTTTTAAATTCAATATTATTCAGGTTATCCTTATTAAGTAAAAATTTTACGTAACAAACTTGCTTTTTCATGTCATTGATACGTTTTTCTTACTTTTCCAATAAGAAAATAAAAGCTGCTTGGCTGAATTCAGTTTTTTTAATGGTCCCAGCGCAGAGCCAGAGGTTCAAAGGCACTTGGTGTGGCAATGACGGAAGGCAGCAACGTCGCCAAATCTCTTGGCATATCTTGGCACTCGTACCATCTGCAGTCTTCAGAAAGCTGCATGTGAAGATTTACATACGTAGTGTAAGGGAATGAATTCTGAACAACCAATTTGGAATAAAATCGTAGGTTGCACCTTAGAGTCTAAAATCTTGATATATAATGATGCTGTACTCTGTGATGAAGGTATACAGTCTGGACGCATTCAATTCATTTGATCATATCGTGGCATGTTTCAGGATCATTTCAAGACTAGTTTTGTTGAATTATATTTTTTACTCGCGAAGAAAAATGCCTAAAAATAAAAATCTATCGATATTTCAAGACCCCAAGGTGCATATATGTACATTGTCTTGAATGTTGAAAAAAATATTACCAAAACGCTTCGACTAGGGAGGTAAAACATCTAGCTTCAGTCCTGTTTCCAATTTACAGAAGCCACAGTATCCTCCGCATTTACCGACTACTCTCTGCTGGTTCTGCAACGGAACAAGTAGATAGTAATGTAGTGCATATAAGTAATCGTAAAAGATTTTCCTGACTTTGAGAATCTACTTACAATCTTATTGATGGTGCGCGAGGTCATTGATCCTTGGCTGACCCATGAGACATCAGCCGAAAGACGTAGCTGCGTCCCGGTCAAATTTATGCTAAATCTGCCCTGCGGACACTGTGCTGAACTATAGCAATCACCAGCTTTGCCAAACTCCACGCGTTTAGATCCTTGTGTCCGTGAAAATGTGTAGTCATCAACTGTGAGAATACATAACATCATGTAAAACATGTTATCATTATTTTGAGTCAGATTCTTTCTCTTACCAGTAACAACTAGCGTCTTAGGATCAAGTCGTATTTTTTGAAACATTGTGTGGCCCGAAGATGACCCAGAATCACCGACACAATGGCAGCCATCGTTTCGTTGACCATTAAACGGACATGTGTTTGGGTCTAACAGCCTTAGGAAAAAAATATACAATTATCGTTGCATGTATTTCTTGTCTATATATGATCTGGCAAGAATATAAGATCAGGTGAATCACAAGTACCTTTTATCATACATTTCAGCAAAATTTTCACGGTCACCGGTTGGTAGGGTCAAGTATTCTGACGGATGATCTCCCGTCATGTTGTGGCAATAGATGGACATCGACTTCCCACCAATGAGCAATGAATATTCGTCATCTTTGGTAGTTTTGTATCTCTTTTTAGCTTCCAAACAAGATACTGGAGCACAGCGACGCTGATTACACTTCCTTTTGCGTTGGGGCCTGAATTTAGGAGGACACAAGAGTCGAGCGACCTTCCTACCGTCTCTACGATGGCAGAAGAGTCGTCGTAGTTGTTTTCCCTTCCGTCCGCAGGTGGCAGTGCACTTGAAACGAGCGTAAAATAATTGAATGAAATTTGTTGAAGTTAAGAGGCGGAGGAATATTGTAGGAAATTACCTTTTTCCACGGACCGGCGACCCAGTAATATTCGTCGTTGCATTCGCGGAGCTTACAACTCTGTTCGGTCGATGGTCTTTCACTAATTTTACAGCCATTTACAGGTGATGGATCTGTCCACCCGAATCTATTCACTCTATGACAACTTACGGTTCGCCTTTGTACTCCATTGCCACACTCTGCTGAACACTGTATAAAAAATAATGTCAGACGTTAAGACTTTGCCTGAGAAGACATGGGAAAAAAAAACTGCAGTAATAATTGTCAATCGGAATCTAGTTTGCTGTCGAGATTAAAGCAATATGTGTTCTACTTTTTCAATAGCTATATTTAAGCAGTGGTTTTTTTAAATACGTCTTATTCAGCCCCTCAGGAAAAAAAAACTATTGGCATGCCAATAGTAACGATTGAGGCCCAATGATTACGAATGGTATACACTATCAAGGATACTAGTATATGGATATATCTGTTAGAGTCCAAGATAAGATAGTTTGCTTTTGTTCTGTAAGAGTACTTTTTTCAAATCATGTTTTATCAGCTCATTACTTTACGTTGATTTAAACTTCAGGGATAAGTTAAATAAATATAATGTAAATTTTGCGTATGTGTGATATGCAATTAATTAATTATGTAACTCATTGGTATGACATTGATGTGCTATACTATTGTGGCGTTTAATTTCCTTTATTCTCGACTGACAAATATACGGTGTATGCGAACCAAACCATGCACCAAACATGCAATAATTTTATAATATATAGATATATACCTAGATACATTAAACATTTGTTACATACGTGATAATGTACTTAAATATGTTGTCATGTATCGTAAAAATAAAAAAAAAATTAGTTGTCAAACATAAAAACAAACACATATGTTACATACACACTAATAAATGGAATTTCGGGGCTTTAATTAAGCGCGTCGCCAAGGAGGGGACTGTTTTTTTTTTCCTTGTAGTAAACGATTGAAACTTTTCCAAATTGTATTTATTTTATCTACAATTCATATCCTCTATCAATCCCCCTCCCCCGCCCCCCGGCTTTTTGGCTGGCGATGCCCTTGGCCTTAATCATTATTTTAACACAGATTTATATGAATCAGAATTATCAATAGTATGAATAATGAATATGTAAATGCATAGTTATGTCAGAGCATGAGATGAGTATTGCTCACTCGCTTGGAAATCCACGTTACTGTAGAACTCATACTCAGTGATAGAGAGAAGGTAGATTTCACGAGTTTTGATAAACGTTATAATTGACTCTGCGATTATAAGTTCAAGATGTTTGACTTAATAAATCGACGATTGATTGAAATATTATTTAATTCCATATCAGTTTGATACGTATACCTATATCGAAATGATTGCTTTTTAGGTGAGCATGAAATCGCAGAAATGAAATGATACCTCGAATCAGAAAAAAGTTAATTGCACAGAAGTAGACATGCAGTACATCAAGCGAATGAACGAAAAATACAATACCAGCGATAGAAAACATCTGGCCAATCGATAATATGCGCAATCCTCTAAATGTGCGCCATTATAAATATCAAAAAGTTCAAATACTATAGATACCCTAATACATGCCCGAAAATTTTGATGTGCCAATTTCCCGCCAAAGATAGTAGATACAGCATTCAAAAAGCAAAAATATTAAACACACGTTACAGTAGGGATAGGACTCTAATCTTCTATACATATCAATCGAGATACTGCAAACACATAAAAATATGGTCTATGATCAGAGTTAGCTTATTTTTAAGTAACAAAAATAAAGACGAACAGAAAAATAATTTTTATTCATCTAGTAAATAGCCTCCGATATATTTCTAAAGTTTCATACCTTTAAGAGTTATGATCATCTCGAATAATTGGTATTATTTTTGAATATTTTCACTTAACGATGTTCATTCTGTCGCTCTCGAAATACGCAACTGGAGTCAAATTACGGTTTAAGGTGGCGATTTCCATTGTGAAACGGGATGTAACTCCGGTCGTATATTGCGAGAGTGACAAAATTCCATTGCAATTTATCTTGTTTTCCTCTTGCAAAGAAATCAAACACTACCTGGAGTATTTCGATACATTTGAAAGACTAATTGAGCGTCAAATTTAAACGTATACTCTGATCACCGACAGAAATATTATTATTGACAAGTTCCCAGTTCCATTCCTCTTTTCTTTTCTTATTTCTTACTAATTTTGTATCCAAATAGTGGAATACATATAATGAGTAACGATAATCGTTTGGGAAAAAAGCAACCCCAATTTTGCTAACGGCCAATAAAAGTGGCGTGGATATACGTGGGTACCTTTGACCAGGTGCCCTCTTGCCACGTTAGGTCACACGGTATTCGTTGGCATGGTCTTTGTGATTTGGGACGCCGTTCTAGCCTTAAGCATTCTTGTTCGTCTACTGCAGTAACCTCGCCTGTGCTAGAGTTTGCTATGCAGTCCACCCTGCGAGTTTTAGTACCATTGCCGCACGATTTTGAGCACTGAAAAATTTGGCGGACGTGCAAAACATGTGATGTAAAGCGAAGGGCAGGTGACGTTACATAGTAGGTAATTATTATGGTGTAGCATGGGTTCGGTAATTACTTATATCTTTCCGTCGAGAGGCTACATTCCAATTTGGAGATAAGCCAAAGGAACAACAACATCTTTCCGTCTTTATACGACTTTACTGAATAATTTTAATGCTACCAATCAGTGATGGTTGCGAATTATAAGCTCGACAGATTCTATACATTCATAATACTCAGCTAGTAACAATTTACTTTAGTTTAGTCGTTACATTGTATTAAATAATGTGGATAGAGTGCTTTGCGCACATTTTGAATTCAAAGTTGACTGGCTTTCATATCGAGAGGAAAACTTGATACTATACAGTCGACTGCGCATGGGCGACTTTTGTCGTCTGCTAAAGCAGGCTGACCATCCTGAGTTTGAGCCGTCTAATTTTGTTTTTCGCAGCGATGTAATTGATAGGAATTTTTTAGGTTATAATCTCAATTACTTGCGGTAATGATTCGGAAATGCTTGGAAAGCTTTTATCGTTGAAAATGAAATTTGATGTGCAACTGAAAGAACCGTTGAAATTTATCCCGAACAGCTGATTGCTTGCTTCGACTCGATAACAACATAACCTCGATTGACTACTTTAGGCCCGAGAGGCTGAAAGCTCTAGCTTCATTTCTTGCGAGTTGGCACCCATGCCTCGCAGGTTAAAATATCATCGCGGGACGATCTCACCGACAAATAAAATTGAATTATTCGGCGCATGCGCGATCGACTGTATAGTGTCAAGTTTTCCTCTCAGTATATGTTTAAATAGACGTAGTTAATTCCCAGAGATGCAAAATCATTTTCAAAACGGTATTTGGAACGAGCTACATTAGGTAGAATAGATTATGTCGCTTCCGAAGTATGCAACCGGATTACATCCCGTTTCAAGTTGGCAATTCATAACTTGATGGCCTGAACAAAGCTCTCATCAACGCAACGTCACCTCGTGGAGGCGTAAAGATTAGAAATTGCAAGCATGGAACAGATTGCAGTTCCGGTTGCATATTTCGGGGACGACAGAATCTATTTCCGTGAGATACGCGAGCTAAGTAATTCCGTGAGATATTAGCCATGAGGTTTCAAAGAAGTTTTATTAATTATTGAGGATTTATATTATCATGGGATAGCAGCATAGACAGATTATTATATTATGATGGCATACATAAAACGTTTGGCATGTGTATTTCGTAATCTTTTGCGGTGAGTATAAATAAAATAAAATTTGCATGATCGCAAATAATATCTAGCACAAAACGTACGAATACTATATCGATCAATCATTAGACGATATGATGGATAAAACAGGACGATTTAACAACAGATATTATTCGGAAGTATCGATTCAAAACTTACGGGGGTCCACTTCGACATTCTCCATCTGTAGGGTCTTTGACCAACCACGTAAGGAGGTTTTGGTGATATCTTTTTATTCGCACAAGGTGCTTTGAAGCATCTTTCAACGTGACGTGGCTTTTCACTTTCAGAGCATTCGTTATCTGGTACGGTTTCACCGCGTTCAGTTCGACACTGAACTTGGCGATGTTTAAATCCAGAATCACATTTAGAATCACACTACAAAAAATCACACCCATTTTACTCACCCATGAAGAGTTGATATATATCAGGTTTACGCCCGATTTAATGAGATCTTAAAAGACTTAAGGATATCATAGAAGATATCAAGCAAATGGTCAATCTCTTAGATGGAAAATACATTTCCTTCAGTAACACTCACCTGACTCCAATCCCCAGTGTTCCACGTTGGACAGGCATGTTGATTGCAGGGTAAATCGGTAAGCGGTTTTTGATTGTGATCGCAGTAGTCGTCACGAACAAGTTCTCCAGTTTCAGCTGAGCTACACCTCACCATTCTTTTTCTTTCGCCACCGTTACACGGCTTCGAACACTATGAAATATAAGTTTCATAGTCACGACATTGTTATATTAGCTAATTCGTCGGATCTATTACCTCTGCAAAGTTTCCAGTTCGCCATTTATAGGCAGGTTGGAACGTGATAGTCGCAGGTGAAATTTTGTTACTATCAATTTCATTATCATGTGGCCTGAGAATTTCGTTCTGATCGGAAGTATACGTTATCGGCGTTGACGGTATTGCCTGTTGAACAGACATCAGAAAACTTAGTGCAAAGTTCACATTCATATATCGTCCAATTCGACCGATTAACCCTACCTGAGCAAGACAAGGCTGATGCGTGCAAGTTCTTGTGCTAGGTGGCATGTCCGCGGTATTGCAATGCGAACTTGAGGCACCATTAGCACTTCTGCATGTAACTTCTCGTCGAGCTATCCCTTCGCCACAGGTTACGGAACACTGTGTTTTGAAGAGGAAGACATTTTGCTTAGCACACGATTATTGCAAAAACAGAATTCAAGCAAATTAAACTTGTAAATTACCGGACTCCAGTCTCCGAATTGCCAGCTAGGACATGGTGCCATCTCACATGTTTCCACGGATGTAGGCGGTGGATTGTTACAATATCCACTAGCCACGACACGATTTTCTATCTGACACCAGTAAGCTTGTTGTCGTCTTCCACTACCGCACGATACCGAACACTGAAAAAAATCAGATAGATATTTAAATGATCAATCTGGCTTCAGTTTTCTGGTTCTCGATCGGTTCATCTCATTCCTCATCATCAATGCATTTGTAACGTACCGGCGTCCATTCTCCAACAGCCCATTTGGGACAGGCTTCCAGTTCGCAAATTCGCTTCAATACTTTATCCTGGGCATTGCATTTGGTTTCAGATACCGGCTGTCCATCCGAGTCGACGCAAGTAGCTGTTCGCGCTTGTATTCCACCCTTGCAAGTCGCACTACAAGCTCCCCACTCTCCATATAGCCAATGAGCGTCGTCGCACGGTCCTGTACAAGCCTCTCGCTCCGCAGGTCGATCCAAATGCTTGCAAGCGTGTTCAGAAATTGCTTGAGAGCTAGCCATGTGATATGTACATTGAGAAACAACCGTTCGTGTACCTGGGCCACAATGGCTGGAGCATTCAGATCTACTGACAATACCCCACCTGAAAAGTAATTTCCTTCTTATGAAACTGTTCACGGATACCCATAGCTCGCCAATTCCGAAACGAATGCCGTTACGTGTTGATTTCTTGAACTATGAACATAGTTCCATATTGAACATAGCCCGTTATTGAATGGAAATTTTCGCCCGCCGAATTGACAGGATTCAAATTGCTTTTCAATTTTGGATTGTAGTTAGACTATTTATGCCGTAATATTGTTGTGCATGAAATAGTTCCCGGTATCCGACGAGTGCAAGAAAATATTTCATCGCCAAAATGTGATTCTAGTTGTCTGAGGCGGCAGCCATGTTTATTTTGCGAGCTGTTACAACGAAATCTTATCAACATTTTATTACAACTTCAGACCTATTTGTGGCCAACCTCCACCATTTCACACACCATTTATATCCAAGGAGCCATTTCCGCAGAACAGATCTTAAAAATATCTTTTTACTCTCGAGAGTTTAGAAGAGGAGAAATTCACGCGTATGTGTTGACACCCCCACCATGGGATGTTTCGACACCTGCGAATGGCTAGTAAAATAGTAGTAACGATTAATAGCTCACCGGACAGTGCAGTGGGTGTTGCAGGTCTGACTTTCTTCCCGTGGTTTTTCCTCTGCTTTACAGTAGTCGTTGGAAACAACATCGTCGTGCACCGTACTACGACATTCTGCTTTGCGGTATTTAGTGCCATGACAAAGACGATTGCAGCCTGACCAATCGCTTAAAACCCAGGTGTAGCTGGTGAGAATATTCTTCGGAACTGTATATTCGTATGATATTTGGGGTGGGAACATATTCTCAACCGACAATATCTGTGTGAGGAATAAAACTGCATAGAGTAAACACTATTGCTTATTAAATTGCACGGAGGACGAAGTGTATGTTGTGCACTGATCCTGAGGGCAGTTTTACACACATTCTTACATGCCTCATATTATCTCTCTTCATATTCACCTCTAAAATCAGATCAAAGGCAATCGGCCTCGAACTATTAAGACGTTCTACGACAGACTCTGGCCCACTGTACTCCATAGTAATACCAGGTTCTATGATCATTTTGTGATGCGAAACCATGTACCTTCCGTTCAGAATGTAGTCTCCTCTTTCACTATTTCGTAGCGCTGAATAAGAGAAAGAATGAATAACTCACATGTCCATTTCACGTCGTGCATTGCATTGTTTTTATCAACATGATTAGTGACGTCTACCTAAATAATTGCTGTCATTGTTGAATCCTTTCCATCCGTGTTGTCTTATATCGATGTAGCTGCTTCCCGCTGGTATCTTAGTCACTCTATTGTAGCCGTACATGCTGATATTATAGGTGCCTGTGATTCTTTGGCAGGAGGAATTGTCTCCTCTGCAAACACCGCATGTATCTAACTCAGCGGTTGAATTTAACACGTGATCACAACCGGCTGCTTTGCAAAGACCATTAACACATATGTCGAAGGTATCGAGGCTGCAAGGTGTTCCATCGACTACTTTGTCGCTCAGCTTGTAATACTGATTACTTTTCACCTGGCAGTAAAGCTTGCACCGTTCATCGGGTTGAACTATGAGGTAAGCAGAATTAATGAATCATTGTTACAATTATACGCCATAATACGATTGGCATATTGCTTTCAACTTACTTCTCGTATATTTCGCGTGCCATTGAACGTTTCTTTCAAGATTGCGAATATTCATATTGTTGTTGTTGAATCTGGAACATTGTTCCTCCCTGAAAAGAAATATTGAACGGATTTTTATGACGCTTAATCATCAGTCAAGTCGTGCAGGGGGATGAGCTAAAAGTCTGGTTGTTCATGTACGCGTTTTTAATGGTGGTGATGAAAATGTTGATTATACCTAAAATCTTGACCATCTGATGGGCAATCCTTTGTTCCGCAGCTGCGAAACTTCACTCTGGTACCAACACAGTAATTGCCACCATTTTGTGGCTTGGGATTATTGCATTGGCGGTATCTCTTCCTGATACCTCCACCGCAAGTCCTCGAACACTCTCCGTACCTGATATGAGAGTATGTGTAATTATCATTGATACCGTCACTTCTGAAGTATTTTTTTTTTAGATATTTGTTATCATCTCTCACGGAACGAAACTATTAGCGTTAGTATGTACTATTCGTTGGCATTGGTAGGCAGTGAAAAGTAGTGTACACTGGGTTTTACTAGAATACACCGCAGTAATCTGTTGTTCCCGCGAAATAGAAGGCGAATAATCGTCTCGTCTTTTGACGAATAGTTGCAGAAGAGAGCCAGTTTGATTAGATTGTTAGTACAATTTTATATATTAACAGTATTCGGTGTTTCATTGATAGAGTTTGGTGCACTGATCATCAATAGAAATCTGTTTCAGTTTTCCACTATTGAAATTGTGTTAATTATTGGCTTCAAGGGCTTTTGATACACGCTCCGATCACTTCAAAAATACGATTCGCAGTTTCTTCTACACCACACAACCGATCGGGATAAAACTTTGGGGATTACTGCTTCATTTCAGAAAAGAGTGGCTGAGTATTTCGATTTTTCAAAATTTCGATAGTTTTTCTTCACAGATTCAGTTATATCATCAGAGAAATTGTAGAATTATTTACAGATGCACTCGACTTATTGCACTTTTGAAACACTTAGCCACTCGACGATGGCAGACTACACATTTTCAGCACTGGCGTATCTCATTTGATTAAGAAGTCACCGAGAAACTACGCTCTGGTGTCGTATGAAAAAATACCCACATCTTAGATACGGAGGTAACAATTTGTAGCAAAATAATCACCAAACCTTGACTACCAAAGCCACTTTTAGCAGTCTGTACTGATGGAGATCATTTGACTGCAATACTTTACATTTCCAGTGCACGTGATTACTGGTACACGCTCCGATAGTGCTAATTAATAGTCAAAGTACTGACTATTGAAGAATATTGGTACATTGGTACGTAGAGATGAAGGAATATTGAATTCCAACAACTACACTACTAAATCCGAAAGTGGAAGCTACCAAAGACTATCGAACTTCGATAGTTGCTAGCACTATGGCAATAGTTATTTTTCCATGACGGTATAGAACACATTCGATGATAAACTTGAATGAAAAATAGACTTACTCTCCCCACTGGCCCCATTGTCCATCGACCGGCTTGAGATTCTTTCGAGAAACACACTCTCCGCGTTGACACCATTTTCCATGGGCACAAGCAGTTCCATCAGCCCATGGCATGTGCTGTGTGTGGCACTGCTGTTCCTGGTCCCAAACTGGCGCGGTGCACCACAGTCTCCTGCACACTGCCTGGCCAGTAGCCATCCACACACTCAGATTATGTTTCACTTAATCAGACCACATAGGATCCACTCTCGCAATTTAATGTGTATATTCGTGACGATTGTGATCGTTTAGGAAAGGTATACTAATTAGGCAGTACTAATAGATAGACGCAGAGTATCCAGCATATCATTTTAGGATCTCATGGGGATATCTTTTCTGCTTTTCAAAATAGGAATCTATAGATGCGGCTCGGAGGATTTGAATGCAATCGAGTTTCCGTGAAGGATTTAAAAATGGAGTTGGAATATGAAAGATAAAAAGGAATAGGAGTCAAGAAAGAGATAGATTTCCGTATGGAAGTTGAAGATTGGATAATGGAAAACTCACAGCGAACTCAAAGATTTTGAAAAAGATTAAGCGACGATGCGATCACAGCTCTTTGCCAAATCGAATCTATGAGACGATTGTTTTTCATTATATTTGGATAATCTGTTCGGAAGAAACGATGATAATTCATTCAAACAAATATCAAATTTCAAATTGAAAGCTATGGGAAGTTATAAATATATAACGTTATGTGTATGTGTGTTAAGAAAGTCCTTCAACTAACACAAACACGTATTACTTGTTTACTAAAAAAAGTATAAATAAATTCTAACTCAATATCAAAGTATGTCTAATGATGAGAAAACTCACTCTGCGCGCGCGCTAAAAGCCTATGGGAGTAGGTAAACTCGAATCAGTAATTGATTTCCATGAGTTTGGTTTTAGTCGTGTTAATGGTTGCATTAATTTATTATTTGGGTCTCATTTGTGCTTGTTAATTATTATTTGTGTTTCCTGAGAAACTTGTTTGACGTATTGTCAGAACCAATGTATGCCAAATGGACCCAAATATATAATCAAAAGCAGGATGCGTGACTCACCATCACTCACCATGTAAGGACAGATCTTAGAACCTGACCCAAACACTAACTCGCATTGTTTATTTTCGGAATAATCTTCCCCAGGTAATCTTTCAGTGCGAGTATTTGTCATTGTGGTACTCGGTTCATCCAGTAGACAGTTTCCGTATCCAGAGCTAATTTGGGCAACGTTTAACAGAAAGAAGATGATATTAATTACAGTTTATAAATAGACATGAAAAAGGTAAGCGCTAAACACAAAACAAAAAGATGAAAGATTATACCTAAGTTTTTGCAAACATCAGAATGGATCAGTTCTGATCAAGTTCGATATTTTTCATTTATTTGGCACGCCTTACGGAAGCTTTGAAATATTGCCACGTCCAGTTTCTTTTTTGGCCGTTTTATGACAGTAAAAAACGTGAGGTATGTAATTGCAAACGTGGTATGTAATGCCGTTTAATTATCATCACTGACAACTTGCAGTTTCGAGGTTTGTATCAATAAGTGGAATTTACTTTAGTCGACTAACTAACCGAGGTCGAAGAAACGACTGCCCCTCCAACCTACGGTCAATTTATGAAAAAACTTGATTCTACTTTGCGGATTGAAGACTCACACGCACGCATAAACGAACGCACATATCGTCTGCGTTTTTATGCATTATCGTCGACCAAGAAAGTGGGTATGGGCTCTGCATCTATACAGAGCGATTCTGTGGAAAGTTGGGAGCCGTGTGAGTAGGCAACCCGCATATTTACCGAAACGGCAACGCTGTCGTAGAGACAGTCGAACGTCTGCACCTACTGATGACGTCACGACAGCTGTCACTTCGTTGGGTCAGAATCAACATACAGAGTGACATATTTGAGGTTGATCGTAATATAACGAGTGGGACAACAGGAATCGATATTAATTCGTAAAGAAGTGGTAACGAATTAGCGAATTGATTGCAGATGTCGATTTCTGTTTATTTGCAACATTATTTGGGTCCAAACAACCCTCGAGGTGAAATTTGCGAATCAAAGATCACCTGTTTGCCTACCGATAATCTCGTAGAAGTCTCAGCGAGGAATGAATTAATTGAAAGTATTGTTCTGTAAATGAACATAATTGTGCCTTTGATAGCTGAGTGGAATAAAGCGTCGCATATTTGTAAAAATGATTGCATTACAATGAGTTTCTATCATGTAATAACATTTTTTATTCATTAAGCGTAGTACAATATCAATAAACTAAATGCGTTGTGCCGACGACATGCCGACTTCTTGAGCAACTTTCGAGATAAGCTTCTGACCGTCTTCTGGAACTATGCGCAGTATTTCCGCAAAACTGTGCATTCAAATTATTAGGAGGTGAAAAAATTTGGGGTTTGCTGCTACGTCAGAGATGCCCCGTAGATTACTCGTTGTATCGAATTTATATCGCTGTGTTCCTCACCGTAGTTGTCGAAGTGATGCGACGAGTCAGTCCATCATCGAGGAACTGCTAGCTTGTAAATAATTTTGCAAATAAACATAACTCAGAATCTGCGATCAATTCGTAACTTTATCACGACTTTATTACGAATAATTATCGTTTGACATTTGTCGGTTACCTTTATTAGAATGATTCGTAAATTTCACCCCGACGGTTGTTTAGACCCAAATAACGTTGCAAATAAACAGAAATCGACATCTGCAATCAATTCGCTAATTCGTTACCACTTCTTCACGAATGAATATCGATTCCCGCTGTCTTACTAGTTATATTACGATCAACCTCAAATATGTCATTCTGTCACTTGATTCTGACCAAACGACGTGAAAGCTGCCGCTATGTCATCTGTAGATGCAGACGTTCGACTGTCCCTACGACAGCGTTGCCGTTTCGGTGAATACGCCGGTTGCCTACCCACACGGCTCCCAACTTTCCACAGAATCGCACTGTATAGAAGAATACCGAATTCCACAGACTAACTCTGGCCATATCTCCCCGTATCCCCAGGAATTTCTATACCCATGTCTATGTATTAGAAACCCTAAATCTGTCCCGATGATCATTATTTTTTAGGAAAGTCGTTGATCCAGAATTCTATTATTAATATGGACTAAGAAATACTCATAAAGAATTAGATAAGTGCTGGGATTTGTACATTGCAATTTATTGGTACCTATAATGTGTATCTACTAGGGCGACAACTTTTTGACCTCAAATTCCTAATTTTCGGTTTCACTACAAAATTTCGTGAATTCTAGCATTTGTGTAAGCTCCCCAAAATTTGGTCGCGATTGAACAATTTTGAAAGCTCACTCAAGAATTTTGAAGATAATTTAAGTTATCAAGAAAAGATTTTTTTTTTTTTTTCAATTTTTTTACCCCAACTTCCACTCTTTATCGTCAATATTCATCTGAGATCTCCAAATAGGTATTGAAATATTAATATTTTGGACATCTTTACGAATTTCGATTCATAAACGACCCATAACCGACCCATAAATATCAAACTTCATATTTTTACCGAAAATTTTGAGTACTTCCGTGAACATTGACGATAAAGAAATATATGTAGGGTAAGTCAGTGTAAAAAAAAAAACAAATCGATTTTCGATAAATTAAATCATCTTCAAAATTCTTGAGTGACCTTTGAAGATTGTTCGATCGCGGCCAAATTTTGGAAGGCTTACTCGAATACTAAAAGCTACGAAATCTTGGAATAAGACTGAAAATTGGAAATTTGAGGTGAATGTGAATTTGACATGTGGATGTCTTTCAAAGTTCTTCAAAAATCGATAACTACGCAATGATTGGTGTATGCCGTCAGCTGCGTGCAAAAACCGGCTATTTCGAGTTTGAAATTTTCCCGCCGCAAATTAATGCCTTAAATTAAATTTAAATCTATCATCCGAGAGATTAAACTGACCGTACCATTATTTCTATGTCCTATCATTATATAGATTTTGCGCACCCAAATAAGTGCGGAAACGTACTATTTTGCGTGCTCAGTTAGGAAAAACACATAGTTTCATAAATCGAACGTTTATAATTTCAGTCCGACAGTGCTACCAACTTAATTCGCGGCGAAGAAATTTCATACGTGAAATAGCCGATTTTTCAAACTTGATTCGTAATAGCCGGTTTTTCAACGATAACTTGAGAAAGCCTGGACCTTCACGCAGCCATCGATACTACACACCGAGAGGAAAACTTGATACTATACAGTCGATCGCGCATGCGTCGAATAATTCAATTTCATTGATCGGTGAGATCGTCCCGCGATGGTATTTTAACCTGTGAGGCATGGGTGCCAACTTGCAAGAAATGAAGCTGGAGCTGTCAGCCTCTCGCGCCTAAAATAGTCAATCGAAGTTATGTTGTTATCCAGTCGAAGCAAGCAATCAACTGTTCGGGATAAATTTCAACGGTTCTTTCAGTTGCACATCAAATTTCAGTTTCAACGATGAAAGCTTTCCAAGAATTTCCGAATCATTACCGCAAGTCATTGAGATTCTAACCTCAAAAATTTCTATCAATTACATCACCGCGAAGAACAAAATTTGACAGTTCAAACTCGGGATGGTCAGCCTGCTTTAGCAGACGACAAAACTCGCCCATGCGCAGTCGACTGTATAGTGTGAAGTTTTCCTCTCGGTATAAAATAATAGTCTTGTGCAGATACTGACTCTAGGAATTCTGTGACGAAGTGTCGCGAACAGTTCGACCATTCCCATGGAAAGGTCTTGTCGTCCAACATTCTTGACATCACGTTATGGATTCTGTTACCGCTAAATTCTTGGCATTTTAGATCATCATCATGAGGCATGCTCAACCTGAAAAACGAAAAGGAAAAGATAATGATAGTGTTGCGAGGACAAACTTCTTGCCAACTATAAAAAAAGTTTCTTATTATCGGTGGTTCCGATATTTAAATATTAAGTATCGTACACGTGGCCGATTTCATGGGCGATTGTAAACGCTGCAGCTAATCCATTGTCCTGAACAATAGCGCAGGATGCTCGGGGCACGCACATCCGTCCCAATTCAGCCAAACCAAGAGTGTCGCATCGTTTCTCTTCTGTGTTATGGCACAAATTTTCCCTAAAGAAAGAACACGATTATTTTTTATCAATAAATTATTAACTAATTGTCTTTCGACACCCTAGGTATACACGATATTTTTTGTCCAATACCTGGATCGAATGTTACCGTTTGAGTGCCCGTAAAGCTGGCGGAGAGTCTTTTTCGTTATAGAATAAAAATGGTACTTTACCACCCTAGATCGCGGAAGTGCCACTTTCCGCCCGCTTTACAGGCTCGAAAAAACCTACTTTCGATGCGGGCAGGAGCAAAAATGTATTTTACATTTCATATGAAGACTTGCTTTACATAGATTGGATTCACCGATGAAAAAGTGGTTATAGGTTACAGGTCGCACCAGTGATTGGAACTTCTAATTTTTTATTTTTAAACCCTTTTTTTCTTTTGTAAAAGTTGAGGAAAAAAGCATATCATGTGCTCATAACGATAGCAGACTGATTTTATCTCTATATTTTCATCTTATTAGTTTGTATCAAAATGACATCATTTTAGAACATTCTCTCCAAATTTCGAAAAGTTCCGATTCAAAATGCGACCTCTGTACTCTGCGACAATTACATCTTCTGCTTTTAGACTTAATCTATGATCCTCTATGAATAAAATCCCAAATAATTTTCATTCATTCTTTCAATTATAACTCAAACTATATCATTATGATTATTTTTGGCATTCAGATTCTGGCCAATCAGAGCGCAGTATGATGACGCTAAGTTCATCCAGATTCGATATTAAATCGATAATCTCCCTCTAGCTTTACAATAATTTCCCTAACCATATAACTGTCAAATATCGTGATAAAAGTCAAAGAACATTTTGAATAATTTTTTTTAACCTCTCACTCTCTGCTTGGCCAGATTCGAATGCTAAAAATAATCCGTTGAATACCACTCGACCTTCGAAATGAATCGGGTATATGCCTAATATTTTCCCGCGAAGTTATACGATCGAGCTAACTGTTGCATATAGCGAAGGATTTTTGATCTGATAAACATAACCCTCTCGTTACTACGTAAAACAATCAGGAAAGATCCAATGATTTCTAAGGCCTAATTGATTATTGTCTAGGTTCTAAAAATTTTTCGATCGTTTGTTGTTTCGATAAAAGTGTGAATTGAACCTTGTAAGAAGAAGAGCAGCGTCATGGTGTTCGGGTGATTCTTGATCGGGATGATTGTTATGCTTTTGCCACAAGCAGAATTTCCTCAGCATATCGTTAGCAGCAATACCTGCGCTGTCTGCGTATTTATTACCAAAAGTTTCATCAGTCTTCGCTATCTTTACGACAGCTATGCTGATAGCATTTCCAATCGATGGATCCTTGTAGATACGAGACACCTGAAGCAAAAATCCATAAGAAAATACAGAAACTCTTCACTGCGAAGTTAAGTTCAATAAAGAGGAAAAAAAAAAAAACTAAACAAAAAGACCTCAACACGTTTGTGTGCGAATGCAATATCATTTGTTTTCGCGAAAGTGAAAAAATCGTTACATCATCTCTGTTCATTGATGGGAAAATAATTACACCTCCGTGCAATATATTGAAAGAAGTATAGCCTGCGAGGTTTTCGCTCAAGGATCGATGTCATCAAGCAATATGAGAATACGTTGAGAAAATATAAATTCAATTGGTAATTTTCTTTATAATCTTCCGTAACAAAGACTTCAATTATTTTCGCACTCTTTATATGTTATGGATGGATAAGGTAGCTCGTTATTTTCCGAATAACGAATCGTAAACTCAAACGCCTGGGGCACTCGAACGGTCCCCACTCGCAGACTTCGATTCTATACAAACTGCGCTCTCGTACACGCACAGCATTTACCTAATTGCATAAGGGCACTGCTTGGACGCTTTATACCCTGCTAAACGGTCTCTTTATCCCAATTATATCCTCAGAGAATTTCTCTGTGTATAATTAAGCTCGTATAGGTATGGCATATTTGAATATGTCTCAAACAAGAAAAGAGAAAAATCGACATTTTCTGTATACTCTAAATGTTAGTTTTTGGAAAACAAATCCTTACACAAAAATCATATTGGATCAAAGGTCGGAATACAAAAATTCAAAATTGTGAGCCTCCTATGACGGGGAAAAGCTATAAGTAAAAGTAAAATCAGACTGATTTACATTAAAATATTAGTCGATGGTTTTTAGGGTCGATTATTTCCAATCTGAAGTGAAGATTGAAGATACCAAAATTTCAAATTGTGGAAAGTAGGTTGAGTCGCATGAAAATTACTACACAGAGTCTTCGATGTCTATCGATATGAATGTTGCAATTTTTTAAAATTCAGATTCGAAATTAGCGCCTCAAAAACCTTCGATCACCGGTTTTTATGCAGTACAGTCTACTTTTTACAATTTCGGTACGCCATATCAGACCCACCATTTTGGATTTCTGTACTTCGACTTCAGATCCGGAAGCAGCGACTGAAAAAACCCTTTCGGGATGAGTTTCGGAAAGATCGAATATGAGGAAAAGTGTAGGCTTCAAAAAGTTGAATAAATGTTCGAAACTTGTCGAAAAGGTGATTCCGACTTCTTTCATCTATTTTTTTTAAATTTCATTGCAAATGATTCAAAGTCTGACAATGAAGTTGTAAAAAAATGTGAGAGTTAGTCATGAAGTTCGATAGCAAAAAAGAAAAGAAAAAAAACATGGTAACCAGGGTGCAGTCGTATGTTTTATCACTTGTTAATGTTTAGGGGTTGAAACGTTCATGATTCACAATTAAACCTGATATTCGATAAGTAAGTGCAAACTGAATCCTGGGTGTTGATATTGCGTGTTAACATTTCGTATTCAGGGAAAGGAGTAGCTCGCAGAGATTAACAACGTGAGAACACTTAGCACGTCAACGCCTTGAACGTCGAGAGAAGAAGGCAGATAGGCATTGCGTATAAGTATGTGTGCATGTATGCATACAGGTAGGATCTTACGTGGGACAATTATGCCAGTCGGTGTATATAATTTACCAAGTCTCTGTTTTCTTTTCTTTTGCCTTTTTGAAAACAAGTTATTCGCGTTGGAGTGTATATCTATATACATTACGGTTTGTAATCTCCATAGACAAGGACAAGGCGGCTTGATTGCGCCTGCGACATGCAACCCCAATCTCGCGCGTGTGGATAGGGACACTTAAAGGCAATTTCTTATGTACAGTAGAACCCCGATTACCCAGGATAGTTGCCTATAGTTGAAATCACGGATAATCCGCTTGTCATACAGAATTTCTTTTCATACAAATCAGTTACGTAATAACTGGCTAATCTTCGATTACAATTAATTATGAATATCATAACGGCTTATCCGTCCATTAAACTTTATTCGGAAAAAACGTGTCAATCTTTGTCTGTTTAGTAATTCTGCGTGAGTTGTTCACATTTTTTGAAAAAAAAAAAAGAAACAGTTGGTTAGAAAATTTTTCATAATACAAACCAACCGAAAATTCTTTTGATTTTTCAGGTGAAACTTTATGTAATCAATATACTCATAGGTAGAATTAATTTTCAGGATTTCAGGAATTTTATGGAATTTCAAATATCAAGTTATTATTCTACTATGGAATTCTATGACATTTCACTCACATTTTCCCGAGACTATATAGGTAAATAGCTATTTTTCATGGATTTCACGAGCTCCTTGAGATGTTTATAGGGTTTCAAGAATTTCTCTAAAATTCCCTATAAATCCCGCAGGTATATTTCGGATTCCTTTCAGATTTGAACAATGGATATCAAAGAAGTTTTAGAATCGCAGATATTTCTTTCAAATTTCCTTTCATTTCTTCAAACTTCTCTCCACGGTTTCAAGAATTCAAATATTTCTGTCAACTTTTTTTGTTTCAAAATTTCAAGAATTTTCCGCGACTTCAATACTCATTTCGTAAAACGTTTTAAAAATTTCATCGAATTTGCTCTACACTGTGGTTGCAAATTGTATACGCATGCTACAACGAAATCAGCACTACGACCGCCTTATAACAACGTAATTGCCTACGGCAAATTTGCACACGATCTCGATAGTAGGTATATGTATCCAGTCGGTCGGCAAATATAATTAAACCGTAGTTAGCCATCGGTGTTAAGTCGAAAACCTGATATTCTTTGAACGATATCAAGTTTATTATATCATATATAATACCACCATATACCGTACAGAGGCGGTTAAATTTACAGAAAAGTTTGTCCTGCGTCGCGGTCGTTTATCGACATAAATATACTTTCGATTGAATGAAATATTTCGGTCAGAATTAACATACGTAATTGTCCCGCAAATCGCGCCAGGTTTTCGTCAGCGGTAATTGAGACCGCATTTTATAAACCGCGCATACGTATATGTATTCACACACTCATATCATATACCAGCTCGGAAATAAAATTACCGCATTCGAGATTAAAGGCGTATTATCCACTTTAGAAATAATTTTTCTGCGCTACCTTTTGTCGAAAGCTCGACTCGTGCGAAAATATTCTATTTTAAGCACTAGTTGAGTAATGTACTACATATTCCTTATAATTAGTGAAAATCGGAATTGCATTGTGACCTTAGAATCTTCGAGGCAAATTTTTTCACATGTTGACAAAATATGCCTCGTTTTTACTAAATATTGTTCAAGAAGTGAGATTCGAATTTGATTTATCCAACAGATGAAATGTACCTACACGAGTAAGCGAGAGTTAAATAATGAGATATTATATAGTTGGAATACAAGTAGGTTAACAATAATTAATGGAACGATTCTAAAAACAAATATTACTCAATATAGTCCAGAGTCCATACCTACTTCACGGAGGGTATTAATTACTAAGTTATGTATACACGGGGTTTAATGGGTCTCATAATTAAAAGGATTAGTTCCGTAATTACCACTATTACTATAAGTCAGTAGACATGTATAACCCGAAAGCTAATCCACCCAGAGTTCAAGATTTGATGTATCGACCCTCTGGCAAAAAAGAGCGCGAAAATTAGCCAATAAGGATGTATTTGGTAGTGAGTTTATTCGCTGGTTCATGACCTCACACTATATCCTGACATTGCATGATGTAATTTTTGTAACCCCTTATGTCAACGTGCCATTCCTTCTCGTCTTAACATCTAGCTAGAAGATTGAATGTTCACTGACTGGCAGTATGAACAGAGATGCGAGAAGATTGACTGTATAATGTAGTTGATTATAATTTATTATCTTCATTCTATATCTGCAGCGACCCTTCACGATACACCATTCACTAGTCATAACAGCATTACGATTTTAAATCGTCGGAATGATCTGCAGTCCGATCAACGAGCTATGGGAGCTTCATCGGTCGTATATATTATCATGATTATGTATATACTATATATATATGTCGGTGATTAATGACCGATCCGACGTGAGTTAGAAGATATCAACTTTTCTACTTTTTCTCACTGTTATAGACTATTACTTGCATAATTGGTATTCATACCAAACGACAAGATGAAAATGATATTTTACTTTTTATCTTCAAGTGGGCATACCGGCGTGAGGCATGTAAAAAGCATAGAGCATAAAAATAAAAGCATAACTATAGTATTTTCTTCAAAAGTTCTCGAGACATTATTAAACAATAACATGTTACTTTCATTTCCACAAGTCATACGCAAGTGAAACTGTCACAACAAACGTTTCGTCGGAACCATAAAAGCAGACCGCATTGAAGTTTTGCACATAATTATTTTTTATTTACTGATTGGTCAGTTAGATTAATTTGTCCACGGACAATTCTACAGTCTAACATGATAAGAAAATACTCTGAAAATTTCAAGATGCTACGTCAATTAGGTGTCTATCTGTTTCCAAAAGCACATTGCACTCTACATCTCATTATGGTTCCAAATAATAGTCAACGATGATGCTTCGAGAAAAAAAAGATTGAACATCGAGAAAGAACGATTGTTTGAACTAACGTAATCCGTCAATGTAAGCCAATCAGATGAAAGTATGCGTGTAATACATGTGTATAGTATAGGGTGTCCGTTATTTCCCAAGTTGGTTTTTTGTTTTGCTGCTGCCAGCCCCTAAATTTTTATTTTTCACCCTAAAAAAAAAAAATAATCGACTATGAACCCAAGTTTAACCTTGAATAACTTTTGAAGGAGCGAACGTATCGAAAAATCATAAAATACCTTTTTTGTAGAGCGTTAAATTCCCTACAAAAATATACGTTTATTATTGCTGTACTCTCATTTGTTTCAAAGAAGAAAAATTAAATGCAAAAAGTCCAAAAATCCCATGTTATTTAAATGGGAAATGTAGCATGATTTCGGCACGGTTTAATTTGAAAATTAATATCTTTTTTTGGTTGGATATTTTTTTTCAGGGCAACAACTAAAAATTCAGGGGGCGGCAGCAGAAGACAAACCAACTTGGGAAATAACGGACACCCTAGTGTATAGTGATGTCTTATACAAGGACAGCGTGAGGAGTTGCCACAGACATCAGGCTTTCAAAGAATCTGCATTAGAAGAGGCCTTGCGACGAGTTAAAGAATGAAAGGATATGCAGAAATCTCATATCTCTTGCGTGTAACTGACGGACATCGCGATAAACTATCTTGGGAATACTGCACAGCGGCAGGAAGCTGGCAATAACCTGAATGCCAATATAATGGAATTTATTGTACTTCGCGACTCTGTTGACGTTTGCATCGCGACCGGGACCTTCTCCGCGATTCCCATTCATCGGCACAGCGAAAGGGCTATCCTTCCTCTTTTTTGCTATACTTATTCTTACACGTTACGTTTGGTATATGTATATGGACAGTGATTTTATTCAATTTCTTATTGCATTATCACAAACTCTGTTTTCTCCAACTCTAATAAACAATGACTAATCTTGAAGAATCATTTTGTTCCTAGATTCGCCCTTTCCTTGAATATGCGATGCTGATTATGGTTAGAAAAAGAAGAAGAAGAAGAAGAAGTAGAGGAACAAACAATGTACTTGCCAACATGATTTCAGCACTAAATATTATCCGAGGATAATTTTTACTTGTGTCAAAAAATTGATCGTGTAATTGATGCCTCGAAAAGAAGATGGCAAATATCGGTACATTAAAGGTGCATGTAACTATCAATAATGAAGGACGTTCTCCCCGGTCAAATCTTGTTCGGTGTATTTTACGCGGCAATGACTGTGTGAAAAGGTCGTGAGCAAATGAATGTGCACAAAAAATTCATACCGTGTGAATCGATAATTTGCATAATGTTTTACCTTTTGATCTATGATCTACGAGCTTGAAGATTAATTACACTTTTATAGGACGTTAACGTATCGTTTTAACGAACCGATACGCACGTGTGGCTATTACAATAGGCTGGAACGTGTACCGTGAATAAAAATAAAAAAAAAAAAATTGATTAATACGACGTCTCTTTGTGCAAATATATTGAAAATACTAGCAAAACAAAAACTCTAACTGATGTATGTATCAGGTTTTTTTCTTTTTTTCTTTTTATATTCTTCGAGCAATATATCAGTTGAAAAAATTTAAACTTACGGTGCTCATGAGGACAAGGATGTAGTTCAAAAGTCCATCTCCATGATACTCGGTCATTTTTGCATCAGCGACGACCATAACTTCGATGAAATATTCCTGAGGAATAGCTCTTCGCGGTCTCCACATCCCGAAGGGATCCGGTACTTGAGGTTCTTGGTACTTTTCTATCGGATAATTTCGACGTTCGGTCGGATAATATCTGAAAGCAGAATTGAATGATCTTTGTGAAGATAATTGGCCAAGATTTTCCACGGTGTTTCTTTTTTTTTTGTAATTTTGTAATAGAGATGTAACCTGGTGTTAGGTCGGTCACGACGTCTCAAGAATTGCCTCCGTTCATTGTGTCTGACAAATTCGCGTAGATTGTCTCTTCTGAAATCTTCGACTTCGGAGTAATCCTCCATCGAATCATCGATGGAAGTTTTTCTCGTTATAGAACGTCTATCTCTGTGATGTTCCCCGACGTAAATCTTGCTCCCGGAAGTATCGTCGGTCAAAAGTGCCGGAGCCTCTTCACCGATTGTATCTATAACCAGAATATCAAGAAATTGAAATATGCCACTTGTATAGGTACGTGGTTAGAGAATTGACCTTTCAGTTTTTATTCCTAAGCGGTCTCGCTCCGCGTTCGCTAATTAATTCTACGGTTGACTAATCATTTTCGATTAACGACTCCTCAGTGATTCATACAACTCGCAGTAGAACCCCGTATCAACCATCTTCCTAAAACTAACCACATAAAAATTTTCTAACGAATTAACCCTTCTAATCAAATTGTTGCTATTTTTCAACTATTTCTCAAGAATAAAGATGATGATTACTAGCCTTACATTTTACTGAAACAATTGATTACCGAACCATAGTGCTAACGCCAATAGTGTGCAAAAATTAGTTTTTCTTAACTGAGTGCGACAAACTCGACGACTAGTGCGGGAATCACTTATTTTGCGCACTAGTCACGTAATGTAATATGTATTGGAATACTGCACCATTAGTTTGCAATAGTATGAAATTTCGAGGTGCCAATGACTTTTTAGCCGTAAGGGAAGAGATTATGATTAAAGATGTGATTATTATTATTATTATTATAAACTGGGAGCTGAGGTTTGTAATAACTGAGCTGTGATTGAACTCTGACGACGACAATAGGAGAATGATTGTTGTGATTTGAGTTGTCGTCCAATAATATACCCAGCCGTTATCTTAATCTTTTATCCTCGCTGGTTGTAACCGACGTCGAACGAATACGATTGTATTTTACTGTAGTGAATCTAAATGGTTGTCTTTCATTGAGGTATGATACTATCTAACTGCAATACTGCATGCATGCAGCGGCTCGACGCCTTAGACTTCGTTGCAATTAAGAAGCTACGAAGCAAGTTACGTTGTCGTCCTCACATATACATGTATACAGACATTACATATGCATATACATATATATATATATAAACATATATACATGCATACGTGTACGTATATGCATTCAGGACAATGAGAAATCTCTCTTTATTTCCTCTCCATTTATTAATGTCGACTGCAGGCACATATATATTTATATACCTGTTACACCGTCTGGTTACTTATACTGCAGGGAATGGTCACGTATGGAACTCAGGTCGTATACGAATTATTTACATGTTTAATTCAGTCTCGACTTATTCACCGTTAATCACAGACAATGATTTAGGTTTCTTATACTCGAGAAAACTACATAAGTATACTGGGAACTGTAATTCTATAATTTTCATTCAATTCTTGGACACGCACGATTCATGTCGTTGAATTTTATCTTCTACTGTATCAGCGACGAATTACAAATGATTTGTTGTTACAGAAATTCAGAAGCATACCGTAAAAGAAAAGAAAAAGAGAAAAAAAAATAAAAAATAGAAGGAAAGAAAATGGTCAAACATCACGCCATACAAAGAGAATGGCATAAAAATCGGAAATACGTAGGCGCAGGCAATCTACAAGAGGCTAAGACACCATCCCAAGCCAAGGTACGCACGCCAGGTCATGTATAATGACGGCAGTACTACTGTCTCTAATTATGGCAATTACCCGGAGCCTAGCGAGTGCAGCTGCATTGTTTTGCAGTATGTTTAGGGATCGTGGCGTAACTTGAGACTAAATGTTCCATGGCGAAATTTTAACTATGTACAGAGTTCTGGAGCTGGGGTGAGTTTTTCGTTAAAGGGGTACAGTACATGCAAGTTCAGGATATGAGAATTAGACAGAATTCCGGGGATCGTCGCGACTAAAGTAAATAATACAGATGTATTTGGTTAGGTGGGCTTTCATTCTATTTAATGTCACCTACAAATCTTCATGTCAAAAATTCTCGCATCTTACGTCACGTGGTCACCAGTAGAGATTGGAGCGAGCTCTGTAAATATGACGTACGTTAACTGTTGACTTAATTTCGAGGTCAATTTTAGTCCAAACAGGATTCAGCTTTGTAGACCTACTGAGGGCTCACATGGTTCCGGCGTAGACTAGGGTCATTATAATAATATACTATTTTTCATAGATTTTCAGACTTTGAAAATCCGAATGCTGAAAAATAAAGGAAATTGAATTCTCGCGAATATTTCACAGGTCAACGAACAAATATTTTCAAGAACGACTGGTCCTACACAGAACTACGCGTGCGTGCTATATGTACAAAAAATTAGTCATTTAGTTAACACCTAATCTTTGGCATTTTTACAGAGCTCACTTTAACCCTTCTATGGCACATCTCAAACAAATTACATTACTGGCACGTTGGGTGGTTGGCACCCCCACGTGTTTAAACGTGTATTGTGAAGCCTGCATTGCATATTCCTTTACAGAAATTTTATGGGATATCGTTTAACATATCTTTTCAATAGTCGAACAGGTTTTATAGCCATTTTTTTTAATTTAAGATATTAAAAAAAAGTTAAGAAGAAAAAAGGAAAAAATTAGTTTTTTTACATAAAAATTCATAACTCGCGTAATTTTGAATATTTTCAGCTAAAAATTTAGTGGCATACTCTTGAAATACTATTATTTGAGAAAAAAATTACTGCAATATTGTAGGTACCTTTCAAAAATGGTATTTATTTTTCGATATGAAAACGTAATTTCTGATCAAATTGAATACTATATTTTTTAAACCAATAACTGCCAAATCACAACACATGTTCAATTTTTCGAATTTAATATACTTCATTGGAGCGCGAACTTTGCTTTGGGTGTTGAATACCCCGTATGCCATTCAAGGGTTAATCCGTGCTGGTCACCAAATAATGTAAAATGAGAGAGCTTTTAACATCATGATTTGTGAATGACATTATATCTGTATATTATATGTCCAAGGCATGACCAATCCTCGAAAATGTGTTTAATTTCTATACATCCTAAACATACAGGTAGCATCCCATGAATTTTTCCACTCGTAAAAGTTTGACTTATCGCTAAATTTCGATTTGAGAAGAATTGCGTGAGCTAAGTGAATGAAGACTAGTCACTGTGATGTTTATACATGGTTCATCTATTTTTAATAAAATTGTAAGCATCCGTCGCTCCTGGTGGGTCGATTCTATTATTATACTATATTGATATTCGTCTGGTAAGGAATGCATAAGAAGCATTGAAATTATAATGACAAAGGCCACACCTCTACCTGGGCCCACTCTTCTTCTTGTCAGGCTCATTAAATCCTCAACTCTCGTCTGTAGCGAGAAAAAACATGTCTTACATGCTGCCATAGGGCGACCCAGACCTCAACAAGATATGTACAACGATGTCGCAAAAATGTTATTCGATGGTCGAGAACGATACCAAGCATAATGCAACATGTAACAACCTGACCAAAAATCAAATCCAATATCCAACAATCTGGATATACCTACTAAAGATTTCTTTGAAAAATTATCAAGAATTTATATTATCTTAATGGAAAATACGTATCTTTGACACTTCCAATCTCCTACTTGTATATTTGCATAGAGAGTGTCCATGCAGCAATAACTACACACGTCTCTGAGGTTTTTTTTATCTTTTCTCATGGCAGGTTATCTGGTATCTTTTTAATTAATTAACTGTTCATTCGATGTCCCCACGTCGAGGGATGCGTTAATTAAAAAACACCTTTGGCCCTCGGATTAGAGTAACTTTCGAATATGAGTGTGGGTATAAAGTATCCCGGGTGCCTTTTATAATCGGGTATAAAAACTTTTCCAAATGAAAAAACTGTCGGTTATCTCGAACAATTAATTCAGTTGGTTATCTGGTCTGATCAAGGGCAAGAAATGCGTAGCTAAAAATCGTTTAACTTCTAATTTCTATTCACCGATTCAGTAATTATTACCACGTTTCTAATTCAACTGATCTAATCAGAGGCTGGCTCAACGCCAAGAGGAGCTTTACTGAACGCGATTAAACACTTAAACAGAGTTCGTGCATCGTATCATAAATAATTTAGTCTCGAGTTAGTGGATCCAAGAACAAGTCTATACAACGAGAGTATAATTCATCGTGGGATACGGAAGTGTGAGATCCAAAAGTCTTGGATGATCTAATTAACCGATTTAATTACTAACGACTGCCGACGGTAATTACTGAACCTTTGCCTGGTTATCGTAAGACTCGTGCGACGATGAGGTGAAGCTGATCGTAAAATATTTACTTTCTCATGTTCTCTTCTTGCGGTTATGAACGTCGGAGAACGATTGAAAGTTGTTAGTATGTTTAAAGATTAGAGGACGCACATATTCCAACCGGTTTTCAATCCGAGAACTTCGACGTTTACTTATTATACAGATGTATCGCGAACTTATACTAACTCAGCTTCAGCCTTGATTAGAAATTATGCCGTATGGAACTATCAGCGTATTGGACTCTGTGCAGAGGTAGGTCCCGTAATAGTGAATATTGCAGAAGATGACAACGTGAATGACCTGCAAGGAAGAAATTCTGCTAAGTAAATCACAACGTAAAGGATAACTCGAGGATTCTCATTTCTCGAATAGAGTACGAGACCCAAAACCAAATCACGATCGCAGCTTGATTTCGCAATTGAAAATCCGCTTTCTAACTAGTCTTAATCGTAGATGCAGTAAAAGAATATTCGAAAGATCGAGTCAATTTCAAATAGATAAAAGATCAAGGGAATGATTTGTTTCGATCAGAAAGACGAATCAACTGTACTCCTACGAAGCCCATGTATGTATTTCACCCTGTTTCGATCACAGATGAGATGAGATAGGCTTTTATTTTTATAACGTGGAAGATACTTTGGGGAATCTGATTTTCGGAATAGAAAAAACAGATGAAACGGAGCGAATAGCAAGTCTATAGTTTTCTATGTCTTCAATTATGGTATTTTATTCTACGATTTTGACTTGAGTTTATTGCATTTCATCATTAATGCATACATGCTTAATAAAATCATATTATAACGTGACATTCTTCTGGTTACTAGTATAGGTAGAGTATGCTATATAGTTCTGTCTAACCCTAAGGCAGCCAACGTCTTGTCTCAAGAGTTGATCGATGCTGCAGTCATTTGTTCGACTGATGTCTTCTATAGCCAGTAGAAATATCCGATTGTATCTCGATTATTGGTCGTCCTACTCCTATCTAAATTCAGAGATTATTTGATAAAGTATAAACCTATTCAAAGTTTAGATGGGGAGGCAGCAGAGCCTCGCGGTGAACCGTCGTGCCACCCTGATGATTACCATGATTATTGTATACCGAGAGGAAAACTTGATACTATACAGTCGACTGCGCATGCGCCGAATAATTCAATTTTATTGGTCAGTCAGATCGTCCCCCGATGATATTTTAACCTGCGAGGCATATGGGTGCCAACTTGCAAGAAATGAAGCTGGAGCTGTCAGCCTCTCGCGCCTAAAGTAGTCAATCGAGGTTATGTTGTTATCGAGTCGAAGCAAGCAATCAGCTGTTCGGGATAGATTTGAACGATTCTTGCAGTTGCACATCGAATTTCATTTTCAACGATGAAAGATTTTCAAGTATTTCCGAATCATTACCGCAAGTAATTGAGATTCTAACCTTGAAAATTCCTATCAATTACATCACTGCGAAAAACAAAATTTGGCAGCTCGAACTTAGGATGGTCAGCCTGCTTTAGGAGACGACAAAACTCGCCCATGCACAGTCGACTGTATGGTATCAAGTTTTGCTGTCGGTATACACGGCGGCTGAACCGATTTTCAGGGTCTAAAAATCTTTGAAATGACATTCTTTCGTGGTTTTAAGATAACGTTGCCAATGCTGTAGAATAATTTTCACAAAAAGCTTTCAGGTAAAATACGATGTAGTACAATTTTATTTATTTAGAAGGATTTAGTCGACCGCGACGTGAGAAGGCTTGACTAATTCATGAAATGTGTATTATGTAGTATGCATCTCACGGCATGAGGCATCGTCGTTTGTGTTTGACTGCACCTTTCTCCGGCTGGAAGGTAGAGGCAATAAAATTGGATGAATAATTGTTATATCGCTGGCCACCCAGACAGGTGGTCAGGTGTGTCGGACGTTTCTGTTCGTTTTTATTTTCTCTTTAAACAGAATTTATACGTGGCTCCATAGTTTGATAATTCTACATTTTATTACACGACGGTGGACTGCACTGTCATTCGACTCGTTCTTGATGAATATTCCATTCCTCCTTATTCATTCAATTTCTATGATCATCATCATTTCACCTTGCTCAATTTTTTTTCATCACTTTTCGTAGATTTATTATACCTATGTACACTAGGGTGTCCGTTAATTCGTCCAAAAAAATTTCCTGTCTGTGACGCTCCCTAAAACGTGATGCTATACCCTTAAACTAAAAACCACATCCAAAATAAAAAAAGAAAAGAAAAAAAAATACCATTTTTCTTCACACCTTGCCGAAATTAATTTACTTTTCCTCTTCATTCAAAGAGGAAGCCATTTGTTTTTAGTGGATTTTTCAAGTCAATTGTCAGGAATTTTTTTCTGCGGAGACGGTGAGACTTATTGAAAAGATAATTATGGGGGATGTTTATTGATATTTTAACTTATCATACAAATTTACATAAAGGATTCGATCGGGTTTTAAACAGTATAAGGACGCTGGACCGTAAGAAGCTGCATCTTGGCGGTGCCCACGATATCTCAGGAACCAGTGAACCGATTGACTTAAGATTTTCGTGAGGTTGTTCAAAATACATTTTGCTATTATTAGTACTGTTTTTTTTTAGTTTTAGGGTGTGAATTTGCACTTTAGAGGGCGTCACAGAAAAAAAAAGTTTTTCGGAAATAGCGGACATCCTAGTACGCACATATTTTTTATTTATTGTTTATTATTCCGTTTCGATTCGTCAAACGTTGATGTTAATGAAAACCTGTACTCTTCTTGTTTGTTACTCTCAGAGTTGAGAAGGCTTGAAAATTTTCCAAATTTTATTGAAACAGAATGAAATCGTTGAGAAGTAAAAATAGAAATATAATGTAATCAATTTTTTTCTTCTATTTCTTGCGATGATCGCAGAACGTTTACCAGAAACTGACAAGAACCAAAGTCTTGTCTTTAGGACTTGTCAGCTGTCAAAGGTGAATGGATATTCATGCTGGGACTAGAATCTGCCTCTGCGATTATGCAAGCCAATACTATTGCGAGGCACGGGTCAATGGCTTGCCTAGCGAAGCTAATTGTCAGCCAGTAATTATTAATAACCGAGTAATGGCCTTTTGAATAATGGATTCGGTCGTTACGCAGCGATTCACTGTCGACAATCGACAATCGACTATGCGATCCGCGATATACCTCATTCCAAAGTTCAGAACATAAATTCTCCACTAGGTCCAATATTCCCGACTCTCAACGACAATTATGGCGAAATTTGCACTTAGATTAGTCGTAATGTATCCTCGCACTAGTGTAGGCTGTTTTCTTGATGAAAAACTAAGTCTGACTAGCGGAAAAGTCGAGGTTTCAATAGTTTTCAAACGGGAGAGAGTTTGAGTTCTGCACCAATCATGGCTCTGCGTCAGCGGCGATTAACGGTTTTTGTTGTTGTCTGAAATCGCCACTAGTTGGCGCGCGCCTCACTCTTTGTTGGAGGAACTCCATGATACCTCAATTTAAAGTCGATCTCATTCAAAAACTATTACTTTATCGCTGAAACAATCCCGTCTCAGTTTTTTTCACGAAGAATTCTTCCAGCAGAATTTTAACTTTTCGCAAATATAATTTAGAATCATGTTTTCTAAGTAAGAAGAAGATGAGAATAATAATTACGTGAAAAAAAAAAGAGACAAAGAGAAGAAACTACACGTCTGTGACGAATAATAATGACACCTCATCAATGTGAAACAAGTTACGGATAATTTGTTCGAAGAGTCTCGAGAGTAAAAAAAATGCGACGAGGCCTGCTGTAGGCAGGGGCGACGACGCGACGTAACGCGACGCCCGGCGTAACCTGCAGACCGCGTGGCGCGCTGTTCGATCTTCCTGGCGATAAATAGGTAGATATAACGTAGGACCTACCTACCGGAGACTCTTGAGAGTGAGATCGAAGATCGAAAGGCTAGTGATCGATCGTGTGATTGATGGGACGATATGTAAATAACTTCACGCCGTTTCTTTGACTTTTAGATACAAGATAAGACCCTAACGCAACAGGCCAACAGATGTTACGTTCCAGAATCGGGACCTGCGCAGTTCCGCCTAGATATATCTGGACACGCGCGCATTCACGCGGATGTACAAAGCGGTCTGTGCCCAGTTCCCCAGCGAACCGGAAGTCACTTGAACTCGTTGAAGTCGTAATGTATCTTCCCAAGTAACCGATACCTGCTCAATTAGAATTCGAAGAAAAGTCTTCTGGTAGTCGGAAGAGAGTTTTGGGAGGTGTTTTGAATCCGATTGGAGTTACTAGAAGACATTAGAGTCGCCAAACTATGCATTCGATCGTGACGATTGATTTGAATCATGCATTTAATTGAGACAGTACGACTGATCAAAGTCAGCACGAACATTCTTCTCTCTAACACTCGTATCAAGAAAAGAATGAGATGTTCATGCAGGCTTTGATCAATGACATTGTTCCATTGAAATAGGCTTTCTGTGACCCGGAGTCAACGGAAGTCAAGGATTTCAATCGAAGTCATTTAAAGTCACTTTAACTTGTCGGAAGTAATTCCAAGTCGAAAGTGAAGCGAGATATTAAGATCACGAAACAAGATGAGGCTGAGTTTCCGATTCACAGATTATCATCTTGGAACAAAAAGCCTGAAAAATCTAACAGTTCCTACATCTTGTCCTAATTTTTCTCAAACATCCCAAAAACCAGAGTGAACAGCCGCTGTGCTACCACCTGCAATAGTTTCTGTAGGAAAAATACTAATCCATCATCTTGTTATCTCGAAATTTTGAAGCGCTACTTTTGCCCGATGCTGCTCGATGACTTGAGAAATCAATCTAAAATGTTGAGTGGTATGAATGTTAAATCGATTTGTCAGCGGTATTATACTGGTAAATTCGTCGCTGATTAGAGTCGAGTGCTTCGAAGGTCGTCTTAGTCTGGTAATCCGTCAGTTGGAGCACCTGCGGTGATCACGTAAGCGCTACACTGCACGGTTAAGTTCTCCGTGTAAATCGATGTACAAGAGATCAAAGATTGCCAAGATCTTACAGGTGAATTCAACTGTACCGTTCCTTCCTCGTACTGCTCTGAGAACATAAGTTCAAGGCCTACCGATAATCGGTATGAGGAAAGTAACATCTGATAATTGGCTTTCCTGGTATTTATAGAAAATCATTGCTATGATCTTCGATTCCGATGAAATTCGTCTGGTCTCATAGGCCTCATTGTTTTCCGAACGTAGTAATGAGATATGACCAAATTTCCAATAATATACATGAACTAAAACGCGCCGGGTTCCCGGATTCAAGCCTTATGTAATTACGGGTGTGTGTATGTGTAAGGACTTGAGCGATGGCTTGAGATTTTAGAATTCACGACGCCAAGCGGTCTGGGCAATCGTTAGCCGGGGGCCAAACACCTGGAGACTGTCTGGCGATATTTGAAATGGGAATAATTTGCGTGGGCGGAGGAGTTGACCGGTAGAAACATTAGTGGGAACTAAAATAGAAATAAAAAAGCTGTTTAATTTACGTGAAAAAAAATTGTCTATTCTTTAGCTAGGGATCTTAACTCAAGAACAACTCGTTCAAGAGACACTCGAAGAGCACATATGGAGCACAGCCAAAGTCAGCTTGGATTTGACGCACCGCGGACGGCAAGCAAAGATTACTGATATGGACACTGGAGTCGGACTTCTGCTGAGATGAGAATACGCAGAGAAAGAGGTTATTCAAATCGAAGAATTCTTCAGACACGAGAAATACTGAAGGAAGTGGAAATGGAAATGGAACTGAACAGCAGCTTTAGAAGTCAGAAGAAAAGTAAAGGCGACCATGAAATGCTGATCTAGCCAAGCGATTCAACTTTATGTGGTATGCCTGTGAGTCGATGAAATGTTGCCACCCTTTGCACAACTTTGTGTTGTAATTTTGAACACATGAACTGAAGTGCCCGATGTGCGTCTAGGTAGGGAGAAACGCGGTATGTGGATTGTTTATAAATATTTATAAACCTAATCGAGTTGATTTAAAATCAGCCTTCAAGAAATCGGACTTACCAATGAGGACACAATCGTTGTCTCTGGTCCTGTCGTCTGGTAGATTGACGCTGTTAGAATTTGATCTAGTTGCAGAAGCGAGGTAGATCATATGAAGGACAGGTTTGTCGGCTGAGCTTTGTCCAGGTATTCGGCGATCCGCCGGTTCGATCAAATAATTTCCTGTCGAAGTACGGATGTGTCCACTCTGTAAGGCAAGGCAAAGCATGGCAGATCATTTCAGAATAGTCAACAACACCTAATTAAATAGCAATCAATCAAGTTAATGTATTGACATCAGAGAGAAAAAATCCAAAAAGGACTAATTTTCTCTCTCTCTCTCTCTCTCTCTCGGTTTCATTCTTTCATTCATTTATATGCTATTCGATCCTAGTACGTACACCTATTCATCAAATGGTGTTTTATTGATGTTGTGTCTGTATATAATATGACCTTTCAAATTTATGCGGACACGTGCAGCAGCTTTACGTGTTGGATATTATGTATTAAACCGAAGTGGGCATGCCGTAGATTATTTTGTTTGTGATCACGAAGTCGAAGTCAGGAATAGGCCTTTCGGTTATTTTCGCATCTCGAACGATCTTATGCAATTATTCATAATACCTACATCAGCTCAGTTTCTGTTACACTGATGGTCCATTATCGCTTACCACTTTTCAGATATACCTATACGTCTGTGTCCAAGAAATTTTCCAAGTACGAAAAGATAAATCTCTATTCATATATTTCTACGAAATTGAAAGAGGTATATATATCCCAAGATCCGATGCTTTTAAAGCACGAAGAATGTCGTCGCTCGAAATTTTTTTCCTCCAACTTGTCAATATTGGAAATCTATCATGTATCTATTTAGATTATGAAGCCATATAGCGCGGGTTTGACAAATTTGGTTATCGCGATCATAAAATTCGCTCGTCTATATTAGCAGCAATTGACACACTGAAACGCGATAAGCGTGACTGTGCAAAGTAAAGTTTGCCGTGCGAAAGTTTCATCCCAATTTGCATACGCGTATATATTAGGAGTGGCTCATAAGCATCGGATTTATCAGATCAAACACGACGAATCTTATGACTATTTGAACAGAAATAACGATCAATATTCAATAGGGTGTGTCGTTTCAGGGCAATATTCTTCTTTCTCATTCATAGTTGAATTTTTTTTTTTGGAATATGGTTAAGAAGAAATCTTCGCGAAAGGGTTGTGCTAAAAACACATTTTATGAGGCGCCATAAATTTTCCAAATTTCATAATGTAGTAAAGACGTGATTTTCTTTTTTTATGTGTATTACTCAGCCGGGTCTTGTGATACAAAATTTCGCGGGGTACTGTTTTACAGGAAATTGAATCCTTTACAAAAAGTGTCCTTCGAATTATTCTTATAAGATCAATAGTTTAACCGTGACAAGCGCGTGAAAATAATTTTCAAAGCTTATAACTTGTATACCTTTGAATCTACGGATTTGATTACGGGGACATTTTTTATAGAGAATTTGAGTTTCTATGAAATTGCGCTCTGCAAAATTACGTGCTATAGAACCCGGCTAAGTAATACTAATTCATAATGCAAAAAATCATACGATTCCGTGTGTTATTGAAATGGAAAGATTTATAATTCATAAGATACGTTTGTGGTGCTATTCTTTTGCGAATATTTATTTTGGCCTTATTTTAAACGGTTTTTAAGTGGGACCGAAGAAAAGAGTAATCGACACACTCACAGGGACATTCTGGTATCTATACGTCCGACGCAAACTCTTTCGTCATTGTTTTTGAGTGCTTTCAAGATACAGAGTGTCACGAATGATCCATTGTGCCAAAATTATATTAGGATAAAAGAAAGAAAAAAAACATGACGAACCTTGGCACAATTGGTTGAACACCAATGACAGCGTTTTAGCATAAAAAATTCAAATATTCCAAAAGATTGCAGAGACTTTGAAAATATTGCTCATGACCCTGTACACGGAAAAAAAACTCAACTTGAACTAAGAAAATATTTAGAAAGATTCGAAATTGTCTTGAAAGAAGTGAAAATTTTCTTGAACCAAGAATTTACGTACAGGTTGATTATTTTTGATGATTTTCAGATTATATCAAAAGACTTCAAAGGAGAGGATCACCCCAGATTCAAAGAGTCGTTAGTCCCTCGGGTTCACGCGGGGTAATAATCAATATTTTCCTTCCTTCTCTGCAGTACTAGCTGTCGGTTCATATAAATACAAGAAATGCTGATATGCGTCGCGGTACAACGTAAATGCATGTTGATTTATGTCCATCGTAGTTTTATAGTCGCACAGGATTCACAGTCCAGCGACAATTATTCTCATTTCTAAATATTCTACCTATATATATATATATGTACATATACATTAGACATGCATAATGTATACCCCCATAGAGCATTCCATGCCAACTAGACCAACGTCTGTCCCTAACTAAACCATTTCGGATATGATCTATGCTTCTTCATATTATTATTCAAACTCCAAGAGACACTTAAATTTTTCTTAAATTTTTTTTTTTTTTTTTACACAATCTGTTATTCACACCTGATTCCTTTGGACAAAAAATAAAATCGCTCACTTTCATTTTCTCAATCAAAATCATCTTGTATCACAAAGTTTTTTCGATTTTATTCTCATCATAATGAGCGTTTTCATTTCACTTTGAAACTTCAGAAATAAAAAACGTTTTGTGGAGTTGTGGAGAAAAAAATATGAACAAATGTAGGTGTCTCTTAGAATTGGAGGTGGGGGTGGGGGGGGGGGGGGGGGAGGGGGGCATGGTCAGGGTGAGAGGTTAGTCGAGTTAGCGATACTTCATATATTTATACGTGACGTGGCGCAGACATTCGATTGTGTGACAGAAACATGTGAAGTTAGCGAGTAATAGTGATAAGTAGATCAGTGGTCGAATTAATCAAATTATACGAGCTTAATTAATACTGATAAGTTGACTAATAATGGGAGCGTTATTATATCTCTGAAGTTCCGTGGAACGAAGTTTGGACTGATAAAATCCTGGAATAGAGTTTAAAAGCTGGTTTTATAGCCGCCGTTTATCATTCGCAATGAGAAGTCTACCGACTACTCAAAGATTCCTGTCTCATATACGTATATCTATAATTTATTGAAATTATTTGCACCTTTATGCTATCGCGACTTATCGTTGCAAGACGCCAGCGATTTTTCTTCATTTTCCTATGCGAACTTTATTCATCGCAGTTAATTATAGTCACTTGCTAAACGCAATTAAATATGCATGCTTAAATCAGCCTGCCGGAAATTATACCTACTACTATTACTACCGCTACAACTTGTAGTAAATCATTTTTTCAACATAATTATTACTGTCTTATTATATAGTATGCCAAGTATTATCCACCTGTTTCCAGTTTTCTGTACAGTTTTTGCAAGCGTTTACAGACGTGGAGTTTCGTCTCTTTAATCGCTCTGCCTATATTGATCTTCTCGAAATTCCTTGCTGACGATAAGTTATTGTAAATCTGATCCAGATGTTGATCGCTGGTTTGCCAAATTTGAGCGACAGCGATCACACGCTTGATTATTTTACCGTTTCTTAAAATTAGTATATCCACATTCTACAGGCAACACTGAGCAATAAATACAAAAGAACATTCCGGCTCCGAGGCTTAGTTTCCGGGATAAATGAGACAGAAGTTGACTAATCGCGCAACGCCATCTACCAGGTGGGCGGAGCATAGACGTTGTTTTATTCTCGAAGTGGGGAGCGACAGCAGTCCACGATTGGTCAACTTCTTCCTCATTTTACTCCGAAACGAAGCCTCGGAGAGGAAATTTTCCGGAATCTTTTTTACACAGCGTTGCCCATAAAATATGAATCTGGTACTTAGTATATCTAATTTTGACACATGTACGAAACGTCGATATTCTCTGACGAAATTATGGAATTATATATTAAGGCTAGAGCAATCTATGCACTGATGTTTTCACAATCAACACGTAAAGCAATTTTCTACGAAGCACAAATTCATCTTTTTTCCACTCAATACATTTTCTTCTTTACCGTCTTATAAACAAACTTCTATTTACAAAAACCGTTTCAAAGCTCCTCTAACGACGAATATTCGAATTTCAACAGCAACTTTCAACAGCTTCTCGATCCTCCATATCAAATGCTTCGTAATTAATAGTAGGGATTTAGATTTAGCTATTTCGGTAGCGTGCGCAGACAGATACCAACTCGCGCTAGTCCGCATCAAAAAGCATTGGTTGAATTCTAAGCGAAGCTTGCTTTTCGAGTGACGGAAATCAATGGCAAATTTTTCAAAAATGTGTTACAATTATACGTCTCAAAATGTGAAACGTTTCTATGAAAATCTAACTTTCGATTTGCATTTCCAGAAATTTATCAATATCAGCTGGACTTACGCAGCCATTTTCTCAAAAACTTTAGTAAACGGGCACCAGATCCACGGATGTGTACAGCTACTCATACGAGGCCCTTGTTAAGTTGTGCATTGCAGCGAGGCAGTAATTGAGACGTTAAACGTTTATTTGCATTCTCGCAGTGAGCAACGTGCACTCTTTAAACGATACAAAGAGTTTACTTGAGACTTACCAAGAACCATCTTTCATCCTCCTTCCCTCTCGCTTTCGCTGTAGTTTTTCACACATTAAAGCCTAGATTGCTGCCTTTAATTAGGCGTCTCAAGAAGATATTTAAACCGATAGGTATACACACAACTATTTTTGATCAGATATCTTATGTTCTCCGAAGAATAATTCTCCTAGTTTAAACTTGGCTCATTGTCAGTAAAAAGTCTGAGTTTTTGACTAAAGCTGTCCTTCATTTTTAAATCGATCATATATATGATCTCGAATGATCAGAGGTATCGGCGTACGACCAGATGGCTAGTTAAATGTACACATTGATTTCTAAAGCAGGAAGCTTGGTCATAGTTTACGCGGAATAATTGATCAGTTTTGGCAGCGGGCGCGAGTCCATCTTACTATTAGATACTTATTGTTAGCTCATCTTATACCTTGGAATTGCGCGTTGAAAGCTGGAGCAATGGAATATATGTCCCTAAGTCTAACAATAAACCGAAGTCCGTCTGTGTACTGAAAAAAAAAAAAAAATAGTTAAACGAAAAGAGAGAGAAAGAAAAGTAAAGTAGAGAGCCAGTTTGCACATCTGGTGGCGAACTCTTATACGTTAGCAGAAAATTAAAGCCAAGAATAAGTTTGACCTAAATATATGTATATGCACGACTGACTAGAGCCAGGTTATAACTTAGGTTAATGAAAAAAAATTCCAAAGTCACGTGCTATATGTGTCGTCGTATGTAGGAATTTAGAGCGAGAAATATCGCGGTTACGTGGTTTCTATTTCTATAATTTTTAATAGCTTTTTAGATAATCGACTGTGTCCGATTTTCAACTGATTACCCTCATTGTCAATTCATCCGACAAAAATTTTCTGACCTTATCGTCGTGTAGTCCAAGACTCCGATGAGACAATGAAAGTATTTTGAAATGCAACCCGGAACAATTCTGGCCAATAAACCAGTAGAGCTTATATTAGAAATATGGCTGAGAATATTTTCCTGCTAGCTTTGTATTTCGGTTCATATAATCATATACTTAATTTATAAGTTATAGACATTTCACGTTGGCAAAGATTTCACAAGGATAATTTCTACGATACAGCTGCTCGTAGGTTAGAATAATCTGCCAATAAAAAGTTCGGATGTATACGCATGCGCGCTCGAGGCAATTTATGGTAGATGGCGCTGATCGCATCTCTTCCAACCAATCACGGCTTGATACCCGGAGCTTAGAGTCTTTGGAATTATAGTATCATATGTTTATGAAGCTTGGCAAGTATAGAAGGCCTACGTAACGAAGTGTTATAGTAAACAGTCGATGTTTACGTAGGTATATATTTTAATTATAAGATTTTTTCATTTCACCTTGTAAATATTTACGTATATATTTTAACCACGGGCCTCTCCACGTTTTATTATATCTATACGCCACTGGGTTGAGGCGGTTGTCTGGCCCATGTGATTCAGCCCTTGACCCTGGCCAAGAGTTTAATTTTCGCAGTTCTTGTTATATACTCGAATATTTAGTTAATAAAGTGTTCTCTCTGACAAAGAACTGCATTCAGAATTCAACATGATATACCTACACGACAATGCAGTTGCTCGACGTCTTAATATCTTTTTATCGAAACCCTGCCGCGCTTTGTCATGCATTGGGGTGTCTGGAATCCTGTTTACCATAAATCTATCTCCACATTTGGAGCTTTGAATAATCATACTTTCCCAAAAAATGTTTGGCACCACATTCCGACAGCTTTAAAAGCTTCGAAATCTGTCGAAAGCCTAACAGCAGAAAATTCGACGCAGAAAGGAGAAGCGAAATCTTGAGTCTGTTAGATCCATAGAACAGAGCCGACTTCGTACAGTAAATGTGGGTCAGCTTAGTCTATATATCGTTAGATATTTTTACTCGTCTAATTCCGAGCACCCGTTATATATACATATATATGTATAGGTATAATACAAGCCATGGCACGGTGTGACCATGATTCGCGAATTAGTCTTAGCTTTTCGTTGAGACTTTAGGCTAGTCTGACATGAGTAATCTTTACCCCTCGAACTAAACTATATAGATAATTTTATTCGATAACGTTTTATCTTTCTGATTTTTTTTTTTTTCGGGCATCATACTGCGTGACGTATTCCTTGCGTTCTTTTTATGGTAGCCGACTGAATTCAGACGTACGTTTGCCGTTTGGATATTTATTTCATTGTTCTCTCTCGATGGTAAAAATAATTCTTTACGATCACATATCACGGTGAGCATGGAGTATAGGTTTGCATGCTGGCTACTATACGTGGACAACAATGGTACCGCTGCTGGGTGGGCTTCTCTTGGTCGGAATTTGTATTATACATAAATGAAAACCGATCGTCCCTGTCGAAACTCGGACTTGACAAAGAAAACTTGCGTACATGTGCTGTACTTTGCATTCTATTGTCCTGCTGCAAAGGCAACGCCGAGTCTTTTCTTTTTCTTTTTATGAACAAGCAAGTGCAGACCATCGCATCATCTCCATTAGATCCAACTCTGAATTGAAGTTTATCGTCAAAATATTGTGAAGTGTGAAATACTACCGTGAAATTTCTCCCGCTAATCGTAAGACAATGAATACCCATTGAATGTGTAATCCTGATTACCAGTTTAGGCATCAGTCATCAGCTCCCGTTCAAGTAGCGCCGTAACCACATCATTAATTCAAATTAAGTTAATAAAATCGTATAAGCACTCGTATATCTTAGCTTAATCAATCTTAAGGTTGTTACTCCTTTTATGTCCTAATCAACGTTCTTGATTGGCGTCAATTCACGCGCTTTTATAAGCTCACGTTTCATTTTTATTCATCAATATGTACACATATACGTTAGGTACGTATAGCAGTGCAGTTTAGTAGCACGCATCACTCCGCCAATCAATTATTCTTTATCATGATAATTTATTCCTCCATTAATTTCATCAGATCTTGTACATTCATCCGACTGAGGGGCTAATGCGACTGTTTTGTTTCACTGGTTCGTGCTTTGGGCTTGTTCCTTTGCTTTCCTATACGACGATGCACTCTTGAAAGCTTACTCGCGGGCCCACAGTCCCACGAAAATTTAGAGACCATAAAAATTTGACGGTTCATGGCCGAGTCCGTCCGTATGCAAACTAAATGGGGAGAAACGGGGCCTCTGCCAGCTGGATGCCTGGCAGTCTGTGTGTTAGTCGTGACCCTTTTCAGAATTGGGTTCTTTCATCACGCATTAATCACTCCGTTTTAGATAACAGATACTCGTATAGGTATATATACCTACGTCTTATTTTATCTCAAACTATATCAATCGCGGGCTCAAATTGCACTAGAATATTTCTGTTCTTAGAATATGAAATTGAATAATTTTCTTCATTCAGCTACGGTTAATTCTCATGAAAAAAAAAGACTATTCGCACTTTTGAATTTTATATTATTCAAGCATTAGTCTTGCAGTGTTCAAAAACTAATTTCGCACACTATTGGTCAATTACCCCGCAGCAAAATAAAAGACTAGCAATCATCTTCACCCTTGACAAATAGTTGCAAAGTAGTACCAATTTAATTAGTCTATTAGTAAGATTTCATATAATAATAGTATTTGGTATTTTACTGATGGGATTGGGTATGTACTCATCATCAGTATGGATCCATTTTAGTGTTCACTAGTGAAATAGTTTTCAATAGACTGCATTGATGTAAAATCATCTGACTTCAATAATTGTCACGATCAGTGTAGGTGATTACTGGCACACGTTCTAATAGCGAATGGGCCGGGGAAGAGGGGGGGGGGGGGGGCGGCAAGATGATGGATAGAGGATATGTGGATAGAGAGGATAGGTAAATAGTAAATGCAATTTGTAAAGTTTCAATCGTTTACTAGAAGAAAAAAATATTTTGGAGTCCAATAGTTTTTCTTTCGCAAAGTCGAGCTCGTTGACATTTTTTAGATATTACTTTTACCTCAGTCGATAGCTACGTGCTACTGATAAATTATAATCTCCGGTAGAATATAGTTTAATAGATAATTTATAATACTATTAGATAAGTCTTGAGGTGAATAAATCGTGTGGCTAGTATAAAACTGTAAAGACGTACTAGCAGCCTAGGTGTGACATTAAAATGGCGAGAAAAAGTTTTATAGCCATCGTAAAAGAAAGAAGAGAAAAAAAAATGAAAGTATAAAAAAGACAGCTGGTTCAGCTGCCCAGGGGCATTTAGGGTAGAGTTTATATTACAGGGGCAACAATCGGGATGCAACAATACTATAATAAATGATTTACAAGTCTGTAGTCTGGCGTGGAGTCATATATGGGATAAAATTATTTAACTGCTGTTCATTTCTGACAATCTCAACAGTTTACATTATATACGCATACGTGGATATATATGCTACGTTTACGGTTTCGAGTAAAAAATAGGGACGTAAAAACATCGCCGGGTACGAGAAAATTGTGGGCTACTTCGTGTATGTCGTCGTTTTATCTTATCGGTATAAAATTCAATGAACTTTCCTCGCACCGTCTCGTTACGGCCTTTTTGGTTGTATATACTGCAATCAGCTTGAAATTGATTGTTTATTTATTTATTTCATTACTTAACGCATTCATTTATCTCACACTTTTCAAGTGTCCTGCATATCAAGTTGTCCCTTTCTATCTGCGACCATCTGGATACAGAATGTAACGGTAATAAAGCTGTCCAGAAACCAAAAACGCCTTAGATTAGTGGGGTACACTTGAATATACGAGAATATAACGAACGCTTTGATGCATTCATTTCACATTAGTAACCTACCTTCGGGCTAGAATTCGATTTCTCAATCCCTGGAAGGAATTCATTGGTTTGCTTTTTCGTGTATTATTTTTTTCTACTCTTGCTCTTTGATGTTCGATTACTGTTTTTTTCTCTTTTTCTCTTTTCACAGCTCAAAGATGTAATTGAAACTCGAACTTTGAGTTTCATTATTTCTTATTTTCAAGTTCGTGGATCTCGAGTTGACGGGCAAATTGTTTGAACTTCTTGCAGAGATAATAGGAGAAGAAATGTTCTAAAAAGTGATAGAAACTACCGTATAGTATAAACTCCACGTGATATTGACTCAATTTATCACAAACTCTTGACTCCTGGGCGAGAAGGGAGAGACGAAAAAGTTATTTTTATATTCATTACGAGAGCATTGAACGCTTAATTTGAACAGCTAAATTTGCGAGGCGTCGTCGCCAGACGCGCTCGCCTTTCATACATATCTAAAGCACGTACATCCCATGTATGCTTCCATCGTATATAGATTCACAAGTTCGATTCAAGCCTTCAAATGTACTTACAGACATATCTATATATTTTAGAAAATTTACAACAATCCTTACACTGACAGAATATTCATCAATGATATTCAATGAATACAATTTTAAGCTAGGAAATGTTTTCATTTTGAGTTATTTTTTTGTACCTCATCTGTATGCATTATTAGTTTGCCCCGAAATGGCATCATTCTGTGGAATATTTCCTCCAGATTTGGAAAGGCTTTAAGACACCGATTCGAAAAACGCGCCAAAAATTGCCCGCATTTATTATATTCCGCTGGAGAAGTAGCTACGGCGAGTGATGAGTCAGCCTCAGGCTATACTAGGCATTGTGCAAAAGCACAATAGACAAATATTAGTAGTCAGCCATGCGAATGGACCGCGCGCATAATATCGTCCGGGCAATATTAGTAGTAACCGCGAGCAATTAGTCAGACGTTAAGCAAGTAGAGAAATGTTGAACGGTCAGCCGTCAGAAGGAGCGACGCGACGCGACGCGACGCAACGTAGCCATGAGTTATTCTCTCATTGTCGGCTAGGTAGAAGCGGCAAGGCACGTTCGTAGTCAGACTTATCGGCGAATTGACCAGTTTCAATTTCGTACGTTACTCATCGCCAGTTGGGTGCGAAAATTATTATATTTAGACTCTGGAATCGTCAGACATTGATTCTGAGATGTATATTCTGGCCAGTGGGTGAATTTTTGAGAGAGAAAAAAAAAAAATACGCGGGATATTACATTTCACAACAATACGTGAACTGTATTTTGAACTGTATATCCACAATGTCATCAGTTCTCATTATTTTCATATACAATAGGGTGGTTCATTGCAGGACAATATTATTCCTTTATTACAACCGCTGAAAAATCCTTCAGAATAAGGCTGCGAAGAAATATGAGGTGACTCAACGGATTATAAGTCTTCCCGTTCAAATAAAGTAGGAAATGACTGATTTGTATTTTTTTCAAATTAGTATCACTCAGTCGGGCTTCAGCCATACAAAATTTCGCAGAGTGTTGTTTCATGGAGAATTGAATTATCTACAAAAAGTCTCCCAAGAATTATGTTTACGAAGTTCATAGTTTAGCCGTGACAAGCTTCCCCAGGAGCTTTGGTAGTCGCAACTTGGGAACCCCAGCGCTTGTAACTTGTACACGAAACGTGTTTGATTCTGACCGATATGAAGTTGGCTTCACAGTCTTTTGTCTCTTTCCTTCTCTATGCAACCACGAAAGATAGAAGGAGACGGAAGACTGTGGTGCCAACTTCATATCGGTCAGAATGAACACCATTAGATTTACAAAATTTTTTTGAACGAAATTTCGTATAGAGAATCAAAATAAGAGAATCATATATAAATCGAACATTGAGAAATCATGTACCATAAAACCCGACTGAGTAATAATCATACAAGTAAAAGATTCTCGTATCTTTCTTACGTTATGTTTTACTAATATAACAATCTCCGACATTGTTTTCATAGATTAAAAAGGTACAGGAATAGAAAAAAAAAAAAAAAAAACAATATAAGCACGTAATAATCGTCTGGAAGAATAATTTACAGATTTGACACGACCGGAAGTGAATTTATCGTAGACACAACGTGCTAAAAACAAAAACGACACATGTCGGGAGCACATACGGTCCCCATACACGTACTTAGCCTCATAACCATAAGGTTTTGGTTGAAATGAGTATACATAAAACAGAGAAGAGAAGCTTTCCCAACATAAATGCGCATTATCATGGTCATAATAATAAAGCCCCCCCCCCCCCCCAAAAAAAAAAATTGAAGAAGAAAATTTTGAACTAATCCTTCCCATCTAAGGCGAGACACGAAACTCGGATGATCCGAGTTCATGACACTGCGCCTATATTTCCTGTAATAATTTTACGATCATATTGACAGATTTATAGCAGAGTTCGTCCACTCGTAAGATGTGGGATATATGCTTACGCGTACTTGTTCTATGTATGACGATCGTGTAGGTGTAGTATTCTAGCGTAATCGTAGGGGCAATTAATGTCTCGGAAGGCTTTAGCGTCGCCCCCGCTCGCTGCATCAGTAAATCATGGTGTTATAGAAGTAGGAGAAGAGATAAAGTTAACGATACCCATGTAAGTGTTGATATAAGCAGTGGTTTAGTGACGATTAGATGCTGCTTTTTGCAACTGCTAGATAGAACGGTGACGAGATTGGGTGGGTGACGTCATTTTATTCAGCTGGGCATTTCTAGGCGCCGATTTATGGCTGCGATTTTTCCTGATATATGCAAGCACGATAGGCGGCGACTCATATATGATTCGAATGACAATTATCATCGCATAGAAGCACGTGTATAGACATGTGCTCCACGTTCTTCTCCGGTAATCGAAGGTCAAAGAACATTATGTCGAAGACTATGTGCTTTCAGATACAAATTCTGTTTTCTGATTCGCATTTATTGCAAAATCAATCTCGTAACTGTTAATTTGCACTGTGCTAATAACCACGTGCACTGGCAGTGACAATTACTATCGGAGTTAAATGATCTTCATCGATATACAAATTATTCAGCCAATAGTGAAAACATTTTCACTAGTGGAAAATTGACACGGATCCATATCGATGATGAGTGCACCCAACAGTAGTAAAGCACCGAATACTGTTGATGCATAAAATCGTACTAACAGACTAACGATAAGTAGATCGTCACTATTTCGCAACTATTTGTCAAGAATAAAGATCATTACTAGCCTTTTATTTTGCCGGAATAATTGCTTACTAAACTATGATGCTAATCTCAATAGTGTGCGAAGTTAGTTTCGAAATACTGCACCTCTAGTTTTTGAATAGTATATGAATTCCAAAAGTGCTAATAGTTAGGCACGATCGTATAGCGGAGCGCCTAATACATTGGTCATCGCGAAGAACGTCGGATTGGAAAAAAGAATTCTCCTCAACTTAGAAATCCTTTTCATCACTCACACAATCGTCTTCTAGCATTTTCCAACACGTATGTAATAATGTTTGTGTACGCCAAAAATGTTGTGTCCTGAATACTGGAAGAACGATTTGACCTATTCGAATGAAATTTAATGGAGATAAAATCACGTATCCGATGGAGATGATCCACGAAACTTTTACAGATTGTACACTCGGGGTCATGGATTCTAAGGCGGCTAGATTTTTGGACAAGTCAGTAATGTTGGCAACACATAGTAAACGTACAGCGCCATCGTCGATCGAGTGGGAAGCAAACTCAATCTCACTAAACATAACACAACCTATGACCGTCGAATCTAACCTAAGAATACCGCGGAGGAAATAACTTAAGATTAATCAAGTAGCACAGTCATTTTTTATCGGTTAAATTAGTTGGAATCCTCGACTCAAAATTACCTATTTTTACATCCAATAATTTTTTCAACTCTAAGTAAATTTTCTAAGTTACATTCGATGGTCATGGGTTGTGTTATGTGCAGCGAGATTGAGTTTGCTTTGCGCTCGACCGACTATGGCGCTGTAGGTCTACTCTGTGTTGCCAACATTACTAACTTCTCCAAAAATCTAGCTGTGTCAGAATCTATGACCCCGAGTGTGCCACTACCGGTTAAGAAATGGCGCGTATTAGAACATTACGATACTTCATCAGAATTTTCTACGGATAGTATGATAAACAATTAGAAGGATGTCAGTGTGAAAAATGAGCTTTTTCTTTTTTTTTTCTCATAAGGGTGAAAATGGGATCGTAATTGTTTCTAACTAATATAAGAGACGTTCGATTTCAGAGTATGATTTGTAACTTGATTATGCTAGTGAATTACTGTGACAAAGTTGACTTTTCGATCTATTATCTCTGAAGAGAAATCAACGATATAAAAATACCCCTTTGTATTCTGTTCGCACGGCCCTGCAGCTGAATAACCTTTCTTAGGGGTGAATCGATCGTATCGGTGATACTTCTTTGTAGTGAGAAAACCTCTTAACGCCCGTGCCGGGCGAGTGCAGCAATCCGCCCGACAAAAGTCGTCTGCCGCTTCTTAGCTTCGCACGTATGGAGATAATAGATGCTTAGAAGAATTATAGCCAAGATGTAATCTGACGCTACTAGGAATTACGTAATGCCAAGCCAGTAAGATACTCGGCTACGTTTGTACGCCACGTGTCTAACAAGGATGACGGTTTATAGCTATATATACCTAGATAGTTATATAGCTCTGACTAAGAAGTGGGCGATATATTCATATTTGCATGAGAACGCGAACTCTCGCAATAGGGTTAACGCATCTCCTGAACTCTGCAGCTCCAAACTATAAACTACGTACATACATACAGAAATACTATATATATGTATACATATGGATAATTTACGTAGAGAAGAGGAGAATTATTCCAAGGATTGCGTTTCGGGTGACGAAAACCAATTTCCATGTATAGGGTTGTAGAAAAGTGGAATCATTTTTTTTTTCTCAAGCTGATTGATTGTATTTTGAGAGCTAATTCATGAAATTTCAAGGAAATATTACTGAAATGATGTAATTTCGAAGAAGCAAGATCAGTCTTCTAAAATGAAAAAATTTCCTATCTAAAAATTGAATTCACCGAATATCATTGGTTTTCTCGGGAATTACACCAATGTAGATTATTCCCTCAAAATTTCAAGAAGATTCGATGCACGATGCGACTTGTACCAGTTACGACAAGCACTTTTTTGCGAGCAGTAAATCTATGCAATATGAAGTCCAAAAAATGTGAAATAATTAAAAATTATTTTTCGAAAAACTGAGACAATGGAAGATTTCTTTTATCAATTGGAAGTAACTCTCACGATAAGTGTTACACTTCAACTGTTTGTGTCTAGCAGCCAATACTTTCAGATTATTTTTCGGTATTCCTGAGTGTTAATTGAGGGTCATCCTCTTTATACAGGGTGTCTTAGAACTACGTGTTCAAAATGATAGGGTTAATAGATGCGGTCGAGCTGAATAAATTAACCTCGAGAACATGTGGTCTACGAAGTCGCGTTCGCGAGATACGACCGGTTAAAAAAACTCGCAAAACATTTTAGAATTTACGAATTTAATATTGAATTTTCATCAAAAAATTCGCCAAAAATTCAATGTCAAAAGTTTTTCCGTTTGAAATTCCTAAATTTTAAAACGTTTCGCGGAATTTTTTAACCGATCGTATCTTACAAACGCGACTTCGGAGACCACAGTCATGTTCTTTAGTTTAATTCACTCAGCTCGATCCCCTCTATTACCCCTATCATTTTGTAAACTTAGTTCTGGGACACTCTGTATACATAAATTAAAAACAAAAAAAAAAAGAAATCGTTCTGTCTTGATGACAAGTCGTAAACACGTTTTGACGGTTTTGAAACTTTGGTGTATTCTGTACCTAGGTGTACATCTCAATCAACTTGACATATACGAAATAAAATGTCTTTGCTACTGGTTGGCTAATACATGCATAAAAAAAATATGTACGTACATACGTCATCCACGGGCTTTTACATGTTTCATCTTTATCCGTAAATAATCGAACAAACATATAATATACATGGCGCCAATAACGTTGTCAATTGATACTGTCTGTTTTTTTTTTTTTTTTTTTTTACGAACAATCATACATATAAAGTACATACATATATATACATCGGTATATCCATAGAGTTACGAGCAACAGAAGTCGCGGCTGTCTGGTTCAAAATCTGTGATCTGTTTCACGACGATTTTTCGTCTGGTAGGCCGTTTGCTATGAGTTTTTTTTCAGCAAAATCAATAAAATGGTCGTCAAATGGCAAATAAATGCATAATTCTCTCGTTTGTGACAGTTCGAACCATAGGCAACGCTATCCTTATTCACTTTTACGAAATCTACCAAAGATTGTGGAGGCTAGAGATTAACGAGCCTCTATGTACATATAAATAGATATTACAGACTAACGACACTTCTTACACTGTGTCGTAATTAAAGACACACTATTCGTTGTTCTCTTATCCGTCCCTGACTGCTTTGTCTTTGAACATATGTACACACAGCTGCATTGGATAACATATATACCGATTTCGAGAAAATAATACGGAATACAGAAGAAACGAATTTTGGTAACAACGTTTTGAGCATCCTACGCAAAAATACCGAACACATATTATTTTTTTTTTTCTTGCAGAAGGTTCGATCTATGGACATGAGTTGTTACAATTTTTATAATTTATCGTTACCGAAGACTAACTGATTTTTACGAAAAGGAATTCCCTATAACATCCCCAACTTCTACTGTAGTTCGTAATAGTAATGCAGGTGGATATAGTTACAACGATTAGGAAAGTAAAGGTTTTCTTAGGAGATTCATCGTCAGTTAATTATTGTAATTATATGGATAGCGTATGCTAGTAGGTATAATTAAACGTAGAGCTTTGGGGTGTGAGTCCATGCATAGAAGAAAAAGAAGAGAAATGATGTTTATCATGGGGGAAAAGTGAAATGAACGAAAGCTAAATACGAAAGGTTAAATATTTATTCCAAATTTCTCCCCTGTATATATTTTCAAGCCAATTTAACGAACGAATTCCTTTTACCAATCTCATCAATGTTTTCAAAAGCCACATGATTCTAATTTGGAAACGAAACCAAAACCAAACAATTACACCCTGATTCTCATAGCACTTAACACGAGTCATAACTTTCATTCCATTTTACGAATTTCGACAAATTTTTATCCTCGTTTATTTCGCACTTCTTTACTTCGGCTTTTGGAACTCCAAAATATTTATTACCGGTTTCCCGAATCTAGTAACTCTACTTCTGATTCGCGAGTCCCGAAATTTGCATCTAATCTGAGATCCCTGCTTCCAGAATCGATAAGATTCGATCATTTCAACTCTAGGTTTAACACATTTTCGTTTTTCAATTCGTTTAATCAATCTACGTGTCGATTTTCGAACTCAAAAGGTCTTGGCGTTCGTTTTCCAGTCTCAAATATTATCCCTTTCGTTCTAAAAACATTTTAGAAATTTGATTTTAATCTAAGAACATTTCGAACACGACATTTCCTAGTGGATTTCCAGTCACACTTGTACAGTTTCTGACATAATTAAAACACCGCAAATATAGTTGATTGCTAAAGCGTCGCGTGTAGTACGACATATATATACAAATTTGTGTTTGCAAGTTACTCTGTGTAGTATATCCTATATAGTCGCAGTCACACACGTGTAGAATAACACATGTACAAATCGGTATCTGTTAAAATTTTTTTCGTTCCACTATAGCGACTTTCATGCCCACGATTTCATTCACCACGAAGCACAACTCAACATTGCGAATCAGTAGTGACCTTGGTCCGATCAGTCGACGGCGCGTGCGAATGACTACATATATATAGAATAATGTGTGTCAAGTTCTGGCTCAAGTTTTAGGCAAAAGTAGTCGCGCAATTTTTCAGGGTGTAAAATTACGTATGGTGATATAATACTCAGGTTATCAATGAATTTATTTGTTTCCTTTGTTTTTCTTTTTTTTCTTCTACAAACAGAGGAGAAAAAGAATCAAATTTTTGTTCATCGCTGACTATTTGAAGTGAAATTGGAATTTTATGTGTATTAAATAAAAAATGCTATATCGACTATAATTTGGTATCCAGTTCCAACTTCGTAAGATACTGTGTGGCTAACATTGTACATAAGTGGTTTTTTTTTTTTCTTATTCTTCTGAAGAGATTATTTACTAAGTCATAAAAATTTTTTTCTACAAGGAACCGAATACGTGTTATCGGTCATCGATTGACAAAGAGAAGAAAAAAATATAAAAATGAAAAATAAAACAAAAAGGAAGAGAAGAAAAGAGGCATAAAAAAAAGTTACACAAAAAGCCGTTTGAGTTGGCGCGGGCGTTTCTATACACATTATACCTATATACCTACATACTCACCGCAATGATAAATTGTAATATCTGCTTTAATTCTCGGCTGTGCATATAATAAATATAATAGCAAATCGTTCAACACTTAGGTATATCTTACGATGCATGGGGAACAAATATTGCAATTTAATTAATTATATCCACAGTTCTCTAATCACGAAGAACAAGGAACCAAAAAAAAGAAAAAAAAAAGCACGAAGACAAAACACAAAATTATTTTGTCAATATTATTGCAAAAACTGTAATATTGCATATTTTCTGAATATAACATAGATTTCTTTTGACAAAAAATAAATAAATAAATAAATCACCGGAACCGAAATGTATGTGATTGATTCTTTGTTTTGCAAATTTGCTGAACAATAGAGAAAAGTACATTTTGAAATTAATTATGCATGCGTGAGTAAGAATAAATCTCGATATCAATCATTTGACAGATATTTAATTTAGTTGTCTGAAGTCTAATAAACATATTTGCAGAATATTCAGATAATTGGCACGTATTTTTATATGGCTTTGTTCGTTTGGAGTTAGTTTTGCAGAACGTGTTGCGGAAAACTGTGCAGATCCGTTTAGAGAATGTACATATATATGCGTATATATACTGTATAGCTATACGTACTTCGCTACAGATTGATAATTTGATCTGTTATTACAGGAGGTCAAGGTTCACATTAAGCCGAAAGCTCGAGTTCTTCAGGACTGCGAGCCTTGTTGATGACGCGTTATTCTCGATCTAAACTCTAAACGATCTGACCCACTTTGTCCGAGCTGAGTCTGACGCATATACACATTTCGACCAATATCATACAGAAAAATGACCCAATTCTTTCAATATGACTAGAAATTCAACCGGTGTAGACATTGTATCATCAGCCGGCGATATATTTACCGACAAAATAATTTTCCTAATAAATTCCCCGTCGCGATATCAAAGATATTCTCATTGTTTCTCGCAATTCCTCAGAGAATCGGGATAAAAGGCTGCCGCTCAATTAGCGTGCACGCCTCAGGCAAACCCGAAATTGACGAAAAACAAACAAAACAAACACGACAAGAGATTTTGGCGAGCTGTTATTAAGTAACCAGAATTTTAATTAACGATCTTTTTCATCTGCTCCTTCATTCTTCTTCACCTCGTTTGACCATCAGGCCAACTAAGTCGACAGATTTATCGAAATTTGGCAAAAAAGATACTTGAATAGTTTGCAGACTCAGTTTAGGATTCGAGAAAAATCGGTCAAGTCTTATGCCGAAGGGAGACCTGTGTCAATATCTCCGATTTCGATGATTTTTTTCACATGTACGTCCTGAGCGACCAAGCTTTCTGGCCGAATATAAAAAAGCATGGTAAATCAATTGTTAATGGGCCGGTTTCAGCGAAATTACGTTACTGGTAAAATCCTGTTTTGCCAAAATCGGCAAATTTCACCCGACAATTTTTTGCCAGCTCTTAACTATGTACATCCACTTGTTCACCAAGTTCAACAGAATAATCGATATCCTGGCCAAAAATCAGCGCTATCAAATGATACGACACCCGAATCAATCCGGGAGAATAATAAATAGGCTATCCGGTTATCAAAACAGAAGCTGGTCTAACTCCTGACCATGACCGTTCGGGCAAAAAATTGGGTCATCTAAAGTGGTCTGAACTTAGTTGGATATGCTACGCCCACTTCAGTGATTTCATTTGTTTTCTATTCTATTATTATTTGCGGATTTATTTTCTATATATATATATTTAAAAAAAAATGTAATTTGATAAAGATTCAGAGTTCAATTTTTGTCATTAATTTATTATGCGAATCCCAAAGTCGAATTCATGAACTTTATTTTATATTCATATCTACGGTTCAAATGATTTACAACTGCATTATAATTACGTCTGGGGTAATTGTTATTCGAGTTTATAATGAGTAATGAAAAACAGACGAATGATTGTTCTCATGTCTTGTGCAATGCAGCGCGTCCGAGGCGCTGGCGCTGCTGCAGTAGTTATTGTACATGTTTAAAAGTTAAGACGCGTCTGCCAAAACAAAGGCATAAAGCTAATTCAATATAAAATGAGTAACTGCAGTGGTTGTGCGAGCGAATTGGATCATTTCTAAGAATTACTGCACCGCTTAAAACTGATATCATCTCATTACACCAAGGTTCTCCAACTCGACGATGATGCACTTTTATCCAACCATCCCGCCGCATCATCTCTAGATTAGATGAATTTACGCAGATCTTACAATTTATTTCAGGCTGCACATGCCACAGATTACATTCATCTCTAATCGTTATAATTTCAAAATACAAAATGGCGACGAATTTCAATGGTATACCTCGTGAAAAATTTTTGTTTCTTCAAACTCAATTTCGTCGTTACAGACATCTCGGAGATGTGTTGCCGGCGTTTTTTCGCAAAGCATCCTTCAAGAAGACAATTTTGATAATCCAATTTGGCAAGCGCAAGTTATGACGGATTGAATACATGCCAATCCGTGGAAATCGGACATCGGCCGAGTTGTCATGGGATGGCACAGTACACTTTTAAATATACGTGATAATAATAACGAGGTTCAATTTTCAGCTGATTCCTCCTATATTTCTACAAACTGCGGTACAAGTATAGACGTATAGTAATTTCGTGGTGAATAAAATCGTTAGTCTTTTTTTCTTGGCATCCGTGTCAGTACCGTAGACGTTTCCGGTTTCATTTTGGCGAGTGTAATAGCTCAGGAAAAGATTTGATCCGATCTATTCCTAGACTGTAAGCGAAGAGGCTAATGTATTCTTTGGAAAAATATCTCGAGACTTGACCGATAGGGGCAGATACGTTCCATTTAAAAATACCTGCCTATATCGTAGAGTTAAATAAATTTCAATATTTTTTTTTTTCTTTGTTTCTCAGAAATGTTTTTTACTGCACTCAGGTACGACTACGATTTGAGTATGAAAATTCGCACGAGGAAAAAGAAGAGACGAGAAGCAATTAAAAATACTATTTTTTTACCCCTTTAGCTTTCGTCAGCGCATGCGCCGTGCCGTATTATATATATTCTGGACCTTGAAATGAAACTATTTTCGGAACCCGTCTAAAGTCGAGGCAGTGAACTTGCCGCCGATATTTTTTTAATCATATTTCCTCTTCTGCCGCAGCACATCTTGCGCAGACAATGATTAATACGACATCTTCGTTTTTGTTGTATATACATGCTTTTTTACAGTAGAAGTGGATTATCCGCGATCGTCCAATGATTTTTTTTCTAAATTATTGAATATGTTTTCAAAAAATGATAAGTAACTTACCTAAAAATATTAGACAGATATTGAAACTATTTTTTGAAGAAAATCTCTATATATATGATTCATTTTCACCAATAACTGACCAGTTATAACGACACTGATTTGTCAGAATAAAATTTTCCATGGCAAGCGGATTTCAACACCCCACTCCCGACGATCCCGGATAATCGAGGTTCTACTGTATCTTTATAATGGGGCGGGAAGTGTAACGAATTTAAACTGAACATACTAAGTGAGGCGAAAAAAAAATTCTATTTTAAGATTTTTAACGATATAAAGATGCTTCATACGTTTATGTATACCTATATATATAGGTATATACATGTGTATAGGTTTCAACAGTGATGATCTTGCTTAAGTGCCGTTCCTCGCTAGAGATGTATCAGACCGATTGTTTATTTGATAATTAAATTTTATTTATGTCTGTAGTAAATTCACTGCATAGATTGAATGTATTTATTACGTGTTCAAATCCTTTTAGATATTCAAAAAATCGTTGATGATCATTATGTCTTTTTTCTTCATGAATTAAATCCGAAAAAAAAAAAACAAAGAAGACGAAAAACAGACTGAAGACTTTCGAAACTTACAATATTATTGTTCTCTTCATTATTGTTGAAAATATTTTAGGCCAAGATGATGAACCAAACGAATCCATGTCACGTGTTATTCGTCGTTCGTCATTCGTCAGTTTAATTGTAATTCGGCAATATTTGGAGTCTGGCCAAAGTGGTTTATAGATTTTAAACAGGAACAACCTTGTGTTGATTTACTCGGTCATGGGAATTCGCGTGGCCTGAATATGTTTTATCAATTTCTCTATCATTTGCATGTATAGTATACCTGCATAATTATACAAATAAACATTTTTCGTCGCGTCCTTATTTTCGGCCAATTACTGAAAAGACTAGTAATAAGACGAACAGCGTAGTGTTTGCACTCTCGTCTTCGACTAACCACATTGAAAGAGATGAAAAAGCTAAAAAGCTCTGTAAAAAGCTTCTTGACACGAAAACTCGAAAATCGTTTGATCTAACGGTCTGAAATTTATAGCGAAGTTTTGAAACCCCCCTATCTTTAGATTGACCCAGAACCGTAACATTGTTGTATTCGCTTAATTAAAAAACTAGTCAGCATGTAACATTGAGAGAATGTGTAGAATGAATTCAAAATTGGTCACAAATTGTTTCTTCGAATATTTCTACTACTGAGAAATCAATTTGAGGTCAAACAAACGATAAGGATGTTGCATACAGAACACTGCTACAGATTTCAAATCGGAAGATGAAACGGTTTTTGATTTATCGTGGTGGCAGCAGGATAACTACGCTTTTTTGTTAATTTTGCGAAGTCATTTTGGCATCTTTGAATTACGAATTTGCCACATGGACCGGAAAAGTTTTGCCAGTATAAAAAATTCTGTACAGCCTAAAATACAAGAGCAAAATTTTACTGATTCAATCCAGGTCTGCCCCCCACGTTTCTGAGGGTTTGGACGTACCCTCAATGCCGGGGAATTGGTAGGTAGGTATACCTTGCAAAAGCAGCAATACCTAATATTATGCACACACATGTATTTTGTATACGGTATAGCGAGAGAGCTTATTGTATGCTAACCATACCCCGTCTTTTCTTGAGTCATTATGCTTTTCTCACTCTGTTTCAGACTTTCTCGCATTGTCTGTCACTCTTTATCTCCTATACTTATAATTATTCGTATTCCTCATAGCCAGTCGCCTTGTCCTCACGAAACCCATTACACCGCTGGATCCTATTGTCATTCAAGAAGGAGACCACAAACTGTCGCGCCATACAGATCCCAACACATGTTCGGGCATGGCAGGTCACTCGCAGTGAAGAGGGGAAAATTAATTCACAATTCTCCTACACCCTCGCGAATACTTTTCCTTCGAATTATCTTCGTCAATCAACAAAAAGATGCTAATGCTGATTAAAAGACTGACGACAATCGGTTACCCAGAAAGTCTTCGAGGTCGGACTGGTCGAACCTCTTCCGCTCTTTCTTTCTGTCTTTCTTTCCTACGCAGACGATTATTATTAGTCATTGAATACATGAGTGTGTTTTTAATTTACATCCTCTTCAATGTAGTCACCAAGCTATTTCGCGCTCAAATTCTTCCTCTCTTTTCTAAGAACATTAGTGTCCATCATATTCAACTGTATCATGAATTCAGGCAGATGGTTGCTATAACTTTGCCTAAAATTGTGCATTTTTTATCGTAGTAGGATATCCTGGTATCCGGTGCAATTGGAGCATCAAAATCCAGGAATTTTCGAGGATTTGTTCAAGATTATATTTCCAGAATAGTTTTTCTATGCGATTTTTCGATGGATCATAGAGTGAACGGGACTTAACTACTATACACACTGTTCTCAGAAAGACATTGGACCGCTGGACACCATGAATAATGAATATACCGATAGGAAAACTTGATACTATACAGTCGATTGCGCATGCGCCGAATAATTCAATTTTATTGGTCGGTGAGATCGTCCCGTGATGATATTTTAATCTGCGAGGCATGGGTGCCAATTTGCAAGAAATGAAGCTAGGGCCGTCAGCCTCTCGCGCCTAAAGTAGTCAATCGAGGTTATGTTGTTATCGAGTTGGAGTAAGCAATCAGTGCTTCGGGATAAATTTCAACGGTTCTTTCAGTTGCACATCAAATTTCATTTTCAACGATAAAAGCTTTCCAAGCATTTCCGAATCATTACCGCAAGTAGTTGAGATTCTAACCTCAAAAATTCCTATCAATTACATCGAGGCGAAGAACAAAATTTGACAGCTCAAACTCAGGGTGGTCAGCCTGCTTTAGCAGACGACAAAACTCGCCCATGCGCAGTCGACTGTATATGCAAGTTTTCCTCTCGGTACAAGTTTACAAAGAAATGTGACTACATCCCTTACGGCAAGGAACTGTACTCTCTCTGGAAGTTTGAACTATCAGAGGACTATAGTATCTGATCTTTTGTAAGATATTGTGAATTTTTATTCCTGTCCAATCTAATCGTAAGATTAAGCAGATGACAAAAGAAGTGTGTACCTATAATGCGCTCAACGATGCTTGTAGACATACTTGAATCCATTATACCCAAACAGCTGATATATTGTGAAGTGATTGACGTTGATATTTTGTGAACAGTTTTGTCAGCATTCGAATGTTTTTTCATAGTTTTTAACGGACGGGGATCAGCTTATGAATTACGCAATTCTGTCATCACGTATAGAGTGCTGAATCTTGACTGTCTCAAGTATCAAATTATACAGACGTGTAAATCCCTAGACGATTTTCATCTTACAAGCAAATCGTGGCATCATAGCCGAAGGGCTGGAACGTCATCCTCTTATTTCGATAATCACGACTTGTATATACATATTACATGTCCGATCTTCGAATCATGATATACATCTTCGATGGATTAATAGGGTATTTATTTATCAAACACATCTATTTATAATAATAATCAAACTCTTTGTTGGTACATCAACAGTTCAACACTCTATATCGGATGTACAAAGAAATACTTTGTGTTAAATCGCTGCAAGGACTGAACGAGTACCGAGATATACAACCTTCGCGAATGACCTTCCAAGTCTTTTTATCCCTCAGATACATATGTGTATTTATGTACAGTAGAACCTCGATTATCCGGGAACAGATCAGCCGGGAATCGGATTATCCCGAATCGTTTTTAATTTTCTTTTTTTCTTTCATTATTATACATTTTTCTTCAAAAATTGTGAGTCGAAATATCAAACAGAAACAGATTGCCACGTTTCTTTGAAGAAAATTTATGGGACTTTGGTAGTCGTCTGAAAACTCCGGCGCGCGCCACTTTTAGCGAATAATTATGTTGCAACAAAGTGTCACCTCCGTACGATGTCGGTATTCTTTTATAAATGACGCAAAATCGTCGTTTTTTGGTCATTTCTTCATCAAACAAGACGGGATAGTGCTCGAAATGTGTGGTGTGTCATCGTCGAGTAGCTAAGTATTTCGAAAGTGCAATAAATCGAGTCCATTTGTGAATAATTCAACGAGTACTCGGATGATAACTGAATCTGTAAATTTTTGTCTCAAAATTTTGAAAAAATGAACTATTTAGCCACTTCCTGCGGAAATTAAGCAATAATCCTCAAAGTTTCATTTCGATAAATTTTGTGTTAAGAGAGAAACTACGAATCGCGTTTTCGAGATGATCAGTGCGTGTCAGCCATTATAATAATTCATTGTGGTCGAAAACTGACAAGTTATCACGACACTGATCTGTTCCATCCGGGACTTGAACCATCCTGGATGATCGTGGTTCTACTGTATAGTATAACTTAAGAGAAGAGAATTTAAAAACTGAATATAAATGATCAATCTTTGTTTTTTAACGGTACATGATGGAGTAGCCAGCTCGTGATGATTATCTCTGATTTTCGACAAAGACTTTATAAGAAATATTGTTAATTGCACATTGAGAAGCTCGGGATAAGAATCTCTGATTATAATTGTGAAAGGCTGCCGATTGTCGATCCATCGCTCCATACGTTTTGCCGATCGTAAAAAGTACCGTCCAGAATACGCGCGTATGTACTAGCATTTAATATATCTGTACCTATATACGTTGTGGATAAATTTATTTATATTGCTTATGAAAAGACACGTGGTTGGTTTCATGTCGTTTTCATTTCAACTGGAAGCTATACGGTTCTAAAAAAGTCTTGACGTCAGTTCCGGGTGAAACTGTTACGACGGATCTTATCTTACCATAAGCTTAGAGCCAGGCAAGATCACTATACTGAATCAAAAGCTCCGAAAACGATACTGTCGAATGGTCGAAGTCTATTTTTGATCTTCTAATCAAATTTTGAACACGCTTCTACTCACCATGCCATGACAAAGGCTGACAGAAACGACGGATTTTGGGTCCCCCTTCACAGTTCCGGTGTAAAAACAGCCAAGCTGATGCCCAGGGTGTTCTCGTCTCGAAGAATTTTCGCCTATATGAGTCACCTGCAAATTAAACGTTCGTTTATCTCTAGCACCAAGTACGAAAGTGTGCATATTAACAAATTAACTCATCTGGTAGATGCAGGAACGGCAGATTGAGACTGAGTGTCTATTTTTAGTTTGAATTGGGTCTCGAAAATTTATGGGGGTCGACGTGCATGTGTGCTAACTAGGTATTTTTGTATCGGAGTATAATTTTTGTATTTTACTCACTTTGATGTCGGGTGAAACGAAGCTCGTATCTTGTGTTAGCAAAAGATGGAAGTCCTTGCCAAATGCTTTGAATTCATACTGTGGATGTGGATCCCAAACTTCAGCAGTTGAGTGTCTGAAGTGACCAGTGTGATGTCTAGCCACTGTTACATCGTCTGCTGTAATAAAGAAGGAGAATAAAATAGAGAGGTGAGGAGCTAGTGCTTATATCAGCGAGTTTTCGAATCGTATTTGCAGTGAAATACAGTTTTGTGGAATACTATGGGAATCCGGCACGCTGCAGCGATCATCGACTGCAGCAATCGAACCCATAGACGCTGCAGGAATAATATCGCTGGAATGACACAGAGACCTTTAAAAGGTGCATTGATAAAATTCTTTGTAACCCAGTGAAACTTTCTTTTGAAAGGAATTCGTCAGATTCCGAAAAAGATCCAACGAGATTCATGGGATTCTTATATGATGGATAGCCACTCGAAAATGAGTGGATAGTTAATAACGAATAATTTATTGCTCATTATTGAAAATTCGAATGTCGATGAGTAATGAAACCGAAGACCAATTTTGTCGTCGAGTGTCGAACGAATTGATCTGATTGTGAGCAAGACCGTGGCAAAGACATTCGACCGCGAAGGAGAGTCTTAAATTGATCGGTACGAAATTGCATACTAATCAAATTTCTTTGTCTCATGAAAACAAAACGTGTATAGATATGTTTTTTAGAACTGGAATGGGAATGGGAATGGGAATGGGAATTGCGATGGGTTAGCCGATGAGTTGATGAGAGAACTTTCGTGTCTGGCTTCGAGACTGAGGACTAAGCATCAGTCAGCAGGCACTTGGCGATCCGCGATCCGTGAATAGAATAATAATTATTAACTGCATAGCTCCGAGAACTGAAGACGAGACTGGTGGTGCAGTTAACGACTGCAAACGTACGTTAAACAGGGCTGAGGATTGCCTAATGAATTTAAATGTACATAAGGTTCGCAATTTCATTTCAATTGGCCTAATGATCAAGACCGCGAATTCCAGCCATTGAATGATGACTAAATAGTCGGGCAGACGAAGAATGACCAATAGAAAAAATTGCGGGACAGAAAAGGAGCTGATAATTCGTCAGCGAGCATCTGCAGCCAATAACTATCAATATAATTGATCATAAGAAATACGTGTTTTGATCTTCGCTTAATTTTCTATTAGGTACAGAACAAGCCTGCACGAGAATTTCTCCCTTTGTCTATCGTGATAGGTTCAATAATCTCAGAGTGCAGATATTTATTGCCTGCATCGATTAAATTGCCGTAATTACAGAGGAATTATGAAATGATTGCGATTAACCGATTAGATTTAATAAATTGAACAAAGTTATGGTCGATCATCGAACTCACCAGGATCTTCGTAGATATTTTGATGGATTTTCTTAGGTGATACATGCTCAACACTGGTGTTGTCCGGCGACAAATTTTTGCTACTATTTCGGATCGGTAGACCCTGGCCTTCGACCTGTTCTGCTGATTGTGAGCCAACTGAAACAGGCAAAGAAAATACTTGCGATTAGTAACAAATCGTTAACGGGTTTACATTTCCGGGTGCAGATGCATCTGCAACGAATAATTTGCGTTTTGTTTATATTGCGAATGCTAAATACACAAGCCTGTGTAATTTTAGGTATTAAAAAAAATTATTTATGCCCTTCCAATGTATCTTTGAAAGATATACATTTATGTCTGGCTCAACAAGGCCAAAACCACCAGGCTGATGTAGTGTGGAGATATTTAGTCATCATCCAGCGGTCAACAGTTTTGTGTGTGTTTTTTTGATAAAAAGAAGTACGACTTTTTCCAAAATAATATTAATTTTTGTATAGGTTGTAAAAAAACGATCTGAATGTTTTTTGTCGTTCATCACTTCTTCAGGCTAACCAAACTTTGAACTGAATTTGAAACTATTATTCAAAAGTTTATAACTTGTACTTAAAATTCTCAAATTCTCAAAATTATAATATTTCATTTGATATACGTATAGAACATAGGAATCTTAAGACAGTTCGATGGCCTCCAAGTAGCTAAACCCTTAGAGTTTATTGTTCGAATTAGTTCGCGCAGCTTGATACAATCGTTGTATTAGCTGGCTATAAATAATTATGCATCTGGGCTTGAGTGATCCGACTGGAAAACCAGTTGATTACTATTCACTGCACAGAAGCGCAGCTGCGTCTAACGACAAGACGATCATATTTTGAATTTCGTATATTGCTTTGTGTCTACAGAAGCGGATGAACACGAGAATTATAGTCACTCAGAAGAAACACTTGTGTGAAAATTGTTCTTCAGAATCTATTTCATTCATTAGAAATGTTTCGGGAATATTTGGAAAGAAGATTGGCCGTTGAAAAAAAATTCCCGTTTGTAAAAGTTTCTTTTTTTTATGATTTTTTTTTTAATTAACAGGATCGTGTTTATTGACAAAGAACTAATCTGATAATTAGCTGTAAAAAAAAAAAACTAAGTCAATAGAATATTCTTCACAGTGCAGCGTGGTGGTGGTTTGAAATAAAAATCATTCCCAAGGCGTGTAGGTATATCCTCTTAAAAACAACCACCCATTCTACAAATGACATAGGTACTGATAAATATCTTAGTGCTGAATAATTCAGATGTAATTAACAATAAAGTTGTCCGTTTCATAGTTTTGTTCTATTTCTTATCCTGACAATCAGTTTAAATATATAGTCTGCATTATAATCATTTCGAATCGAGTCTGCATGTGTAATAACAACGGTTTCAAGGTTCGCACCTATGATAATTGTAGCTTGGTTCCAATTATCAATTCTGACAGTGCCTTTTTATCGAATCCTATAAATGGATTGCAATTATTTATTTACTTCTTCGAGGAAGCTGTATTACGTCATTTAAATAAATCGATTACATAATAACAATCGCGGTTATATACTAAGGCGAAAAAACCGCGCCGGTCAATAATGGCGTGAATATAAATCTCACGCTTCTTCCTTATCGTGTGTAACTTAAGTTACGAATCACACGTTCCAAGCGATAGGCCTTGATCAGAAGACGCAAGGTGTTTGACAACAATCTGACAATGAAGCATACAGTCATTTCTCGACTGGTTCGGCAAAAGGAAAACAACAGAAAACAGCGAAAACAACAACTAGAATGAGTTACGCCAAGGAATGCAATAGAATGAAGATATTTCATGTAACGTACTAGCTAGGTACTTCGTAATACGGGCTTATCGCTTGGCAATAGGCACAGCGATCACGGGTCGGTCAGGGTTAGGGTCAGCCGAGGCTGACGATGAGATGCGCAGACAGTATATGACCCCGGAGAGCCGACCCTTAATGAGCTCGTGACTGGTCATATTCGCGACCTTTCCGCCCTCGTCGCATATGCCTGCTACTTTTACATTTTTTATATTCTTGTCTTTCTTTTTTGCAGGCTTCATTATGTCGTAATAGGGAAAGGGGTTAATTCGAAGAGACAGTCAGAGGAGTTACGTGGATGAATATTAATTGTAGAATCTAAATTGTCATAAATTTATACCAACGATATCATGAAAAATCTCTCATGACATGTCCAAAATCGGAGTCACGGGTCTGAGAACTATTTTTCAAGTCATACAAATTTATTTAAAGCAAATAAATTGTTCAGTCGTGTTGTGTTGTAGACGACAAAGTCTTTTGTTGGATGATTCGGTTGCCATAAATCGCACAAAATCGATAACTAAACATTTCTGGGTAGCTACTAATAATTGTGTAGTATTGGAGCTGCTGAATTTTAATTTTGGATTGATTCAGCTGGTCTAAGGCCCCGGGGTTATCACCGGCTCGAGCGACTTTGGTTGGGAGAAGGCTTGGCCACCTAGCGGCGCCACGCAGATAAACCTTTAGGGAGGTTCGGAAAGGAGTGCCATCGTTTTATCGGTTTATCCATACGTAAACTGACGAGAACTCTTCTATTTTTGAAATATAGAGAAATAATCACAAGTCTTGGAGAAAAAAAGTACAAAATAACGAAAATAAACCATAAATCGAAAGTAACTGGACTAGAAATAAGTAAATATACGCTATCGATGAAAGGATGTCTAGTCTAGCTTCAACCAGTGCATAGACTGTTGCATTTGGTTATACCGAGAGGATCACAGAAATGAGCCCGTTCCATCGCGCAGGCGCTGATTTATTCGAATATTACGAGGTCGCCAATCTCAGACTTGCCATGAATATCCCTAGAGTCCGTCTGCTATTTGTTTTCGATTGTTGTCAAACACAAAAGGCGGCAGACCGTGGCAGTAATAGGTTATAGTTATCATGAATCTAGTAGACGACGGAACTAGGGACGTTACTGAAAAGTTGGTGGACCTGCTAGTGCGATTCTACTGGCCAGCGAGATTTGAATAAATCAGCGCCTGCGCGTTGGAACGGGCTCATTCCTGTGATCCTCTGGGTATAAAGTGTACAAACAGACATTATAAAAAGAGATATGAAGATGAGGAATGACTCCAGTTTTTAATTCCTAGTTCAAAAAATATATGAAACAAAATAAAAACGTTTGATATTAATCGCGATTGAAATAATTAATGAATATTGGATTATGAATCGTATATAACGCAGCAGTGGTATAACAATTGTAAGATCTGCCCAAATATGGTACGTGATCGATATATTATGCATTGTGCATGCGGAAATAACTCCGGCGAATCTTTTGATCATGGAAACTGTTTCGACGTCAATGATGAAGGTGATCATCTCTTGCAGCTTACAACTTTATTTCCGAGTACTTATATACATAAGTACTGAATAATTAAACTTCTCGCCTTCTGCGAAAGCGATATTAACGTGTGGCGCCAATTTTTTATAATAACACACTCTGTCCGTGATCATTGATCATTCCAGAACCGTGATATGAAAATGGTCGAAAAAGTTGTTGATTAAAATTATGGAAAAAATTGATAACACGAAAGCGAAGATAAAAAAAGTTTCTTACCGAGTTTTCAAGTATGCTGATGAGTATTAATGGGTAAGATTTTCCGCTAACATATTATACCTACCGGTTGAGGAATTCCATTCGTTTACAATTTACAGGAATCGCACGCGAGGAGTAGACCGTTTATCACACGATGCTAATCGCGCAGCGATATGATCGGCTATATGCATATTGCACATATAGTTATACGTACAGTTGTACAAAATTGATGTGTTCATATAATACCCAGGTGTATGTGTACAATGTGACTTTATCCATTTACATGTGGAAACCGGACGCTGTTAACTATCTAAGAATTACAGGTGATGAATTTAAAACGACGAGTTATCGCATATATGCGTCGGAGTTTATCGCGATCGGAAGAATTGAACCCGACCACACTGTCATGTCGAGTTACTGCACAAGCTAGGCGCCGCACTACGTAATCGTTATTACATCAACCTAAACAATCAGGCAAGTGATATAAGTGAGTTGCTCCTAATTATCATTGTGTTTTACGATTCACTACGAGACCAATTCATCACGTTAGAATTAATGGCGAAGGTTAGAATACAAAAATTCAACACCAAAGAAGTCGTTTTTTTTTTTGGCGGTACTTAGAACCCCAAGAAGCGTTCTATCGTAGGGTACAGGGCACATCCTTTGTCGCAACTTTTTAAGACTTGAGGGGAACAGTCAACAAATACGTCATTTCGGTAAAAATCTAAAAATCAATGATACGTAGAAATAAAGCCAGTCTTCTGTCGTTTGCAAAAAACTGTACGGAGGGGCTTTGCAGGTCGCATGGGAACTCGTTGCCACAATAAGTGTCACCTGCATAGGATGTGGGTATTTGTTTTATAAGATACAAAATCGTGGCTTTTCGATCATCCCTTCATGAAATGAGATGAGATAGTGCCTAAAAATGAGTGATTTGCGACCGCCGAGTGTCTGAGTATTTCAAAAATGCAGTAAAACGAATTCATCTGTGAATAATTCCACAATTTTTCTCATAATAACTGAATTTGTAGAAAAATTTCCAAATTTTGACTTTTTGCCGTAATCAAGCTGGGATTCCTGAAAGTTCATTTCGATCGGTGTGGCACAAACGATTCATGTTTTCGATGTGATCATTTATGTACAAAAAAAAAAATTCATGGAATATCATTGGTTTTCCCCAAAGTTATATCATTGTAGAATATTTCCTTCAAATTTGAACAAGTTTCTATGAATTGTGCGACCTCTTCTTTGGTGCAATAAATCTGTGTAAGGTGAGGTCGATAGAATTTCAAATAATAAAATACATCTTCACGGCAAACGAGTGATTTGTGAATGAAATAACTTCCACCCTCTCAAACGATTCCCATAATCCCACAAGGTACATTGTCAAACTTTACGATCTATTGACTTTCCCATTACGTTAGTTTGAGTTACGTAATCGACTAATGTATAAGCCATGGTCAGAATGGCACCTATAGCGATAGGTAGATAGCACGAGCATGTATATTATATCTCCTTGCGCAATGGTCCAAAAGATTTTATTGTCCAATCAGCATCTTAAATGCGGCTCAACTATCCTTGGCAAAAATTTGAGATTGCGTAAGCCGCTGAGGAGAATGAAACCGCAGTTTCATTCGGTATTCTTCTCCTTGAGAGCAAATATTAGTATGTGTAATTCTCAGCTTCATGAAAATCATTTAATACCGGCTATTCACTCGCAAACCTGACCATCAAAAAATGAAAATCTATTATTTAAAGCAAACGTACAAATTGTGTCATTATATTATTTGTAAGTATTTTCGAATTTTTTCTATGAATGAGAAACTTCACTAATTTACAAAAATAGTTTACCTCGTAGATATCCGAAAAAAAAAACCAATTTTTCTCACGTACTCGGAGTAATCTGCGAATTTTTATTTTTTAGAAAACCAAATTTGCCGCGGGGCCCCCAGAATTCTGGCACCAATGACATACCACAGTATTTTATACGCCACTGATAATAAATGGGTCAATCACTCCTGCCGGAGGCTTTTGGCACAGAGAATTCTCAGTTCGGAGCACGTGGCAACGTGTGCTACGTATATAGGCATGTTTTGATATTTCATGAACGGATCGCATATGTGAAGGAAGCGGTTCGTATTGGTAAAAGGTAGGTAAGTAGGTATAATGATTTCGGTAGTGTTCCAGCGGTTAGCCACGGACAATGGGAAGTAGAAGGAAGGCCGCAGACGCCCAACGCAACGCCCTGGACATCGAAATGATTTAATGTTCACGGAGCAAGTAGACCGAAAGAAACATGAAACAAGGAACGATCAGAGATCGAGAGTTGCGAGAATTAGCAATAAATTAATAACCTACGTTGTAGAGTCTGAACTAAAAATCAAGTCAAACTTGCTGCTATTTGAAAACTACGATATCCTCGACATTTTCGCTCGAACAAATTCAGCTTTAATTTTGACAAACAAGATTTTTGTCTCGTCAGAAAAGCCTAGTACACATAATTGCGATTTAGATTCGTTTATTCACGGTGTTCAAATGATGTATTATAAAAATTAGAAAAACAATTACAAAAATATTCAATGGCATTAAATTGAATTGAAATTTTTAACGAATGCCGCCTTTTAATGATACGCTACTGCTTCTAGAAGCTAGCTTCGTTCTAGTCACCCGGAGGGATCACTGACCAGAGTTATAGTATGAATTTAGCCAACTAAGCCACGTGCCGAAGCGTGCCAAAAGTTACAATTGACGAATTGTGACCGGTATACTGACTGACGACGAACTAATAACCGCTTCACACTTGCTGCTGTAGAATGTCCGAGAATATTTTTTTATACGTTTTCAACGGTTTACTCATTCGCTGATTCAAGGAACAAATTTCACTCCTTTTTCTATCAAAGATTATGCCATTCCATCTAATACAATAATACACATATGCTATGGATATTATACATATTCACAGACGACCGGAAACTGGAGTTTATTAAAACGTTAAACGACGTGTGTCCGATTGTAAATCGCTTCACGTTTAATTCTCGCCGTCTATGGGGGGCGTAGACAATAATTATAGGTATGTCTTGATGTCTTCATCAACATACGTCAATATTCCGCTCGAATCGTTGCGCGTCATGATGCAATTATACACATATTCATACTTTTCCAAAAAACAGAGCCATGTACATGTACGATCATGAGCTATAAATCAACGAAGAATAAGGTGGATAAGAAGATCTTTATAAAGATACAATGATACCTTCGATAGGCGTTCTTTGAATGACTGGCATGTGCCCAAATTGTTCTTTAATCAGCCACTTTCATTACGGTAAATCCCTAATCTTTTTGAGCGTAATCAAGTAGAAGTTAAGAGTTGTGAGTCATCGAGTCACATCGTCAGAGTTAGACGCAGACGAAGTGAAAGCATCTAATCAATGCACAGATTTCGATCCACCGTGCCTCAATTTCAGACACTTGGGTCTCTAATTGTTCAGAAGACGAAGCTCTGTTTGATGACGTTTCGATATCGCAGATGTGAGTCAATTTTTTACTCCCAAATTTTCAAGTTTACTTTTATTTTTTATTTTCCATTTCAAATACGTGGGTGGCATGTTCCGATTTTTATATCTCAAGAACCGATCCACGCAGAAAGATTTTCCAAAGCTACTTTTGTTCGAAATTAAACGCACTACAAAAACGGTGTCTTCGAATTTTCCGATAAATCTAACCGTTCCCAAGTTATTTTTGCCAATAAACGATCAGAATGGCCAAAATAACAGAGAATAAAAAATACTCGGTGCATTTAGCCCACCCTCGTATGCATCCTCTCGAGCAAAGCTTCATCTCACACATCATCAGACTTGTCGTGAACAATGATCGAGACGAACTTCTGCACATTGGATCTCACGTCTTTTTTCTCGTTCGAATGAGTGCAATATTTGCATAAATTTTGTTTTTTGATTTTGAATATCTTCCGAGGCATGAATCATTCTTTAAAACTTTACGAGCGAGCGAATATTCCTTATAGATATACCGATGCAGCGTAAGTACTATCCGCGGTTCTGGTCGCGGGCGTCGCGTCTCGCTGATTTTTATGAATGAAAAAGGAGAAAGTATCGCAGGATACGGTGCTCCGAGTTGGCATACAATGGAACCGCGACTACAGCTGGTTACTTGAATGAAATACTTAAATATATATATATGTTTCCATTCACGGAGTTGGTCGTTGCAGCTGTTTACGGACTTGCATTTATTTATTGTTCTATTTATTTATATTCTATGTTAAGATTATAAATACATATGTTTAATGTGCGTAGATGTATATACTATATAAGGCTATAGTACGTGCTTAGAGCCATGTGGTATTATGTTTGTTTATGCAAACGCGTACCTATACGAGTGAGCATATTTTGTTCTTTCATCTCAAGACTTGGCGAATGAGGTTTGCTGAAAATTTTTCTCAAAATTGTTTTTATTACGAGTTTGAAATTCCGTTTTGCAATTTCACTGACAAAGTATCAAACAGGAGGAAAAATTCTCTGGACTGTTTGAAGTTCATCAGAAAATACATCGGAGATTTCACGCAAAACTTGCCAGCTTTCCCTATCTCCACTATTACCTATGTGACTTGAAATTAAGTCTCTAGAATTACGTCAAACAATCAATTTTCCAAAAAGACAGCGTCATCATTAATATCCAAACATTGCCGTAATCGAAAATAAGGTTTTGCCGTTTGAACACACGCGAAACTTTACCGCGTGACACTGATCTTCGTATGACTTGACGGGAGCGAATAGTACGAAAATCCTTTTTCGACAAAAGGGAGGTGGTTGACTCGGGATTGCCCTTAAGACCTTGATGATTGCAGAGTAAGGTGTCCGTTATTTCCCAAGTAGGTTTTTTTCACTGCCCCCTCTGAATTTTTATTTTTTGCCCTGAAAAAAAATATCCAACTAAAAAAAGATCTTAATTTTCAAATTAAACCGTGCCAAAATCATGTTACATTTAGCATTTAAATAACATGGGATTTTTGGACATTTTACATTTAATTTTTTTTTTCTTTGAAACAAAGAGGGGTACAGCAATAATTAACGTATATTTTTGCAGGGAATTGAACGCTCTACAAAAAAGGTCTTTTATGATTTTTTGATACATTCGCTCCTTCAAAAGTTATTCAAGGTTAAAGTTGGGTTCATAGTCAATATCATAGATTTTTAAGTTTCACCATAGTTCTCTATTAATATATTAGTAGAACGATTATGTATATCAAAGAGAACTATAGCAAGACCTAAAAATCTATGATATCAACTATGAACCCAACTTTAACCTTGAACAACTTTTGAAAGAGTGAATGTATGAAAAAATCACAACAGGCCTTTTTTGTAGAGCGTTCAAGTTCCTACAGAAATATATACTGATCATTGCTGTACTCTCATTTGTTTCAGAGAGAAAAAATTGAACTCAAAAAGTCCAAAAATCCCATGTTATTTAAATGGGGAATGTAACATGATTCCGGCACGGTTTAATTTGAAAATTAAGAGTTTATTTTGCTTGGATATTTTTTTTTTAGGGCAAAAAATAAAAATTGTGAGTTTCCTCATTCAACGTAATTCTAGATATTTTCGCGGTGTGAGCTTGGAAAAAAAATGTCGATTTGTTTTGGCACACGCTAACGTAAGCGAGTACTTTTCGAACCTTCTGAATAGTCGATCTTACGAATATGTTTTCAAATTCTGATCGAACATATTATAACCAACGTAAATACTTCGCGACGTTTTTATGATCAGTATATAGTTTTACTCCACATTTGTATACATATATACGTATACGTATTATAACTGATGTTAAAGTTAGTTAAACTAAAACTACCAAAATTTATAACACATTGCAATAGTTCTCGAACGTTGAAGTATTGGCAGAGTTCAACTGCAGAATTACTGTCGTTATAGTTATTGCTCTATATGCGGGTATATTTAACCGCAAAGTTTACCCTTCGAGCACGCAGACTGCCTCACGTTTCGTGATAAACCTTTTAAAGTTTAAAATCTGAAAATGTATACTTGGCAAAGCTTCGGACTTCGTTTCAAACTGGTTGATGTTGGGATATAGAGACATAGATTATTGCTTCTGCACGTGCCTCGTTAAGGCTAGTTGAGAGGATGAAATTACCACGGTTTTTGAAGTTGCTGTAATAATTCGCACCACTAATAACAAGTGCTTCATGTTTAATGAGAAACTAAAACTATATCTGTAAGTTGAAGTCGATCGATTTCCGAATACTAATTCAATCAGCCTTCTTCTAGATCAGATTATTTTTCGACTAAACTGAATGATGAAAAAATATATAATTAGTTACTGGAAGTGTATATCGGCCTGAATTTATAGAACGCCAAAGCAGTTTATTATCATTTCTCGATCGGGAATGAGAGCTTGATTTTGTAACGAGGATGAGGATTGCGGCTGAAAATTTGGGGCTGATCAGAGCCACGAGGAAACGGAAAGAAGAAGACGAGGTGAAATTTGATTAGCGAACAAGAATTGCTCAGCTACCCTCGACAACTGATTACTCAAATGACGATGCACCCACGTGGAGAGTGCAAAATCAGGCGAAAAAAGATACAACACTGACGCTGGATTATAAGCTGGTGTAGGCAGGATCCTCCGGAGCGTAAATGCATATTATTACAAGCAGTTGTCGCTGGTTCAGGAAACTCGTGCAATTTGCGTGGGAAATAAGATAGACGTAACAAGTTGTGAGACTTCTGGCTCATGGCTAGTTACCTACGTATACCAACCAGTCTTTGGTATATCTGTAGATACAATTTTATCGTTTAGAGTAAACTCTCGGCTCCATTTACCCTCGCGGATTTTCATTTTCACATTTTTATAAAGGCAGGATTCCTTGACCGTGAAAGCATAGCTATAACAGAGTAGTTTGTTGTATGTTTTTATTGGAAGATTACAGAGTGCAAAGTTTCACTTCCCTATAGCTCAAAAAACCTCCGAGAAAGATGCCATCGAGTTTTTTTAACTGTCAACTGTCCTAAAATCTGAACTCTACGAGACGCTCAACGATTCTCCGTCTTCCAATATAAATAACACGTAAAAAAAAAATTTGTTTTTGTTTTTTGCACGTAAAACTCTGAAAAAAATGTGTATTCCAATTTTGATGCACATATTCTCGTAGGAAATTTAATTCTCTACAAAAAAGCTCTGATATATTTTTCTCGTAATCATAACAGATAAAAAGTTATCAGGCTTTGAACGCTCGCAATCGAATGAAATCTAACAAAGTATAATTTAAGATGCCAAATGTTACCACAATGGATCTGATTATGTAATTATACTGTTTTCAGCTGCAAGTTTAACTCAAGGGTTAAAATAAATATATATTAATGTAAATATTAGCTTGTTTTCTAGTCGGAGAGAAATTCGATAATTATCGTTCTGAAATCATATCCGGTTAAATTTAATTGAGTGCAAGGTTTTAAAGCCTGATAACTTTTTACCTGTTAAGATTGCAAGAAAATCTTATGAAACCTTTTTTGTGGGGAATTAAATTTCCTACAAGAATATGTGCATAAAAATTGGAATAAAAATTTTTTACGAAGTTTTATGCGGAAAAAACGAGAATTTTTTTTTTTTCATGTGTTATTATTTATATGGTGAAGCTGAATATCGTTGAGCGTCTCGTACACTTGAGATATCGAGCTGCGCATTTATGAGAATTTTTTTTATACCTAGAAGAAACTTTTCAGACAATAAGAAGAAAACTTTTGATTTTGTTTGGTACGGCCCTAATAAGTACCAAGCTGCAGATTTTTCGGTCGTAGTCTTTACGTATCGCGAAACACCAGCGAAATAAGTATGAAGAAATGATGTTATTTAACAGAAATTTACCAAATTTATTCATCGTTCGAATTCGGAAATGAACTCGAGGTTTTTGAATTGATATTTTCTTAGTACCCTAAAAATCGAACGTTTTTAAGTATATCCTGATCAAATTAGAGTAGCAACTCAACGAGATAATTTCAAATCAAGTGGACAATACCTGCAGACATTTTTAGGATGGAACTGAATCCGAATCGTTTTCTTTAATGATTTAAATTTTTCACAACTTCTGTCACGATTGCAGATGGTATTAGAGTCAAATAAAGGAATAGAGTCAAACATTTGCGATTCTTAGGTAGGCGGAAACATTGATAGAAGATTTGACCAAATTCACCGAATAAATAGTACTTTGGGAATACAGCTTCCGAATTTTAAAAAGCTCGGCAAATCTCCCCAAAATCCATGTGAAATATTGAGATTCCGAAGAGCTCTTTGCGTCGTGAATTTTCAGTTCTTCAGTTTGAACTTTTTTGAACACTAAGTTGCGGATATAACTCAAAAAGCTAGACGTAGCTTCCTTGAAATCTACGGTCATACAAGCTTCGAATATCATCTTATTCGCAGATGAGTTTAATTACTTGGAATTGTGTGAAACACAAATGACTGAATTGCTTGGAAATCAGAAATGAAGCCCATTAGGAATTCCCAGGATTCATGGAAGCGAAAATAACTTCAGGTTTATTGATGCAAATAATCTTCCTTACCAAGAAGCTTGCAATTATGATCACCACACACGTAACGTTTAAAAAAAAAAAACTTCTTAAAAAATTGATTGTAGGAATTATTTCATTAATTTTTTAGTCGATCTTATTCATAATTTGTCACAATTTTTTCCTCACTGATTCAAGAGAATAATCGACGTCAATAAATTGCCTTTTCTTCCTTTTTCATTACTCATAGCAAAACTGGTTCTTCAATGCATATCGAAATGTACGTAAAATAATTAACGTTGCATATACTATTATTTTATACACGCTATATCACTGAAAGGTATCTCTCTGCAATCTCTAGACTCAAACAGTTGTTTCTGTTGCTATAAAAAATTGAGAAAATGTAAAAATTAAAATTAAAATTAAAGTTCAGCTGTTACAAAATTCAAATCATATCTTTGATAACCACAAACATAAGTTTTTAATTGATATTAACTTCTGACCAATTCATGATTGAAACGGTTGAATTAAAGCCGGATGAATAAAACTGAACATGGTTTTCTATATTGAACTAAACTGCAACAGATGCATTTAGGTATGGGTCTAAATAAGACGTATATGAATCCCGGATTTCCCATATAAGTTAATCGCTAAAATGGCAATATTTTTCCAATAAAACATGTTTACCCGTGTAATTTGAACGTGGGTGTTACGGCGATCTTCTGCCATCTGTCTTCCATCGACTCTCTCGAGGTCAGGGACGTAGACTAAAGTTAGGTATATCGCGTAAAAACATATACCCCGAAGTGCAAGAATCGTAAAATAGTTCCGAGAATATGTTATTGGAAAAGCTGTTGGTCTAACCTCCGGCAATTATTTTCAGGAGCCATAAATTTCAAATCACGTTATCACTCTGCAGGTAGGATATGAAATGTTAAAAAAGTGAATAACATCGGTTATAAAAACCGCGAATTTCAGCGGACGATCATTTTTCATAGCAACACAGGCGCTGGTTTTAAGAAAGCAAATAAACTTCGTCGAAGTTGAACTTTTCAGGTGAACGTAATTTCAACGTCGAGCATATTTCTCAGTGCCGAATCCCCCCGACTGATATTCCGCCGCAATAGCAACCTGAAGGAATGAACGATCTGAGATTTGCAAACTTACGCCCGTAGTGGCGCAATGAATTTTAGCTACTGAATTAACAACGTGACCGTCAAACCAGGAGTTTAGTTTTATACGACCAAAATAAAGACCAATGTTACCGCGTCAAAACCACGTTCGAAGGGGTACTTATTGTTAGCTATATCTGACCTATGATCACGATGTACAAATTAGACACGATTCCAGGGATCGTGGCGACCAATGTGAGGTACGAGAATATACACATGTATCCTATTTTGGGCGTTTATTCTGCGAACTGTCACCCACAGATCTTGACGTTCAAAATCCTCCCATTTCGTATCATGTGGCAATCAGCATAGATTAAAGAGAGCTCTGTAAATACGACATAAATCTACCGTTGACTTGATTGCGAGATCAATTTTAGTCCAAACTGGATCTGGCTTTGTAGACTTACTGAATATTTACGCCATTCTAGCGTGGACTAGGATTATTGAAAAGTATTTGATTTTTCATAAATTTTTAGATCTTTTAACGCTTAGTATTTTCAAGAAATCCTGTCTTTTTTTTTACATTTACTGAAAGTTTAGCATTTCAAAAATGTTGCCTCATAGTTTCATCGAAATCAAAGCATAACTTACGGAGATACACGAATTTATCCGAAGGTGTCTCGTGCGTTTTTGGAGCAGGTAGGCTGCAGCTGCGGCTATTGTAACTCTGCTGCAAATGAGGTTTCAATTGCAACAAATTGCTGCACATATGAGGTTTCTCGTGGAATTGATGACTCGATGTCATATAAGTTGTGAAATGAAATTTTTTACATCATACTCAAAATTTGAAACGCGTTTTTCTCGGAACACCGTTTTTGGTAACATAATTCTAACATATTTGAACGATCAACATTTTGATTTATGGATTTATTCCTTTTTTCTTAGAACCAAAATATGATCTCCGACCTCTTGAGTCCGTATATACTAAATTTTTCCACCACCAAACGTAGAAATATTTTCGCGAACTTATAATCTATGCCAAAACCACGTGCAGGGACTATGTGTAAAAAAAAATTTTAGATTGATTAAACTGCTGATTATTCAGTTATTGAGTCAACAGCTAATCTATGTGGAATATTCCATTTAAATTTGAAGAATTTTCGATGAACGATGTGCCCTGTATCCTACGAAAAGCACTTTTTCTCAGACGCAATTTATCTGTGCAAGTCTGTGTCCATAAAATGTCAAATAATTTTTTAAGTACGTTTCAAAATGGTAGTAGTCGACTATAAGCGATAAGAAAGAAAAAACTGATTCGATTGAATATTTCTTGAGGGTTTACCAGTTATTTGGAAAAAAAATCATTTCGAAGAATAAGAAAAAGTATAAAAATAAAAAAATAATAAATAAAAACAAGAGGATAACTGTAGTCTGGTACCGCAAGTCTTAGTCGCTGTGCTATCAAGGAAGATCGCCGACAGTCGGCACTTCGTGCGTGAAAGAACGCTGCTAGTCTTATCCATTCTTGTAAATATCAGTTTACTTCTAAGTAGGTACAACTATATACCGCGGGCTGAAAGATTCTGTTAATCAAATTAATGATTAGATTATATGGTCAAGATCTGCACGTGCGACATTTGCTTTTAAACTAAAGTAAAAATAGTCCTTTTTGTTTCCAACTGCTCATTGATTTTCAATCAATTTTTTATTCACATTCGTATATATATTTTATACGTACATGTATAGAGAAAGAGAAGAAGAATAAAATGAAGCAGAAATCGAGGCAGAGATCAACTCGGTTTTTTTAATTCTGCGATATCTATGTATTTCGATCCGTTCGCGTTAGTTGGAATTAAATTTGCGCCTTTTATATATGCCATTATTGTTATAATAAGGAAGAGAAAACGGCTTACCACAGGATAATCTGATAGCTCAACGTTGAACGCGGTCACACGCCTACGAAAGCGTTATTTGTGCGTTTTCTGTATCTGGCTAGACGCGTCACGCGACATATATGCGGTAGTGCAGAGCGGCGGAAATCACACCGCATATAGAACACCTGGACAAGTTCGAGAACTTGATCCTTGAAAATCTTTGCCTGATGATACATTTGAATATGAGGAAGAAAAAAAAAGAAAAGAAAAGACAAAAAAAGAGGAAAAAACAACTGGATGTTATGTGCAATTAAATGCATATAATTTATTGTCCATTTTTTTTCCCAGTACCACTGTATAATCAAGAATAGAGGTGATAATCATTTCTCAGAGAAGAATCTAGATGATCAAAAAAATTTATATGCGTCATTGATTCGTTTCGGATTTTTTTTTTTTTTTTTCTTCTTCTTTTCATTCATGTATTTAAATACTTGCTCGACTATATGATCTAGTTTTATCGCAGGAAAAATACATACTGTGATCAAACCTCTCGCTTGGATTTTTCAAGCATAAAAATAGTAATCCATGTTTAAGAAGTGTCAATAAAAAAATAAAATAAATAAATAAATAGAAAAACATGTCTCGGAAGCGAAAGTTGATTTTTTTCGTTCCAATACGAAATCTACCGAATCGATTACGAAAATTCAACCCGATTTAAGTTGAAGCTAATCCTATCGGTCAAGACGAAAATCATCAAAATCCGTTGATCGGTTCTCGAGATATCGTCAATTGAAAATAAATTCTCCACAATTTTATTCCTCTAATAACTGAAAAACTACCCAACCGATCAATTCCGAAATCTGGTCAGCTCTGAGTAGGGAGAAACCGCATCGATTGATATGAGAAAGTGGTGGATCCGTTCATTCGTTTTCAAGATATCATTGGATTGAAAAATTGACTCTGCATCCGGAAAAGATTGGCGGTGATGCTCTGGGCCTATCAGGATTAAAATCCTTCCTGATTTCTGGTTTACCTTCAAGCTATCGTCTTTAGCGATTCATAGTCGATCAGAGCTAGCCTCCAGCTCAGTAGGTTGGTAAACCACACGATGATATCAATCAGATTGGATCAACTGAACTAGAACCCTCCTGCCGTAGTCCTGACGCACGAGCAAAGGATCCTGAATTAATATCCTGATTATACATGCCTCTATTGAGACCAGTGCAACGTACCGATAAACTTGAACTTAACAGCCTGTCCGCGACTCTTCAAGGACGCAGTTTTTACTTCCATGCAATGGTCAGTCCACGATCCTAACCGCCACCAGTCATTCAGGTGAGTATTATCTGGCCACAGTTTTGAAGTAAGCCAGGAACGATATCAAAGTATGTAATTGGAATGAATTTCCGCAGCGATTGTTTACGCTTTCATTGAAGTTGCAATGTTCCGAAATATACTTCCAGTACCGCAAGTTGTCCTTGTTTTTTTTTTCTCGCGTTTCGGAATACACCCAGAATAAAGTTGCGAGTCAATGTTGGACTTGGCATTGTGCGTTTGTTGATCTAAGGAGTCTAGTTTTAGTATTTTTCTAGTTAGTCTCGCGTTGGTAGCAAAACGAGTCATGTAATTTAAGATGGATTGGTAGCTGTCTAGTCCAGTCTCAAACTTGACGATAAATCACAATCAAACTGATCGTGAAAAGAGAATTGGAGATGGACCAAGATTCAACGGCCGAATCGACAATGAATGAATCACAAACTTGCGAGAGCTTTGAGGCGCCAGTCTTTGTCAATCTGACAAAATCGTGTGACAAAAGCTGTTTGAAAAATGATTTTCGAATGATATTACAGCGCGAATATTTTCTTTGATCTTCTTTTCATTGCCAAAGAAAAAAGAAAGTGAAATTTGATTATTATACGTGGAAAAACTTGACATATTTTCTCTCTCTCTTTCTCTTTCTGTCAGCTTATGATATATTTCTTCTTCTTCTTCTTCATCTTATGGAAATTAAAGTGATGAATCAGATGCTGAAAACGAGGCGAATTTAAAGTTCTTAAGTGTCCAAATGGCGCATTAAGGTCGTTACTCTTTGGCTTAGTAACCGTGTGAGAATACAAGCCAATAAAATAGCCGTAAAGCTAGCTATCGCGTACTTAGGAAGCACATGATTGTTTGCTTGAATAACTTTCAGTTAAAATCCAATAAAAAAAATAGTCTGAAACTAAGGACTTTGATCCTTCCTTCATACTCACACGACGCGATCAATCACATGAACTATTTTTTATTTTTCAATTTTTAACCACGACAGAAATAAACTATTCCAAAATTTCACCGTCCACATTTCTTATCAGACTTATTCCTTCGAAATGACATTATGATTAAATTCTAAACCTAATGCCATAAATTTCTATAAAGTTCGACAAAGCCCAATGAAAGCCATCGGCATTTATCGGAGGATAATTGGCTGCCTACTCAATCTATGTTTTGTTGAGGTAAAAAAGACCGAAGTTACGGATTCTCAAGGTCGGGAAACGAATTTTCTGTTTTTGTTGCGTGCCGACGATTTTAGTTTGAAACTGACCTCGCCGTCTAAATACAAACACAATTAGGCGCAAGGCAAGTCGGCGTTTAGCATCGTGGAGTGAAGCGGTACACACAATCGAGACGTTATGTTTAAAGTTTATTCGCAATCAGCGGATCGTATAGCCGAAACAAACCACTGCAGATAAATAGAGCCAGACTAAAATAGCGGCGTTATTCAAAGCGGTTTATCTGAAAAACGATTTCACAATCAGTGCAACTTGAAGGTGGAAAGTGCCGGCGGTTTGTCATATTGCGAAAGCGAGAAGTGTCTGATACTCAATATACGAGATTGCAAAAAACCGTTCGAAGAGCAGTAAAAATTCCTGAGAATTCCTTCGGCGCAACGCTGTCCAGTTATTCTTATTGTTAGCACTTTCCGAGTTCAGACTCGCCTATTTTATCTCTCGTTGTATCTTCTCAGGTGGAATATCCGGGCCGTCCTCCGGCACAGGTATATATCGCGGTGTGGACCTTTTCGAAAAAATTTCACAGCCTGCACGAGGGGCACTCTTGATCTTTCCTCGGACTTATACCTGCAGTCAAACAGGCCTAGACAAATACCTCTCTGTTTAGTCAGGATAAGTGATTTAGTAGCTTCAATATTTCACTGGTCATTCTGGCCCACAGAGAACGATGACCAAGTCAAAAGACCGAGTCGACCCTGATGCCTGCGCCACCTTTTACAAACGTTTCGATCATCAATCAGGAAAAACAGACTCTTAGTCAAATCTCAGTGAGAAGATGAGCTAATTATACTGCACTAGGTTTAGCTAGTGATTTATCAGGGTCTTGAACACTCACGAGGTAGAATAACATCGGTTATCGACTATCGACGATGATGATAACGATGTAATGATCGATTGTCATCATACGGAACACAAATTTATTTAGGAATATTCTTCACAGGTAGGAGAGGAGGGGGCACTCATTTCACTTTTTTCCAGTCCCTAGATATTTGGTATTAATATGCTGCGTCCGTTGAAAATAAAAATTTGAAAAAGTGGAACAAGATGGGCCACCTAAAAAAAATTTATTATTTTAGTTTTTTTCTTTTGACTCCGTTTAATTGTTTAAAAATTGTTGAAGAATAAAATTCTTGAAATGTGGGATAAAATGGGCCAGTTGAAAATTTGAATTTTTTTAAAACCATTTAATTTTTTCATAAATTGTTAAATTTTGAATAGTAATTTTACTAAATTATTTCCAGTTCAGGTAATCCATTTGTCACTAATTTATGTACATAGTATGAAAAATGTAGTATATTGTTTGTTTTTTTTTTTGTGTGGTCTTCATTTTTTGTTAAAAATTTCAGGGGGCCCATCGTGTCCCCCTCCCCTCCCCTACTGATTCAATCCATGGTCTGCTACAGCTTTTAAAACGAGGGATTTCTCTTTCAGAATAAGGAAGATCCTATATGCTTCAACATTGTCGGGTTTTCGGTCACTAAATAAAGGGAAATATTCGATGAAAGGAGGGATTAAAGCGAGACACGCTGTGTATACATATGAGTATAAATACTTGCGTGTGGCACACGAGATCCCGCAAGTAAGATTATCAGCCTGGAGTGCAGCAAACATAGCCAGCTCGGTTCTCCCCATTATACGAGTATTAAACTTCAGCTTGCAAAGCGAAGTAAAAAGCTGGTATGGGGCTTTATTTTTTTCTTTATTCTTTATCCTTTTCTTGAAAACGAGACTCTAATGGCCTGCGAAGATTGTTCCTCTCAAGTCGCAAGCAATTTACCCTTCCTGCACCAGATGAGACTCACTAGATTGAGAAACTCCCTCAGCCTGAGCCATGATTCGTGCTATACTCGCCTTAAATTCTTGCCTTTCAAATTGTTAACTACGTCAATTAAAATCGTCAGTTGTAAATTACGTTCCAGATTTACTGGACCGACCCCCAAGATAGATTGTGGTTTGTGAAATGCGATTTTTCGAAGCAAGTTTCAAAGGAAAATAAAAAGTCATAAGAACTTCTGTTCAGTGTATAATGGCATAAGTATAAGATGTAAAGATCATGAGAATAGAAAACTTCATTTACAATGTGTTTCATTTCAATTTAAAAAAAAATAAAAAATCGGATTATGGCCGCAAATAACAAAAAGATTCACCATTTCTTGCCGTTTACAATATAATTGCAAAAGTAAATGTATAATTGTGAAATTGATCAAACAAATTTGTAATAAAAAATCCGCTCCGAGAATGTGAAGAAGCGAAGATTGATTTTGTCAAAACTTCACCACCCACCATCCCCCTAAATCCTAAAAAATGACAGAAATTTTCGTACATTCGAATCATGGCGAATCTGCTTTGTACCATTTTCGAGGGGTTTTACTATCGTCTGACCTCGACCGAACTGCTCGTGATGTTCTCACTCTCTGTCGAAGATTTCATGTGAATAAACACCGGCTAAATTTAATTCAATCTTTTCTATTTCCACCTACCATGCACTGCATGACTAATACTGTCTAAACATTTTCTCGCAGCTTTGCTCTAAGAGCAAGCAATTGTTACTAGGATCGTGGAACCACAATGCAACTTCACGTGACAACGCTGAAAAATGAACATCAAATTCTCGGTAGAAATGATTTGTTGGTGAAAAGTTTGGTTTAGATGGTATAAAATGGTGGCTAAATGAATGATTCCTCCTTCAAGTACTAGCTGATGGATACAATCTGTTCGGATCTCGATGTGAGTCCGATTTGTATGGCTTTAGACTTTGGAGGTATGTTCACATTTGTGTAATATGAGGATTGAAGAAACAAATACAAAGGTCATAAGAAGGGGCAGGGGAGGGGAGGGGAGGGGGGGGGGTATTGAAATCATTAAAGAAGGTATTTTGTTATGTGTATTCATTCATTTCTTGCATCGCGTTTCTCACGTGGTTAATACCAGAATAAATTTTGACGATCCATAAATTTAACTCGAGTTTAGGATATGTAGGACTTGAGTCACTAAACACTGAGTCTCGGAATTGATCTCGAGCTAAAGTATACGCGTATTTCTCTGAGTGTAAGGCATCGCGAGGCTCGTCGAACAGATACAGGTTTCAAACCATGGCCAAACGAATCCAAAAATAAAATCTACTCCACTTATAAACTGCCGATAAATGACGAGGATATATAACATCAAGATTCGCGATTAGTCGAGAGCACAGTTCCTCTCACGATTAACCAAAGTCACGAAATTAAACGGGTACGAGGGTAGGTCTTCTCTCCCCTCCGAACTAGTCTCGGTGGCGCTGTAGTCGCAGAGCGCCAGCGTCGTGTCATGGCGGTCTTAACGGACAATTTTTGAATCTCCATATCCGGTCTTTTGGAGTATTGAATATTTTTCTTTCACCGCAATTAATTTCTCTACAGCTTCTTCTGTTATTATTATGGCAATTAATTAGCGTGAAATTGTATACTCAATTAAAATTCTTCGATAATTAATAACTATGCCGGACTGCAGGCCAGACAATGTTATCGCTCGTGTGGGCGACGAGCGACTCAGCAAGGGATCGTCGTACTTTGATCTCAACTGTTGAGAAACGAAATAAAAATTTGATCGAATTTTTGGATTAAATTCGAGTTTATTTAGATGAAAAATTTATTTTTTGAAACAATCGTCTGCACGGGGTTAACTTATATATATAAATAATGTTGGTCCAGTCATAAGAGAATAAATACCGCGTGGTAGGCAAGCCTGTACCCGTTATTTCACATTACGGCATCGGATCCAGAAATAAAACTAAGGAAAGGAAAAATGGAAGAAGATAAATGACCCAAGCAAAGTCGTGAATTTTTTCTACACATTATTCCGTGCATAAAATTTTCAGACGATTATATCGACGCGATGAAGTGTAAAAACTTTTTCTCCTCCTCCGACGATGAAATATCTGAATATCTATATTCGTAGATCAGGTTTTTTCCGCCAGGAATGCCTGAATCATCGCATAATCTAAATTCACAATTTCGATTACCTAAAACTGAAGATGAATGAGTAAAATACTCAGAACATGCATTGATATATCTAGTCGTTCTTAGCCTCGATGCAAGAGATATCGAATTTTTTTTCCTTCTTTTTTTGGGTATCAAATTTCATTCATATTCTGGGATATCAGATAATGTATCGTGATTATCATTTATTCACTTCGAAATGACTCGTCTGAATTACATTTGCAGAATTCAAATGACTTGTTGTTGATTGTAAATTCTAGAAAGTTCAAGTGGAACGTGACGATTTTTTAAACAAAAAACAATGACCGATGATTCAAGACTCGATAAAAATAAAATAAAGGAAAAAATAGTTCTTCGGGCTTGTGAATAAAATTTTAATTTATTTTACCCCTGTATAGTGTACATTTCTATAATTGTGTGAATTTCTATGACTCATTAATTCGGCTATTTTAACGGAGTCAGCAACCCATCGCCGTCGATAAAGCAAAGTGCAGACTATTTAAAAAAAAAAGTCAAATTACATAATATGAAATCTCGTGCTATATGATTACTGAGATTGAAATCGCACGGATTACGAGTTCAGTTATAAATGTAACCCAGCTTCAGACAGGCAAGGATGCTGCAGACTCGTTAATAGACTAGCGAAGTCGACGTTTCACTCGCGCCAACTCGTACAAGACCACTTTGTGGGCGTTTGTTCGTCTGGTTTGTCGCTGTCACAATGGGTCACATTAATACTGCTAAATAATATTCTTAGAATAAGTTCAGCGAATTGAAGATAATCAGAAATTACCATTCGGTTATAATATAATTAGAATACATATGACGTAAGAAAAATGGGTATCAAATGAGGTCTAATTTATTCTTAAGCCCTTAATACGCCCAAGTGAAGGAATATTTTCAGACGCTATTGAAAATTATTTGAGATTTTAGGGACTTGGTCTTAACTCTTAAGTTGTCGTAATATTTATTACCATTACCGTACCATTATTATCGGAGCTTCTTCAAATTTTGAGGAAACGTATAATAAAATTCACCTTATTTCTATATGTTATCGATTTTCCCTGAAATGACATGATTTTTAAATTTTATCTCTAAATTTGAAAAAGTTTCTACGAACGATTTTTCTTTTTTTTTTTTTAACTTTTTTATGGATTGAGGATGTGGAAGGACACAGCTAATTATAAACTGATCGAAGAATGTCTTTATAATTTTGAGGTATAGGTTGAGAGGAAAAATTAGGCAGACTTTCGGGCTGAGAATTTGAATAATAAAGAAAAGTCTGTAGTACATACCCGCTACGTAGAGAATTGAAAAAATAATAACAAGAAAATGAAAATAAAAATAAAAATGAAGGCAAGAAAAAAAGCATGAGGCGTCGAGATTATTGTCACTGACTCAGACATCTTCTTTTATAGAATTTGTCAAGGTCTCGTGAGATGAGGTTAAAGAATATTAGAACAGTATCTTGTACTGTGTACTATATCGCAGGATGGCAATTATATAAGCAGATATAAATTTCCGATTTTATTTACGATTCATCGACAATCGAACGACACATATCCTTCGTCCATTGTTGTTTAGAACCAGCAATAGAATCGTGACATAATCAGGCGAGACAAGGACTTGTTGTACGGTATACGAGACGAGGGTCTAATAAATATGACGTCATCTCTGACGTTATCCGTTATTTAATATTATTTTGTTTTTTTTTAAGTTTAACGATTTTTCTGTAACCTGCGCCCTCCATCAGAACCAATCCCGCTTCCGTTTCTACATTCTTCATTATTGAATTCCGTGTTCCATTGTTCCATGGCACAGAATATTTGAAATCGAAAACAACTACGAGACAGGGAATTATCGAGGTGGAAAAAAATCACGCTGCTGTATGCGTGGGAGATTCTAGCCAAGACTTAAATTCAAATCAGTATTTTAAAACTGAGCCAAGATGAAATGCAGGCTCGCCTTTAAGCCACGCTAACACTATATACTCATTTATGTTCTTATTTTAGACTCCTCGAACTCTAATCTGTCGATTAAATTATAAAATAATGAATATACTACACATATACCGGGTGTTTCCTCGCTGCCATCTCATAGTGAGACATGAACGATGAAACACCCGGTATATGTATATTAGGGTGATTTACAAACAGGTTCAAAAGTTTCATTTAGGCGTAAAATCTTGCCTGTTAAAATTTGAGCCCTTGATATTAACATTTAAAGGTGGTGCATCGCACTTTTCTATTTTCCATAAGAATAACATATAGGAGAACTCTTTTCATCTTCTTCTGATTTTTATAACTAGCTAACGATGCGTTGTACAGAAAATCTACAAACATGTTTTTGTATAGAATTGAATGCACTACAAAAAAGGTCTCCTCGTCTTTTTCGATAAATCTAACCGTTTCGAAGTTTCATTGACGATTCTGGTCATTTAATGGTAAGACTAATTTGTAACAAATGCAACAAGAAAACACGACGATATTTTAACCTGCGAGGCATGGGTGCCAACTTGCAAGAAATGAAGCTAGAGCTTTCAGCCTTCCGCCGAAAGTAGTCAATCGAAGTTATGTTGTTATCGAGTCGAAGCAAGCAATCGGTGCTTCGGGATAAATTTCAACGGTTCTCTCAGTCGCACATCAAATTTCATTTTCAACGATAAAAGCTTTCCAAGCATTTCCGAATCATTACCGCAAGTAATTGAGATTCTAACCTCGAAAATTCCTATCAATTGCATCACCGCGAAAAACAAAATTCGACAGCTCAAACTCAGGATGGTAAGCCTGCTTTAGCAGACGACAAAACTCGCCCATGCGCAGTCGACTGTTTAGCATCAAGTTTTCCTCTCGGTATAGTCGCAAGCATGCTATCTGTGTCAGAGTTTTTCGCATGGTCCATTACCCCGTCGATATTTGAGGTGTGAATATATTGAAATTTTATCACGTTTTATGGCTCCATAGATATGTGCCATACACCTATCGACTATAATGTCAAGAAACGATACCAGCCATGGAGTTCAAGACTATAACACTGATTTATCGCCTTTCTTAGACTGCTATAGGTATTTCATTGTGCGCACAAGAAACAGCCTTGCGAAAGGTAGCTGTACGAGATATTTAAGCCTTTCAGAGTGAATAATGGAACCGTTAAAGCTGTTAGTCTTCGTTTTAAATGACAGCATAGGTACTGTACGAGGCATCCCATTCGAACTCAGAGCCACTTGAGATTGAAATTTCGATTCTGTCGCCAATTTCTTTCTGTATTCATCAACCGTAATCCATAAGTTCTTGAAACGTATTTTTTGAAAAAATCCCTACGAACTTTTTGACCTGTTTGTGACCATAGATATTAATTCTGTTCAAAGATGCAGACGTTGATTTTCGCAAAAAGGACTAGCCCAATTTTAACGACTCAATTTTGTTTCTGGAATTTCCGCGATAACACAGAGTAACAGAAATTTTTAGCTCCTTTTATTTTTCATTTTTTGCATATAATATTGAAAAGAAATTTCAAAGTATTCACAAATATTCGCGAGTATGAAATAAAAAATAAAAGGTATCCCACTATCAAGTAGGGCTAAAGATTTCTAATTTTCTTGTCAGAAATTTGAAAAAAAAATTATTAACTTATTGAAATTGAGCGAAACCCATTAATTTCTTTTTTATCCGTCATTTTTCAAACTGCTTACCAAAAACATATTATTTTTTTTACTTTTTATAGAATTATGGTGATTTTTATTAACTTGACTTCATTATCGCTCTTCACCATTAAGCCTGCAGAAGCTACGTTTTAGAACTGAATTGAATTAGTTGTAACGTGAGATGGACAAACGCTCCCACGATATTGGATTCGCGACAATCATTCAAAGCACAAGTCATACAGATCAGAAATTGTTATTTTTTATTCAATTGTGTTAATGATATGCCTCGTGACATAGAAGACTGGGTCAAAGTCAGACTGTTAAAAAGCGAACGTCTGAATCACGAGGTCAACGCTTCGGAATTCGTTGCGAATTTCACACCCCATTAGGTATACTACAATCGACAAATATTGTGTTAGAATGTGAAATCACTGTAGACTGTGTCGTGCAAAATTTGATGTGAAACATGTCGAAGTTTTGAATTGATATTTCCCCAAACATTTCAAGATTCAAATTTCTCTAAGAAAGATTCAAACCTCGACGGATTCAGATACCTCGATTGTTTTTTGCTCGTTAATCGAAACATCCTAATTAGATATTATAAAATTGCAAATCGAGTGAACGAATCGGCAATTTGCATTAATGAATTATGAACACTCCGATACAGCGATACTACTACGTATATAACTGTGCCCAGTCTTATGCATGCTCGATCAGGTTAACGAACCAATCCATGAGTTAATCGATTGGAGCAATTTAAGGCGATCGAGTTGACGAATATAAATATAAACATATAATACGAACAATACCTGCGATACCTGTACGACAAGTATATATATACAAATACATGTATTATGTATATATATTATATATAAAAGTAGATGGAAAATAAAAGTGATCGATTAAAATGCAGTCGAGTTAATTTTATTGCCGCCAAAGGCGAACACGTGCGCGAATATACATATATATATACTTAATTATAGATATATAACGAATAAAGTTGAGACAGCTTGGCTGGACCGTAAAGTACCGGTTTAGTTTTTTCGCCATCGAATATTGTACGATCTCGCGCACGGGTGGAAAGAAATTAAACTTGAAAAATAAAGAAGAAAAATCGAAAAAACGTGTATTTGCAAAAAAAAAAAAAAGAAAGAACGAATAGACGATAACCGAATTAATAACTATAAATTAACGCTTTTAGTACATACATCACCGTTACTTCTATCCAAACGGGTCCGACTAACCGTGGGAAAAAAATACATACGCAACTGCTAGATAATTGGAAATCTTTTGAAGAGCAATTTCGAATTTCTATTCGCACACGCAATTCGGAATTCTTTCAGATTTCATGGGATTCGCTTCGCGACGATCTATTGCACTTGAGATAAAGCTTCGTCCACCAAAGCTTCCTCAAATCTCGAGGGAATATATTCTACATTGATACGCGGCTTCGGGGTAAGCCGGTGATATTCGATGAATTGAATAAATTTTTTTGAATAAACTTTCAACAATTATTTGAAAAATAAAAAAACAATGTCATCTACAAAGAAAACTATATGCAGTATCGGCGTGGTTTAAATTGACTAAAATTTTTACTCGGTCTTAACTTTTGAATACGAAAAATGATCTGAAAATGTTATCGTGCGATCCGAACTGGCTTAAAAGTTATTGAAACTTATGATTTACCCGACTGATTTGTTTCGTTCCCAAAGCCCGATAGCGTTTTTAAATCCGATTTGAAAATTCTATAAATGATTTAGTTCCATATTATACATATATACATGTTATTCATCGCGAGGTTTTACTTCTGCGTGGGAATGAGATCTCGCCTTGGTATTTTTACGATGAAAAAAATTCAATTATCAATTATCGTCGAGAAATGATTACTGAATGAACGCGTGAGATTCGTTGACCGAGTTTGCCTGAAGGCAGCCTCTATACGATGCAGGAAACAGGTGTGCACCAGCAGTTACAGCAGCGATGTATTGCACCTGTATCGAGACCAAGAGCTCATACCTTATCTACCTACGCTTTCATTTCTCCAGCTAAAGGTTAATCATTACTTTTCACCTCGATCACAATAGAAGAAGGAGAATCGATAAATTAAGAACGTATTTCATCATAAATTTATAGCAAAAAGTCAAAAAACAAGATTGAACCTTCAGTTCTTTGAGCTGGTTCAATCCTCTCCACGTTTTTTTAAAACTCATTTTACAAATCTTGAGTAACTGTTCTTTCATTTTTTTTCATAAAAATTATCTCAAAAATCCAAAAAATAAAATCAAACCTTTAGTTCTGTGATTGGGTTCAACTCATTGACGAAAATCCCGAGTTCCTCTTTTTTTTTCTACCATCCCAGTGCTCAAATTATTGGCCGATTTGCATTCTGTAGTGAAATGAGTGTGTAGACATTTTGAATTGCAAATTTTGAAGGTCAGTTTTTTATTTTCGGGTAGGAGCTTATGGCGAGCGAACTATTACATCGTACCATTCTTCTTTATTCTTATTCTAATGCGAATTTTTGCCTTCTTTTTGACCTTCCTACACGCGAAACCAGACAAAAACAAATATACCGAGTGTCTCGCCGCTCCGCAACACAGTATACAAACTGTAAATCAGTTGAATGGAAATATTGAGATGACGTCATTCTCAGACTTAAATTTGAGATTACGAAAAATAGATCAATGATTGGCGTATATTTTTCATAGATTGTCCGAAAATGTTGAGAATTTATCTTTCGTTGTTGACAAAATGGTAAAAATTATTCTTAGTGATTGATATGTTACGATGAAACAATTATGTTAAAACATGTTTTGATTTTATGACCATTGAATCCACCATTTGACCATTGGAAAAAATAACTACAGAAATAAATCTGTCATCCCCGTAACACTAATACATCATGTAGCTGGAAAGTTTGGTGTACTCTCCCGGCCCTTAAAAAATCGACATCCTGTACATCTACTTATTACCAGACACTGGAACTAATTTACCAGTTCTTAAATAACTGAAAGTGAAATCCAGACACCAGGTCTGGACACGAAAACAGAAATAAGTCCACAATCATACCTCGAACCAAAAACAATAAATCTGAGTCAATAGTTGGCTGAGATTTTTCCGGTTTACGCCCGTAATTCCAAAAGTGCTATCGTATGGAAAAAAATATTAGCAATACACTGCGCTATAGTACAGTAATCTGTTGTTCCACCGAAATATACAGCTAATGATAGTCTTTATTTTTTAAAAATACCTGCAAAATAGTGCCAATTCAATTAGTCTCTCAGTGCGATTTTGTATATAAATATTGGAGTTGGGTGCCCAATCATCAATATGGAACCTTGTCAGTTTTTTACTGGTGGAATAGTTTGGGGCAATGACAGACGTTCTGGTCACCTCAAAAACGGGATTCGTTGTTTCTCTCAGACCACACGACCGATCGGAATGAAACTTTGGGGATTATTATCTCATTTCAGCAGAAAGTGACCAAGTGTTTCAATTTATGAAAATTTCAAGATTTTTTTTAAAGATTCAGTTACCATCAGAGAAATCGTGGAATTATTTACAGATGCATTCGAGTTTTTGCGCTTTTGAAATACTTAGCTACTCGGGAGTACGAACCACACACTCAAGCTCATCTCATTCGATAAAGAAATGACGAAGAAACTAAGATTTTGCATCCTAAAAAAAAAAGAAAACGTGATATTCTTCGAAAATTTTCTTAAAAAATTAGTCAATACATACGATGTACATACGAATGTATGTAAATATCTCGAATACCTAAGTTAATTGGGATTTGTCGAGTAGCTATTTCTTCGGACGGGTACCAGAGATTACATTTACACCCTCGTCAAGTTACAACTAGGTATACCGGCAGTCTGGACTAACAAACGTCGTACCTACAAGGTGTGGCGATAAGATTTATCGAAAGACGAAGCAGGACGCGTGAGTCGAGCGTTGCTGCATCGCTGCTGCACCGGCAACTGTAGCCTTCGCGCAACTGCAGAGCGTAGCGTAGCCCAGACAACGGACAGACAGACAGAGCTGTCACTTTGAGTTTTTTGACTTCTGATCGTGCACAACTCGAGTCACGGAGGAGTCAACAACCACGACCAGACTCCAGACTACAGAGTAGATATATCGTTAACTGGCGCTTTGTTCTCGACAGTGAAATTACCACATTGTACTACATCCGCAACGTTCTATTTATGTTGACGAATAAAAAGCCTTTAAATTCGTTATTTTTTTTTTATTCCTTGTTTTCAAGCTTTGCCCACTTTGCGATAAACACGTTGCATTTTTCCGCTCACAAAATTCTATCGCCACTTTGCGCTACAGCATGAGAGAAAAACTACCGCACCTATAAATTGAAATCGGTCGATAAACTTTTGCGACAGATGCAAAAATGAGATTAGGAAAATTTGAGTGAATCTTGAAAGCAAGAATACTTTCCACCTGTTTAATTTCATTTTTGTTGTTCATGAAGTAGACAGAATATTCATGTTAAACTTGGTTTGTTTCCAATGCGATCAGTGCCAGATTAATTCTACACAAATCAATCAATCATGGCTCTGCTTATAATTATTGCCAATATATTGAAAATGAATGGAAAACGTAATTCGAAGCCACATTGATCCCATTCTTGTTATTGAAATGACTTTATTATCATTTTGTGCACGTATTGTAGCTATCGGTTTTTTTTTTCATCCCGATATGTTTAAATCCCGGGAATCGTTATCTCGCAGAGGAAATGATTTAAGTAACGAGAAGGGATTCTGGATTGTAGATATTTGTCAAACCTGGCTTGTCCCGTTTTTCGAACACCTTATCGAAACACGGCTTAGAGATTTCCGATTACCCGACTCGGCTCCCTTGAAACATGAAAAAACTTTTACGTTTCCCGGAGCCGGTTGTATCTCAGTGTAATAAAATCGGGAGACGACTAGTATGTCCGGAATTGGGTAGTAAATAAAGTTTAGCTACAGTAAACGTGTAGCAACTTCAACAATTCGTTCTTTTCGGAAAAAAAAAAAAAAAATTAGAGCGTATCAAATATATAATGAATTAGAGTGTGCCTTTTCAATCCCACCTGAAAATTCTTCAGGATAAAGCTGCAAAGATGTCCTCGCGAAAGAAGAGCGCTAGAACCGCATTCTATGTGGTGATGATTCTTTTCTTTTAATTGTTATTAATTATTCTGCAGGATTTTCAGGCGAAAGAGAAAAAAAAGAAAATGAACAGTGCCCTGAAACGGCACACCCGAATGTAAATATGTTATTCAGGAAATGTCAGTAGAATAATATTATTGTCTCGGGATTATCCTTATACGAATGAAATGATCGCAAATAAAAATCTAGATCGCATAAACAGATCGACATCGTATTGACAGACTCATTGCGATAATAAATCAAACAGGGAAATACGATAAGGAAATATGGTGACAAGAAAATGACTACTGCGACACGAGACAATGGTATATCATGACAATAATTGAGAAATTCATTTCTGAAGAGAATTTCGTACCCATCGATCTAATTCTTCTGCAGAAAGGATGGTTTAGTCTTTAATTCCCAAAAAATTCACAAGTGAGTACATACTTCAAGGGGTAAAAAGTAGCACTGCATTAGATCTCTCCAAATTCATTCTACCAAAGAGTTTATTTTTAACTACACAGATGTATAAACGAAGGGTCTACCACTTGCACTTCCTCCAATTGTTTACAACGGGCTTTTTGAAGTTTTCACGATTTTAAATACAATTTAGGGAGAATATTGCCAATTGAAAGGAAAGATTCAACGATCATTCACGCCTTTTTTATGCACTTTGAGTGCATTTATCGAAACTGCAACTAGAATTCCACATTCTTTTTTTGCAAACATTCAATAATTTCTTAGAGAGTTATCGTCGATTATGGATTTCGTTGTACTTTCTGAACCGCGTTCTATGATATATATTAATTTCTAGTTAATAATTGAAAAAAAATTTGCAAAACATGTCGGGCTGAATTTGTTTCTCTTTTGATGTCGAGCTGACCGAGAAATTTGGGATGAAGAAAAAACAGTGCAATAAATTCCTAGTCATTATACAGTTGTCAATTAAATTCCAAGCGGTATTTCTAAATTCGCCATAGCAAATTTGCCGTTCACTTTTCGCTCGAGGGCGCATAGACGTGTTACGCACGCTGCGTCTCATACGTTATTTCAATCTTTAGACACTGCTAATGATATATTTGCCATTACTCCTCGAGCGCGAAAGCATAAACATATTCCTAATCCCGTCATAAAAGTAGAAAACCACGGCTTCAATATTTTCAATAATCCTCACGACAAAAGCCTCCCATAAAAGTAAACAACGAAATAGATGACTGATTGCAGCAGGAACTTCCTCCATCATTTTATTACACGGTTTTCTTTATTTAGATCTCTGATTGTTCAGAAATCAAGGCTTCGTCTGGTGAACAGACAACTTTTTGATACTTAATTTTTTTCTATCGAATTTTGCAAGTTTACATACTTTTCTCTCGCACTGTTTCTCAATTTTACAGAAAGAGAAACAATGCATCGAAAAGTTTCCCGTGTATCGGAGAGAGATTTCGTTTCTGAACAATTAGAGACCCACATATCCAAAATCCGATTCTCCATTTTTCGGTCTGATCTATGTTTGAAGAATGGTCGAATCTCTTTCCGTATGATTCAGATATCAATATGATATAATTAGGAGACTCAACGCGAGGCGAAGTTCTGATTTTCTCTTTTCTCTTTTCTCTATACTGCTCTCTGAACGCGTACGCAATTCCGGATTACGTATACCCCTTCAGTAATCTGTAGGCCTATATAAGCTTGGGTGACTTGTTAGGCTACTATCGGATCGGGTTAACCGTTAAGCAATTTCTCCGCTCTGATCTTTACGACTAATTACAGCAGTATTAGCTTCTAATAGAATTACACACAGGCCTTCTGACTAAACAACCCAAAAATACATAAACCCGTACAAAAAAAAAAAAGAGAATGCAAAAACTCGTTCATTCTTCAAAATTTTAATACAAAATCTGATTTCTCTTCTCAACGAATTCGACAAATGTCTAAGAAGACCCCACTTGTCTCTCCCTTTCTTCGGAACATTTTTCTTTCGGTTTTCTTCGCATAAGCTTTGCTTCTTGGGATGAAAAATTAATTGCTACAGGGGAATGATCTTCTGTATGATCAAAGAGTCGAGCTGTCTCATCCGAGACGCTGTTAAAGAGAAATATATTTCGCGAACGTTCTGCAATCCTGCAGTGCAGCTGTATATGTATATACGTATACGTGTACTTTATAGTACCTAACTACTTTGTGGCCATAGATTTTCTACCGCCTAACAGACGTCGGCGGAAAATTTACTCGCTGATGGTGCAGTTGGTTATACATAATGCCTCTCGCTTCCATTTAGTTTTGCTGGTGCAAAATTGTGCAGCTGTTTTTACACCCGGAAGTTGACTCAGTTTCATTGTCTATGAAAATGGGAATTTTATTTACTTTTAAGAAATACTCGGATAGGTACTTTTACTTTTAAGGAATACTCGATCAGTGCGCTACGTGATCATGCTACACATTGAAATTTGTTTCACGTTTGTTAGCATCAGTAACTTAAGATTATTGTTGATGATAAGCACGGAAGATCAGACAAAAAATACGGAATATGCACCGACAGTAGTATACTCGAATCGCGCAGGCATAATTAGCTGCCAGTTCGAAATATGTTTAAAACCAATATGCCGTAACGTGATGATGAATAATAAATAATTCCAAGTACAACCAATGATACACCGCAGGAAAATACAATTTTAGTTCTATTCATGTTTGGCAAAAAGGAATCACGAATTTATTCTCGTGTTTTCTAGCTTACTACATTTCTCTTGTAGGGCTACTCATAGATTTTAGCATATCTGTATAGAAGCACAATGGAAAGCATTTCTAGCCGAGGGGACAATAATAATATATGAAGATAATTGATGGATGGTTCCAATAATTAATTCAAAAAGTATGAGGACTGTGGGAAGTAAGATAAATGGGAAACGAAATATTTGATTTTCTTATAAAAATTTATTTATTTATATTTTTGGACAAATATTTTATTTTTCAATTATAATTTTTTAATTATAATTTTACACTTAAAAATAAATAAATATACCTATATTGCGACCTGTCATCTACCAACTGATGCTGAATCGCCACGTCGTCGGTTACCCTACTGAAAAAGTTCATGTAATAAATCCCACAATGATACGAAAGAAATTGCTACGTATTTTATAATTTAACATGTCAATACGACTAATTACATAACAAATAACATGATAAATCATAAAAATATGACTTATACGGTAAAATACATTGCGAATCACATACCGAAACATATGATTTGTTATGTATTTCAAGTTATCATTCATATTTTTATTATTTATCATGTCATTTGTTATGCAATTCGTCGTATTAACATGTTAAATTCTGTTATATACATGATACATACTAATTTCTTGCATAACATTATGTGATTTATGGCATGAACTTTTTCAGTGGGGTAGCGGCGACGGAGCCCACCGCGTCCCCGTCCTCGACCTCCACCTCGCTGCTGCTGGTCCTGCTGCGCTGCGACTGCAACACGCATGTGAGCTACTTCCGCCAGTAGCTGAACTATCAAGTTTGCCTGCTGATAATCACAGAGGTCATGGTTGGAAATATGCATAAATAACTGCATGTAGACAATTAGCTGAGGCTTGGGGATTTTTAGATTTCATACATTTTCAGCAGGTGCCTCGTCGGCTGGGGCTTGGGCTGCCGCCGCCTTCAATGCCGCAGCATGGTCTAAGATGTTATCGTCTGAAACAATGAAATCTCTCTATATAATAAAAAAAATCCTGTCCGGCGAAATAAACAAATGAAAAAGAAGATCGTGATACACTATAGGAAAAAAGATTATAATAACAATAGTATAGCGTGTGAAGTTGGCGGTGCTATGAGGTGCGGAAAACAAAACAAAAACAGCATCTAGCAGCAAATGTCGCGTGTATGACAATATGTGTGCCGAACTGTGAAACGTGAGTATTTTCAAATAAACTTACTTCGGAGAATTGAAAATAATCAGATTAATGACAATATGAATAACGAATTAGGTAACTGATTGCGCAGAATCGGTGGATGAGAAGCCTGGTATAACCGGATGATTTTCACCTTTGCACAAAGACCGTATAGAATTTTTCGTATAAGGATGACGGATTGGGTAAAATCCTTTAGGAGGCGGTAAAGGCAGCTGAAATAGAAGCTGCATAAGTACAGTTTTACGTAGTTTGCCGGAGATTATGTCAGCGGATGAAAATTACACCGTGATTTTATCGTTAACAGTTAATAGTGATGTTTCGGCGCGCGGACCAAAAAGTATGGGATTCGGCGTAAAAGATCTAGGAAGGGTCTTCCACCCCTTAGATTTCACACACACATATGCGAAAAACCCAGACGGTAGCTGTGGCTCCCAAAAGGTTAGAATAGGTTAGGCCACCCCGTTGATCTAACATACACATACGTACACACATGCAAACCACCTACAGAGTGAGGCGCGAAGCGCGCAGGGGCGAGGCCCCTAGGGTAATATTAATTGACACTGCGTGAACTCCATTATATGGTCCTGATATATAATTTCCTTTAAATAAGTATTAAAATAAAATCAAAATCAAAAGTTTTACAAATCCTTCGTTCAGGCCCAAGCCAATGCAATATACTAATAAAATCTTTTCACATTCTGATTTCAGGTGAACTGTTTTTAAGTTATGATGTCCACCGCAACTGATGCTCAAAAAAAGGCGCTCCTGGATCATAGCTGTAGTTCCGCCATTTTGAAATATTTTTCAATAAACAAAATTGTACAAGTACATGAAAACATGTACCAATCAATGTTGTTCACAGTTTTACAATAAACATTTATTATCCTGTCGAAAAAAAATATTTTACAAAAACAAGTATCTAACATAAAAAAAAAAACAGGAGTGAACTAACAATTAACTTTTCTTTATCATGAAAAAGGGTTTTCTATACTTACGTGTATTTTTTCACAGCTTCAACCCACAATTCACGTTTCTATCGTTTCCAAGGTGTATGGACACTATTCAGAGGAAAGGAGTAGAATTTTATTGGTCGAAAGATTGTTTATAGATACGCAAAAATTTATATTTAAAAGAAAAATTGTGTGAAATTTAGGGCCCTCTGATTTGCACCCATATTTTGGTATCAGCACGGCCCTGATGAATTTAGTTCGGAATCTCAACGCGTAGCGACGCTGTAAAGAGTCCAAAAAATGGCCGAACTCCTCGGCAGCCTTAAATATTAAATTCGTCAAGGGACGTTGATTTTTCCTGGAGCTAGTTGAAGGTATAATGTTCCATCTAACTTTCAAGAAGTTTCGATGACCATTTTTTCTTCGGTCGAATAAATCTACGTAAGACGAAGTCCATAAAATGTAAAATAATTCTGAATTGTGTCTCAAACGACAAGTTATTAACTGTGTAAAAACTGAATTCATAGGACATGCTCTAACGAGTGATTGACGCCTTCCTCGAAGTTGAAGTCACGCAGCTCTGTAAGAATAAATGATCTTTGATGTTTAATTTTGAATTTTACGTTCAGATTCCCCACTTTTCGTCATCCAGTATCTCGACCGAGATGTGGGTATCTTGACCTTCGAATATCTAAATAAAACTACAATTTGAAAACGCCACGTGGGTTTTCCGGCTGCAATGACGACGGTGGGGCCTGGCGTTCTACGGGCGTACGGTACACGTATAAACAGTTTACTTTCGTTTATTTTATACTCTACGTCGCATCGCGTGTTTCCAGTCTTTTTTTTTCTTCTTCTCAGTTGTAACGGCGTAAATAGTGACAAGTAGGTAGATATGGAAATTTCTGAGAAAAACCGTCTGAGAAATATGTTCTCTTCAGAAAAAAGTATAAGTAACGGTTCGTGACACGAAATCGAATATCATAAATTGCTTAATACGGAAACTCGCCTTCGATTTTAGAATATCTGAATAATATGTCTCCACTATTAAGTCCCCCATAAATAGTAGTCGCTAATCTGAACCCTGGAATCTGAGGAACGTATTTCTCTCTTCAGTATGGTACTTAGGGAGTTTCTTGAAGCTGTTGATATAAACATCAGTTTAATTCGCTTTCGTCGTTTTTGGTCAGTGCAAACGGCAAACGGCAAACGGCAAGAAGGCGAAGATGGAAAGAAATTACATAGAAGAACTAAGAAGAAGATTAAATCAAAGACCAAGGTGCTTGCGGAAGCACTAGAAGCTAGCATAGAATGACGAATAGCGAGCATCTCAAGCAGCGAACTTGATAATTGAGAAAAAGAGACAGGGAATCCGCGGAGAGAATAACGACGGTTATAAAATATCGCTCTGAAACGGTGCAACGTTTCGAACCTCCGTCACGTTCGCAGACCATAGTTGTAGGAAGTCCCTCTGCAAGGAATAATGATTTCCAGTATTTTTTTAAAACGAAAACTCGCTATTTCAAACTCTAATTACACGATCAGTTAAGAATTCCTCGAAATTCTGAGAAAATAACAAACTGCCATACTTCTGAGCCGGCTTAGATGATCAAGATTATCCTTCGTTTCATCCGACTGTATAATTTCGGGAGGCTTAATTATCTGTGCTATGCCACAGCACAGAACCGTACCAGAAACGTCACCAGCTTTTTCACGATGTTTAAGGTAGTTCCAGCGTAAAACCAATTTTCGACAGATATTGCTCGTTTTTTTTTTCACAGATTAAAAATAACATTTTCTAATAAATCCCAATGTTTCAAAATTTTCTACCGTTTAGAACGTGAGATAATTAATAACAAAGTTTGCATTTTCAGGATCGCTTTTCACCCAAAGCATGTAAAACTTCATGCCCTCCCAACTATTATCCGTTGTATTCAAAAAAAAAAAAAAAAACAGGATAGTAAAGAAAAATATCCTTTTAGTAAGTAAAAAGAAAAAAATTTGCATTCTGCCGTTCTGTTGTCGAAATATAATAATTTTAAATATTATTTTTCGTCTGATTTTAACTCGTTCCGTTCACGGTAGATAGCGATCTGGCAACGTTGAGTCTAGCAACTCCACAATACGCCTTCCTTCTAGGTTAGGATCACGAGGATCATGAAATTCAATTTTTTCTTCGGACTTACCTTTATTTTCTTTTGCTTTCTGCATTGCAGAAACGAAATTTAAGCACAATGTTTTTCAAATTTACATGAGAACAGCATGAAGTTATGAAGGAAAAAAAAGGAACAAACGAAGCGCTGCGGCTGGATTCTGCAGATTACACGGTACGAAAAATTCAGTTTATTTTCTAGAAAACTGAGATTCTCTCGGTACAGTGCAGTGGGATGTTTCTGGTAAATAAAGAAGACGAAATACTCCCTCCGCTGTATAACAATTACCGATTAATTGCGTCGATAAACTGTTCAAGAGGTATTGAACCATACGCGGGATAAGTATACTTTTACACTCTTCGTACGGGTCTTTGTACGGCTATCTCATACGAAGTCTAGTTGTCAGTCAGTGGAGTATTTCTTTACTCATTTCTTTGTGCTTATCCAGGGTCGATTTTTATCGACCAGTTCAAGGTCTCTTCTTCGCTGTCAAGGACCCGGCTAGTGGGTAGGATAACGTAGCTGCTAACTTCTCCGAGGCGTTTCTATGCACATATTCCACTCATACTGAGCGCAATTCGTCATTGTACATAAAATTTCACGAGGAAGAAAGAATGAAACAAAAGAAAAAAAAATTAAATCAGGCAAAAGAAAGAGAGAGACCAGCATCTCTCGAGAAACTCAAAGCCATAACTTCGAAGGAAGCAATTAGTTGCATGTCATTCCGGCATATATCCAATGGGACTAGCGCATCACAGATCATATCATGCCGACACTAGTTTTGGTGGACCATCTAAAGCCCCCTTTATGTTCTTTCTTTGATAGTAACTGGGTCTCTTTGGGCTGCAGCGAGAGTTGAATAAGATTGAGTTGAGAGCTTTGAGAATGAACCTACCTCAACACAAAAGATCAAAACCCGACTGCAATGCGTTGAGAGATGAATAAATGAGAAAGAAATAAAAGCAGGAATCTTTACGCCGTGGATCTATGATAACGGATTTTAATTGTATAATGGACACTGCAGTGAGGCTGAAAAGCAATGAATTTCTTTCTGTAATTTATAATATTTTCCAGATCCATCTTCACGGTTTCTATTTTATCCAGCAGCCAGTTCTCCGTCACAATATCAGTCCGCGTGCCTCGGTAATAAGTTGTCAGGGGTTTTCTTCGAATTTCTCAAAATAACGTGCAGTAAATTTAATGTCAGACTTTTCAATGACTTTTTCAATAGAATTATGTCCGACGTTTTAGATTTTATCGAGTCACATTTATCCATCGATAGTTTTTATACGAGTCAACAAAATGTCACACATGTCATAACACATTCTACTCATTTACCTAAATACTTATATATCTACTGGTCGCAATTTCTCATCCGTAGACCGGAAATGACTCAAGATGAAAATAAAAATAAAAAAACCACAAAATGACATATTCGGAGTACTAATCGTACGTCAAATCTCACGAATTTCATTGAGAGTGTAAAATGGGAAAGAAAGTTGGAAAAAGTGACAAGGTGATAAAGGTGCATCTCATGCATGCTTCATCTCGAATTCTCTACACGTTGGCTACGCCGTTGGCTAGTATACTGGTACTATTAAACAGTACCTACATATCCTCTTGTCAGAGACTGCACCACAGTCTGTTCGTAGTCGGTAGGGCATGTAATAGAAACACACTCGTAGCTGTACTGCAGTCTGACAATGCTTGGGTATAACAGTCAACAGACCGCACATCAGACAGATAAAAATCCCAAAGCAGCTATACAGCAATGCACGGGATTACATTTCTGTCCATGGACTGCATCCGCGAGTGCCAAGCTAGGTGCCAAGAGTTGCTCTGCACCGTTGGTCTCTACCTTATTGGATTTAAAACGTGTCTCGGTATTGCCAGGCATTCCGATTCTCATTTTATCCGGAGATACATACCCATCAGCAACCCACCTTGCGATTACCGAAGAATGAGATTTCCAGCGTTAGAATCAAGGAATAGTGGACGGAATGATTTAGCTGCTGGATAGGAGTAATAAATGCGAAATCTCTACGGACAAAAATGGGGAGAAAATGAAAATTGAAGAGAGTTTTGAGACTGAGACTTGGTCACAGCGTTCGATGACCTTAAAATGCATCATACACTTACCAACACCTCGACATCACCAAGGGCCCGCGGAGACGACGAGTGAGAATTCAGTGTCTGTAACCAGTTTACTGCATAATCAAAAAATTCCTATATAAAATCCTCACGTTTTATTACATCCACTGACCCCTGGTCACTGACACTACGCTCGATTTCCACGCGGTAATATCACTGCGATAAATATACCGTTTTTATTAATCTTTAATCACCCAACGTGTATAAGTAGCTGGACAACCTGCTGTAAGGACCAATTAAGATTACACACGATTTCTGGTGCAGTATATTAATTTTCGTTATGAAATTATACGCCTTTTTCCTCTACTCGGATCAACTCCTTTTCTTTTCTAGCCAATTATCCGTGAAATAACATTAGGCTGATAAATATTTTCCCACGTAATATGATAGGCGTGATAATTGACGGAAATATAGAAAAATGGATAGAAAAAAATTCATCCTATTGCGCAACTGCAGAACTTTGCTAAAGAGGAAATACACTTTCGCCAAAGCGTGGGTTGTTCCTAACAACATAGGTATACCCATGGCTGTTCCCATATATGTGGATATAGTGGGCGAAACAGTGACGACAGCGTTGCAATTCCTTGTTGCAATAATCTCATCAACCTTTCGCCAACTTGTACGGATAATTACGCATGTATTGATCCGGTTTACCTGATTTTCCAAAATTTTGTGGAGATTCCGCGATTTCGTTGTGAGGAAAATGAAGGTACAGAAAAACCTCGGGATTTATTTCCCGTTACGAAATGAGAGGAATTGTCGATTTATCGCCGTCGGACTTGTTCGGAACGGATCTTGTAGTGTAGAGATAAATATACTAATATGTGTGAGTTGACGAGCGATTGGAAATAGTGAGAAAAACTGCAATTAAGTAGAACGCTGAGACGCGACATGCATGGATCAGGAAGCTAGAGAATACGCGGTAAAGAGACTCACGGTGATGGTGATGGTTCAATGCACCTTTACCGATACGACACAGAATACGCAGAGTAGTACCCTACTCCTCCACGAGTTGTAAAGTGATCTTCTTTGGTAGCTTTATTTCATATTCGAAATACGATACACCAAAGAAGAAAGCCTACCTGCTGTGTCAGTGCGTAAGCGCATGTGCGTTTTCGTATCGAACCTCGCAATTCGCGTCAAGTAGAGTGGCCCATTATAATTCCTAAATTTAGGTATCTGACAATGACGGAATGAACTATTCTTTTTTCCGGAACTCGAACTCATCTAGTATTATTTTTATATAGTAACGTTTGAAGCAATAATCGCGTAAAAGCCGATAGCTGTGAGTCATTCGATCCCAGAGTTAGATGCAACCAAAGTAAAAAGAATTTGGATCAACTGATACTTCAGTTCTCGATACTTGGGTCAAAATTTTGACTTGTTATCTCAACAATAATTCGAGACCTGAAAATCTGGGTTCGAAGCACCGTCAATAATCGGAGAATATGCTCTCCCAACACCCATGTAAAGATATATATACTAGGTAAAATGTTATGAGTGATGAAGTAATTAAAATGATTATAACGTTCAACCTTCCAATACCCCGCAGGTGTTCTCTGGCTTTTTTTGCGTATGACGTTTACTTTTTTCTTTTCCCTTGATCAAATTTTGCACATATTAATATTATAATTAGGGGGTATAGCGGAACGTTCGGTTAATTAATGAATAATTAATATACAGCGAAGAGGAACACGTGATATAGGAATTTGATTTGGGGAAGAAAAATAAGGAGGCGAAATTGTATAAAATATCCGTAAGACACGAGTATAATATACACGGTGGTAATCCGTGTAAATATAGCGACATGTTACACGGGTTAGGGTATAGGTACCGTGGTTTTAATTCACTTCAAAGGGATTTCCAAAACGCCCGACATCCAATTACCATAAACAATTATACACGAAATATTTAAGGACTGACAAAGAGTTTATAAATGATTGGCACCGACGCCCAAGGTCATAAGATAAGATCAACGGATCCTCTCATCAAGATGGCGAAGATGTATTACTTCTGACAGTGACAGCGTACAAGTTATAAGCACAAGAGGCTGAGCAGTTGTCTTACTCGGTCAAAACTATACGCTGATCCAATATATTTAGTTCGTTATGTAGAAACGCAAGTTCCCAATCAAACTGTAACGCAGAACTTAATCTCTTCACAGTTTAAATAATTCAAAAAAAAAAAAAGGAATCAACCAACCGTATGGACACCTCTCTCGATATACTTATTTGCATCACTGCTTCTCATCTCGCATAAAATAAGCAAAAGGAAAAGAAGGACATGCCCCAGGGCTGCTGACTTCGATGAGTGGAAAAATAGGGACAAAAGGACAATGTCCTGTCACCGTTTTGCATTCCTATACCCGCAGAGTGGACAGTGGTGGTCTCGACTCTCCTGACCAGGGATTCAGGGCTTGTCAGTTCCCAGCAGGAGATCCCTGGCACAGGTAAATTGATCATCTGTTATGACTGCAGTGGAAGGGGCTGCGTCTTTCATTGGTCGAATAATTAATTTACAATATTAATTAGCGTAGAAATTTTCGTCAAATTACTTAATCCATCGATTGGTTTATAACCAATGTCGAAATCCTCGTTTTTCAATTCCTAATTCATAATCACCTTCATGCAAATCAGTCTTTATAGTCGGCTGATCAATTCCTCTAGTACTGCATTTTCGCTAGATTTGGGTTCTTTGTCTCTATATGGAACCCCATCAGTAGTTACAAATCCTCAAAAAATTCTTACCAGAAATATAGCTCTAACTATTAAAGCGAAATATCACATATTCACCTCCTTTTCCATATCCTACTTTTAATAAGCTTGTTTTTACACGTGAAATGCACTATAATAAGTTGCGATTGCATACATGTACAACTGAGTTAGGTGGAGTTAAAAACGTGATATTTCGCTGTAATGACTAGAGCGATATTTCTGGTAACGGATTTTTTGAGAATCCGTGACTGCTATGGGTATTTCACGTGAAGACAAAGGATCTGCCCTGGCGTCGAATTCGGTGACCTTCGGCCAAAGGCCGTCCCGTTTCACGTGGAATACCCCATGTATATGTTTGGACCATCGTGTGATCTACAGCATACTGATATGTGCGTATAGTTTCGAAAAAGGTCAAAGTTCAAAAGTGAAATATATGCAATAGTAACATCTTAAGTGTTACGGATTACACGCGTTATTGCCATTCTAAAAGCACTTTATCTAAATCGTTTATAACTAAGTGTACATATATATATTTACATATATATACATCAAAGAAATTAAACAGAGCGGATTTTTACTCCACTTATCATCTACTATCTATAGGTCTACTACGAGTCTACTTAAAGAGTTCATTGCCTATGCTTACTGTTCTTGGGTGCGAAAAATCGTCAAAAATCATCGAACCACTTCGTCTTTCTTCTTGTCTTTCATACATGCATACAAGACTACGAAACAATTTACTGCAGATCAAACGAAACACGATTCGAGAATATTTACACTATTTTCAATAGCAATTGCTTGGTCATTTTGGGAATTCTCGATTAGCATGCTATAATGATTCAAAGCCTGACAACCTTTTCGCTTTTTAATTCAATCCAAAGATTACACTTTGTTCGGACCAGGTCTGGGAGTGCTAAAGAATGTGTGGAATCCACAGAAACTTTGATTTCCAGTTTCACATCCTGAACCGTATAAGCAGTACATACTGTCAAACTACACGAGCACTCTCTGCTATACAAGTCCGACAGACATTTTGCAGCCAAACTCAGCTGTCGTAGAAAAAAAAAAAAAATTGTGCATTTAGTTTGCATATATACATGCATGTATATGCATATAGGTACACATTTATAAAACATGCATCAAAAAATAATGCTAGCAACTCGAGCGTAGGATTTTACGGTCTTGTTGCAAAAAGTACTATTTTTAAATCACTGGTACACTCTCAAAGAAATGTGCTATTGACTCAGCTTCTTTTAAGACTGATTACTGGCATTCCGAGTCATGACTAAAAATTATTTGACATTTCATTGACATCGTGTTGCATCGATTGATTGTTCATCGGAACATTTTCAAATTTGGACGAAAAATTCTACATTCATGTCATTTCGAGGCAAGCCAATGACATTGGGTGAATTCGATTCTTATATGGGTGTAAGAAATAGAACATGATCACCTGGTAAAAATCATAGCAGCTGTAATATTAGGTAAAAATTGGCTCGTGTATATGTTTCTAAATTTCTTCATTACTTTTCATAACAACCAAAAAATGGATGGATTCTAATTAACAATGTGGGAAGAAAAAAAGATTCATGGTCGCTTGGTTTTTTTTTTGTGGTTAGTCAGTTTGTAAATCTGACCCTTGAAATTCGGGCATCGAATTAGCTCACGTTGATGATGGAAGGTGCTTGATTGATCACAGAGACAGTCGCATATATATATCTAGGTGGGAGAGATTAAACGTCCGGCTGTCTGTCCGTCGGTCTGCTTGTCTGTTTATCTGTCTGTTTATCTACTTGCCTTTTTCTTTCTCTCTCTCTCTCTTTTTACTGTTTTTCTATCTCAACTGTAACCTCGGCAGTTGTACAGCACACAGAACTGATGCAGACAGAAACGAAAAGATCGGTATCGGATGCGATGCTAATTAATGCAAATTTTCTGAAGGGAATCAAGATGGACGTAAAGGAACAAAAAACAAAAAACAAAAAAAAATAGACTGGCCTACTCTTGCAAACGTAAATAATATAGATACATATATACATTATACATACATCATATATATATATATACTTTTTGCGAGACCTTCGATACATAGTTTAAAAAATATTCATCATACAGTAAAGTTCGAGATCCGCACCTTTCAAATTTCCAATCTGGACAAAAAGTACGACGTATCAGTGGATAAAAATTTTAGAAAATTTTCAAACGGAGAAAATCGAAGCTGGTTCTTTCCGCTTTGCAATGCTTGTTCGGAAAAATTTTGTCTAGCATATTTTCTCATTCAGATATTGGACCTTTCTGTATGGACCGAAAATTTGAAAGGTGAAACTAACGAATTTTATACTTTTGCTTCCAAAATCTAGGATAGTGTCCAATAAATGAAAGAAATTCCTTCTACTGAGTAAGCAGTTGAAACATGAATGCGTAAATACACAATTTAGTATCTTTTAGTATCCTTTACTTTCTCTATTCATTTACTTAGTAATATCTTTTTTTATCTCAATCTTTTTTCCTCTCTCATCTTGTTAGATAATCTCTTCAAGGATGATAAAATCATTATTCATCATTGGTATTTCTGACACTTGCGTGCGTGCAAATTATTACGCACGTATACAGTATAGTTGCCTATATACTTACAGTTGAGAATATTGTAAAAACCTTGAATAAAAAAAGAAATAAATAAGAAATAAAAAAAAAGAAAAAAAAAACACTTTAATTGCGTACAAAAGCGATACATGCATGTAATAATGTAATTATAGTGCGGTTGATGAAAATTGTCTTGATCTGACGATCTGGGGATAAATAAATTGTAGATATATACTTGTACATATATATTTTCTAGATACACTCGATATTATATACCTACGATTAAATTACAATTCTCACAGCTCACACAAGTTGTGAGTCTGCGCGAAATTACCTAATCGGTAAATAATCTTGCGAACCGCGTGTACAAGTATAAGTGGGGCTGTTAATTAGCGATAATTTAAGTATAAAAAATTGATAGAAAAATTCTTAAGTACTAGTGAAAGTGAGCTGCAGCGTAGCAGACAAGAATAAGATAAAGCCAGGAACGTTTACGACATAAACTAGCTCCGTGATTGAAGTAAGAAAATAGCCTGTGTTTATCACGCTAATACTTACTTACTTATCTCGATAAAATAAAACTCCTCCCTAATTTACATGTGAACGTGTGAAAAATAATTTCTAGCAACTACGTGGACTGCTCAATGTTTGTCGAACTATTCCAGGATCTTCCTGGTCTGCAGGAGAAGGTCGAACGAGGAGCTGCAGATCAAGGCTAGAAAGGTCGTGCCAATTGCGAAATAGCCGTTAAAATTTCAGACTGCCAATCACGGATCGGAATATACTCATGCAAGTTATAAACAATTCCCATAGAGGAGAGAACGTTTCGGTTAAATATCGAAAACGTCATCAACTTTTATTCAGACGAATAAAGAGAAGACCAAGGCACTTGCCGTGGCACTAGAAGCTAGCAGGAAATGACGACTAAGAAGCATCCCGAGCGATAGGAAGTCCCTCTGCAACGAATAATGATAATCCTTCATCGCAAGCCCGAGCGATATTCGCAATGACAATTTCAGGATTTTTGAAAACGAAAACTGGATATTCTAAATTTCATCCGACTTTTTACCCGGTCGATAAATTCCGAAAATGCAAAGACGAGTAATTGTTGTGTTTCTGCAATCGCAACAAGGTTTTGAATGCAACAGCTTTTTGAGCTGCGTGCAGGGAAACGAAGGTATATTATGTATATTTGTGAATTTTAGTGTTTTCAAATCAGTGTTCTTTCAGAAGCGAAAAAAAGAAGAGATCTGAATGGTTCAGGCTTTTAAATGATCAAACATTCGGTTCTTCGTTTTTGACATAAATTTTATAAAAAAATTCTGAACATTAGGGAAGCTAGGCACATACCTACTACGTACGCATGGGCGATTGTATCGTAAGAAAATAAGAGACGATTTCTCAAAACTCGTATAGCAGATTAGAAAGTATTTATATTTGCTCTCGTAATGCTTTCTGAAAAGCGGAAATTCATCTTCAAGCAGCAAATTGCACTGCATAAGTGGGCAGGCCCTTCGAATTGTTAATTTGAATCCATCCATTCGCCAAATCGCCGGCTAATTTGACAGGAACAGGAATTTAGAGTCACTCAGTCGCAATGTCAACGACTCCAATTAGCACGTGTCCAACTCTGGCTGTACTACCTATATCCACAGGTGTGATACGTACATATATGTATATAAGTTACGTATGAGGAAATTAACGGTACGGCCGATCCACGTCGTGCCACGTTAATATATCAGATTGCAAATTGAAGAGTGAAGAGTGATTGCAAAAGATTCCCGTCCAATATAGGTAGTACATACTTATACGTATACCATACAGTATAGGTACACGTGTTAGCCTTAAGCGCCACGCAATCTGCTGCAATACTACACATGATAAATATTGATCTTCGTCGTTTTCGGTTTCTTTCCTATTTCTTTTTTCGTTTTAGCTTTTGTTTTTTCTTGTTTCCTGCCTCTTTCGATCCGTAAACTGACTGTGAAAGAGTTTTAGAATCTACGAGAATGTGTTCCCCTCTGATTTGCCAAATGAATATTCTTTTTCTTATTTAACTGAGTCCGTGAAAAATGGTCAGTTTTAGACACTGGGTGAAATTTTTTTTCGAATTTGAGTTTTGCATTATAAAACCGGGATCTGTTATCAGAGCTTGATTATATTGAAGCTACAGATCTGAAACATAATCGAATGAAAAATGAATATCCGAGGAGAATTTTTAGTTGAAAAAAAAAAGAAAGTCAAAATCCCTGTTGTGGTAATAATCGAAATTATGGGCGAGGAGAGAAAGGTGTATGTACGGGGAAACTTGAACCGCTAAAGAAAAAAAAAAAGAAGAAAGAAAGAAAAAAAAATTATCGTGGAAACAAACTAACGACACGTGATGTCGTCCGTTTGCTGACTAGTGAAGAAATTGGATTCTTCCCTATATACACGCACAGAGCTGCGGTGCAGCCACTTTATCGAAAGTCTGCAGCAGTCCAACTAAACTGCACATAGACCAGTAACGAATTTCTTTGCTTACCCGTTACTTTTTTCGTAATATTATTTTATTTGGCATATTTTCAACCGAGTCATAGGCCCCCCTAGTACCTATTACGCGTCTGTAATCAGTAATCGAAAAGAAAAAGAATGTGTATACACGCGAAATGAAAACTGTCGAATGACTGATGAGACGTGTACTCCTATACTTTCATCGACGTAAACCAAGAATCGAACAAAATGAGACAAAGATGTCGTCACTATGATTTGACTGACGATATGAGACCGTTATATAACCGGACAACGCAGCTATGTATATGTACATTATGTATGTAAAACGTGTTGGAAGATATGCCTAACAGCGATCTCCGGGAAGCTTGGCGACCTTGTAAGGCCAGCCTGCTGCAACCGAGTTGAAGTATACATTAACTCTCTAGGTAAGCATCGATACTTACTTCGTCAAATATCAGTTATTCACTCACTTATATAGACACGCGAGAATTACACTAGCTCGTTGAGGTTTGGTTTACTCGCTTATTAGCTGCTTCCAACCTCCGAAGGGTTGGTGCCTATGCCTCGCAGAGCTTTAAATTCACTCAGTCATCTAAGCCCGGTAATTTTCTGATCACGAATTTCAGTGCATCGTATAGCAATCTGCAAATTAATGACGAAAAAGAGTGAAGTGAAACTCTGCAATTTTACAGTACGGGATGTCCGCAGCAAACGGTTCATCAGAAACGTAAAAATGAAACGCCCAATGTTGTCTATCGATGTGCCTTTCGAATCATTCGTCATCAAATTGAAGCTGTCCGATTTACCTCAAATAATGGAGTTTTTCGAAACGCATTTGAACTTCGGAGATAATTATTTTCTATCTAGCTATTGATAGGTCAGGCTAACTCGTCTGTGTTTGATTTGGTAGTAGAGCATGATAAGAAACAGACTTGCAAATTTCAAGATCCTCGGTCAAGTGGTTCCGGAGAAGACGTATGGACAAGGCCGAAGAATTGATTACACGAAAAACGGATTGCATATGTTTACTTGTCGCGAAAAGAAATGCTGCTCTCATTTGCATCGACAATACTTATCACTGATCAGATTTGATGCTCGCGGCATACAATGCACCTTTCTCATATCACACTCGATTCTCAGCTTGTTTTTGATTCATCATTTATTTCTATTTTTGGCTAGGTTATCGCTCACTTAATCCACACACGCGCCATTTCAAATAGTCGCAAACGATGGATCTTCAAAAAGACAGAATCAAAAATCAATGGAGAATAATTTTTCAGACCATGCTCTTCAAATTCTTGCGAGTCATAAGCTGATGATAGAGTAAGGTATGGAGAAGAACTGCATGACGGGTGAAGACGGGTGTCTTTAAAGATATTCTGAGCTCCGATGAACTGCATGCCATCGGTCCAACGGAAGGATAAAAATTCAGGTTGGAATGTGACAGGAGATGGGAATAATGGTTGGTATAATGGACGCCTTTGTCAAAACGATGAAATTCTGTCGCTTTATAGCTACCACTGCAGTGGGTCAGCTCTTCTGATTATTGTTCAGTGTTCTGGCTATGACTTCCGAGATAAAAAGAAAGTCTTTTGTCCTGGAAAGGGCCGCGGCTAACTATCTGTTAGTCGTAAAAGCTAGAAAAACTTTCAGGGAACGTGTCCTTTTAGTTCTAATCGCCTAATTGAGGCTTTGGAATTAGAGCGCACTAGACAAAGGCTCGTCGTCAAGCGAGTTGCTAGCCATATTTCCTAGCGTCTCAGCAGTCGCGAAAGTTTTTCAATGTTATCGGTTTTTTTCGTGAAAAGAATAGAAAAGTCATTTGGAGTCTGGGAGATTTGTTCTGAGATTAGGGTGGACATGCATGATGATTGGAGAAGATTGGAAAGGAATAGTCGTCGTTAGTTACTTGGAGTCTCTGGAAGTCACTGACAGTCATTTCGAGCCATCATGGAAGTTGTTAAAAGTCATTCGGAGTCACTTTGAGTCCTTTGTAGTAAAACATCACTTGTACACTTCAATTGGAAGTGGAAGTGGACGCACGTCAAAATTGAAGGGAAAAGGCGAAAAAAAAGTCATTGAAAGTCACTTGGAGTGTTTGCAAGTCACTGAGAATCATTCCACGCCATTAAGGAAGTAATTGAAAGTATTTCAGTGTCACTTGGGGTCTCAAGTTACTTGTACACCATGTTGGGCGGGATACATGGTGTGCTTATAACTACAAGATCTCTCTCTGAAAAAGTTCCTCTCTCGCACTATCCGTAGGGAGAATAAATATTCATACCAATCGTTGGAAATCCCTAGAATCTGTGGGAAATTTTTGTTATAATGTTTGAATTCTGAGAAAAGAGTGGAGGCGGTTAATTCGAATACGCGGCAGTGAATTTCTGAACTTGTACGCATGTTACATACGTATACTATAATGCGTGAATGTAATTTATGACCCCTTTTTTTTATATAAACAATAAACATATTTGCTAGATTACGATGGAAATGAAAATTTAAATTGTTTGTTAAAATTTGCATGGAGAAACACGTAATGGAGGTTTTAGGAAAACACAAGTCATATTGAACATTGTTTATTAATAACAGAATTGGTTTCCTCATACCCACATTCGTAGGTATGCAGCACGACTAGCGTGCTCGACGTTTCAATCCCGTATCCAAGCAATTGCTACTAAAAACTGAGCTTCGCAATTAACCGTACGACAAACGTAATAAAATGTAAGTAAACTTGTCACCCAGGAGAATAAATTCAAGATGGCGAAGACGCCATATTTCGACACTACTGCCAACTGGAAGACGAATTTCCCCCATAATATAGGATTTATGCGCAACAGTTGGCAACCATTTTTATTCTCCCTGATTTCGGTACAACAGTGGACGTAGTTTAGCAGTTATAAGCACACCATGTTATCCTTCCACCATGCTTGTACAGTGTACACCCTAAGTTGAAGTGAATTGCCCTTCGATTCAAGTGGACACACTAGAATCGCGAAGTGAAACGTAATGAAAAAGTAATTGGAAGTCGTTTGGAGTCTCTGTGAGTCGCCGGCAGTTGTTTGAAACCACTAAGGAAGTCATTAACAGTTGTTTGAAGTCATTTGAAGATAGATCTCGCTTGTACACTCTAAATCGAACTGAACAACTCTACGGTTTAAGCGGACATGCGTAAATCCGATAGTATTTTCCTCCTACAATCACCTCCTAAAATTGAAGATGCTATGGAGTAAAAAATGCTTTCAAAAATACTCCCAAGGGATCAGCAGAACTTGGATATAAAATGTCGAAAATCAGTGCCATCACAGTCTGCTTTACTTTTGAAGAAAAGACTCGAGACAAAGGAAGAGGAGATAACTCACACAGATTTTCGTTTCCTTAGACTTTTTCCGACAGATTTACGAAATGACCGGGTAAAAAACGCACGCGAAAATTCTAAATATGAGATATACCGATTGTTGACATTCAAGAGAGACTCACCTTTGTTGGTTGCGTTATCTGCTTCCCATCGATTCCCTGTTTTCACATCAAAACGATGTGGTAGTCGATCGAAGATCATTGAAGGTCCACTGCTGATTTCGGGTGCTTGATTCCCGTCAGATTCATCATACAGATGACCTTGCGGTGTGACAGTTTCGTCATTAATTTCGGGATGCTTCTGCCCGCTAGATATGGACCCTGAACGAACTCCGGTCCATAAAATCACCAAGAGAACCACCAGGAGAAAAATCGCTATGCAAGCTGCCGCGGTCGCAGCACGGCCCAAAAATCGCGACATAGCGACTAGTTCGCACCAAAAAATGGCACCTTCGAATTCGAATAGTTTATTGGTGGATTTCACAACTATAGTTCGTTTTTTTTTTTTTTTTTTTTCTTGTTATTTATCCTTTTTTTATTTCTATTTTTATTACCTAACCCCGACACAAGTATCCATCTTAATTATTGATAATGGTTTTATATAGTTTCAGTCTATTTTTTGGCACCAGGAGATTAATTTAATGGTAGTTAATGGCACTTGTTGAGATTCTATAAAAGGCAGTGAATTTTCGTTTCGAAGTATCGATCGTTCTTTGTGAATATGGCAACGCTAATCCAATGCATAGGACGTGATATTTTCGAAATTTTATACCAATCCGGGGATTAGTCTCGCCAAAAACAGTTGAAGGCGAATTCTCGCACTGTTAAACGAACGTTCGACATTTTCGATTATGATTTCGGTTTATCGATGTAGGATTTTTATCATTCACTTTTTCAATTTCGTATTGTTTCAATTGATCACTATATCACGACTTGGAAGGATGTAACTCTGATAAGTTACAGCCTGAAATCGGGACTAATTTTCGATTATGAAAGAGCAGATTTTCCGCACTCCGCAACTCCTGTATTCGGGTGTCACGTCAAGCCTGAAACATAAAGAAGAACAAAACTAAGAATGAATCGCAATTATTTCAGAATCGACATTTCTCTCTTTTAACATCCAAAGATCGTTGATTGAAACTTTTTGAAATTTTTAGGAAATGTTCTGAAATGATGTATTCTTAGGATAAACGAATGATATATAGAATTGAGGTCAATCTTCCATCGCTGTGAGTAATTTTTTCACAAAATTTGCAAAAAAAAAAAAACAAAAAAATGGTTAAGAATCGAAAATTTTCGTGTGTAAAAATTATATTCGTCGAAAATCATTGGTTTTCACCGAAGCTACATTAATATAGAATATTCTTTCCAATTTTAAAGAATTTCGGATCAACTGCGACCCTAGTCTATGGCAACGAATTTTTTTTTTTTTTTAGGGTCGATCAATCTATGTATGGCGAAGTCCGTAAAATCTCAAATAATGCTTGATCATGTCTCAGAATATTAGTAATCAATCGTGGTGAAAAACTGAGTCAATGTAATATTCGATCAAAGCGATATCCCATATTAATTCGCGATTGTAAATACTGAAGATATCGATGTTGTAGGTATACTCTCTATCGTACAGGTGTTTAGTAACTTTCGAAAACGGTATGAGGGGATAATTATTATCTTTGACTACCTACGATAACTCACGCATCTGCCTGGTCATTTTTAAAGAGAATTATATCGTTACGGTTGCTCGCCATACCCGCGACTTGATTGGCCTATTTTCTTTTCCATTCGTACTTTTCTTATTTTCTTATTTTTCTTTCTTTATTTTTCTTTACTTCCTTAAGGTTTGTGCGCACAGCCTTAATTACATATGATCGAAGTACTGACCCTTGGAGGTCACGGTGGAGGCTATACACGATTTCTCATATATTTGGGCCACCGAGTTCGGAGTTGGTAACACGGACAAAATAAAAAAAAAAGATTAATACTGTACGGGATACAGCAATCATATAATGTGATTCCCATGTGTTGTACTAAAAAACGAATCGCGAGGATCTGTATTATTTTAATTAAGTTGTTCCTGTTCTTCGAGGGGATCTAAACACTACGTTTATAACTTCATACAGCTCTATGGCAATAGGAATGAGGTTTGATACTTCAGACTACAATTATTACTAAATATTCTTTAATTGATACGAATTTACCCTACGATATACGTCTGGGTGCAGATATTATTATAATTAAATCGTGTAAAAGTGAGATAATTGTCTTTTGTCAACATTAACAATGAGGTAGACCTGATAGACTTCGCTATCTACATATCCAAACATCCGGGTGTCACGTTTTTCGTTCTTTTATTTTATTTTTTTTAATTTATACATCGGTGTGTTGAAGTTTCGTTTTTTCCGAACACTTTTTCCTAATTGTCGTCATACTTCCTTCCTTAGGCATATTTATGATTCAACGACCTAATTAGCGCACAACTTATACTGCCAAAAGTTTGTTACTTCGAATTTGTGTTGTTTCAGAATAGGTACGCTTAATAAAGTTGTCAGAATCAAAAGTCGATTTCCTTCCGTAGAAGCAAAAGTTCAAATTCAACGAGATATGCGAACTTTCCATGACCATAATTCGAATGTGAAGTTCTATGAATTTTCAATCTTTTCATCGAGCCGTTTCTGAGATCATTCGAAGAGTTTATTCGATAGACCGACATCTTTCTCGAAACCAGTTTTTCGGACGCCAAATGTCTGAGAACGTGAAGACTCGTTGAAATCAGCAAAAGTCATGTTCGATCAAAACCAATAATTAATTCTCGATAATCATATATCACACGGACAATCATTTTAATCTAAGCAACTGCGAATAAGTTATAATTTTTTTTTTTACCTGCGATTCAATTTGGTATTAGATTCACAATTCATAGCAACATTTTCGAACTAAAGGGAAAAAAAGGAAGACTGAGAGATTTGCAGCCCTTAATGGGGCGGCAAATGGCTAAGTTTGGCGCTATCCGCAAGGTGACGATCAGCAAAAAAAAATCGGCTACAATGTTCGACCCTGTACATTGATATTCTCATATGTATATTATGGCGGTCCCTAATTGGGTAGTTGAATGGATTCTTTTTTCGCTATATATTTGAGTAGTTTACAAAAAAATAATTGCGTCGAATTTTTTCATTTTTCAATCGAACAAATATTGAAGTTGATACGACGGATTGAAAACTTTAACATTGTGACGTCACCTATGTTAAGATCCTATATCTATATATTACAAAAACTAGAATATTCAATTACCTACAACTTTCGTAATTATGATTTTTAACGAATAAAAAAAAGATGCGACCCAATTATTGTTTCTCACTCTACGTTAACCGCGTGTGAAAATAAAAAAATAAAATTCACGGACCCAATTTGATCATTTTCGAATTTCAATGCTACCACGGGCCGGGAACTCTACAAATATATCCAAAACAATGTAACGCAAGCCCCAGGTTTCTATATCAATCCCAAGCATCGCCCCAAGGCCTTAAAATTTTAATTTGACTAGAACACGATTTCTGGCATTTGGCGACTAATTTTGTTTCTTCCTAACGCAGTACAGCCCCGAAAGATCTCAAACTCAGTACAGACTTGCACATTGACAGTTTACCCGAAAATTCAGCGTCATGTAACATGAACTAAACTCGGCTAGCGTCATCATGCGCCCGCAGTCGACGTCGTGCGCCATCTGCTTGGAACGCAAGGAATAAACGAATTGTTGATCATTGTTGCGTCGTGTGTTGGGCACGTCTGCTTGTCGACCGCTCTCTGGTGCGAGTTGGAACCACGATACACGATGCGAAAATCTAAGCGCAGCTATGTTCATGTTCAAACCATTAATATGCAGCCCTGTACACTGCTTACCTGTAGTAGTAGGTATTTCATTAAAATCTGGGAGAGTTTCAACGATATGATTTCCGAAGCTACAGCGCACCAAAAAAATCGTATCTCCAAATCATAATGAATAAAATTCTGCGTCGTTGAAAATCTATAATTTTTTTTTACGGATACCCGCTACTGTAGGCAGGAAGTGTGCAGAGTTTCAGATTATTTGGAGCGACAATATGATAAGACGTAAAAAAGTAGCCCTGAAGTACTAAAAATCGTGTGTGATTCTAATGGGAAAGTTCGAAGGCTCTGCGGAGGTACCTAGAATTGTGATAAGAGTCCGGGGTTTTGGCTACATTTTTGTTTTGTATATATGAGACGTTCTGGCCTATGGGAGCATCGAAATTTGAATACGACCGAATCACGGACTACCCTAATATATATCGATATTTTGATTCATCGTTGAGTGTAACCGCGCCGTCACAGTTGTATAAATCAAGGCTATAGTAACCTCGCGCGTCCGTGGTCTAGGTCAACTTATTATTTATCTCCCCATCCCGGACCTCGGCGTCATTTTCAAGCATTGAAACCGCCAGTTGCCAGTTGTGCAGCGCGATCACCTCGTTTGATCGAACCTGTTGGCTATTGCCCAACAGCACTGTCTCTGGCAAGTGACGGTCAACAGAGATCCGCAACGATCAATGACACATTTACGAGGGAAAATAAATGTCTACATGTATACCAGCGCCACCTGGCCACCCCACTAAACGGTATGACGCGACGGCAGATAGCGCTCGCAGCGTAGCGGCAGAAATATTTGGCGGGAAATCTTCTCGCGGCAATACAAAACGAAACTAAATAGAATGAACTGGAATGAAATATGAGATAATAAAAAGGCGTATTTGCGTATACTTTGCACAGCTATAAATAATTGGAGAAGAAGAGAAGAAAGACAGAGAAGATAAATATGATGAGTAAGAAAAATAATATATCGCGATAAACGCATTGACATGTGTCAAGGATTGAAACTGATAGCCTTCAATTAATTATTACATTATCTGCGTTTAAGCTGTCAAACAATTACTACCAAGCAATATCAAAATGTTGATAATCGTGCAATTTCATCCTCATTATAGTCGAAAGAGTATGTACACAATTAGTTTGTGGATCGAATACATAAGATACGTAGAATACTATTTAAAAATTTGAACAATTGAACGAATCATCGACTCAATTTATTTAATTTTTCTTTTTTTTTTTAATTTTTTTTTTTAGATATAATTAGTCCTATCTTTTGTTTTAACATATAGCTAAGTATGTATGTATATAATATTATTACGTAAGATTCTTATTCTTCAAATTTTTAAGCCACGGCGGTAGATACGTACTAGCTGAAGTTCATTATATCTAACTTAACCCAATTTTATACTATTCTATTAAAAGCTATATGCCAACGGAAGATATTGACGTCATACTTTGTGCCATAGCGACTAGTAGGTTGGGGTTACAAATTCTATTATATACTTTAGTGTTGTATACACACGTCATCTATGGAGATACCTCGAGCCCATTATATCACACAATTAAAACTTCAATATTATGCATATGATACAAAAAAAAAAAAAACAGGATTAATTAACAAAAATTGTGTTTTTTGATTTCTAACAATTATCGTCGATTTTTCGTTTCATATTTTTTTCTTGAAGGCTATCGTCTCTTGCGATTATTTTTAGCCATCGCTTCATGAGCTGAAAAATTTGTCAAATCGAGGCTTCAAGAGTATATTATGCGAAACGGCGGCGGACGTAGCCTATTAAGCGAGTGATCACGTGGCCCGAAATTGAAAAAAGAATGGATGAAAAATCGGCTTAGATAGCGGTGTGAGATGAAAAAGGTATCGATGCGTAAGAGCAGGGGAAAGTGAGTGCTACGCGCTTTTACAAACAAATGAACATCCGATCCGTTTTTCTCGAAATCAATTTTCCGACCTTGTCAAAACGATTTTTCTAGAACCGCTCGATCTAGGATCTTGATACTTGCAGGAGTCTTTCGTATCATAATTGACTATCGACTCATCCACGAGTTAATTTGATCTATCAATCGGCCGATAAAGGTTAATAATTTCTGAAATTCTTACGTATTTTGAGAAATTTCATTATTTCGGAGTAAATCAGGTAGCTTGAATTTCACGATGGATTGCCTTGACGCACAGCATTACTTGATGCTTATTTTATCGAAAGATGACTTGGAATTCATATGCATTTGTATTAATTTACTCATTTGTCGAATAATTTTTTCTTCATTGATTCCCCCTCATTTTATATAGAATCACGAAATTTCGATAGCATATTAATCACTACAATTGGTTAATTAAATGCAAGTGATTAATCGTTCTCGTTTATATTAATATATAATTAAGGCACGAAAGATTGATACAATTTTTCTTTTTTTTTCTTCTTTCATGTGAATGCTCACGATTAGTGGCTCATGCTCGCTGATCCCCGACTGCATTTTGCCTTCGGTATTTTCCCAATCGATTATCCAACATTTAAGCCCAGGTTACGTTAGCTCAAAAGTGGCAACTAAGATTCACCCAAAACACTGCGATATCGGAAGAGCAAATAATTACTCGGATATCGAATTTTGAAAAAGTGCGAATCCGTCGAGTAGTTTTTTCACATTGGGTGAAGAAATTTTCCGTAAAGCGCAATATTTTCTTCTATTTTCTGCTGCAAGTTTAGTCAAAATAATTTCTATAAGTTATTGATTATATAAAAGTTTCAAAAAATAGAAGAATCCTTTTGCGGATATTTAATCGAAGCATTTTATCATTGATGAAGCAGATCTGCGATATCTACATTCATACACATCTAAAATTCTCACAAACTGCCCTTATATCCTTATGGCTAGTAAAATGATGAAACCAGGAAGTCGTACCGATACAACCAGTTGCATTTGCATTTAATTTTATCAAATGATAATCGTATATTCAATATCAGATTCATTCGTTCGTTAAAACTACAACAGTTTTCTCAGAAATTTGTGAATATAAAAAATTTTGACTATTAAAAAATAACGCTTATGATATCAATGTTTCTTTTCATAGCGATTAAAATGAGGAAAAATTCATTAGATTCGACCGAATTCAATCTGCGGGTCTGCTTATCTTATTTACGGTTACCATATTTCTTCATAATGTTTTTATTTTTCAGTATTCAATTTAATAAAATTGCGCTGATATCGATTTTGAATTACAAATAGCAATATTTAACTGATTATTGTAACGTAAAAAAAATTTGCCACATTGAAATTATAGGAATAATAGTTTTCTGAACCAAAAATGAAGATTCGAAATGAAATTGAAAAAATCCAATGGATTTTTATTAATTTTAAAACGCTTTAAAATGAAGCATCGATGTCTCAGTATTTGTTTATCATTTTTAGATTTTCTTTCGGGACTTTTTTAAGCGAACTACCCAATATGCGACATCCTCGAATGTGACGAACTCCAAAAGTACCAATTTCAACCTTTTTAAATAAATCGAAAAACGCTCACTTTCAGTTGTTTGATTTTTATTCTTTTCTGATTTTTTTTCAAATCGCAATCTGTTTCCCCCGTTTCCAACGGTCGGATTAGACTAAGAATCTGGGATTAGCGCAGCTGGTTTGGTCCGTCTATTTTAATCTGAAATTGGTGACTATCGCATTGGCATGTGACATTGAATCGTGGAATAATCGAGGCCTGGAGGATTCCGGATCTTGAAAAACCACGCTTTCTTACTTCGCGGCAAAAATTCGTCCGATATTTTCTGCTCTAATTGGACGTAAAAAAATGCTTTCTTTCCACCCATCTACGATCTATTCTATCTACTCATATCTCTGTAGTAAAAAGGGCGAACTGTACACAAGATCCCGGAAAAGACGTACTTCAATGTCAGTCGTATTCCAGATAATAAACGGGGCGCCAGATACGACGACGAGTTAACGCGTGATTTCGTCTCGTCAAATATTTGCTCGTCGTTATAACACAGTCGGACTATAGGTATATACGTGAGTAATTCACTCTCTATAAACTTATGCGTATTGCTGAATTAAATTCTTATCGATACATAAACGAACTTCACTTCACCTCACTTACAGCGATCGATATAGATTTTTTCACTCCACGATTAGTAAGGAACGCCGTCGAAGATATCGTTTATCCCTGAGCCGCATAGAAATTTTAAGATCCACTGATCTTTCGATTATTTTTACACTCGGTTATAAAAACAGTAAATTTCCTCCTTTCCGTCTCTCTCTCTATAAATAATTTATTCGAAAACCGTATCTCGGAGGTTTTCAGCCACGACTGATTGAAGGCATGGTAGTACGCTCGAGCCAACCTCTCGTCGGCGTGATACTCGCGACGCTATAAGCTTATCTAACAATATGTAAATTCGTGTGATATAACATAGCGATATCAATGGCAGTTCTCACATTAGTTCATTATCTCTCTCGCACGCTCGAGCCGAAAATTAAACGGCTGATTCAATTCCACGCCACGGTATACAACTTTAGTTAGAGTACACATATGTCGTACGTATTTGTATATCTGCTGCTCCTCCGCCTGGATAATCCACGGCCAAAATTTCATCTTCATTTCATTTGCGAGAGACGGACTTAATTGTCATTTAGACTCGGAAACTTCGATAAAGATCCCGGTATTTGATCTCGGAAATATTCACATAGGTATTTAAGTTTTCAAGTCACTCTTTTTTCACTTTCTGGATCATTTTGCGTATAATTTTTTTGACTCAAAAAATTCTACGAGTAGAAAGTTTGATTAAGAGACAATTTTTTATGTTTTATGTTTTGCTTTTACCAGAAAAACCAGGAAACCGGATCGATCGATTCCGAAATTTCACCAGATTTGAGTTTTCGATCTGAGAATGATCGGAGGCGATTCTCTGGGGCTCAAGACGTGGAGATATGGTGAAAATACGACTTTTAATTCACCGGATGTTTACTACGAGTTATTTTCCTATAAAACGAGAAGCTAACGAGCACTCGAATCGCATGAAGGTGACATTTCGCCTACACGGAAATGAGCGGTCAGTTGTGGTGAATATGCGGCGACAAAACGTAGTCCGCAAATGAATTCATTAAAGTAATGCGACATTCCGAGGATGAGGTTACTCAGTTGATTTTTAAACCGTAATACAAAATATAATCTCTTATGGGTTTTTCTTTTGTGGCTTTAGCTTTGGCCAACGGTTTAATTCAACAATTTATTTTTCACTTCCCAGTTCCGTAATTACAGCTTTGTGTCAAGAATCGTACGATCAGAGGCTCATTTCAAATCCGATTTCGATGTAACAATTTTTTGAAAATAATCACAGCTGTTCTTCTCCGACTTATCCCTAATCCGTCATCGTTTCCGGACTCGATACAATCGGGTTTGGTTTGAAAACAATTATAAAACTGCAAAGCGATTATCGTTGGCCATTATTATTACTAATTTCTCAAATTCCATCGGACTCCTGATTAGTCTTCGACGATCTTGATTATTTCTTTATAGAAATTTGAGACATCTGTTTCCTGAGATTGTAATCAAGTCATCCGAAACGGTGGTATTTTATGCATAACTCTCTTTCGATTTTAACTGACTAACTGTTGAATATCCCTCAATAGTTTTGTTTTTTCTAGATATACCCAATTTGAACGAGTTTTACTGGTGGCATTTTATGAAAAACGAAAAACGAAAAAAAAAAAAACTAGCTCGGAGCGTAAATTATACTATACCGTGTATAATTAATGAAACCTTTATATTCGCAGTATCAAGCCTATCAGAATGCCTAACTGAAATCTTTCAGTGTGTCATAATTTTGTTTTAGATCTGATAAGCGAAGAATTGGGCAGAAAAGTCATGATGATATTTTTTGTTTAAGGGGCTTTGGTAGTCGCGTGGGAATTCCGACGCGGGTCGGTCGTCTCGGTAAAATATCGGTATTTTTTTTTTTATAAGATGCAAAATCGTAATTTCTCGGTCATTTTTTTTTTTCTATCAAATGAAATGCGATAATGCAGAAAATGTATGGTTAGCCATCGCGGAGTGGCTAAGTATTTGAAAATCGCGATAAGCTGAGTGTGTCTGTCAATAATTCCACAATTTTGCTGATATTAACTGAATCTGTAAAATTTTCTGCAAGATTTTGTAAAAACGAAATACTCAGCCACTTTTTGCCAAAATCAAGCAGTAATCCTCAAAAGTTCATTCCCATTGGCTGCGTGGTTCGGAAGAAACCACGAATCGCGTTTTCGAAGTGATCAGAGCGTATATATAGCAAAGCCCGTCAAACGCCAAGGAATATGTCTTAAAATTTCGCATTAATAAAGCGAAATATAGTATTATTAGACTAAAACGCGAGGAATCATCTACGCAGTAGAGAATAGAGATATTAATCATATGTTAGAATAATAAGTAATTATTTTTCTCATAGACAACAACTGTTGTCTAACTCTTAACCGTGACCTATGCATCCTGCGATATATATATATATATGTATACTCGAACTTTTGTTTGACTACACTATTTAGCACACTGCACGTATTACTACATCACACGTCGTTAAAATTACTACTATTCGTTCTTCATACGTTATTTTTTTTATCGTTAGATATTTATTGAGCACGTGCTACTACAGTATTCAGAAATTAATGCGACTTATATATACAGTATATATAATACAGTAGAACCTCAATTATCCGGGATCGTCGGGGACGGCAATGTTTTCCATTATTATAAAATGTAAATATCATAATTTCTCATTCGTAGATTAAGCTTTCTTCTTCTTCTTCTTCTTCTTCAAAAAAAAAAAAAAAAATCTGTCAATCCTCGTCTGTTTAGTATCTTTGCGAAAGTTACCTACGATTTTTCGAAAAAACACTTACTATTCATTCATTACGCAGATAGTTGAGGTTCTAGTCTATTAGGGGCCATCCATAAATTACGTCACACGTTGAGGGGGGAAGGGGGGAGGGGGGTCAACGAGATGTGACATTGCGCGACAAGGGGCAGGGGGGTCAAAAGCTTTGTGACATCACATGGCAAAATCTAAACAATTGTATGTAAACAAAAATCTTTCGAGTTTGTCAATAAGGAAAAACTAACTTCGACCTTGGTGGCGTGTAAACGACACGTGCCAATGAAAAATCTGTAAAATTTTTGATGATTCAGAAGTTCTCTTCTCTCCCTCTCTAATCACATAGCTATATATACCTATTCGATGAAACATTTTCGGTTTATATGTTGATTTAAAAGAATATACCTATTCCATTACGTAGTCGCGTGCGAAAAAATAATTGACATTCAATACGCGTTTAATACTGTTCAAGCTATATAACCCACAAGGCCTCTCACGAACAGCAGTCGCGCCTCTACCTACCCATATAGACCTTATAATATTATAGTGTCTATTGGTGGTCTGTACGCGTAGGTTTACTCATCTGTAGGAAGACCCGAGAGTAGGCACCTCATATCTACGTGGACGTGACGATTTGTCTAGAAATATTCTGGCCGCAAAGTTTGACTATTAGTATACACACACTCACATGCACACAGATTTACTCATGTACGCGCATGGTTAGAGTAAATACATAAATATCTGTGTTAGACAACCGGGCGTTGTATATAGGATTTTTCTTCGCCATGGCTCTAGTGGCGAAGATATTTCTGAAAGCGAATTTTCTAACGTCAGCCAAAGCTTCGTAAAATCAGAATAACCTATTTCTGTGATTACCTTCACTAGGCGATAATCGCACGCTGAATATTCATCGCGTTAATTGATTCCTGAAATACGAATTCCCTAAAAATTAAGGAAGAGAGAATAATCCATACACAGCGTTTCGGAATGAAGAAAAATCTATGAGATTCGATCGATTTCATCCGCCCAATTTTCTTCTTTCAATAGTCAGTTAAATGTTAATATTTCTTGCTCAAAACTCGACATCGATGCAATCCTATAAAATTAGATAGGCCGCAAGGATAAAACGTTATGAAATAATTGTGTCGCAGTGAAACTGCAGGCAATAGATTTCTGAAGCAAATAAATAAAGTAATTTTCGACCGCTTTGAAATGAGACATTAATATCTTAGTACTTGTGAATCATTTTTAGACTGTTCGTTCGAAAATTTCCAGGGAAGTTAGGAGTAAATGAATGAGATTAATATTCAATGTGCTGTTATATCGCCTAATGAAATTGATTAGAAATTTGCTGATTCCTACGGTCGAACAGCTCCTTAAACTCCATTCGGTTCATATTGTATCGAATAATTTCAAGTTCCTTGATGTTATGCCTATATAATAAACTAGATATAACTTTGTGACAGGTGGAATAGAATATCTATAACTGTGCCAAAAACACGTCTTGTGTATCACTTTCGCCGAATTATTAAACCCATCCGATCCGCGGGTTTCCTCCTCGTTCGTCTGGTGCAATTTTTTGATGTCACAGGTGTTCACAGCTTCACGTTACGCAAGTTTAAAGATATATTTATAGGAACGCCGATTCCTCGCGGCGGGAATAACGATCGTACATCGTTTATCTGTCGTACAGTAGGACCACGATTTTTCGGGATTGTTCCGGATCGATTTTCTTTTTCAATCACTGAGTGTTCTTTTTAAAAGTCGTAAGTAACTTACGCGAAAATACTAAACAAACAAAGATTGACAAGTTTTCTAGAAGAAAGTTCATATTCATAATTTATTGGCAATGAATCAATCAATTTATATCAATCAATTTTTTGGAGCAAATATCGTTGAATTCTTTTCACCCGAGTACAAAAATGTTTTTGGAGTGAAGATTCAAAAAAAGAAAAATAATAATAATTTGTAGATCAACCGCTCCTTCGGACTATTCATTTTATACGTTTTTGAAATATCATTCTGATATATGAAACCTTCTAGTTTCACTGGAGCCTGGAATATAATCGCCTGCTATCATCATCTGCCGGTGTAATTTAAGAATATTTTTATTTAACTTTGTGGATATTTTAAATTCAGATTGCGAACGAATTTCGTTCATTAGAGTCTCTATATGCTTCATTCGAGGAAACCGAATCTCAGTTAGAAAATAAATTCTTCGTTTCTACATTATTGACAAAAACTAATCAAGCAGAGTTATCCAGTCTCTTTCAGATATTTCGATTCTCTTCTATTGATTCCTCGTCCAGCTTTCGTCGATGCTGTTTGATATCGGTTCAAAGAAATCGCTGTTCCTTATCTTATAGACTCTATAATATCACTATAAGAGTTAATTTCGTTACGATTAAGAATCAATGAATGAATTCTACTGAAGAAGATAGAAACTGATTTCAAATAATCGAAATATAGTTTTCGCGGGAGTTTCATTTGAATTTCTAGTTAAGAGAGAGAATGGTCTCGGGTTTAGCGATAAAATGGCATAATAAATCGAATTTCGAATTGTCATTTCACCTACCTTAACGTAGGTAAATCCCACGGTACACCAGGCACTAAAATATATAGTCATTTCACAAACGTCACTGCAGCAGAGTCGCGCGTGGACTGATAGAGGCGATTAGGATCGAGATTATTAAAACGATAGATAAATGCGGGAGATTTGAAAGACAAAACTGTAGATTATTATTTGATTATAATTTTTTATCATAAAACGGAGAGGAGTCGATACGAATTGAAGAAATATCGATGGGAGAACAAATCGGGCGGATATTCAAGACCCTTATTGTGTATTAATGTGGATTTGGGCGATTTTAATACACGTGGATCCCGATCTCCATCTCGATCTTGATTTGGACAGTCTTGATCTGGATCTAGATCTGGATCTGGATCTGGATCTGGATCTGGATCTGGTCAAGGCAAGGTATTGCAAGTTCACGACGAAGACGAGAACCTGCCAAGTCCACTTCCACGAGCTAACTAAACTCGCAAAGAACTAAGGAGTCCTACCGAGGCGACTTGAGAGCGCGGAGTGTGCTACGGGCTATATAGCTGGTCCCAGTTCTCCTCGGTCAGCTATACCCAGATTACCAAGAGAAGTATAGCCCCCACCAAGTAGTCAACGAGTCGCGGACGTAGTCGTCGTAGTCGTACTTGTAGTCGCCACTTTAACTCCAGGGAGTCTCGCCCGACCGCGACCGAGTCACCAGAGAGAGTATTCGGTCTCTGGATGAAATGGACCAATATCGATCTCCGAGAATTTACAATGTTTCAGAAAACCCACCCTGCAGTTTCAGAAATTTTCCATTTTTCTCAACTTTTTTTTGTTTCAAATCGATGTACCACGCTGTAATGAAATGTTCTATTGACTCATGCGCTTCATACCTGATTAGTTGATTACTAATTATTTCAGATTTTTTAGAATTCGCCTTACAGGTCGCGTCGTTCATCGAAAAATCATAAACTTCGAAAGGAATTCGATCTATCTATGGGATCAGGTCCACAAGATCTCGAATAATTTCGATTCATGTTTCGAAATGCAAGTAATCTGCTGTGAAAAGATCTTCAAAGCCCACCAGTGATTTGAGAAAAAAATTATTTCCGGGATTTCGAATCTTTTTTATTCTCACCATTTTTTGGGCCTTCTTGGTACGACCTTGAGAATGGTCAAGGGTAATTTTTCCTGTGGTTAGTTTTAGAGGCTGAGAAAATTGGGCAATGGAAAATGGGGAGATTCTCTTGCCATAGTGCGTTCTTGTGTCATCAAATAATGTACGATTCGAGTGGGCTATTAATTCAATAGATATATTTGAAAAACACAGTGTTGACTTGCGAGAAACGAAAATTTGAGTGATGCAGAGTGGAGGAAGATTCGCTTGAATTTCCTAGATCGTTGATATCTTTTTTTATTTGTTTTTTCGTCCAGAATAAGTTATCACGTATCGTTGAACAAAAATTTGAGTATCGACTAAATTTTATTTGAAATTAAATCAAGCTACAAATTTTCATTGTAATATATTATATAAACTGTGGTCAGGATACGATAAAATATTTACTGCAATATCTGCAACTGTTTCTAACTTTAGTTTTCTGGCAAATAACCAAAATTTTCTAGCTTCTTGAACTAAAAAATACTTTGAAACTAAATCCAAACATAATCCACAGATACTTGCATAAGTTTCTGCCTCGTGTTCACAATAAAATTCTATAATACGTTTCTTTTTTCACGATTCCCATACGTACGATCTTCAATTTCGAAAATTTCGTAGAACGTCCATTTTCAGTGGCACAATTATGTATGTGATGAACTAATTTCTGTACAATTAATAGTTGCCAATTATTTCTTTCAAAAAAGTATCACATTTCCGGATTGTTTGGTAGGAATTTAACGAAGTATTTATATAGTAGCTGCAAGGTAGAAAGAGCATACGAACCTTGTCTTCTTGGATGCTGTCCAGCACTTTCCCGACTATTATTAATGAATGCATGACATGGGATGCTGCGAAACTTATGCGGTCCTACAATTTTCCATACAGAATGACGCATATGTTCTCATCGCCGCCTAATGGGAGCCTAATGGGTAAAGATCAAACACTGCAGTTACATACTTGACTTTTTCAATGAAATATTGAATTTATTTCTACAACACAAGAACACTGAGGGGTAATTCCATCATATATTTTGATATAAACTTCAACCCCAACAGGATTCGAACACAGATTTACACAGTAACAAACTACGGGAATCGAACACTTGATAAATATGTCGTCTCAGCATCCACGAGGCCAGAAAAGACTTTTTGATACTTGTTTTTCGAATGCAAGATGCAGGAAGACAAAGCAACAAAGGTCATAGATAATAGCAAGAAAATGACTTAGGTCGATTTAAGATTGTGTTGCAATTGAGGATTTAGAAGAAATAATATATATACATATAATATATATTATATATTTATCCGTTGCGCAAGCAAATTGCGAGCAGTTTAGATGATATCGGGGTAAACCATTGCATTGCTGATATGAATATTTCAACAAAAAATAAGAAACTATTTAGATATTGACCTGTGTGAACATTTTTTTTTCCTCTTTCGTGGCTACTTATTGAGTTTTGATAATAACTTGTGGCTACTTATTGCCATTTGATAATAATTTGTGCGATAAGGAGCTCATGCTAATCTTCAAGTGTTACGTAAATGCTTTCGAGAAACTGTATAATCCGATGTTACGACAAACTTTGCTTGGAGAAATTTATTTTCCTCGTATATTCATGAACTGTGAGCAACAGTTTAGATCGGATCTTATACAGCTAAACCATTCTTTGAGATTGGATATTGCATCTCTGCCTATCGGGGGTGAGAAATTCTGTGTGGATCTGAAAATTGAGGTAATTTTCATATCCTGACCGGTTTATTGGAGTCTGTCGGATTTAACGTAAGACTTTTTCTTTCAGATGATAAATGGTCCGATTATCTCATTTGGATATCAGCCTGCTAAAAGTTCGTGAAGAGCCTATATTTAAAACAATTTATTCCGGTCAAAGAGGTCCTGTATAAATATTCTCTATTTGCACCTGTATCCGTAAAAAAAAGTAAAATACTCGGTGCAGAGACAAAGTGGGTGTTTGTAGTCTTGTACGGTTATGTGTTTCCTTTTGAGGCAAACACCTGCGTGTACATTTCGTTGCTGCACTTCCGGAGTGTAACGATGCTTCTAAAGATGTTGTATAATCAAAATTTCTAAAGATAACTCGTATTTCATGAAAAGCCTTTACAGTGGGTCTCTACAGTTGGAGAGAATTGGAGTTTCCCATTTTGGTATTCATATTAGAATTGGTTAGATATAAAGTCGAGCCAATCATCTGTTCAGAGATAATGGAAAAATTTCAAATCCGATTTTTATAGTCCGAATACAAAGCTGAGCTATTATTTTAAATTATGGGTGAAAAAACGAGCCGATTTTCAATTCTTCCGCATCATGTATTAATCCACAGTGACTTCATTGGAAACACAGTAGATATAGGCCCACATAGTTCTCGTTAATACACGCGTTTATAATTGTATAGAAATTACTAACAAATTCAGCGATATATGAGATTCAAATAGATTCCTGCGCCTGCCTGTATATTGGCGGGAAAAGGAATCTATACAATCTCTACTAAGATGGTTTGATATCAGCTCATGACGAATTCGATTCATTGCCCATGGTCTCCCTGGATGCGCGCGCGAGCGCCCTCGTGTACTTCCATCCCACTCTGATATGTGAGATAGAAAAGGATAAAAGTACCTTCGGTGCATTTTAGGGCGGTGAGTCGAACTTACCATCAGTGTCTGGATGAATCGGTGGCTCCATCCTGAGGAATATTTGGTAACTATAAGATCGGTCGGTAATATAGGGATGCAGAATTACGGTTTTACTGCTATAGTACAACCATGAAGTACAGAGACTGAGACTGACACTTACCCTAAGTCGAGAAAGCCTTTTAAACCTCTAGATGATTTTACCAATATGTACTGTAATAGTACTTTTTGGTGAAAATCCTACGCCCGAGTTGCAAACATTATTTTTTATATGCATTGGGTGGAAAATGCCTGACTACCTAAATTGCATAGATTATTGATGAAAAAAAAAACGTAATCTCATAAGATCCAATAACAAAAATAATACTGAAAAAAGGAATAGGACGGGAAGGGCCGGGCCGATGGGGCGGGGGGGGGGGGGGGGGGGGGGGCAGGAGGGAAAGGAACATAAATAATTAATTTTTTTTTATAGAATAGCAACAAAATCTTGCAACCTAATTATTTTATTTTTAAAAAATTGAGAAAATTCAACTTTTCGCCTCGCTCTTCGAAGAATTGATGCCTCTAAAAAAATGAAAAAATTAAACCTGCAAAGCTTCCTTCTGCAAAATCTGTCAGATGAAGGTCAAATTACTGTACAGGCCATATAACGCGAATTCTATAACGCATGATTATAAATATACCGTTGGTTAAACTTCAACTGTGCATATCTCATTAGGCCAGGAAGTGTATTTGAAGTGCAATACTAAAGAATACCAGTTATGCATGTTTGGAAGAAGCGTAGCTAGAGCAACAATTTTTTTTCAGAAATCGAAGAGAAAATTGCGAGGATATTCTCTTATGAATAATGTTATCTGTGAATCAGTTTGATAATAAATTAATAGAAATTATCACAAATGGTAATTAAAAATGGAGAACACTTGTTGTCTTAATATGCGGTGACGTTATCTTAGTACCCATAGATAAAAGCGATTCTATTTCAATCATTGTATCTTATCGCTCGGACAAGTATCTCTATAAATAGTTGCATACCTGTCATATGCAGGTATCAGATCAAGGAATCGCTGCAAAGAAAAAACATATTGTTTTTAGACAAAACTGCAGTATTGAAGTACCTGAGTTCTCATCACTTCAAGAATGAAAGACATCGTATTTGTTGCAATTTTCGCTTTTTGTGCAATTCAGGTAAGATCATACGGCAAATTTATCAAAGTGGTAGAGTCATCATTATTTCCATGATCTTTACTGACCAATTACTTATCTATATCTGTGAATAGTTATGACTTTGACAATCTACAAATTCTCACCCTTAACAAATCACTCTCGACCTTTGACGAGTCTCAGCGAAAGGATTTCTCTTTGGTTACTTTGCACCGGATTCTTGAGGCGTCGGTAGGCCGATTCCATTGGTCAAGAGCTGTCTACTTTCTTAAGACAAAACTGTGTAGGATAACTTTCAGATTCGTTGAATAAACTCAAAAACTACAAGAAATGTACCACGTTATGTGTCAAGTCTTACACAGGAAAAAAAAAATACAATTTTGATCATGATAAATTTCACATCTTCTAAATTTTTTCTAATTGAAAATAATTCCATAAGTTTTTATGTCGAACATTATTGAGGAAAATAAGGATAACTACTGTCAGTGCAAAAAGGTCTGAGCCCTCTGTTTGAGTGATCATAACTTCTACAGAAAAATTGATAGAGCATCGAGCTTAGAATGATCGTAAAGCGCCAAGTTTTCTGCGTCTGATGGTCAATCGCAAATTTCTGTGTAAAAATCGTGAAGCGCGTTATAATCTCCGAAAAGTTAAAAAACGTAGTTTTTCGGAGTCCATTGCCGTACGTCAACTTCAACTCGTCACTGTATGCCTAAAATAAGCGTAAAAAATCTGAAAAAATTCGGGAATATTCCCTGAACATTAACGAACACGATAGCACTTGAAAATTTCCAAAATATTCACAAGCCTGTACGCCAGGTGCAAAAAGGTCCAATGGTGTGATTTAGGTAACGGATTGGTACGGACGAACTTGAGCCAGCTCAAAATTTTCGTGAGAACATACACTTTTTGATTCCGTAATCAGTTTTTGGTTCGCAATAGTGAAGTTCCAGTAATCGACGTCACTAATATTCCAAATTTGCGCGGGGCCGCGTGTGTCCCAGCCGCGATATTCGTCGCTGCATTTCCCCCTTCGTCGAGCCCGTCTCAAACTTAATTGTTACTCACAGCTTACGCGGCCACTGATATACAATGTGTCTGAATCGTGAATATCGATTTTAATACCAAAAAAATCTGGAGGCGATCGAAATAAATTATCATTATAGGCCGATTATTTGTTACAGGTATCCTCATTATTTATTTAAAATTAAATTTGGTCAATTTCGACTATGACAAAACCTTTAAATAACTTCTGAAGTGGGAAAGTCGTACAATAAAATTTGCAGATTATTGAGCTATTCAAAAAATACTTAAAAAAAAATATTTTAATGAATCTCAATGAAAAAATATATACATTTTGGGAATTGTATAAAATGTCATTTTTTTCATGGTTAATGGTTCTACACAATGCTTTTGAATTCCTGTATACTTAATTGATACCTACACCAAGGGCTGGTCAAAAATGCGTTTCATTATTAAAACATTATGATTTATATCAATTTAATTTAATTCATTTCGATCACCTACAGATTTTTTTGGTATTAAAATCGATATTCACGGTTCATACATTGTATATCAGTGGCCGCGTAAGCTGTGAGTAACAATTAAGTTTGAGACGGGCGCGACGAAGGGGGAAATGCAGCGACGAATATCGCGGCTGGGACACACGCGGCCCCGCGCAAATTTGGAATATTAGTGACGTCGATTACTGGAACTTCACTATTGCGAACCAAAAACTGATTACGGAATCAAAAAGTGTATGTTCTCACGAAAATTTTGAGCTGGCTCAAGTTCGTCCGTACCAATCCGTTACCTAAATCACACCATTGGACCTTTTTGCACCTGGCGTACAGGCTTGTGAATATTTTGGAAATTTTCAAGTGCTATCGTGTTCGTTAATGTTCAGGGAATATTCCCGAATTTTTTCAGATTTTTTACGCTTATTTTAGGCATACAGTGACGAGTTGAAGTTGACGTACGGCAATGGACTCCGAAAAACTACGGTTTTTAACTTTTCGGAGATCATAACGCGCTTCACGATTTTTACACAGAAATTGGCGAATGACCATCAGACGCAGAAAACTTGGCGCTTTACGATCATTCTAAGCTCGATGCTCTATCAATTTTTCTGTAGAAGTTATGATCACTCAAACAGAGGGCTCAGACCTTTTTGCACCGACAGTAGTCTTCGAGGATTTTAAAAGATCCATCAATATAACTTATTTATCCTTTTTTTCCATCTTCGTGATTTTTTTTTTTTTTAGTTTTTATTGGAGTGCATTTTCATGACTTAATTATAGCAGGACACTCTGAGGTAGGTCAGCGTCTTCCCCCTCCACAACGCAAATGAAAAATCGTATCATTCTCGACGCTGACTGAGCAGACTGCGCGTACTTGTGCGCAGCTGGTCCAAGCAACCGTACTTTCAGCGCTCTTATTTCCTATCTTGTACTCGTATCAATGTTAATAAAAATAGTTAAAATATAATATAAAAAAATAAATATAGTATATTAGCACAAAGAGACATTGAAACTTGAAGAGTTAGGTATGGAAGTGACACTTCAAACGTGTCTACTAGCTGCACAAACACCCTTTTTTTTATTATTATTATAGATAGTGTCTGGTTTGACTACTTTGCAAGTCCTACTCAATGGAATTAAGGCTCAAAAATCTGACGTGCAGGCTACGCTGGATCGTCTACAACGTCATCGGCGAGATCTTAAGTCTAATTTAGGGCGAAAACTCACCAACGCGTACATAGATTCTATGCAAGCGAAATGCTCCGTTGTTGATAGAACTCTGAAGGACATCAAAGTGAGTTTAAATATATATATTCAAATGTATACAGGGTCTTTTCGTGGAAGTGCCCCATACGGATGTGAAAACGCCTGTATACGGGCAACTTAAGCATCATCTATCAGGTTTTGTTCGAGTTGCCTATAATTGGGGGTCCCTATACGAGGCATATCTATGAAAAGACTGGTACATTATAACCTATATGTATAAGGTGTGTTTACTCAGAAGCGTCTTGGGCATGCAGGTCTCGGATCGTCAGGCTGGTAAACACAATAGGCCGCTGGCCTATTACGTTTTATCTGTTTTATTGAAAACAAATGGGACTATCCTATTAAACTATACCTAGACCAACAAGTCTGCTAATATTCTTCTAACAATTCCACCGCTGAAGGAAAGGATGCATCTCAATGTTTCGAAGCAGCCAGTTCCAGGCTCCGGAAATTCAATGCGTAAGCGCAGCTAATGATGTGGAATTTCTTCGATTTCAGACTGGCCAGAAAGTCATATCGTATTTCGACTCCATCTTTCCGTCCTGCTTCTCTGTTGATACTCATCAAATGGAGACTTGCGTCATTGGTAGGTACACTGATAGAAGGATTTAGTTCTATTTAATAAGATTTAGTAATATTTACTAAATGATTTAGTAACGAACCTTTCATTAATAAATATTTAGTAATAGGTACTAAATAATTTATCAAAGTCCATTTATTTCCACCAAATAAATATTTATTAGTATTCAATAAATGGTCTATTATCATTTAATGAATGGTTTATTAGTATTTTTATACTCAAAAATAAATTAAAATAATTAAAATTAATAATTTCAATTAAAAATATAATGAATTATAAAGCAAAAAATTTCGTGAAATCATTTTTTATTCAAGACATACATCAAATTTCAAATTAAATAAGATATTAATATATAAATAATACACAGACTGATAATTTTAAATTAAACTCCGTTGAGAAATGACATTCAAGCCATTTGACAGTATGTCAAACAAATGAGATGCATAAATTCATATGCAGTTTTTAATTCCAGCACAGCCATCTATACCAACAATATTTACCATGGTGCAAACAAATATTTATTTGGAGATAATAAGGCTTTGTTTGTATTAATATAATTTAGTTGAGATAAATAACTGGTTTATTAAGCTGTAACAAATAATATTGATGAGTACAAAATATTTATTTCTCCCAAATAAATGACTAAAAATTTTGTTACTAAATCAGTTTATTAGTCCGTACTAAATCCTTCTATCAGTGTACCACAAGGTACGCAGATGGCTAAGGCGTTCAAATTAACTGCAGACACTGTCATAAGCAGTTCAAATAAGGCAGCAAGCCAAGCTGTGATAAATGCACTCAGCTGCAACAGGGAAGTGGTCAGTACTGTTCGTGACGAGGCGACTAAAGTACGAATTGATGCAAATAGATGCATCGCGGCGCTTTAATCCGATTTACTAACGATATTGTTCTTATCTTTGGATGTATGCATATTTAGATATCTGTATGGAATCGCGTAGCCGTTAAGTATAATATAGCTTGTACAATTATTACTGAACGGAATCCTGCATTTTTTAATCATATTTCAATTTGCACATCCTCGTAGTTTCAGTCGTTTGAGTCAATCTTTTCGTAGTCTTAGTTGTCCAGGTTCCACCACTTCGTGATCGTCCAAGTTCTCGTCTGAGGACCTAGACGACTAGAATTACGAAGAAGTAGACCTAGACGACTGAAACTACGAAAAGTTTGACCTAGACGACTGAAACTACGAACCCAACCTGGACTATGAGAATTACGGAGTGGAGAACCTGGACGACGAGAACTACAACGCCAAGAATCCGAACGACGAGAATGGAGGTGTATGGTGTACGAAGATCTCACCAAGAGACGACGCCGTCATACTCATCTAGAAGTTGAACCGAAACGTCGTACGATGAGAATCGATCTACCGCGGGCACTGCTCGACTTACACTCTTGAACCGGCCCTGTCTTAGTTACTCATAAGCCCTGTGATTGGTCAACTAAGATCTGTTGTAGCTCCGAAACTATTAGTCCCTCGAAGTTTTGGTAAAGGAAATTTGGTCTTAGATTTTCGAGAGGAATACAATCCAGGGGTCGGCAACTCCAATACATCGAAGTGTTAATTACCTCACGTGCGCCGCCTGTAGTTGGCTCAAAACAGTAAGCCTTATGGCGGGTCGTTCAGTTCGATATACCGGTTCAGCTTTTCATATGGCTCGTTTATTTCTTAAATTGTAATACTTTTTTGGGAAAAGGAATTTATGCAATGAAAGAGAACTCGATTTGTGTTTATATTATTATAATTTATTTGAAAATAGTCATGGAATATTAAAATATCAGCTAATGCTCGTCAAAGTATATGGCTCATTCTCAGATAACTGTGATTTTTTATGTCCAGTATATTATTTATCATCCAACAGAGTTTTTTTTCATCAAGTAGTCATTAATGTCATAAATCTGATAGTTTTCTACAACCTACATTAGATATTGGAACATAAGTGGTTTCGGATTATTCATAACTGACGAAAATATACTGGAAATGTCAGTACCGTGGCATGTCCGATTCTCATTTTTCAAACTAAATGTATAAATTTCTATCAATATTCGTTTTGTAATATAAAATCAACCTCTCATAACTTAAGTCTAATGTATACTCAATCAAATTGTATTGCAATTATACGAAAATATTGATTGTTGATAAAAATAATCATCATTGAATTATGTCCGGGAATTTTATTCAATTTTTAAATTTGAAATGTTTACCGCCTAATCGCTATCTTAATTTAGTTTCATTGGCTCTATCTGGTGTCATTTTAAAGAGAGATTATTGGTGCATTGTTTACAGCTGTGTGTTTATTTGGAAGTTTAAAAAATATGATTAAAGCAATTTGTTTAGTTTTTAAAAAGGTAAGTCATAAAATTACATGTCAGTACCATGGTATTGAAATTTAGGGTTATTATTATGATGTTTGAATTAATTGTACTGAATTATTATTTGCTTTCACGTGAAACATCAAAATTATTTTGGAAATTATTTCAACTATCCGCATTATGAAGTTAGGTCAATTATAAATCCAAATGTCAGTACCGTGGATGTCAGTACCATGGCAAAAATAAAAAATAACTTATTTATTTGTTATTTAGTTTAGTTGAAAATGGCTAGAATACTCCGGACGAGACTGAAAGACATACCTGGGCTCCAAAACTTGTGCAATAATAATCAATTAAAAAGAAGAGTGAAGACCCAAACCAAAAAAGTAACTAAATAGGCCAGCAAAAATAGACGTTTTTTTTGGTCAACTTTGCACTAAATTGCTGATCCAATTTTTTTTTTCATAAGGTTTAGGACCACTTACTGAGTATAAAATAAAAAATAAAAAAATATAATATTATAATAATATAATATAAATATTTTTCAAATATTGTCATAGTTTTTGTTCTGTTATAGTTGTAGTAGAACTACATTACAGTCTTAGTTCTGTGTATAAGTGAAGCAAAAAGACACCCGAAACATGCGTTTTAATACATTTTTAATTTTAGAAAAATTTAAGTTTTAAAAATCACAGTTATCTGAGAATGAGCCATATATCTATGTATACAATATCACCCTCGGGCTTGTCAAATCTAAATACTTCATTTGATTACACACTAAGTAGACAATACTTTATCACAGTAAATTATCTTATCATATACGCCTATACTAAAACATTCACAGGTTTTACTAATTGTTCCCCCGTGGCTGCACCTCGTTGTTTAATTGCATCCTGGAAAAGTCAAACTGTTGTTTAGTTGATTTCGAAGTAAATGATTTATTTTTGTGAAGCTTAATGGCCTGTAGCAGCCGCTCTTTATAAGTCAAAGCCCGTTTTCTGTGAACAGCCACATCAGCCCTCAAGCTCCTAGCCTTTTGGGTTATAGGTACCTTTTTCTTTTAGGAAGGTCCGATAGATGAGGCCCTAGAGGACGTTTTCGTTCCCGTGAAACACATACGTCCTCAATAGGCCTCATCAAAGGTTGATCATGCTGATGAGTGGACAGCGAGGCTGATTGGCAGGGAAGCTCTGGCTCCACAACACCTTGCTGGTAATTCTCAGCGCTCTCCCGCGGTGACGGACGTCCCGAAGAATGGCCGCTCTCGCTATTCTTAACAGCATTGATAGGCAGTCGTAAACTCGGTAAAGCCGCCTCTTTCAGAGTAGGTTTTTGAGTTTGGGCCAAATAGTCATTGCTGGAAAAATGACGGTGGCACACTCGATATTTGTTCAACTGAGTAACCTCTAGATTACACAATTCGGAATTCCCCAACCTTTTCACCCAGAGGTTAGCTTTGTTGGTATTTTTCGGGATTCGGTGGGCTGTCTCTTTGCGACAATCCGTCTCACAGGATAGTACCACACATTTCCACAGAGCAGTTGTTTTTCTAACTGGCGGCATCGTAACCACAATCCGTCACTTTGCACCGATTATAAAACTTATTAGTTTACACAAGAATCACTCCAAACACTACTGTTCACGACAGTTGTACAAATCGTAATGGCGTCGGTTCAACCCCATACAGCACGTTACGTTGCTGCAATGTTGCTGCAAAGTTGGAACTGCAATATTGCAACATTGCGCCGATATTGCAAAATATTGCTGCAATGTTGTAACATGGTTTCAGCAACATTGCTATGTCCGCTTTCATTGCATAACTTTCGCAATATTCCAGCAATATTGTAGCAATATTGTTAATATGTGATAATGAAATGTGTCATATGTCTTTTATACAAAATTATAGTTTTTTTTTGTATTCCTAGATCTATACGATGCTGCTACGCGGATCACAAAGTATTGAAAAACAAAAATATTGTTAACAACACAGACGTCTGTTTTCTTTTTACTGTCGTTTCGAAGAGGCACTCATTCAAATTATTATAGTATTGAACAGACACGTTGATGTCATAGAACTTCTTTCTGTTTCCCGAATCTGGTTTTTTTGCCAATGGGTCCTCTCTATCCCGTCCACCCATCCGAATACTGACAGCGGCTACTGTTGCTTAACTTTCGTGATCAGCTGCGGTCCGGCATCCACCTACTCCCAACGGTCTATCGTGAAATGTTATGCTTTTGAAACTTATAAAACTAACATCAAATGCTTTCACTGGGTTCGTGATACTAATATCAAATAAGCAGTAAAATTACCCAGGTGATCAAAGATTTACTTATTCTAATCGTATCCTATCGAAACAGAAACTATTGAAATATTGCAGCAATGTTGCTGCAATCTTGCAAGTGCAATGTAATGAAGCTGAGATATTGGAATATTGCAGCAATCTTGCAAGTGCAATGTAATGAAGCTGAGATATTGGAATATTGCAGCAATCTTGCTGCAATCTTGCAAGTGCAATGTAATGAGTCTGAGATATTGCAATATTGCAGCAACATTCCAGCAACGTAACGTGCTGTATGGGACGCGTCACTGTCATGGCGGCTCAAGCAACAACACCAGCGCCCCTTCAGGCGGCCCAAAACACTAAATCACTCTGACGCCAGCCCCTATTATAGAGTTGCGGGGCCCTGATGCAATCACCTAATATCGGGCGCTCAACCTGAATCACCCTGTATAAATTTGTGTTTGCGGTCAAGAACTAATAGACTTATTTCCGGATACTGCTTATAGAATCCCCGGGGAAAAAAATCATGTAAAAAAATGAAAAAAATCATGAAAAAAATTCATGTATATTCATATATGACCATATATGGTTTTTTTTCCCGGGTCATGTGGATATGATTTCATGTACCCGGTCAAGAACCGATAGCATTATTGGCGAATGCTGCTCATAGAATGTTCACATCATACAATGGCGACAGAAAAAAAGGATGAAAGCGTATATAGGGGAAAGTGGGGGAAACACGAACACTTAAGGACAAACTTAAATAAAATAGCTGAATTAAGATATAAAGATTGTTTAATTGCTTTATAATTAAGTTTACATATCCATGTAACTAATTCACTAATCAACATTTATATTTTTTTAATAAAATATAATATTAATAAAAAGAAACAAAACCCTAAGCCGAACACCAAGTGGGGTAATAACGAACTAACATATATAATATCTTAATTACGACAGAAATCGCATTTATAACCCGCCGATGTTGACTGTTCATCCGTACAATTCTCATGAGCCCAACGTTCACATACGTAGCACATAATCCAATCTTCATCAGCTTAACAGTGCATGTACATGCCCTTCTCTCGTCTACAAAAATGTGATTGTAAAGAAGTTGATCAGTTTGCCCTCCCCACGAATCAATAATAAACAGAAACTTTTTTTGTTTCACGTACGCATGAATGACAGATTTCAAAAACTCTTCATACAGTTGTTATTCCTGAACTTTCCTGATTTTGTGCAGGTCACAATCACGTTTTTGAATTTATCAGTCAACGCGTCGACTTTTTTTTCACAATTGGATCAAATTTTCCTGACGGCTCCTGCATGCATAAAAATACGAAAGGAATTATCTTTCCTGACGCAGTTATTGCATATTGTGCCGTGAAGGAATGACTAATTTTGTTTAAATCTTTTTTTTTTTTAACAAGAACGGTTTTCGCTCCTTTTTCCGCAAGCAACCTATTGTAAGTTGATTGATACTGGCAGCCTGTTTGATCGGTATTAATAACGTAATCAAGGTCGAAATCGGGGATTATTATTCTTGTCTATATTTGAAATTCTCCTGCAGCTGCCAACACTTGTTCTATCGTGGCGAATTCATTCCCTGATAACCAAGTGTGATTGTGCAAACAGTCTATTACACTTGCTGCAAATTTTACTGGCATTTTGTCGACTACTTGCTGAGTGTGATGACCGGGGATGAGGAATCAATAAAAATCTTAACATCAGACTAACTATTAACAAAGGATTTTTACGGATTTATTTCTTGATACCACTTTTACATGTCTCATCGGACTAGTCTCACACGGAAGAGAGCGCGCATCCATCTTACATGACGTCACGTCCGTTCTATACGTTAAGCCGCATTTCTACTACTCTACCCCATACAGCACGTTACGTTGCTGGAATGTTGCTGCAAGATTGCAATATCTCAGACTCATTACATTGCACTTGCAAGATTGCAGCAAGATTGCTGCAATATTCCAATATCTCAGCTTCATTACATTGCACTTGCAAGATTGCTGCAATATTCCAATATCTCAGCTTCATTACATTGCACTTGCAAGATTGCAGCAACAATGCTGCAATATTTCAATAGTTTCTGTTTCGATAGGATACGATTAAAATAAGTAAATCTTTGATCACTCGGGTAATTTTACTGCTTATTTGATATTAGTATCACGAACTCAGTGAAAGCATTTGATGTTAGTTTTATAAGTTTCAAAAGCATAACATTTCACGATAGACCGTTGGGAGTAGGTGGATGCCGGACCGCAGCTGATCACGAAAGTTAAGCAACCGTAGCCGCAGTCAGTATTCGGATGGGTGGACGGGATAGAGGACCCATTGGCAAAAAAAACAGATTCGGGAAACAGAAAGAAGTTCTATGACATCAACGTGTCTGTTCAATCCTATAATAATTTGAATGAGTGCCTCTTCGAAACGACAGTAAAAAGAAAACAGACGTCTGTATTGTTAACAATATTTTTGTTTTTCAATACTTTGTGATCCGCGTAGCAGCATTGTATAGATCTAGGAATACAAAAAAACTATAATTTTGTATAAAAGACATATGACACATTTCATTATCACATATTAACAATATTGCTACAATATTGCTGGAATATTGCGAAAGTTATGCAATGAAAGCGGACATAGCAATGTTGCTGCAAGCATGTTACAACATTGCAGCAATATTTTGCAATATCGGCGCAATGTTGCAATATTGCAGTTCCAACTTTGCAGCAACATTGCAGCAACGTAACGTGCTGTATGGGACATCAGAAACCACCCATACATTACACTGAGAATACTTTCCTTCGTCGAAAATTTGCATTCAAGTTATTCTCCGCATTTCCTACCATCACCAAGACTTGCTTGCATGTTGCTACCAAACGGAACGGCTCTCTTTTTTACAGCAATAGAGGACACATCGTGCTATGATATTGCTGACAATACATTGCACGAATTGCTGTCATTTTGCTGCAAAATTTACATGCACGTTGTTATCTGGGTTGGAGCTGATGAACTTGGTGATTTTACGCTGTCTGATTGCGTATTTTCGTTTAAATCGTTCGACCCAAGCAAAACTGGCGGTGAAATTGAAATTGTCCGATATAAAAGGCGTAGCAGCATTCGTTGCCCACTGCTGCAGCGTTCTCGTCGTAACCTGAACACGGACAAAATTGACCAATTGTTACAAATTTGATTCATTCGATTCCGTGTTCGTCGATTACATAACACATTTCATATTTATGTTTATGTTGACACCATAATATGACCTATATTTTGATATGTCATACCTGCTCCAAATTCTGCCGAGCTTCCAGGAATCGTTCATATGTTTCGGAGTCGATGGCGTACCATTTATCGAAAGTATTTCCTCCTCGTTTCACGTCATCTCTCCATCGATAGAGACTTCGTTTGTTTTTCAACCGAGCGAATCCGTGGGCTTGCAAGGTTTTTAAACTCCATTTCGGGTGAGCTGCTGCCATGGCGACTGCTTTTTGTTTATATGATAGGGGCACATAGTCCTTCGGTGGTGCTTTGAATTCGTCGGCCACAAAGCCCTCATCATCTCCTGGTAAGCCCTTACACTACAAAGAAAATTATTGTTCACCTTTCTCCACGTTGAACAGAAAACCAAAGTAAAAATTACTCACACACAAACAAAACTCACCGTTGCATATCTCTGCAGTTCATCTATCTCGTCGACGCCGATGAGTTCGTCCACATGAATGATTTGCCGATCTGCCAGCATGCCAAGTTTTTCATTCGAGAAAACCTCTCCCATCGCGATGGAATCGGTGGAAATTTCGCTCGTAGGTGCATCTGTGAGCAGATTCCAATCCCGCAGCGAACTTTGGGCACATCTGATGGCGTTCGTGACTACACTCTTCGTTTCCTCATTATTCTCTTCTGTCTCCAAAAGATTTCCTTCTGCACCAACACTTGTTCCTGCCATTTCACTTTCTGCCATAGCAGCACTTGCTTCTTCCATTTCACGGTTTTCTACTTGCTTTACTAAGTTTATTTCGTAGCGACTTTATACCCAACGTATTTACTCGTACAATTAATGCCTGCGAAGAACTGGCGTCGTCTGACGGCCTGAAGGGCGGAAATTCCGTTAGGATTTGTATAACAAAGGGTAGGGGCAGGTATGAGGAACACAGGTCGTGAACCCGACTAGAGTGTTCGAAGTAACGGCCTGACAAATGTAAAATTTATGTATGATCAAAAATAATAAACTGCAGTTTCTCATGAAGGATGTTATAATATTTTCTCCTGTAATAATTTTTTCCTGCGTAAAAATAAAAATAATTAAATGATTTTGCAATATCCCATATTATTTATTAATATTTCATGAGAATAAAAAAAAAAGGGTGGCCGAGGCGGGTCTTGAACCCGGACCGCCAGGATGGTAGCCGGAAACCTTGCCTAGTGTGCTATGATCGCTGACTTGAACCTAGGGCATACTTACGAGTACATATTCGTAAGAGTTGAATTTTCGGAAAAATTTCTCGGAAACTATACTGCGTTCCACGAGAGAACGACCGGCCGTTACGCAGCTTCGAACGGCCTGAGAGCCGGGTGGGGGTAGTAGGGCTAGCAACTCAACGCCGGATCTAAATTATCGTACGCATGGGCCCCGAAAATATTTGTCACGGTAGGCTCAAAGAGGCTCAGACTGAGGGTCCTTTGTCGCTATAGCCGGGGCTGCTCAGCTGTGAGACCCGTGTGGTGCGGTGGAGTGGGTAAAATAAGCGGCGCATTGGGTGAGATCTGACCGAACCGGACGAGTTCTGTTTCGATATCTGGTCGTTCTCTCGTGGAACGCAGTATAGGAGGTATTGGGACAAATCCCGGTACTCAGGTACTCAGGGTAGGTTCCTGTACAACATACTTGAAATTCATCGGAATCGGTGACAACCTTGAGGGTCCCCATGTGAGATATATTCAGTGCGTCTTTTGTTTAACCAATTTAAACTTATTTTCATGGTTTTTAGTGATTCTCTCGGGAACGACAATTGCGATTTCAAATTCCTGCGGTTTTAACTTATTTCTTATTGAATTTTCTACAAAAAGTGTCTTACATTTCTTTGTAGAGAATTTAATAAGGAACAAATTGAAAAATTATTATGGAATCACAATAGTCGTTCTCGAGATATTTTCAAAAACCATAAAAAGAGACTTTGAATTGTTTAAACAAAAGACGCGTCGAATATTTCTCAAATATTCTTCAGAAAATGCATATTTACCTATTTCGATATTAATATATACTTATACCTATACGAATTTTCTATACTTTTCACTTATTTTCTCTGACGCCTATTAAATAAGTTATTATATCAATTGATTTTATTTCTGAATCAGCTTGATATCAAAAATCAGCAGAAATAAATACGAACGGTAATCGAAACATGAAACATCCGGGGAATCACAGCTGCCTTGAAACTGGGTCTTGGTATCTTTGAACCGTTACATTCAAGCGATTTTATTTCATTTCTTATTGCTTATCGCTTTTATCAGTATCTATATAAGTATAAATAGTCGGACACCCATCGTGGTGAGTTCAGTGCATCGAATCATGGGAAGAAAGAAGCTTGTTTGGAAGAATCTTGTTTTTCAACAGAAAACGTCTGCATTAAAATATATCTGACTTTTAACCACTTCAAGATGAAGGTCATCGTAGCTGTTGCAGTTATCGCCTTTTGCGCGGTTCAGGTAAAATCAAACGACAAATTGATTCAAGGAATAGAGTTATTTCTCTTTTCTTAATCTTGGCTGACCAATTACCTCTACATGTGTGAATAATATAGTTATGACTCTGAGAATCGGAAGTGTAATGAAAAAGGGCTCGTTTTTTTCTTAAGACAAAACTACGTATACTAATTATGTTATACCTACTTATTTTTCAAGGATACCTTTCGGAATTCTTGAAAAAATGAGAACTATAAGAATTATACCACGTTTTATGTCAACTTTAGTATGAAAAAGAAAATACAATTTCAATCATAAAATGATTCCATGTCTTTCAAAATTTTCTCATAAAAAAAAATTCCACAACTTTTCGTGTAGAACATTATTAAGGAAAAAGAAAACAACAAGCCCTCATACTATTCAACTGATCCATCTTCATGACATAAATATATCTGTGTTGAATGTATTCTTGTACCTATATTCATTTGATTCTGTATGAAAAATACCAAATTTATACGAACCGTAATTGCTTTTCTTTACAGATTGTGTCTAGTCTAAGTAATTTGGAAACTCTGAGAGCTGGAATTGCCCGTCAAAAAAATGCCGTCCAGTCTACGCTGAACCGTCTGCAACGTCATAAGCGGGATTTTTCATTCAATTTGGGCAACAAACTGAGCAACGCAAAGATAAATTCTATGCAAGAGATAAACTCCATTGTTAATCCAACTTTAAAAAACATCGAGGTAAGTTCGGTAACACCAGTCGACAAGAAAAAAAAAATTTTCATGTCTGGGTTTGGGGAGAAATAATAACGAAGAGGAAAAGGCATCATTTTTAAACTTTTTTTTTTTGTTTTGTTAACTAATTTAATGATTTAAGTTAATTGACAGAATTTACAAAAAGATTTGTTTCATTTTTTTATCAGCTGAAAAACCTTAAATTATAAATTTTCTTGAAATTTATAATAGCATTCCTCTGGCTGCAAAACTAAACTTTATCTAGTAAAACTATTTTGTCTTTTATTCGTCACGCGGAAGAAATCAAAATTTGACATCTAGAACCCAGACTCAAAATTCGTGTTGACCGGTGTGATCAATATGAAAGTGTAACCGGAATTCACAGTATTTCAGACATTTTTCCTTACGTTTTTCCCATTTACTTTCGGAATCCCAAATTCATGAACACGCTAAGAGTTTTTCAGATATTCCCCCTGATAAAAAATGCAAAACAATAAATAAACTTCGAAGATAATAAGTGCGGGTATTGATTCTCTGTAAAAAAAATTAGATTCCAACAAAGTTTCAATCTAGGTGAACTGTTTCAGGGTTTGATTCGAAAATTTTCAACATTCATATTTTTTCTAACAATATTCATACAAAACTGATTGTCCAACGCTGAACATCTATACCTAGAACAAAAGATACGATAAATTGATACAAATCAGACAACATTTTCTTATCAGCGGTCTTATAAAAATATGTGTTTTTAATATAAATTCCTCGTATTAAATATACATCATAGATAAACCAAGACACGATGTGTCATTGGATCAACAAATAGAATAATATAATATATATCTAAGTGATATAAATAACAGAATGAAAAATGAACAATGTTGTCCTTGTGCATAGGATGATACTAAGAAGTCAACAGCGGAAGGAAAGAATGCATCTCAATGTTACGAAGCAGCAAGAGCCAGGCTCCGAGAGTACAGTCTAACTGGTTTCAGTGATTTAGACGAATGTCGAAACGACGTTCTGAGCTCCGTCAGCCAGACTCTAGATAATATAGACTCTACCATCCTGGTAAGTTGGTCACCGCGTTTTTTCAATAATCGCGAGTTAAACTTCAACCTAGTGATCAAATATCTTAGGTTATATCCCAATGATGATTGTAAATTATAATTGTTATACCTGGTCTACACGCTATGATTATGTTGGTATGATTATGGCGATCAATGATAGCGTGTAGACCAGGTATTAGAGACTTAATACTAGGCAAACTAGTAATTAGTGCAAAAATGCTGATATATCGCAAAATTTAGTCGATAATCGATTTCGATTTCATCGAAAATAGTAAATTCTGGTAGGAATTTCAAGAAATATTACCAGGAAAAGTCTGTCCGTGCAACTACTGATGTAGAATTTCTTCGATTTCAGGCTGGCCAACAAGTCATATCATATCTCGACTCCATTTTTCCATCCTGCTTTTCCACTAGTATTCAACAAATGGAGACTTGCATTATTGGCAAGATACCACAGGGTACGCAGCTCGCTACAACGTTTGAGTCGACTACAAACAGTGTCATAAACAGTTCAAATTCGGCAGCGAGCGAGGCTCTGCTAAATGCGATAAATTGCAACCTAGGACCGGTCAGTAATGTTCGTGACGGAGCGACTAGTGTCCGAATTGATGCAAATCAATGCATCGCGGCGCTTTAATACGATGTTTATATTCATGATGTTGCATGTACCTATTTTTGTATGCATCTGTACGTCCATATCTCTGTGCGGCTTTTGAATGATAAGAATCATACACGTATAACAATCAGGCATAAACAAAATGCAAAGTTTCTGAAGTGTCCAGAAGCGCTATGTAAGCACGAGATGTACTCCGTTAGCTACAGGCAAACAGTAGAGTAGAGAAGAGAGTTCTGTATCAATAAAAAGCATTAAAAAAAAAAACAATTTTTTATGATTTTTTTCGTTTTTTCTCACCTTTACTCATGGATACTGTGAATATTTCTGTTATGACTAATAAATTTCTTTATAGATATTGAGATGAAGATCATTTCGTTCGTCTTTATGCGCGCAGCAGTACTACCAACTAAATTTTCATCGAAAAAATGTCAGACCTGAGATGGTATGTTCTTGAAACTTATTCTCGGGTAGCATATTTTCCGAGCTTATTTTCGGATGGCATGTTTCTCCGAGACGCAAGTGATGGAAGATTTTAATGTTTGGTATTGAAATCGTCATAGACAGTCCTGAATTCTTCGATATTCAATGTATTAAAAAGGTAGGTTTATTCACGAATGAGAACATAATACAGACAAATATGTATACTTATCCGAATATTATTTCATTCCGCTTGTATGTAATTAATTAATTATAATATTAATAATATATATTATCGTTACCATACATAACATTTCATTAAAATTATAGATTCCTGGTCATAATACAATATGTACGAAGTGATCCAATTCCAATCCAAAACCATACAGATTTTCAATTCTAATTTAATAATGGATATATTTGTGTGGTTGTAGTATCTGTATATTAGGGTGGCCCTTAAAATGGGTTCGGTCGAATTTTGACCGCCCCCCAAATCGGCTCCAAATAAATAAATAAAAATCCACCCCAATTAAGAAACAAATTTTTATCTCAACCGTAAACCCTAAACCGTCCCCCAAGACGGATCAATTTCGCCATTTGAAATACATGCGTTTTTGTTACGATTTTAATATTTATTCCATTGCAGGAGCAATTATTCGCAGAAAAATCTGTACATGTGAGAAGTTAGTGAACATTGAAGCTACTATTTGATAAAAATATGAGTATCGTATATGGGGCATTCGACGGCAAACACGCACCATTTGAATCGGACTTTTTTTTGTTTAATATATTCATAGAATCAATTGAACGGAAATCAATGAATATTTTCATCTTTCTATACCATTTTCTGTCAAATGAAAAAAAAGTCAGATTCAAATAGTGTGTCATTAACATAAAATGCCCCATATGCGAAACTGATATTTTTATCTAACTAACTTCTGATTTATACAGATTTTTCTGAGACTAATAAATCCTACAAATGGCAAAATTGCCCGTCTTGGGGGACGGTTTAGGGTTGAGGTAAAAAATTGTGCTTTAATCGTAGTAGATTTTCATTTATTTATTTGAAGCCAATTTTGGGAGCGGCCCGTTTGAAATTCCTATTGCCTGAGAAAAGAATCGATACGTCATCTTGTCTACTCCCACCACCTTAAGTGTTATCTTTTGACACAAAACTGATCCTCCCACAAAATGAGCTCTATAGCTCAACTCTATTTAGCCATTCTTCTATGTCTATTGAACTGATTGAAGCCTCTACTCTTCCCTTCATCCGATCATTTCGGTACCCACTCAGAAAAGGTATTTCATGTTGATTTCAGATCTAAGGACGAAATACAGAAATTCAAAATCGCAACTCCAATATGCGGTACCAAAATTAGAAAGAAAAAAAACTGTCCTCCAACAAAATTGGTAATTGAAGATTTCCGGGACTGCTAATTTCAAATGTTGATTCAGAAAATTATCAAAAACTGCTGGGCACTAGATTTTGCTGTAAATCAGTCCAGTTTTTATAATTTTGCACGTCCGTGATGGGCCCAAAATTTTGAATTTCTGTATCCCGACTCTGGGTCCGGAATAAGTAATCCAAATAACCCACATCTGCGTGAGTTTCAAGGAAGTCTCATGAAAGTAAAAGTGCAGGCTGGAAGACGTGAAATAAACATTAAAAAAAGAGTCATAGAGGTCATTTTGTGAAAGGATTTATTTTGATTAAAAGAACTATCCGTTTAGTCCGTCTGAGTAAAAAAAAAAATGTTAATTTGTTTTCAGACACCCTAAGTATATGCGTGTGCTCGTAAGTGTATATTATTAACTTACAATTAATAAATATACTGCAATCACTCATTTCATATTTTATACTATACGGGTCATTCTCAGTTAAGAGGTAAATCGCTCATTGATAAAACGCGGCACGATAAAAATTTTGAAAATTTAATTAAATTTTATAATGTTTCGATCAAAACAATCATTCTAAACATGTCTGCAAGACGGTCAGTCAATTTATTAATTTTATCTTGATTTATAAGAAGCCAGGGGAGATACTCAATCCAGGGGAGAGACTTGATGTACAGAGTAGGATAAAAAAACATAATGATCGAGTTTTTTCAATGAACTAAATTGTGAATATATTTATAGGGAAAGGGGGGGCAAAACGGGGTACTTAAGAAAGTCATCAGTTTTGGGGGGTTTAAATATGATGAATTTTCTTTTTATTCAATCGCATCCAAAGAAAATACAGCGAATTTTCAGCTGCCGTTAAAAAAATTTTGTTTATCTTCTTAAATTTTTTAATTCCATCTAAAATTTGGATATATCGGACTTATATTGCAAAATTAACTATTACTGGATAAAATAAGTACATTCTGTACTTGAGTGACTCGTGAAAAAAAAATGAAAAAAAAAATATATATATTTTCGAAATTTATTTTATTAAATATGTAAAATAGCGTAAAATGATGTTAGAAACTATTTATGACCATTTGAGTGACATTTGTGGAAAAAAAATTTGTCAACAAAATTTTTTGGGTACCCCATTTTGCCCCCCCCCCCCCCCCCCCCCAGGTTAAATTAAATAACAATAGTCAACCTTTAAACAATAAAAAAAACAGTAAAAAAGATTATAGTTTGAAGTTTGCATATCTCCCCTGGATATCGTGTCTTTCCCCTGGCTCTTACAAGACAGGGGAGATATAAACAGGGGAGATACTTTTTAGTAACGAAAACAGAAATAATGACAAATGTATTTATTGTACGTGATTAACCAAGAAAACTTAGAATCTATACACAACAAGAAGTAAATATACAGATGAATTAAAAATTTTAGATGAATATTTTTGAAATATAACTGACCAGGGGAGAGACTTAATTCACTCGTTCTCAACTGTATCCACAGAGTCTCAGTAATGAAATAAATGACAAAATGACTGCGCACCTAGTTCGAGTGGTGCTGATTACAAACTATAAACTCAACGACATTTGTTGAAGGTCTTCAATTTCCGGGAGTCAGTAAACAAATCCCGATTTTACAGGAAAACAAACGTGCCAGGGGACGAGACGCAAAATGCGGGGGACAAACGTAAACGTAATTTTTTCTTAAAAAAAAAAAAAAATATCACGCAATTTTACTTGCTTGATTACGATAATTTATTTAATTTATTTTGTTGAAATATATAATTTAAATAATATATTTGATTTCTAAATGCTTTAAATTACTAATACATAAACAGAATAGGCCCGGGGACAGGCCAGGGGAGAGATGTTTTCCGACTTTGAGATGGAATTGTGACTAAATTAAATAAAATTAAGAAATGAATTTGAGTGACCACTTACATGAGCACGAGTTTTAAGAGATAATTACATTTTTTTTTAATAAATTTTGTTAAAAAAGGTGATTTTTCACCGTGGACGTCGAATTTACCTCTTAACTGAGAATGACCCATATATAATTTCTTCTTGCGACTGAGGATCTGATCGATTAGTGCTAGATATTTATTCTTATCCTTAGTCGACATAAGAATCCGATCAATATTATAACTCTCATAATCGGAGCTAAAATTCTCAAATTCATACACATAGGTATATGACTTGCTCCTAGCACTGGCAAGATCAATCTGCTGGTTTTGCTCGGCTGGTAATTATTTAGAGATTAATCGTTCGGCGTAAGGATTAAAATCAATCGTGCGGGAATAATATTACACCGTAACTATGTGAGACTGCGATGCTTTCTATTGACTCCAAAATAGACTCTCTCTGTACTCTCTATTTTCGAACAGTTGTTCAAAATCAAGATAAGTTACAAAGAAAGTTGGAATTCAAACTCAGAAAAACTGTTTATCTTGTCGATCAATTGTAAGAGATATGAGTGTAAAAAAGTTTGGAGGTAATCTCTATATGTTATAATATAAGTTATTAATTATCATGAAATTTCAGTAATAACATAATATTATATCGCATATATTTACAGCCAGTAACTATTACATATTGCGTGGAAATGCAGCTTCCTATTATAGCCAAAATTTATTAAAATACACTAGATGTTATAATATATCGTTTACTATAAACCTTAAGAACGCACGTAAGTCTCAAGCTCCATAAGCGTTTTCAACGATTTTCGATGCTGTATGGCGTTGTGGGTTTTGTAGAAAAAAATATTCACAAAATATGGTTTTGAAGAACGACATTTCAGCTTTGATATGAAAAAAACAAAATTAACATTGTAGTATCAAAATTGTGACCGCTATGGCCACTTGAACAGAAGTCCACAAAAAGCAGCGTTGAAACTTGCTGCCACAAATTCAGCCGAACGGTGTATCTGAAAATCAAAAACCTGAAATCATTTCGAAGATCAAAGTGCCCTCTAAACTTCTATGAGACCGATTTTTGTTATATTGAAATTTTACAGATTAATGAATTTTTTTTTACTGGATATTAACGCTTTCTGGAATTTATAGTAACGTTTTCTTCTGTATATCAGAAACGAAATAACGAAAATAAAATCTGTTACATAGAAGCTTAGAGGGCACCTTGCCCTTCAAAATGATTCCAGGTTTTTGATTTTCAGATTCGCAGTTTGGCTGAATCTCTGGTAGCAAGTTTTAACACCGCTTTTTGCAGACTCCTGCTCAAGTGGATATAGCGATCACAATTTTCATACAACAATGGTGATTTTTGTTTCATATCAAAGTTCATATTGCGTTCTTCAAACCCATCTTCTACATATTTTTCCCTATAATACCTGCAATGCCATACAGCTTTGAAAATCGTTGTCGTTTTATGGAGCTCGAGACTTACATACCCCCGTAATAGGCAATAATTCCTGGATCAACATATTGGTCTATGGATTTGTTATTTAAGGTCTTAAGTAAACTTCCTTAGTAAAGTATACTTAGTCTTATAACGCATCGTCAAAAAATTTAATACTTTTTTATTCATCCATAATATAGGTGCTAATTTAATACTTTTTCTATTATTTTTTTTTTTTTTTTTGTATATAGGTGAAGGGGAGAGGGGGCAAAACGGGCTACTTAAGAAAGTTTTCAGTTTTAGGGGGTTTAAATATGCTGAATTTTCTTTTTTCTTAATTGTATTCAAAGAAAATAAAACAAATTTTCAGCTGCCGTTAGGAAAGAAAATTTTTTAACTTTTAAAATTTTCTTAATTCAATCCAAAATTTGGATATATCGGATTTATCTTGTAAAATTAGGTATTACTTGATAAAATAAGTACATTTTGTACTTGAGTGACTCGTGAAAGAAAAGAAAAAAAATGTATATATTGCTTCGAAATTTATTTTATTAAATAAAATAACTTAAAATGATGTTAGAAACTATTTTTGACCATTTGAGAAACATTTGAGAAAAAAAAATGTCAACAAAATGTTTTGGGTACCCCATTTTACCCCCTGCCCTGTTTTGCCCCACCCCCCTCCGTGAATATTCGTGGATGCACACCATAGGATCCCGCAATTATAGGCAATTCATAGTACAATTTACACTCTGAGCTGATTTTTCTTTATTTTTTTATCAAATCTCAGCAATGAAATTCATTCAAATATGCTCAGAGTGTGACTTGTACTATGAATTGCCTATAATTAGGGATCCTATGGTGCGTTCAAATATTCACGGTATATGCAATATTGCCGCCGAAGATTTCCAATCAATATGACTATAGACGCTATACTATATGCAAGAAAACAATATTAGGTTAATTTACGCTAATTTCTCAGAGATCAAAGCCTCCTTGCGATTAAATCCGAATTATGGACGAAAAATTGGCGGCGAAAAACTCATAATATTGCGTTCTAAATTTTTCAAATTCACGTTCGATAAGAGAGTTTTTTAACGAAGTTTAGTTCATTTGCACAATCGTTCACTTCACATAGTCTTGACTTCGAAAAATCAGGTCCTGGTGATTCTATCTCTTTCGTATATATATGGTTAATATGTATGTATGTATATGGTGTGTAAAAGTCTAATTGTATTAACAAATTATAACGTTATGTGAACTAACTATAAGCATTCGCTTTTGCATTTCCATTATTCTCAACGAATAATCAGCCAATATTTTAATAATTAAATTATATAACGAATATTTCTTTGCATTTCTTTTTATGAGCACATTCGTATCTTTAATAAGATAGATAGATAGAATAATAAAGAATTGATTTATTTATAAACATACTATCCAGAATTGATAACATGATTATAAAATATTATCATTTAAAATTGACAAAAATCAATCTGGTGGCAGAAAAATAATATTTCATATCAGATTCCAAAAAAAAATCAAAGGATTCGAGATAATGAAGTTTCTTTTGCAATGAGCTGTACCAATAAGTAAAGTTTAATTAATTATTTAAGCAGTCTTTAGCTGACAACATTCGAGACAAAGACCCTGTAAATTTTATATAATCTAACAGCGTGTACCATCGATGTTTAGAAGCGAAAAGCGCGTTAGAATTTCTTTTTTATTCCACTAGAGAGCAATAAACTGATAGGCAGCTGATCTAGTTTCCGCAAGGTATCGGTACATTCATTTTCCCTTATTATTGTGAATCAGGTAATACATAGGTATATGCCAATTTTTTTTCGAGGTACAATTCACGTACTACCTAGCAACACTGGTCATGAGTCAAACTGGTATTTCTCGATTCCGGTTAAATGTCTTTGAACAAAATAGCAATCGTTGAATTTATTGATTGAAATTATTGTCGTTCTGAAGAAGCATTCGATAATATGTTACAAGCAGCCGAAGATAAGAGAAGTAAAAATTGATTAAATTAGCTCATCGAATTTGTTCTATAAAATAAATATAAAATAATAAAATTCTAAACTGGGGTCACGCGTTGCAGTTTTCTATTAATTTTTATTTCAACGTTTATATATATAGAATATTCATTTACTATAAAAGATATCAACAAATATATGTATAATAATTGTCTACTTTGAGATCCAATATCTGATGTTTTAAGGCGGTATACACATCTTAGAAATAATTTTTCGCCAATCTGCTAATACACTGTGAATAAAATATTCTATTCTCGCAGTTTCTTTACAACAGATTACCAATGGTTCGAGCGATAAGTCCAGATTTGGAAAAAGAGTAGATTTGGAAAGAATATTCGTTGAATTTAATTTTCAGTTATCAAAATTTTGTTTATTTTTCAAATAACATATAGACTTTATCTCTATATATTACTGGTTTCCCCCAAAATGACATCATTTCAGAGTACTTTCTGGAAATGAAAATTTTTCAATCAACGATTCAACCTGTATCCTGCGATAAGTAATTTTTCTATCCAAGACAAAGCTCCACAAAATCCGTAATAATTTCTAACTATGTCTTGACAAACGTGCAAATGGCTGTGAAAGAACTGAGTTAATAGAGTATTTCTTTAGAGTCTAGGAATAATTTGAAAAACAATTATTTCCATGTCGCATATACCCCCTAAAGACCAAATATCTGCAGTTTTAAATCAAATATTACCAATCAAATTTGCCGGTAAATAAATAACATACAGATATTATCATCTCGATCAACAACTCTTTCATTATAATTATTAATATTATCATTATTACTATTATTATTATTATCGTAATCATTATAATTATTATTGTAGATATGTCGAAATTTTCAAACTGCAATGCTATACAATGTTTTATTCTCCAATATAGATACCTATACATTTCACATATACAATAAAATAATATAAATCAGAAAATCAGAGTTCTGAGCCTAGTTTTTCTCTATCTTTCTTTTTCCTCATAATTACTTTTTTCCCTCTCCTTTTTTCAATATCTCATTTAGTTTTCACAGAATCCAAAAATCTCAGCTCGACTCTCTGTCTCTAGTTGCGCCTGACGTAGAATCTCATAGGAGCTCAACTGATTTTATAATTGCTCCAAATTTATTTACGCTCTCGTACCTAGCAGGCACAGGCATCTCCTTTACCGTTGTTTCTTGAATCAGGCTTCAGCGTTATCTGAGGTGGGAACTCGTTGTACAATTCCACCTTAGAAAATACAAACATCAATTTTATAATGATAAATGACCAGAAAATAATGAAAAGTTAATTGATATTCGCTTTTTGTAAAATTCATAACTTTATGGCATAAAAATGAATTGTTTCAGTCTGAAAAAAGGTGTTTTGAAATAATTTCCACTGAAAATCATAAGACGAACATAAAGCTTCATGTTTCTCGAATCAAGTCTTACCTCGCCTTCCTGTGCCAGGGCATTCTTAGCTATCGTCTGAAAGGCTTGTTCGACGTTAATTGCCTCCTTGGCACTTGTCTCAAAATATGGAATATTGTTCTTTGATTGACACCATTGCTGAGCTCGTTTCCCCGCAACCTATAACAAAGTTCAGGCTAGTTTGGCTTCTGAGTATTGGTTTAGTAACGAAGATTAGATAACTCACAGCTCTGGTCTCAAGGTCGACTTTGTTGCCTAATACGACGAATGGAAAATTGTCAGGATCTGCGGGCGATGCTTGAATGAGAAATTCGTCTCTCCACGAATCTAGAGACTTGAAGGTATTTGGTGCTGCAACATCAAAAACTAGCACACAGCAGTCTGCGCCTCTGTAAAACGCTACACCCAATGATTGAAATCTTTCTTGCCCTGCTGTGTCCCATATCTGCAGGAAATTAAAGAACAGTTGTTCCAGTGAGATTGTATTTATTGATAAATTGGGAATAATAATGACAACATAGTGTACTGTAGCCAAAATGTAAAGCCTAAAATCAGTGATGAAATTATATGAAAACATGAAAAATGATACGTATCGAGTATACCTGGTGCATGATCTCTGGTTTGTAATCAAATTCGAATACTTTTTGATGTTTTGTCTGGTCGGAAGCTAAGAGCTGAATATATAATTTGCGTTGATATGATACAAGCAGAGAGAGACTATCATGGACATTGAGTATCTGGTCGAAATTGTTGTTTTAGTAAAAAGCAAGTAGGAAACTATCATTATGTAGCTAAATGCAGTAAATACAGAAAGGAAATCAATTGGGGAGTATATTCACACAGAAATATTCTATTGATTTAATTCTTTCCAGATTTAGAAATTATTGTCAATTTTATGGAGCTTCACCTTACACAGATTGAGTCTACAGAAGAAAAGGTGATTGTTGCAGGGCGCAGGTCACATTGTTCATCGAAACTGTTTGAAATTTGGAAGGAATATTTTAAATTGCTGTAATTTCATGGCTAACCAATAATATATAGAAATAAGATCAGTCTTCTGCCGTTGTAAACATGTAACCTTCTTTTCCTAAACATTTACAAAAAACTGACTCAAAATCATCAATTTTTGTATTTAAAAATTCAATCCAGCAAATATTATTTGACTGCTTGCCTAAAAACTACATCAGTGTGGAAAATTCCCTCCAAATTTGAAGAAGTTTCCACTTTCTGTTGCGATCATTCTATGTAAGGCAAAATCCGTAGAACCTGAGATAATATTGAATTATGTTCAAAAATACTAGTAATCAGTTATCGAAAAACTGAGTCAATAGAATAGTCCCAAGGCATTTATACTCCCTTCAAAGTATATCTAGAGTTTTTTTTTTCTTTGGGATAGTAAACAGTTATTATAATAAGTTGTCAATATTTATGGCATCAATGACAAAAAATTTTCTATCGCAACTTCTGAAAATGATGATGAGAGGAAACTTCAATTGTGGATTCCGATGGGCACGATGAAATGTGATGGTTATGTTAATTATTATCTATGAATTGTTTTAGAAGTTTTTTTATTCTGATTAGAGTTATTCTTTTTTAATATTACATTACTATATATGCCGATTAAGGTGAAGCAATGTAGAATTACCTGCATGGTGACTATCCTGTCATCGACCATAACTTCCTTGGTGAGAAAGTCCGCCCCTATTGTAGCCTTGTACTGGTTACTGAACTTCTTATTTACGTACTGATTCATTAAAGAGGTTTTACCTACTCCAGAATCACCCAAAATTATCACTTTCAGCAAGACCTTCTTGTGCGACCCCATTTCAACTATCAACGACTAACTGAAATTGATAATATACTGTTATAAACAGGAAAGAAGTATCAGCTTGCGGTTTAGATACTCTAGGCCAGAGTTTCATTGCTAATTAAACTTAGAAAGTTTCAAATAAACTCATTTCTCCATGAAATACACATCAGGAATATGAAAGGCCACAGTATGAGAATAAGTATGACCACTAGTGGGAAATCGAAATGGTTTATTTTCCCAAAATACAAACTGAAGTAGTATAAACCATGTATAAACTAAGACTCTAGATTTTTTTTGCCTTCTGTTTGTCCTTACTCTGATAGATTCAAGATTCTGCTTCAAGGAAGTATGTGATCAATTCTGTATTCATAATTTAAATAATTCAACAAAGGAAATCATTAGTCGATTATAAATCTCCACATTCAAAAGACCAAAAGTGGAATAGATGAAATGGATTTATTAGTAAATAGTTACTATGTAATTATCAACAAGTATTAAATTTCAAATAGAAATGCATGCCAAATTTCTTCAAGAGGATATCAAACCAGCCTTATTTTTTGCCCTTATCATTGATAGCAAAAATTATACCATTGTTATGTTATTCAATATTATGAGCTAGAGGTCAAAGGGTGCTACACTTCGACCTTCTCTCTCTCTCTCTCTCTCTCTGTGTTTATGAATAGCATAAGTACTAAGCCTGTAATGCAATTAAGATTTCAGGGTAACAACTAACAATGCCACATGTTCGTGATTCCTTTTCCTGCTCTGTATGTGTGACTCATATAACTCATGACTTGACCTATCATCTCACAGTATATCGTGTGACTAATGCCATAAGGTCGTGAGCGCCGAAAACAAAAATTTCGTTTTTTTAGTGGCAAAATCTTTTACATGCAATATTTAATCTTCTCGACATATCCGCAAAACAAAAATTTTTTTGGTGCTTACAACCTTATGGCATTAGTCACGCGATATACATTTAACTAAATAAAGTGACTACGAATATTTATCATTCACTCCTAATGAAGGGTTCAAATTTCATGTTGGAAGATTGTTTGTCACCATTCATGTATTCAATCATCCAATCAACGGTCTCAAACCACTTTCATAAATCATTTATCAACGAGCTTGGAACTTTCATGGACTTAATGAAGTTTGTACAGAGTTTGACTGGGATTCATAGATTGGAGTCAAATTTCACGGAATTTTGCACAGATTCGAATGATATTTAAAGAATTTATCTGAAACATAAAAAAAAAAAAAAAAAACTAAACAGTTTCATGAAATTTTGATAATTTAACTTGAATTATATAGATTTTATTGATATTTGATGAACTTTTCCTTGTGGTTAGAAATGCGATATTTAAATACTTGCAAAAGTGAAACAGAAAGCCTGTTGATTGTTCTGTACAGAGTTAAAGGAATGAATAAATTCCACAAGACGGATAATTGACTCGGATTAACGAATGACATAGAAATGAAGATGATAAAGAAGGAGCAAGATCTGATAAAGCAATGTGTCATATCGATATCCGGTTTCAGATATACTTCATTTTTTAAATAAACATGTGATTGCTAGTACACCATTGTTTGAATAAACTAATACTTGAAAGAGAAAATGATATTCATACGGGACACAGACACAAAGTTTGATAAATCCATGACCAGATATAGTGTTGTATTACTTCCTATTGCAGATAACGCATGACATTCATCTGAAATACAGAGCAAACCGATCTGCACATAATGAATGTGCGTTAATCCATCAGAAAAACAGATATTTATACCTGAAAAAATCTCCCAAGAATTTTAATCCATACAAACAGAGATGTGAGAGAGTAGAATAGACGAAGACTAATTTTGAATAATGAATAAATATGGAGATAGACATTAGAAAAGAGAAATAAATAAACAAGGGAGAAGAAAAACGATCATAACAGTAATTCAGAGCTAATAGCTATCGCGTATTTTCGATAAATAAAACAACAACATGTTGTTCCCTAATTAGGTATGTGGCTTGAGAAAATGCAAAAGGAGATTGACAACTTCCTTTCTTCAGGATATCGTAACGTATGATGGCAATAGCACTCCTTCGTATAAGTATAATGACGTGTGTATCGAGATACACACATAGAGACGCTTTGTGTGAGATACATTTGATATTTGAGTTTATGGATGGGCTTTCAGGAACTATGATTCACCGAGACGCAGGTAATAAAGACATGTAATAAAAGGCAGTTTATAGTGAGATGGATAAATAAACGAAGATTATTCAATTGTATATTTGAAGTATATTAGTCATTATAATTAATCGTTTGAGATAAAAGTTGATAGTATGCACCGTGGAAACTGTCAATGCGTAGTAGAACGTCGAGACGCTAATTATAGGGAGTACAAGAAACGAGTTTGTTGTAGATTTTCATATTATTTGATCGAGAATGTCGCGGAATAGTGAGGAGTTCATCTGGGACTATTACATGAGAAACGATTACCTTTTATTTGATTTAAAAACTGCGATATTCCTTCTGCTTGAGAACACTCTACACACAAAGAAAATGGCGTGTTATGAAATCACGAGCCAGAAGAGAGAATGACAACGGCGCCGTCATCTGTTTCGATCATGTGACTTTCGAGACAAAGTTGAAAGTACGCAATATTCGATTAGAACTCGAAGTATCCGAACATCGACGTATGTCTCGTACTCAAAGCTCGATTCTCGAACATACGTAGTTCATGCCTTAAGAAGGCGCTCTAGTCGAATTTTACCGACCCGTCTAATTTCTCAAATATCTCCGAAACTAGGCTATCAATCGGATTCCCCTCTTGGCTGCCGACGTTTAACGAGAAATGATATCGAGTTAGCACCTGAAAGTCAATGAAATCGTTTTTTTTTCTGTCTTGTCGCAAGGTGTGAGCGAGCCAATTTTTCGACTCATATCAAAGCTTATGCATCGAAAATGCAAAAGTGGCTGCCTGAGCCTGGTTCTACACGGAATTCCGAAGACAACCATTCGAAAATATCTTTGTTATCAACCACGATAAAGGCAAAATATGTATTTACGAATTTATGGTATTTAGCGATTGTCAACGACTGGGAGCGGTTATCATATTAGTTCTTAGGAGCGCACGTGAGATGTCACTGCACGTGAATCTTTTGCTTCACCTTTTACCAACGCTGTTACGTTGGTACCATAGACATATCAGCATAGACTGCGTGACCGGGCTGAGAAGTCGATAGCGGAAGAGAAAGAGAAAGTTGCATATGGGACTCTGTGTCTGTGCCCGTTAGACAAGGATAGAGGGGTCCCATATGTTGAGATCTCTCTTTCTATTCCGCTCGCGTATCCACCAACGGTACTCGCGCGATCCGGGTAAAGTTGACCAAGCAACTTGAGCTTTTAATAGTTTCGACTTCTCCAATCACTTGGTGGTTGATTGGTGGTGATTGGTAGCCTAATCAAATCGTTTGGTAGTCAACAGATTATTTGATATCGAATAAACAAATTTAGGTGTTAAATTAGCCGATTTTTTTCAATTTTTACTCCAAATAATCTCGTTAGGGCTCAATGGACGCGCAATCGTTTGGTGGTCACGATAAGCTTAATTAGAACGATTGGTGGTACACCGTTCGGCTGGAAAGCCCAAAAAACCGAATCGAATAATAAACAGCAGAGTATTATATACCTGATATATCATACCTGAGACCCTTTATTCAAAAAATGATCAATGTAATGGCAAATCGAACTATGTCTACCATATCAAAACAAAATAATTTAATATATATATCTGATTTAACGGTTTTTCAATCATTTTTATTTCATTTATTTCAATGTACAGTAAAACCTCTCATATTTTAAATAGTCAGGACCGAGCGTATTCCCAAATTTTAAATTTCCCTACAGTACCCACTCTCGACTCTTTCTCGCGAATCGCCGCCCATATTCTATACGTGCCAGTATATTCAAGAATATACTAAATACCACTCGCAAACTTACTGCGTGTCGCGGTTTGTGCAGCTATTCTGTAATTGGTCTGAATTGAGGACGGTAACCAGAATGGTACGTGGGAGAACTCGGCCGGCAAAGAAGTTGAGTTGTGAGAGCGTCAGCTGATTGAGAGGTTTTAAACTGTGAGAGGTCGAAATATGACAGGTTTTACTGTACTTAAATTTCGAATTTCCCCATCTGGGCATTGACATATTTCTGTGGAAAAAAGTCCGTAGAATCCTTAGTGGACTCGCTCTTCTATATTATATAACTAGCCTGGAATTTTTATTCTTTCGAAATTTTTTTCGAAAGGTTGAATTGAAATTTATATATATAGGAAGGAAAAATTATGCGAGCATATAGGTATATATATGTATTTGTTTTCAAGCGCGTTTTATTTTAATAATATTTAAAACTTGTATACAATAATATTTTGTAGGAAATTAACAAAATAAATCAAGTTTTTTTTTTTCATTGTAGTATTTGTCGCATACATACAATAAGAATAACTACCTCTAATAATACGAATGGGTAACATCACAAATAAAAACTTTATAGAAAATATAATAATATAATAATAATATAATAATTATTATTATATTAGTATTATTATTATATCATTATTATTGTTATTATTGTTATTATTATAATAATAATTATTATTATAATTATAATAGTCATAGTATAAATTTGCTTACGAACATTTCGTCCGCGATGCAATAGTTTTGAAAAACAAATGAAAAAAATAAAAATAAAAAAATTGGAAAAAAAAAAAAAAACAAGATGGATTTCAGATCAGTATTATCAATATGACATACAATTTTGTGATTTTCAACTCACATACTCAACTTAAATAGTTTTAGTTTTGTAACTTGTTATAATTTTTAGTATTTAGTTGTTATTTCTTTTTTTTTTTAGTAGTTAGTTTTCATTCAAGGTATCACAAATCCTATATAGTTATTCTAAATAATTAATAATTTCAAGTTACACCATATGATCACGCTAATTAGTATCTAGAAACAAAATATGATCTGGTTAATATCAAATCGTATAAGTTTTTGTTAGAATTTTAATTGAACGAGCCTCGACGCATTATATCACACATTATAACCGTGAACCATAATGAAAGAATATTGTGGAATAATGATGAGCGATGATAGTATGAATTAAGCTATTTACAACATGGGTATAATATTTACAATAGTTATGACTTTTCTTACTAATCAGCGGCATACAGAATCGAAAAAAAATTGTTATCTGTAGCGGTGGGCATCATTTTAACACCGATATTATAATCATAAAACAAAATTAGACGATTCTGCAGCTAAGGTGTATCGAAAAGTCCTATAAGAATTAAAATATAAACTTTACCGGAGGAAATATGTCTGATAAACTCGAAAATCGTCGTTCAAATTGTCTCTGCCTTTCGTTTCATTCGACTCTAAAAAGCCTGAAGTTTTTCAGAGTTCTTTATCAATAAATTCAGACCATAATTGAAGTTTTCTTTGAACAAATTTCCACCAGGTTTGCTAACGGTAAAGATTAGAGTATATAATTAGAAGTTAAATAAATAGGAATGCATGAAGTTAACTTAGCGAATCTTATCAAGTAAAAAAAAATCTTTAATTAATATTCCGTCATGGTCAGCCGATTTTTTGTTCGTCTTCACTTCTAATTATCATTAGACTCACTGATCCTATCAGTAAATCTTTGATTTAATCTCAATCTCTTATCATCCTCATTCCAAATAATAATTACCATCTCGTCATGTCGTATGCCAACCAATCGTCAGTGCATATTATAATAATTATATATAATACATAATATATAATTGCAGTATAAAAATACGATAATTTCCATCTGTCTATATAATCAGGATTCTTATTTTCTTCTAAACTCTTGTAGTAAAAAGGAAAACATCTCTCCCCCTATTTGCTAATACAAACGAAGAGTTCGCGTGTAACTGTCGATATCGTCTCCACGCCTATCGTCAAAAAGTGGATTATTCTGTTGATAAGATCGTCTGCTGGTGAAAATGACGCTTGGTTTTTGTTGGCCGACACTGAACAGTGGTCGTTTAGTTGGTTTTCCCACCGCTGTTGATTTACCATAGAAAAATGACCTGCTGTTGGACTCGATCTCCGCGATGGAAGGTATCTTCGAGTATTTCAAATCGTCAACGTCCTCGTCACGTGGTAACGGAAGTTCCGAGTCTCCAGGAACCGGACGGCCATCAGGAAGGACTCGGATAACCATTGGACCGACGAGATAAGGTCCAGAGTGTCCGGCAGGTCGTAAAAAGTCGCTGATCGGTGCCGATGATTCTTCGGCAAGGCCGTTTTGATCGCTGGCTACGCTGACATCTGCAAAAACAAAAACAAGAACGCAAAAATTAAGATCAAGGATAAAATCGGATTTTTTTATTACAGGAAACTGACCAAATATAGAATACCACTGTTTCTCTTAACGATCAACTCAAGACGGAATACGCGACCCTCTTCTATCTCACATGCTCATTTACGAATAAAAAAAAAACTATCGGCGTCAAGAATTTACGAGTAGTGCATGCAATCAAGGATACTTCGATGTCGCATAGAACGTCCCATTATGAATAATAATGCAAAGGTTGCGGGACTTGGGACCATAGGTCGTAGTCAAAAAGAGATAGCAAAAAGTTCTTCTGGTATATAATTTGACGTATCGGTATATGAAATGCATAAGATATGTGCCAAGGGAAGAATAGTATGAGAAGGGGGAATTAGCTACCTTGCGATGTGTTAATATATTGTCGTAAGTGGCCGTCAATCGCGACAGATAAAACCTTCCTACTTCCGACAGCTGGTTTATAAGTATTAGTTGTGCGTAAAATTTAAATACAATATGAACAAGGCTGCGGTATGAAGCGAGTCTTTCATGTCTATAATTGTCTTGAAGATCATAAAATATCACAATCGATAAGATATGTCTCTATATGTATAATATGTATGCAAGTATCGTTAATGGAGTTACGTTTTCAAGTTCCTAATATGAATACTTGTGAAAATTAGTTATTTTATTTATTTTTTATTTTTTCTAATTTTATACACAATCACAAAAATTCCAACTCATCCGACATCTTGCATCTAAGGGATGGATGTATAGTAAAGAGTGAAAATTATATTGACAAGTATGATGAATATAAAAAAGATTTTTCTAGCTAATACGAAAATGTAATAGTTGGGTTCAAGGTATAAATCGAGATGTCATTGTCTTCTCTGCAATTCACAAGGTAGGTTATAAGATACAAAGACAGCTGTACTATAAGACACACATGCAGCAACAACTAGGCCAAGGACCACAGGGAAGATTTTTTTATTTTCATTCTTTAAATAGTGTACGTCGATGTCTTGTCATTGAAGCAGTGGCAAATATAGAAAGAATGAAAAAATAAAAAGACAAAAAAAAAAGAACGAAATATACGTGATGAATTTACTTTTGTAAAACTATGTACCATCTTCGTTCAACGAATGTATAAATATACCTATATATTATATACTATTGATAAAAGACAGGTTGATAAATCAAGTACATAGAAATAATGATATTCCTGTTAATTATGTGAATAATTAAATCGCTGTCGGTTTTTCCTCATTTTGTTTTTCCTATACATTTAGACGCGACGTAGGTATATAAAGAAGAAGGCTGTTTTATTATAAACCTCTGCAGCCTGCTATACCTATGGTAACAATACTCAACGAATAGAGAAATTATTTATTGTTGTGGGAAAGTACCTTCTGGCAAACGGAATTGTTGGTGCAGATATTATAAGTGGTTAGGTATATATATACTAAACGTTGCGGTCTCAAGATCAACGTTTAAAATCATATCTATCTAGCTACCTAGGTAAGCACATAGAAATCACGGAGAAAATGTGAAAGCGATAGAAATTACCGCTAGACTAACTATAAAAGATTAACAGACAGAAGAAGAAGAAGAAGAATGAGAAGAAGATCACGATGAAGAGGAATTACCTGAAGCTGCACGCGTCACTGGGGACGAGAAAAATGTATTTGAAATTCTGGAATCCCGAGAGCGTGACTATATAACAGAATCACGAATTGGGGGGGAGGGGGGGGGGGCACATTGATTTCTTTCAGCGATATACATGAAGTGTGAATATATACGTATATATTTCAAAAGGGAACATATATGCTATACATCTCATCTTGACACGATCATATACACAATTGAATCGAATTTGTTGTTGTTGTTTTCTTTTTATTTTCTCGTTATTCTATAGATGACAAATTGAAATTACCTGATCGGTCTGCGCTAGTTGAATAATAGGAATCTCCATTGTGTCCGAAGTCATTGTTCGTTACCATTGCGTGCCAAACTGTAAATCAAAGGAAATAAAAAATTAATTTCTGACCACAACAGGCTATAATTCGTGTATGATCTCATAGCATGTAGATATACATATAAATACTGGGTATTCAAAATTAGCAATTTTTTTTGTGTTTGTACATCCTTGTTTCGCTATTTATTGCATGTGTTCTATATATATGTGTATACATATAAATACCGGTAAGTATACCTATACTATGTACGGAAATCAATTTCTGTTTAGTCGCAAAGTGCCGCTGTAAACACATTAGAGATAAATAGATACGTATACGCGCATATGTATATATATATATATATACGTATATTCAAAACCGAAATGGTATAAATGAAGAACAAAAATTGTAGTGTCTAATAACAAACAATTATCGATTGATATTTCATACGACGAAGTATTTTTTATATTTATATTTTTATCTTTTCTTCGATCATTTAGTTCGAGATGCGTATTCGCAAGTTTCTTAGCATACAGCGTCTACCTGATGATGATGAATGCAATTTTTCCTTGTTCTTCTTATCCATCGTTTTTATATACCGTTTCGTGATTTGTTGCATAACCAGTTATACAAACGCATCGATATAAATAGTAGACGATACACACGAATGTTAGTATTATCGGTATATACTTACATATAACTAACGTTATATATATATATACATATATATATACATATGTATATACCTACACGGTATAATTATTGGCAGCAATCAAACTTCATTTAATAATGCAACTGCTGATAATTTTATAACAGGTTAACATTGAGTAAAGAGTGTATGTAGGTAACATTAGGCTCTCGAAGAGAAGAATGTCTATAACTTCTTTCCGAACGACATACTAACCCGAATAACTTGTATTTTCTAAAGATCAGCGTTCTAAGCCTTGTTTTTACTCGAGATTGTCCAATACGTTATACGAATTCGAAAACGACATCGTTTTTGTTTGTTTTTGTTTTTTGTTCCAATTCAAGCTGAAATTATCCGCACCGTTTATTTTCAAACTGCATAATAATTCTCGAATAAACGAGCAGACAGTCTTTTTACTACTCTTGTTGCCCAATAATTCGAACTCGTGACGGCATTCAAAGTATGCTGCGAACCGCGTTTCCGGACTATTCAACACCACTTCCGGCATGATCAAATTCAACTTATACGTTAGTCAGTATTGTGAATTGTCGAGTCAATTGCATTGTTTAACCCTTCTACTGACAGGCTGTACCGAAAGTTATTCTGGCAGGTAAATACAACAACAAAAAATGGCATCATAGCAACTTTACTAAAAGTTACGAAATTCACAGAACACAAGATAAGAATTATTCAAATTACACCGAGTAATTGTACAATTAATATGACTGAATGAGTCGATGATTGATTATCACTTTATCACTCCATTATTGGGAAATATTGAATAGAATTGAAACCAATTGTTTTCGAATCTTGATACAGATAGTATAAAATAAAGAATATAATATACTCACTCATTTCTTTAGCGCCACGTTGATAAGGGTCGATTTTGTCGAGATGATCTTCGTCCATGTTTGCCAAATTCCTAAGACCGGATACCAAAAGGTTTTTCGTACAATCAGGCATCGATGAATCGGCACAGTACTTGGCTACTTGTTTGCTGAACACTCTGTACAAGTGACTCATCTGAAACAATTGTAAAGAAATTGTCACGCAAGCTATACATTACATTACACCGGCAATCAGTCTAACAATAACCGTAGCGTATGTAATTGTTGTTCGAGTATCCAATTAGTTTGATGTTTTTTCGTGACACGATTGAATTTTTTTTTTCTCTTCAATCTTTGCCCACGTTGTTTTTCATGCATTTATAAACATATAGGCATTCGCAGAGTTTCGTAAGATAAAAAAAAAAAAAAGATCAGGAACGAAAAAAGGAAAAAGAAAATCATTATGAAAATTACATAATACCCGTTCTAAAGAATTTTTCGGTAAACTAGATTTGCATGTGGAATAATAATCACAAATCGAAATTAATTATACGCTGATCTACTTTCAGATCCGGTAGCTATCTGCAATTCTATTCATTCTTCTGTTTTCCCTACAGCCCCCACGTACAGGTCGTTATAAGTTTTTAGTAACGATTAGTCGAATGATTCAGAAGATTTGAACGTAGTTCTGGTGAAATTGTTTTAAAATTGGAACGTAGCGATGGATTACACATATTTAAAAACTCTATTCACACGAATTCTATAATCTTCTCTTTATTTTGTCTACATTCTTTCCAAGAAATCATAGCTGTTATATTCATACCTATGTCGCTAGTGTGGATATCCATGGACTAATTTAATAGGAAGAGTTCGTTGCACATTATGTTTTATATACTTGTGAGTATTAATATGCAACTGGTGTATCTGGTGAAACTATCGAATGTGTAACACTGAACTGTTACATATGCACGACACATTTCACAGGGCGGTGCAGGCAATACTTTTCACAATAACAATTTGAACGTGATCGCAATACGAATTGTTATACAGAATTGGCGTTGGCGTATTGCCGTTGGATCTCTACTTACACCTCACATGTACGCAATAGTTACGAAGAGAGTTAGCTGCATCAATGCACTGTTCAATTGACCGATTCAAAAAGAGTCGTTAAAATTGTATCGTTGAAATATATATTACACGTGTAAGAATGCGCAATGTATTATGTACTGCCTATCCCCATGGAAATTTTTACCAATTTTCAAGGAAATTAAAAGATTCCATAGTGTTAGATAAAAAATACTGGATTATCGTTGTTTTTATAGATCAAATTAGTAGAAAAAAGAACTACGATTTCTCATGAAAAACTACGAAAAGTGTCAATTTCTTTAATAAATCACAGGCATTGGTAGAATTATTTTCACCGGGGTGTGTATATATACGCATCCCTTTTTTTTTTTTTTTAATATACAACTACATATCAGTGGGCGTTGAAAAGTATTCGAATAACAATTAGCAGCTGTTAGTAACCAAATACAGTAGCGTTGGGAACTAGTGTATAAAAATCTTACGGTGACAAATAATATGCACATAAATTATTATATGCCCGTTTATGAATCTATAAACTACTTACACCGACTTTTTCACCTGCGAGTGGGACGCAATATTCGCCGATTCATAGGTCACGATAATCGAATTATATACCTCGAAGATTGAGCCGCAGGTTTATAAACCAATGTCAGTATTAAGTATCGGTATAATAGCATCGTTGAGGTAATTTTTTTTTTTTTTTTAATACTCAATGCTCGATACAATTTAAATTTCAATTCTCGAATGAATTTATATCGTCAATTCATTACGCTGGGAGCGGTTTTTACCTCGTTCAATTATATTTCTATCTAAATTAAGTTTACAGCCGTTTATAGTACACATATACGCAAATTATTTTAATTTGATAAAAAGTGATTTGACCAGTCGCTAAAGACGTGACGTAACACTTAATTGCGATAGGTTTTTGCAATTCTAACCATTACCTAAGCGGATGTACGAGAATCCGCAGTTGTTTCGGCGTTTCTCCTTTTTTGCTTTCTGTTTCTTTTTCTTGATTGAACTTGAACCGAAATGACCGTCAAATTCCTGTTCGTGAAATCCGAACGGAGATAGAACAATACTATTGCCCGATGCTATAGAACAATTGACATTTTCTCATTTGTTTTTCCTCAATTTCTACAATACGAAAAAGGCAGAAAATTCCTGAACTTTTTCTTCGAGCAATCTTTCGTCACAACAGTTTTTTTCATTCACTGAAGACTGAAAGTACGATTTGGCAAAGGTCAGGATTCGCGAGCCAGTTCTGTATGCAATCGTTTCTTTTAGAAACCTCTAGACACACGGACGGATTACTTTTCGAGATCAGCGAATTTCGGTAGTCGAAAAAATGGCTTCTGAAAGCTTATCATCCGAACTGTCACAGGTCTGAGTATTGCCTGATCTGAATGTACCGAATCCTTATGAAACTGCTGTTTCCATCAACGTGTTTAACTAGGAGAGATGTCGACTCGCGAACTCTAGATTTCACTTCATTACAGACTCAGAAAATTTGGGTATTGAGAAATTCTTTCAGGATGAACATTTTCAGATCTAATGGTCAGCTTATATTGAAAGAAACTGCAACAAGCATCTTGGAATATGTGACATTGGATTATTACGCTGCTCCGAAAATTGTTTGGGTATACATTGGTTACTTTCTCACGCTGAGATCGGCGATCGGAAATCAGACTCTACTTTTAATGACCCAAATTCGTTGGTTTATTAAGCGAACGCAGAGACATGCAATTTCGAAATGAGTATTTATCGTTCAAAAGGACAAGAATAAGCTGCAGGTATCAAGCTGGAACTTTATTGTGCTATTAATACTTCGTGCAACTATGTATATGTATCAAGTAAAATCCTTGACGGACTTTCTGCGAATAAAATAATATCTACATATATATAGATATATCTGATTTTTCGCTCGTTGAACACGATAAATGTATCTGCTTTCATTTGTGTTCCACTTTTTCGCCCGCTAACAATGAACCTTTACCATAACAGCTCTTCGTGCAAGGCGAGCGTAGTAATTTCTGCTGCAATTATAACTACGGTTAGTGCAAAGTGGTCTTGAACTTGTACTCGGCTATAATGTTACGCACTGCACTTGTACTCGAAAGGATCGGTTCTGTAGTCGAGTTTTATGAACTATAACTTCTTGTTAATAAATCGAGATCTTTGCTAGAGAATAAAGTAACGAAAAAAACTTACTTTTTCTTCCCTCGATAGGAACTCCCACATTGGTATTGCGGAGCCTTCGATGACTTCAGCAACGCACAGTACAACCGCTGCGGAAATGATCAAACACCGGATATTCATCTTCACTTTTGGGTAATAGTTCTATATTTTCGTTGTTAGAACCCGTTTCTGATCACTGATCACAGTTTCCCGTTACTTAGTATCAAGTATTGGCTCGATAGAGATCTTAAGGACCTCTTTTACCGGTCGAATATGAGAGCCTCGGCTTCGATCGAGTGCTAAAGTTGACAACGTATTTGACTAATTAAGGTGAAAATTAACGCCTAATCTTGAGGTTTTTCGTAGTTTTATCGTTTTGTTGCACGCCACGTATCTACTGGGTGGAGTGTTCGCATAGAACTGTCTATCCTCAGGTAAACCTCGGTTCGTTATATGCCGGGCTTCCGCGACGAAGAATCCCCCACTGCGTCGAAATACCGGCCGACCCCGTCCCCACTTTGGCACCAAGCCGGCGCCACACGCATGTGTCTGTTTACAGCATCCTGGAGCAAAAGCAGCAGACGATATTCAAGATCCGAGTTTCAAGATCCGCGAATCAAAAATCAAGAATCAAGAATCAAGAATCAAGATTCGATCGCCGAGGCCCACGCGATGCGCAGAAGCGACGCTATTCCATCGGATCGCAACAGCCGGCTGGGCTGTTTGTATCGGGTATGATAATTACTGCCGATACAAACTCTTGGCTGCAGGAATTTGGCAATTATTAGCTGAGGAAAAAGCCGGGATGAGTATGGCTATCAACGGAGCGAAGAGTCGAGCGGGGCTTTCGGACGAGACGCGAATTGGGATCGTCTCGGTTTTTTGGCAAGGACGCCGGATCTTATCCGATGACGTAAATGCTTATCCATCTAGTTCAGTATCACCGATCACGTTACATTAGATCCGTGGCGCGTGGCTCTACGAGATTCATTTAATTAATCGTCCAACGTTTTCAAATCTTAATGGATAACGAATTCACGGTATATTCACCAATGCCAGGGGAGACTACAGACTCCAGTTATAAGACTGAGATTGGGACTAAGACTCAGACTAAGTATTTCAGAAAATTATTGACCATGAGATCCGAAATGTAGGCGCGCAACTGCATATGAGCGCTGTGATAGAATTTGTCTGGAATTTATGACAGAATTTTTTATTTCTCATTCGAAGACACCAAAGCTACTATGGTGACATGGTTCAACGTTGAAATAATTTCACAATGATGGATTCAGGACTCCTATTCTGTAATTTTTTATCCAATCGATTCGATGACTTTTCGCACGGATGACCAATAAGGTTTCAGAAAAAACAAATCTACCCAATAGAAAATAAGACAAGACAAGCCTCTGACACTGAGATCAACGTCACTTTATCTATCGACTTGAAATTTATATTCCGGATTCGTAAAACCTTTATATCCTTTAATAGTCCTGAACTCAGTTTTGCAATGTAAAAATATTTGAAGAAATGGATTTTCAATCATTTATTCTACTTTCATTTAAAGAAAAAGAAGAAATTCTTTCAGTCATTATACAATTGAAACCGTAAAACACAAAGTCCAACGAAACGACGTAGTTCCTTTTGATCTTCTGGATAGAAAATTTTTCGTCGAATATCGGGGGTTACCAAAATTATGCAAGACAGACCAATGTGGGTGTTTTATGGACGTAAAATAATGTATAATTGATTTTTAAGACAGTGAACCGATCCTCAAGTGCGTCAATGAGATCCTTGGATGCTCCATAATAGTTATGATCATTTGTTGAAAGTTTGAAAGTATCGGGCTGAGATACTATCAGCAAACATGGTCATATTTTTGACAAAATTTGCGGAAAATGTAGAAAATGGGATAAGAAATCTTCGAAGTAGTATTCTCTATTCAAGTTCCTGAAAATAAAGTTCAAACGATTCAGAATTATGGCTATGAGGTTCTTAGACACACAATTATCCCCACAATGCATGAAATGGGTCAAATACAATTAGAGAAAGCTGATGATCTCTGATGAATCCGTTCCAGTATTCATCGAGGCATGTTTTACCGTCAGCACTTGTATTCGAAACTGCAACCTCTCATACTTTGAATAATTTCCACGCTATATTAACGCGATGAGATTCACTCACGAGCCTTCGGTGCGGAACAGCTCTCCTCTGAGTGTGGAAAAATATAAGTTTCAACTGGTTTTGCTGGCCACGAGAAACTCCCAGGAGGAAATGCGCCTGTTCAATGTTCTCGCCCAAGTGGCAATGAACCCGTTCCGCATCTTATATGTTTCATTATTTATGTATCGCTATTTATTTTAATGAAAGGCAAATAAAAACTGAAAAACGACATCGTTGAGATGATACTGAATGTCTCTTTCTTCGATGCATACGTACCTACGTACACAACACGAAATGTTTCCATGGATTTCAAATACTTTTGAGATACTCCTTCCTGGTTGAATATAAATTACTTATCACTGCCGTTTCGCTATAGATCCACGATTCAGGAGTCTGATGATTCAGTGATCAGGTTGATGATTATTTAAAACTAGAAATCTACCCTGTAGATATAACTTTTGAGTAAGTTTCAAAGAAGGTTCTATAGATGTGTATATTCAACGGTTATTGACTTATAACTAACTACTGTCACCTGAGGTGACGATCCTGCTGATTCTGTTTCGAAATAAAACGGTCATTGGGTGCGCAGTAGATGTTGCAGTCAAGCTATATACGGTGCAGTATAAGTTATGTAGAATCGGAACGAATTCGCTGTCTTTTCTTGTGGCACAAAGCCAGAAGACAGAAGACCGGCTAAAGAAAATATTGCGTACAAGCGTGTTACTTAACTAACAACATATAATAAGATTGCAGATTTGTAACCGAAGAATAATAATACATAAATTCAACCGATACATTATACATATGCATCGCGAATTTGGCTTGACTTAAAGCATTTTTAGAATTGCCACATCCTATACAGGACTCACAGGAGTCGTGTTATAAGTTTGAACAAACGTTGAAAGATCAAAAAGAAAAGATAGGCACGCTTGACTGGGAGAGGTGAAGCATTATTCTGGAAGATTTTTGAAATTTTGAAGGAATATTGTAAAATGACCTCATCTCGGGGCAAAGAACTAATGTATGAAAAAAAGGTAATAGTCTTCTATCACTGTGAGCAAGTCGGTAACATACTTGTTTCACCTTTTGAAAAACAATTACTTAGAATCAAAAACTATTCGTAGTTAGAAATTGAATTCACATAAGATCAATGGTTTGCCTTGAAATTCACATCAGTGTGTCATATAAGAAGTTTAAACGAACGATGCGGCAGCTGTACCCGATACGACAACCACTCTTTCTTCCGTGCAATCAATCTCTTTATAAGGTGGAATCGATAAAATCTGATATAGATACTTCTGAATTAGGTGTGAAAATGGCAGTAATTAACTAAAAAAAAAACTAAACTAACAATAAGTCAATAGAATACATTTCTTCGCATACGAATCAATGATTGGTAAAAAATGTATAAGTTCTGGAAAAAGATGTAACACGCGTTTTATTATGTCGAGGTCCAATCCGAGGCGCCATATGTTTAGAATTTATATGTTATAATGCGACGCGTTGCGTCATTGAATATCACGTTCTTATCTAAGGTCTTTCGACCGATGGCCTTCTGAAAATATTTTTTAACGGTTTTTTTGACGCCTCCTAAGGCCTTTTAGGGCCACGGAAAGTTCTGACCGTACGACTTACTGCGTTACAGCAAACCGTCTGGTTGTCAGTTCTTTTCCACAGCTGATTCGTACTTTTTCCTGTACGTTTAAAATTAACTATCAAGTTTCTAACATTCGCGTTAAAGCCCAGCAGCAGCTTTTGCTGCACTCCGTGAATCGTAGTGTCAGTTAAAATTTCCGGGACTATGAAGTAGAAAAACGGCTTATAACGCGTTACGATAGAAATTTACGATCTGTCTCGCATTTACTTGCCGTTGCAAAACAATTTTTTAGTAGCACACCCAGGAATTCGAATGTTTACAAAATTTATACTCCCACCACTTATATACCCAAGCGATGCCACACGGATCGGCGGAGGATTACGCATCTAATTAATACAAATTGCTTGATCACAAGAAAGAAAAAAAAAATAAGAAATTTTTTTTTCAATCTGAAATAAGGTGCAAAAAAAAAATCATCCTTCAAAAGTTTAATCATCGCTTACGCAAAATTCATTTCATTTATTTTTTCTTTCAACTTTTCTGTATCATCATTCTTTTCTATTTTTATTCCAACTTGCGAACACATCATTCATCCCGCATTGTCAAAGACGAAAATTTCATGTTCGTTTCATGTTTGTTCATTAAAATGTCAGCAAGAGAAGGAAAGAGGGCAATGACCGACTACCAAGCCAAACTTTCGTTGGAAATACGCATTGAGCTTACATATGGTCTAATATCAGGAGGTATGGTATACCTTTCATTTTTCCAATCTGAGAACGGAATGAGTAGAAAATTTCTCGATTATAAATCTTTTAAAAATGGCGATAGGTAAAAAGCCTGAAATAAGTCAATGATCAAGTTTTGTTAGACTGTTAATGGGGTCAGGACTATAAATTTAGCTCGCATGTTTATGACCGAACGTACCCTACCATAAAATCGACTAATGATAATAAAATTCCTAAAATTCCTAGCTCTAGAATTCATTTTTCTGCCTTCTTTTTCTTTTTCTTTTTCTTTTTGGCCGTAGATCTTATCTCCGACTAGATTATGCCCAAGCTCATTGTCGTGAACAGCATTCTACTATAGGTACAGTCAGATGTCAAGGTTCGGGTTCGTACTTCAGGCTGGGGAAATATTCTCTTGACATTTAGGATCTCTTCCGGATTTTGTTCTTAGTTAATTGCAACGATGGAAATTCCTGCAAACTGACAATGATGATCCTTTGCGATTCAATCATTCCTGGAATCTTGCGAGGGTATTGGAATAATATAATCGGATCCACTGCAGGCTTGACGTCAGCAGCTAATGGGACTTTGCGCGTCGAAATATTGCGTCGAGTCATTATTGCATCCGTGTTACCGTAACGAATATCATCGCATGAGATCGCTTACTTCGCATTATCGACGATCATTATCAATCACGTAATTAAACAATGAAGAATCGGAAATAAAAGGTCCGAAATTTTGATGTTAGATTGATCGCCAGACATTAATATTCTCATTGAAATTCCATGGGATAGAATTTGCAAATTGTTGTTTGATATGCAAAATAAATTGAAACGTAATTGTGGGATGGAGTTCGCTGGTACGGCGCAGTAAATGATAGCGAAATATGATCGAAAAGAATGAGTTGGTTTCGGAGAACACAATGAGAAATTCTATACCGGGTATCGTTTACCGTTCTTAGTAAGTTTACTATCAGTTTACCATTCATTCTGCATGAATTTGGCATTTATTTAAAACGCCAATTCATTCTTGCTTCCAATAGATTCCGCTTTAAAAGTAGAGCCCATGTTTAGCGTCCAATGCCAACGACTAAGACAGTCGAATTGTAAAATGGTTAAAAATTTGTCTACAATAAAAAGTTAAATAATTTATGATAGAAACGATAAACAATATCATGAGATCCACACGTGTTATTATACGGAAAATCGTTAGAAATAAAATAAAGGCAAATAATATACTTTGCACTATTACATATGTATGTGCACATAAATTTTGTCAGCTTTCAATGTTATACAATAAATTTGAATCAAGTTAATAAATAATCGTCTTAAATTATTGAGTTACATAATATTTTCAATCGCATGATTCACAACGAGTTGTAGATTGGAGAAGAGGGAAGAAAACTGGATCCAAACTGCAGATGGCCCGGTGCAAAACTATCCGAGAGTAAGTTTGTAGCTGTAAGTAGTAATTGCATTTCGATCGGAAATCTGTCTGCATTTGACCAAAAAGAGTGAAATTTGACTGTCACTGCTTTTGGAGGTGTTAATTCTGAATTTAAAGTTAATGACACCATTCCGAACACCGCAGTCAGTACTGTTAATTGGTATTTGGTTCTCTGTGACCCTGATAGGTCAGTGACAAGCTTTACCTTTCTCCAAGAGTATGAATAACTCGGACCACTGATGCAAGTAATATACTATTTCGGAACACAGCTTAGGGTAAGACCCTGGATTTGCGTCATCAATACGTCACGTACGTGACGTAAAATTAGACACACATTCTTGACGACAAAAACGTGGGTTCGTTTACTAGAATATACTTTCTGAAATCGGTCTGATTGCTGTCGATGATTCACTGTTACAGTATCACGTGGACAGCAAGGGGCACTCTGAACGGGACTTTTTTGAAAACAACCTTTAATGCGTTAATAAATGATCGTCGGAAATGGCATCGGAATTTCGAAAGCATTAGAGCAGAAGATTTCTGGCTCGTAAAACATTCAGAATTTCAAATATTCTAACGACCACGAATCGTAAAGTGTAAGCAATTCATTGCTCGCTGGACTGGCAGCCCTTGGCACCATCAGATTATCCAAAGGGTGGCCTTTACCGATGGATTTGCCAATACTATAGAATAATTTGTTTTATGAGAAACCATGAACTGATTCAAAAATAATTGGTCAACCAGGTTGCCTAAGACTTATCATCGCCATTCATTTTCAAATATTTCAATGCAATTTTCGTTGTTGGTCATCAATATAAACATTCTAATATTAGAAAACTTTGATAACTCGGTTAACAAAGATATTTAAACCAGGCTATTCTCCGGATCACTGCGCCCCCTCCTTTTTATAAAATTAAGAATTCAATAATTTTTTCCGATCTAACAAGTTGACCGATCTTGATGGGGCAATTTTCGATCGCCGAAAGTTTTCCTCATTGCAGGAAAATATCATACAGCGTTGCTAGTTGAATTCTGACCGTATTTTCGAAGAACTAATATATCTTTAAATTAAAAAAAAAGAGGCTTATTACAGAAGTTTGCTAGTCTTTTGCAGCATAATCAAGTAAAAGTTTGGAATTATGAGACATCAAGTCTAGAAGTTAAATGCAGTCGAAATGAAAGCACTTAACTGACAATTTTTCGATGCATTGATTATTTGTACTGAACAATTGAAAAATGTTCAAAAACCAAGTTTGTAAATTTGAAAATTAAGCAGTAAAAACTGATTACCTGAGTCACAGCTGCAGCATCAAGAAGTCGTCTGTTCATCGGACCGAGAGTTCGGTGTCTGAATAACTAGAGACCCGAATAACCAAAATCTAAGTGTTTTTATTTTACCACGCCAAATTAGAATAGATATACGATTGTCAGAAAACAACTGATAAACAATATTGAAATTGTTTCCGAGAAGGGGGACTTAAGAAAAATAAGAAGAAAAAGCGCGGGAAGAGGGGGAGTTCACCCTTCGGATCTCCACACAGAGAAGAGAAAGACCCGGAGCCCGTAACGTCGTCTCGGCGCCGTGCCATGAAGATTTCAGAATTGATTATACCGACTTCCTACACCGGTGATGATACGGCGACGAAAGATATGCGGCGAAATGTCAATGTGGCGCCGGTTCTATGCTGACAAGCTTCGCCAATTTGCGTCAGAGACATTATAAGCCACAGCTACCGAACGCTACTCACCTCTCTGACTTAATCATACACAGGTAATAGATATCGCCAAATATCGTTGAGAATTTTTCGAACGGCTATTATATCGTAACACCGTCGTGAAACCAGCTTCGACCAGAAGAACAGGCTACATAGTATAGTTGTGCCAATCAGCTACTACGAGATAACCCAAAGCCATTCTGCTTTATAATATAGCTTTTAGCGTATCTATTGTATAGATAGGTTTCGAATATGAAATTTTGACAAATTTCTATGTACACTAGTGAGTGAAAAAGTATATCGAGAGCCCTCCGCGTCGTGCTTTAAAGACACATTCAAGAGGCTACTGCAACCGGTTCTTTATTTTATGGACAGCGGAAATGCTACCGAATTACGCAATTCCAAAGTTTGCGATGTCATTAATATCAATGACCATAAAATATTTGTCATTTTCAAACCGAGCGTGCCCTTGTGTGCTTCTTTGGTCGATATTTGACCTTCTACAGATCTAGAGGATACGTATAAACGTACAGATTTGGATTATCGGAATATTCCAATAAAACAGGAATCGATCAGCTTTGAAGTGACGTGAAAAATCTTCAATGAGTTCAAACTCCGATTACATAGATAAAGTCTTACGGACTCTATAAACCAACGTCTATTGGAAAAGCGTCATCAGAGTGGTGCTTGACTCGCTGGCGCCACCTGGAATGCCTTTGCGTAGCCAACCCGAGTCTGAATTGCGAATGTGTGTCTCGTTCCAAGTCGCTACAACTGTTGATCTTTCACACTACCCAGAGCTCGGCTGCAGGGAATCCCCTCGATCTGATCTTTACATAAGAATTCATCGTTTCCATTATGATGATCATAGGTCAAGCTTAAAATGAACTTTGTATTCACGGTCTGTTGGATAATTGGCGCGTTTTAGTTCCCATGGTTGCTCCGGACGCAGATGAGTATCCGGGTCTCGTCGATTGTATACAATTATCTGTATCCTACGATTCCTATGGGTTTTGCCGCGGACGAATCACGCGAAGATTACTCATAGTCAAATACTATTAAGTACTATTGCAAATAGAAGAATTTCGGAAAATCAGTTCAGTCATATTTCGGCGCGCACTGCAGATGCTGATACAGTTGTTACCGGGTCATTAGCTCAGTTCAAGCTCTAAATGAATAGGCATATTGAATGAAAATCGTGTTTGATTGATGGGTCGAAAATATACAAACATTCTGCTTTGCATTATGAAAATTCGGGACTGCGGAATGTTCCAAGATTTAAAAATAGAATTATCTCATCAATACTAATTTCTCTCTAATTATATCACAATAGCAAGTCAGGATCTAGAACCTTTGACCAAACTTTGGTGATATTTTGATAATAATAATTGACAGGGTCAAGCGATATCGACGAAGACATGGCGTCATACTAGCCACTACTTGGACGATGCGAAAATATCTAACAATTAGTTAGGCACGCGTCATCGTTTGGGTTTTAAAACGTAGATATATGCTAGTACCTACGTCATATATTGAATGATTATAGTGACTACCTCGGGGCGACCGGCACTAATGGGAATGAGTTCGTTTAAAATATGAAAAATAGCATAGGTTTTCGATGAAATAAAAAAATGTTTACGAACAACACCACAAGGAAGTAAACGAAGAAAACTCCTAGGTAGATATAGGTTGCCCTAAGTTTCTAAGAAATGGTAAATATAAGGGAAAATGAGAATAATACTAAAAAAAAAAAAAAAGAAAGGAATTGTGAAATAAAATTTCTGACACAGAAATAGATTTGAAATTTTTATCCTTCTTGTAGACGCCTCTTTGGATCCAGTTAAACTTCGTGTTAGCACGAACTGCATGGCATCGCTGACTAGTTGGATGAACTCTATTAATCGTCTTTCTTGACTAAATTGTGTGACTTTTTTTTTTTTTTTGTTTTTGTTTTATTTGTGATTCGATTTTGAAATAAATTGGTTTAGCCCACAGAAAACTATTAGGCTCATCCCACACCGCGACGATTGACGCACGAGCTCCTTTTTAGGGCCAGAGAGACATCAATTCGTATAATTCTTAATCGACTATATCGCGAGACATGTCCATAATATCTTTACAACGTCTTTAAATCAAGCACTGAAATGCCTAGCCAGAGCTCTTGTGTTAGCAGTTCGCCGAATGCCACTGGCGCCAACGATAATGTACACCTAACAGACAAGAATTTTATTGGAATGCTGACTGTCTTATTCTTATTCTTATTTTTATTTTTATTTTTTATCTTTTCATTATTATTTCGCTATCCTCTTCTTATCTTATACTTGCTAGCACGATAAATATTCAGAATCCTGTTCAGGTAACACGATATATTAATCCAACGAATTCCACGAGCATCACCTATAAATTTCAATTTTGCATACATCTACGTACACTCCGTTCACGGAGAGAATACCCGCGTGTCGCGCAGCTCCGAGCGCAGCGGCCTGAGAGTCGGGTGGGGGTATACCGAGACTCGCAACTCAACTCCGTATCTAAATTATCACACGTTTGGGCCCCGGCCCATAATGTACAATCTGTAAAAGGTGAAATAATTTGAACATCGCAGTCTCATTGACGAGTTCTGTTTCGATTTGTGCAGGGTATTCGCTCCGTGAACGGGGTATAAGAAATGTGAAAATGGAAGTGTGTAAAACAAGTATAAGTCAATTTTCGAATGAGAAATTAATAATTTTCTAATATCCGAATGGTTGCTTTATCTGAAAAAAAAAATACAACTTTAATACCGCTTATATCTATGGGAGGAAAAAATTCTCAATCTTTTCGTGGCGGCTGTTAAATTACAAACAAAATATGGGCCAATAAATAACAAGTAGCTCGGATTTTTCGGAACCCGTGTCCTATTTTTTTTCTCATCACCGTCATGGCGTTTGTTTTTGAAAAAGGTATACTGTTAACCTTTCGAGTATATTTAATGACATTTTTTCATATTTCATACACTCACCCGAGTGTTATTCCAGACTCGACTCGACCTTAGAACTCGTTATGGTTAATTAGGGATCTTTCAGATCTGCAGTCACCTCACGAATATAGTTTAAGTCTGACTCTGAGTCAGGTGTTTAGTATACGCTTAAATATAGATGCCTGCGTGGAACAGGAACTTAGCAGTTCTAAACGATTGTGGGTTCCCCAGCCGGCAGAAAGTCAGTTTATAATTCTACCAAAGGTCTGCAGGCTCGATGGAATGTTAAACATATTCTCAAAAATGCGATAAAAGAAATAGGTTTTTTTTTTGGAGGAAATTAGCTGTTCCACGTCAAGATGGTAAAAAAACATTAATCAAACCATATGCTGTACGATGAATCTTTTATTTATTCATTTTTCATCCGGTTGTTTTGCTTTTTATGGAGTTCTCTTATTCTATCGCTAAATCTCTATCGCATGTATTGTATTATGTATATTTTGTAAACCTTTGAACACGACGAGGTTACGGTTTTTTTTTTTTTTTTTTTCATCATTTTTTACCATAGGGAAATGAATAAATGAATAAAAAATAAAACACACATCAATACTGTACCGATGAAACGCGCCGAGCAAAGTTCGACAGAAGAATTTCTTAAGGCGGTCAATGATCGACCCTCGACTCAATTTCCTGACACCATGTGGCGCTGTTGCAGGTAAACATCAAGATCACTGACACTCGGATCTGTTGCACTACATGGCTGCGGTAACGATAAGACCTTCCTTGCTTGAATTTCTTTCGAACTGTGGTCCATATGCGGGACATTTAATAACCCTCCTGTCTCCATATTATGTTTGCGGATGAGCTATATATACTACCTCATGACACTGCAATTAGATAATAACAATTGCGTGGGCTGTGCTTATGATCAATATTGCCAGAAAATGATAATTGCGATATTTCCAAGTTGAAAGTCAGGTGAATATAAGTTCAATGACGAAGCTGGCGACTTGTGATTTTTCCAGGTATGGAGTTAGTAATGGTGGCCGGGGGGGGGGGGGGGGGGGGAGAGGGGGATAGCGTTCGTATTTTGCCATAACTCGCAAAGTATAACATGATATGGCATTTACTTTATTATTGTCGTAAAGACTTATGATGATATACCTAACGTTCGTTTTTTTTTTCTATATTCTGCAACGGTACACTATTCGCAAGGGAAGAGTTCACCTTGGAACCACACGCCTCGACGTCAACTCGTGTTAATTAAAGAATGAGGAAAAATCAGCGTAAATTGCTAGATAGCTCGGGTTATAATTAAATTAAAACAAATGGTCAAGGGGCAGGTTGCGGAAGAGGATAAAAGTATACTGATAATTTCTTATCTGACCGATGTATTAATAATTATAATCGTTGTTAACGGGGAAAAAAATTACAAAATTCGTAATAATACGGGGAAAAAAGCAGTACAGTTAATGCAAAATTGTGATTTGTTCCATTTTCAGATCCTATACTGACTACATTTTCCAGGTATGAAAATTTAATAACATAATCATAATTCAGGTATGGATTACTCTATACTGACCATACCGAAGTCGCCGGCGCTGTTCAAAGATTTAAATTTCAAAAGTCTAACTCCGGAATATACTGCAGTATGTAGAAAGACCAGCGCGTTAGAGGTAAGATGAATTTGCGATGACCTTTAACTGCGGTGACATTAATGTGTCGCTAAAATTCCTAAATATTCTAAGAATCGCGACTCCTGTCGGGACGCTACTGCCACTGTATACGGAGATTAAAAACGGAAATCTACCGATTGTCGAGGACAAGTTTCGAGTTAAGACCTCGCCGTGTCATAATTCGCGGCGTAGCGACGCCCCGCGGCCATGGCAAGGACGTCGGGCTTCCGTCGAACTCTTAAGGCGCGACCACGTAGAAATATAGTAAACAACTTGAGAAATGTACATTTTTCAATTAAATCTGGTGTTCATTTTACCGGCGAAAAATTTTAATCACGTTATCTAACGTGCGCTCACGTGACATTTTGCTCACGTGGAGCCTACGTAAACGATCATATATGCATATAGTTGTAATTGATGAGAAAAAAAAAAATAGCTAGGAGACCTGGAATTCGAATTTTGGAAACGAAAATGATAAGGAAAAGCTAGAATGAAAATGAGTATTGACATTCAATTTTGGAGCTTGCATTTATTCAATTGCTGGGGTATGTCACGGTGGCCAGTGTGAATGCAAATTAAATTACGATCTGGAAGAATTCCACGGGCTATACATTCACGATGGAGGTTTAAGTCGAGACTAAACAATCCAGCACGTGCCATCCAACTGTATTTCCAGTTATGCCAGGAATGGGGATTTGCCTGTTTCGTGTGAAGAACGATATTTCCTAGTCGAACTATAATGTAGACTAATAAATTTGACTTTAAAAAACAATATGCTAATATTATATGCATCAATAATATAAGCACATGAAAAGAACGGAAAAATACAGATTAGCGATTATTGGTTGTTGACAAATGGCATTATGTATCGAGAAATTTGATATTGGTTAACATAATAGAACTCAAGGGCCACTATACGAGAGGATTATGCCAATATGTATGTCGAAGGTTTAGTAATAAAAAAGATTTCAATTGATCGATGTTCAACATTCATCATCCGAATTTCTTAACGTAAGGCAGTAATATGTTAAACATTGATGAAAAAAAGGCGATGAATTATTGAAATGTGATCATCTGAACTCGCAGCCATTGTCGTGTTGTCGATAATTATTCGGAGGAAAATAATGGCTCAGTTATTAACGTGGGAGATAATTTATGTATTATTGAAATGGTCGAGTCGGTCCCTATATTTAAGTATCAATATTATTTTTTCATCTGATTATCAGTGGCGCTTAACAATAGTAAGGACAGAACGAAGAATAAAAAAACATTGAAGAATCGTAATCCCAAACCGGTATTCATCTCGTTATTCAAAATTCGATTGTAGAGATTTTTTTCAATAGATACAAAATAGCTCGACTATAATTCAGGAGTGGATGATCTGGGTCCAGTAATGTTTACAATTTATGAAAATCGTTCTATTATTTTCGAATGAATATCCACCGACAACAGGAATCTTACTGTGGGTTCAAATTCTATCAAACGCAACATGATTTATGTGCTGGCGAAATGGCTTTTTAATGTAGTGGGCGAAAATGCCTATTTTACGTCCTTCGTGCGCAACCATCACTACTCGAGGCGTAAAAGCCCGTTTTACGCCCTTGATACAAGAAGTACTATTATTTGTCTCTATCCATCTGAATAATTTTTAAGATAGTTCAAAATCTATTGGTAAAATAAATTCGAAATCTTTGCCTTCATACGATATCGTGTTCAAAATTTATTCAATCTTTTTGCCTTGCAAACAGAACGAATTCTTCGGTAATTCTTTATTCCAACAAATAATTGAATCTATCTTCTGAATTTCGGGGATTATTAGAACGCAGACAATCAATTATCCGACTATTTGAAGAATCGTGATCACGACACGTTACCAAGATTTTTTGAGAAAATGCTTGAATATTATATTCTGCGATCACTCGAACAGAAATACTTATTACCATTCGAAGATCGTGTTACGCGGGGATGATCATACTATTCCATAACACGTTCAACTATTTGTCAGGTGAGAATAACTTGATGCAGTCGCCAAGTAATTTCAGGAATTCCCTGCGAATTTCTCGAGATAAATCTAATTGCGTCACCCACGCGGACAGGCTGGCGCACCTGCCCACGTATTCGTTAATCCAGGTATTAACAGAGCTCTAACTTTAGCGATCCTGTTTCTATATGCTATTTTGAAGAAATAACATCATAAATTCTGCAAGCTATGTTCTCATCCTTTATTTTCATTATTATCATTTCTGCCAAGAGCGACTGTATAATGGACCAGAATAAAAAGAACACAAACTATAAAATGAAATTCAAAACATCTTATTTCACTAATCAACTTGCCAAGCCTAGTCCAAAACCGCGCAACCTTTCCCACAAAGTGACAAAAAGACTTCTGGGCTATTTCTAATTACGAAAACTTTTTCCCTGATAGAATGCAGCGAGTATCACAGGATTCAGAGATAATGATGTACGGACGTATACATAAAGCAGAAAAGGATCGTTCGGTGATTCAAAATTTTCTTGATGACTGAGATGATGTCATGTTTTTGCCGCGCTCTCGCGCACGCTATTCCACTAGTTGGAGTTGACGGTCGACACCAATTAACCGCCGGATGACTAACGAGACCTCAATTTAATTTACTCAGTTAACTGGGAGGACCGCGGCCTTTTGAACAGGTGATACTAGATTCTATTCAAATACGAAAATGATTGTGCCTGTCGAGTGTATACACGTGTGTGGAATTTCACACTTACGGGAGTTTTTTTTTATTTCCGTGGGACTCACTATCCGGACGAAATGCCTGTACTTAGATGTAAGCATCACTATCTATTTTTAAAAATCGGTCATTTATTCCAGCTACATCGATCAGCGATTCACGGAACGATAATACAAGAGAAGGACGAGGCTCCGATGACTGATCAGTCCGCAAAAATCCGTCCGAAGAATTTCACCAATTTTATTCATACATAAGATCAGAATGTAAAAATAGATGCTTACTAGTATAGCGCAAAGGAAATTTGCCTAATCAATAATTACTAACTTCTTACAGTAAATACTAACAGAAAATTATCATACTTAGCGGGAATTTCCTTCACGCACGCCTGAATTTGGCAACTTTTGTCTCATTCCTGCACGCATGTTGCCATAAAACCGGCCAGTCTGTGTTGTCTTGGTTCAAATATTGCGTGGTAAGTATAGCTCGCAGGAAATTTCTTCGATTATACTTCGGTGATGTAGGTCGAAAAAATGTTGTGTAACAAATCAGGCTTTTCTGTATTAGAGAAGGTGATTGTCGTCATCGAACATTTTCGCGCCAAATCTATGGAGCAAAGTCTGATGGACGTAAGTTTGTATTAAAAACAGGCCAGCATGAGTCGGATGGGAAAATATGAAGAAACAAAAGTACACTTGACTCAGAATGATGTGAAAAATGTTATGGTGGTAATAACGTTGAAATTGATCAATTAAAAATATTTCAACAGCCTTGGTGAATATGCGTAACGTGAGATCATCGATTGTAACGAATAATTATTGGAATAGCAACGCGGTGACCGTTGTATATCTCCTTTTAGAACTGAAATATAATAAACACGTTGAATTTATTCTCTCGTTCTGCATGTAGACAATTGACGTATGTAGACGCGGTTCATGGTAACCTGGCAATAAAGAAGAATCAACATTTTTTAAAGCTGGTCTCGTGTCTACGTATATACCTGTGTAAATCACCGATAGCATTGACCCTATTGTAATCACTGTTCTTCACGTGTACAGTGTCTCGTGACGTCATAGATCAAGTAGTCTCCTGCGATAGTCACGTTAGCAATTATCATAGCTGCTTTAGCGGTGTTCAGTTATTAACTTAACAAATTAACGGTCCCTTGTCGCATTTTTATAGGCAATAGAAAAAAAAAAAAAAATAGTTCTACGATGACTGATTCAGCGTTTCAAATTATTCTTGAAATTAATCAATAGATTGTATTTTGTTATCTATTTGAAAAAAAAAAATGTATTATTCTCCGCATAAGAATCACGCGAAGTTGTATACGTTAACCTGGGGGTTTTGATATTTGATTAAATCTGACAAACACGGATGGATAAGGTTGATGCGGTAATATCCGAGGAAAGGAAAAAAATTCCACCGAAATATACGGAGAAAAAAAAGAAACATATTTACGTTATAAGTTATGAGGCGTTTAACAGGCAATGTAGCAAAAAATATTGGTCTCCTTGGCAAGGTCGTCTTCTCCTTCTCCGACACCTGCCGGACTTTGCGTTACCATTATATGGACACACACACGCGCACACACAAATATGTTCATGCATAATGAACACGTGTTATGTCTACGAACCTCTACATTCGAGAGTTGTCACCAGTTTCGTATAATGACAGAGAAAATAAAAAATGAAAATAATAACAACAAAAAAATACACATTTATATACAGGGTGTAATAAAACTACCTACCTGTATTAATCTGAACGCTAGAATGTGCTTTGTAAGAATATAAAGCGAATTTGTATGCGGCAAAAGTCGAGAGTGTAGTACTTTTCAAACGGGACCGCGTTCAAGATGACCAATCATGACGTGGCTCTCACGGGCAGTTGGAAAGGCGGGAATGGCCGGAGCCTACTGACTGGCTAAGAGCTTTCGCAACCGTTACTCTTTGCTAGAGTCGAGCACTGATTAGTCAACTTGAACTCGCTCCCATTTGAAAACTATGATACCCTCGACTTTGTTTCTGAGATAATATCGTCTCGGATTCTCACGAAGAGTGTATTCAGCAGCGAAATATTGGCAAAAACGTATGTGAGATCTATAACTCCTCCTGTTTGCATGAGATGAAGATCCTGTAAATGATATGTCTCACGTTTTTGATAATGATTTAGTTTTGAACGCGACAAATACCTACGTGTGTCCTGTAAAGTACGAATATTTGGTTGAGTAAAAAAATGTAAAATACCCGTTTGTGTGATTTATGAAACTTCGTATGTATTCACAAGTGTCGGTTGGATAATCGTTAGCCATCGGATCTACTTAATTTTGACAGTATGTTAGGATAGATAGTGGCATTAAGTCAAATCAATTAAATGTTTGATTGCATCTCGTGAGTTACGAGTTACTGTAGTTTAAGGATATTTATTAAATACCGGATTCCTGAATAAAAATTTATTTTCATTTCTGAGGAATTCGTATCTTAACGTAGCGATTCATTTAAAACCAGGATATTAGCAAATGTTAAGCCATCGCCACTATAGACGCGAAATTTTATGGCAGTTTTGACCGACATTAATTTTATGAATTTAATCACGAACTAGCTCGAAATTGTAAAAAAGTTTTTTGCGTTCTACACAAAACATGCCGAAACGTATGTATGCACAGTAAATTATAACTTGAAGAAAAGGCGGAAAGAAAATTCAAACTGCACACATTTTAGTTTAATAATACAGGGTGTCCAATAGGAAGTTGCTAAAACTAAATAAGTGTCTCTTCCCTCCATCAATTCAAGAGGGGTCCCTTTTTCTAAGGCGTATACCTGAGGCCCCGCAGTTTCATTCCAGCCGTGGTTGAAGCAAGTACGCGCGCGTCAAAATGAGTGAGCTCACCACGAAAGAAAAAGTATATCTTATTGAGTGCTTCTTCTCGAGGGGAAAAATTTATAGTAATGCGTATAGAGGGTTTCGTACTAAGTTTGGAACTCATAGAGTCGCCAGCGAAAACACTCTGAAAAGGTAAGAATTTAATATTTATTCATATTCATCTATCACACAACTTGTGTTTCACTTCAATTAAACTGTATTGCAGTAATTTTACGTCAATTTTTGTAGGATAATCGATAACTTCGTGGAGTATGGTACACTCCAGGACCGTAGACACGAGTTGCCAGGTCCATCTGTTACGGTGACTACACCAGACAAGACCAACGAAGTTGAGAATTATTTCAAGCAAAATCCAAATGATTCGATTCGGAAAGCTGCTCAAGCATTAAAAATAAGCAAATCATCATTACACAACATTTTGAAATATTTTTTAAAGTTTCATCCGTATAAAATAAGCACTAATCAACTGTTAACTGAACATGCCAAGACGACACGCATCGAATTTTGTAACACTATTACGGGAATGTTTGAAGCCGAAGAACTTAATGAGAAATTGATTATTTATTCCGATGAAGCACATTTTTGGATGAATGGGTACGTCAACAAGCAAAATTACCGGTTTTGGGGAACGGAAAATCCCAACATATCGCTAGCGAAGTCCCTTCATCCACAGAAAGTAACGGCATGGGCAGCGATTTCAGTAAAAGGAATTTATTTGCAATTCTTGGAATCTACGGTAACAGGAGCGAGTTACAAACAGCTTTTGGAAACGAAATTCTTCCCTTATGCAAAAAAGAGGGGACTGGTTAAAAAATTTTATTTCATGCAAGATGGAGCGACGCCGCACCGGACTCATGAGGTGTTTGAAGCTATTCATCGCGTATATGGGACTCGAGTAATCGGTCTGGGGTACCCTAAATTTGCTCAAGGCGGACTAGAATGGCCTCCATACTCACCGGACCTGGACCCTTGTGATTTTTTCTTGTGGGGTTACATTAAAGATCGTTGTTACGCTAAAAACCCCAGCACAGTCGAAGAACTGATCGCGGCCATCCAGGAAGTGGTTCGCGGCATTACGAACGATATGTTAGACAAAGTTTTTCACAGTTTTCAAAAGAGAATTGATTTTTGTGCACAATCTAACGGTTCGCACTTCGAAAATATCTATCATTAATCACTGTCATTTTTCATTATTTTTGTAAAATATAATACGTTGACATAAAAAATATTTGACTGGGTTTCATTTATGTGCGTTTAAAACTGCAGAGTTTCCACTATTTAAAGCAATTTGGCTTTTCTGATTCTGTGCACGTGTTTTGAAATGACAGCCGATTAGTTTCAGCAACTTTCTATTGGACACCCTGTATAAAACTATGCGCTTAACATTTTCGTTATTTGGCGGGTGCTATCCCAGTAGCTATTATACTTCGAGGAATTTCTTGTTGACAGCTTTTTTACGAAAAGTGAATTATCGATGCAAGAAAATAACCAGGTTTTAATTTAAATACGAAGTGAAAAAGCGCGTTGTATAGCCCGTAGCTTGGCGCCAAGACGGCGCGACAACAAACATCTTAAAAGGCAGATGCGATCGGCCAGAAGACCATAGCAGTTCGGAATTTGAGGTATTCACAAAAACTCACTCGATTAATCACAGATAAGGAATTAATAATAATCAAATTTCTATATAAGTAGCCGACTACGCTCCTGCGACTGGTTTTCGAAACCGAAGCTATAACACGTATGTACATACTATAACCATATAACTGGATGACATTATGTCATTTGCTTGCGAGCATCGTGCAATTTATAATGTAACTAAATGATATTTTGCCAATTACCATCAGCTTCGAAAAAACTGACCAAGATGATGACTCCATGAATATAATACTGACGCTTCTGTGCGTCACTGAACTAGCCAGTATCTTGAAAATCGGAGGGGTCGATTGAAGAACAATAACAACAGTCCGATTATTTAAAAAATAAAATATTGTTTGCGTATGCACTTGTTAATCTGCGCTATGAACCTTAAAAAGAAACTTCAATTTGTACACTTGCACATTCCCTTGCGACCTTCAACCCACTCTGGAAACACTCTGGAAACAGCGCCAGAGTGAAAACATACTGAGCCCAGTGTGTTTCCAGAGTGGGTTTGTGCCCTTTTGCCAAAGTGGAACCAAAGTGGTTCCAGAATGGAACCAGAGTAAACCACAGTGAAACCAGAATGAACCCAAAGTGGGTCCAGAATGAAATCAGAGTGTTTTCAAAATGACACGACAATGTTTTCAGAATGGGTTCAAAGTTGTTTTTAAAGTGAATCCAAAGTGTTCCCCGAGTAAAACCAGACAGATTTCAAAGTGAATCCAAAAAGTTTTTTAATCGAGATCAGAACGGATTTACGTTACGTTTAGTGTGTATCCAATGCAAATGCATACTGAGCCCTCAGTTGTTACATAATTTTTTCAACAGTCAAATGAATACTGGTTGAAGTTTTGGTAAGTACACAGTATTTTCAAAACTATAAATATTTAACATGTATTTTCCTCTATAATACAGAAGATAACAAAGTATTTTACATTCCATTCATAAGCTTGTAACGTTTGCTTATTTACAAGTCAGCGAGCGTAGCGTAATTGGCTAGGCTTACGACTGGCGCGCGGGAGGCCTGGGTTCAAATACGATCCGTGTCATTTTTTTTTTTTTTTTCCTTTTAAAAAATATTACTTTTTCCATTGCAAAAAATATTATTTCAGAAATTCTGGAATGCAAAATTATTGAATAATACTTTAATAACCTTTGAATTCATTCTGAATTTACTTTGAAGTCACTCTGAATTTACTTTGAATTCATTCTGAATTTACTTTGAATTCACTCTAGTTTTACTCGGGAAACAGTTTGGGACGACCTGCGAGAATATTTTGGATTCAAGGAAGGCACTCTGGAAACACTCTGGAAACACTCTAGAAACACTCTGGCTTAGCTCTGGCAACATTCTGGCAAAAGGGCACAACACCACTCTGGAAATGTTCTGGACCCAGCAAGAGAACAGATTGGTTTCCGAATAATTTCAGAGCCTCTCCAGAATGATTGGAAAGTCGCAAGGGTTAGTATACACGCCTAGCATCCCACTTCCGATAGAAAGTATCGTCTTACTATATCTGGACTCTTCAATTTATTCTCATATTAATCGATAACTGCAGCTTCCACCGAAAAAAGTCTACGCTGACCGCATGAATCGTCAGACTAAACCCCATCGCTTGATATATCTTCCACAAGTGTTGTATATTCGTCCAATTTTTTAAACATCACAGTCAGTCTAAGCTGCAGTTTTCTAATTCAAAAGCATCCATCGATAAAGAAAACGTTAGCAATCCTTGTTAGCCAGTAGCTACGAAAGCAATTGTTGAGACCGATCTAACCATCGGATGCGACTATTCAATCATCAGACCATACGAGTCCCCAGAATAATTTCTTATTTATATATTTTACGAAATTATCTGATTGTTTCATTTTCTATTCTAAGTTAAAAGTATGACTAACATTTCTATATATTTGACTATGATCGTTATCTTATCTATAAGCACAGCTTACCAACGGATAATCTAGACGACGATAGTGTTGAAAACAGAACAAAAATGAAGAAGAAGACTTGGGAGGGCAATGAGATTGTTAGAGGACTGATTTTCATTTGCTATATTAATTTAATAGGACTGAGTTTCTTTTCAAGAGCTCGAGACTATATGCGTGTCCGAAATAAACTTGCAGTACTGCAAGTTGTCTTGTTTCTTTCACGCGCCTGTGAGTTCGTAGATGTAGCTATCCCTCTCTTGCAGCACTGGCAGTGATTTTGAAACACGCTCTATAATAGAAATCCGGAACTGTACCGGTAAAGAAAACGGTAATAATTCTACTTACCATGTGGTCATCCCGGCGAGCTTCACAGCTACAGAAAATGTTCAAAACATTAAAATAGATGGAATATATCGAAGCGAACTATCAGTCACCAAAGTCGTCAGCGAAATCTTGCATTTTAGAAAAATGTCTGATTTCGTCTTTGTTTTCTGTTCCCTAATGAACCCTATCAAAATTCGACTCTATCATTATCGAACTCTGCCGATAAACAATATGTGGCTAGTTCTTACAGTGAAGGAATTTCGATGCCCTCAACTAATAGCTCCTTTGTTTTTTAATATTTCTGATAAATTTTAAATCTGGAATAAGAAACCAATTGGCTTTTATTTGGGCACTGAAATTCAGCGAGGTCAGAAAATATCTTTTAGGAGAAAAATTCTTAAACATGAGCAAAATTGTCACTTTCCTGTGGGGCGATTTTACAAAACACAAGCTTTCCACCTAAATATTACGTAGAGTAAGTACATAAATCAAAGAAATTGTATCTAAGCATAGTAACAATCAATACAACTTTGCTAAAATCTAAAAAGAAATTACGAATCTCCCTATTTTCATTCGAATTTCCATCATAGAATAGAGGCGACACGAATTGTCTATCACATTCCTGTCAGCTAAAAATATGTTAAAAACACCAACAAATTATATAATGAGCACTATTGCCACACTCCCGATACAAAGTACGTAGTGAAGTAAGCTCATTGCCGCTTGAACTGCTACCAATCACTAATCAGTCAATGAGACAGTCGTGACGACGATCTCGTCGATCGTGTTTACTTGTATGGTATGTATTTACATAAACAATATTTGGGTTTCTTAAAGATTTTTAATTGTTTTGATTAATATACCTAGTGTAAATATAATATGAAGCATTAACATTGCATTCAAATACAGTGTTTTTGTGTTATTAATGAATAACCTCCAAATTATCACTTTCCTGTGTATCACTTGTCTGGATCCACTTAGACAGGAAAGTGATAACATTCACAAGATTTTTGTTTTTTGTATGAATTCAACGTATTAGCGTATCTGAGTGATGAAAATTAGGTATTTTATAGGACATCAAATTCGTGTACGTGTCGTTGTTATCAAGTTTGGTTAGTTTATTACACAATTTCCGGGATGAAGCAGAAAAATTTGATTCCTAATTTCCTACTAACATTGAATGGCTAATATTATTAACTTTTTGAGGACTTTTTTCCATAGATACCAAAATGCCACAACCTAAGAAGAAGAAGACTAGGGAAGAAATATTAGCACAAAAGCGAGAAAATGAAAGGAAACGTTATGAACGAATGAAAAATGATCCAGACAAATTAGCTACCTTAAAAGAAAAGAAAAAACAGTATTATTTAGAGTCAAGAACTACAGGAAAAACAAAAACAATATCTGAAATGACCGATCGTCCAAAAAGACACTGTAGCAAGTCATGGCAGCCTATATTTAGTAACTACTATGAGAATGAATGTGCTGCTAAAAAGGCTACTATAGATTCTATGAGAGCAACCACTCCATCAAGCCTATGCAGTGAAGTTTTAAATTGTCAACCATCATCGTCCCATATTCTGCCTTCACCACTGCAAGAACCATCTACCAGTCGATTGCCTAGGTTAAGGGTGGCTGGACAAGAGTCAATTAAACAAAGACGTAAGCGAAACGAACAAATGAAAGAGAAGGATGAAAAGATTAAAAAAGTGCAAGCTGAACTGAATAAATACCAAAAGGAAGTCAGCAAATTACGTGAGAAGAAAAGCAGTCTTCAGAAACTACTAACTCCAAACTCGAAAATGTCTCAAATGGCTGATGACCCGGCAACTCGACCTGAAGTAGTGAAAAAAGCATTATTTAGTGATACTATGGAACAACAGATAGCAGAAAATCTAGAAAACCTTAAGACAAGACAAGAAAAAGAAATTGCCAATAAAGTCATTTTGGGGCCTATTGTGAGAGAAAGAATAGTGTGGAGAACCGAAAACAAAGTGATCACTTATAAAAATATATGGAATGCTGAGAAACAAAAAAAAAGAAGCAAAATGACAGAAGGACGGCTACGTAAGTCAATTGAAGAATTTATGGAAGATGATAAGTACAGTCGATTAGGAGCTGGGAAAAAAGAATACATTAAGAAAGAGGATATAAAAAAACAAAAACGGTATAGACTTCATACGCTCCGGAACTTACATAGAGAATTTTTAAAGACGGGGCCTGCAGTCAGCTATTCGACGTTTGCAAGGCTCGCACCATTTTGGGTTGTAGCTCCAAAAGTTACTGGCAGAGATACATGCATGTGTACCATGCACACCAACTTCCAACTAGTTGTTACAGCTCTACATGAGGCAATGATTCTTCAAACCACCACGTATCAAAATTTATTGGCTGCACTTTGCTGCGATCGTTACAATGAACGCTGCCTGGAGCGAACTTGTGATAGTTGCTGCACGAAATCTATTCCCTTGTATAAAGTATTTGACGAAACAATGGCTGTTGAATATCAAGAATGGGTAGCAAAACGTGAAGTAATAACAGATCCCAAGACCAAGAAAGACCGTACTATCATTAAAGAAAAGAAAATCACTTCTGAAACATCTGCGCGTGAGCTTCTTCAAAAGTTAAAAAACAATCTCAAAAATCTCTTCAATCATGAAAAAAATATCGTGCACCAATATCAGTCCATGAAAAGATTGAAAGAATCGCTCACTGAAAAAGACGCAGTCGTGCACATGGATTTTTCAGAAAATTATCCTACAAAATACAACGAGGAGATTCAGTCATTTCACTTCGGAGGTTCCCGGATGCGAATATCACTTCATACTGTTGTTGTCTACCTGCAAAATTCTACAAGGTCCTATTGCACGGTTTCAACCAATTTGTCTCACGACGTTCACGCTATTTGGGCCCGCCTTCAACCAGTCTTAGAAGAACTCCCAACAAACATAGAAAATATTCATTTCCTCAGTGATGGTCCGGTGACTCAATACCGAAATAAGCTCATGTTCTATGTACTGGCATGCAAAATATCCGAAATGTGGCCCAATTTTATCAGTTGGTCTTGGAATTACCATGGAGCTGGCTACAGTAAGGGTGTGCTTGATGGTGTGGGGGCTACTTGCAAAAGAACAGCTGATAGTGTCGTGGCCTCTGGATGTGATGTTTCAAACTTGACACAGTTTTGCAGTGCTATTCAGAATCGATGCCCAAATATTACGCTGTTTACAATAACTGACTGTGAAATTGAAAAAATGAAGGTGTTGATTTCCAAAGAACAACCAAATTTGCTTACATTCGACGGTACTTTGAAAGTTCACCAAGTGCAAGGGAATGCATATTTGCCGAAAAAAGTTACGATGAAATCTCTCAGTTGTTTTTGTAGTAATGTGTGCGAACACTTCCGATTGGGTATCGTAGGATATTCAACACCCACAGCAAACGTTGACGATATCTTTGACGAGTCAGACTCTGAAAGAAATGATGCCGAAAGCCCAAGCGTACTGAATCCTCCGGACATGGATGAGATTCCGAGCTTTGCTAATGACGTGACACTTAATATAGATGATCGTGATGATTTGCTTGACGGTCCTGTTTTAAATATAGACCCTAAAAACCTGTTTCCGGAAAATGAAAGAAGGCTAAAAAAGAAAAGGAAAACAAATGAAAACATTCAGTTACACCAAGGAGATCAGGTGAAAAAAGCCAAGACTGAAAAGAAATTTAGCAAAAAGACACATTCCCAAAAAAAGAAACCAAATACGAGTAATAAAGGAAGAAAACAAAAAAAAGGACACGAAAAAGCTTCTGATGATCGCTCCTGTATTATCTGTGGAACTTTATATAAAGAAGATACAACAGGCCAAGATTGGATCCAATGCGTCATATGTCATCAATGGGCGCAAAAAAACTGTATCAAAACGGATCTTGTATCGTTCACTTGTCCAGATTGTTTATCGGATTAAGACTGTGCCATACTAATAATTGAGTATTTTCTTAGGATTCTTTAACCTTTCTACCTCGAAACAGACTGCTATTTACTTTTGTACTTACGTATGTACGTGTTCATCGAATAAATTAAGTTTGTCGATTATGTGATCTCTTAAAGGTAAGCATCTGTGAAACAAAGACTTGTTTCAGACTCTGATGATTCCTTCCTAGTGCCTTACTGTTCAAATTTAGTTGTTCGTTGTTTCTAAATAAACATTTAATGCATGTTTGAAGTTTATTTTCATTTTCCTGTGCCATATATCACTTCCCTGTCCTCAAAAAATTTAAAAACTGCCATAATTGAACTATTTACCAATATTTTGTCTGACCCATAAAACTTTAGCTCATTTCAGTCAAAATGATGACCTCTGGCCACTTTGCATACTAAATCTAGTTAAATAAAAGTGTGTAACTAGAAACGTTCCGTTTTATTCCTTCATAATAACAACTAGCCATGTATCTAATTGTACTTATCGCATGAGGTTTACTGATCAAATATGAAGATGATTATCATAGGGTGTGTTCTGAAATATACTGCCAGTTTAAAAAATATAACAGGAAGTTTTTGAAATGATATTTCAAAAGACGTAACAGAAATACGTATTGCAGCGAAACATTTCTAAAGGTTTGCCTCACCCGTGGAGTAGTTCCGTACCTGCCGCTGCGTGCAAATTCGGCGCGCGGATCTCTCAGGAGTAAAGATCGACCACCTGATTATAAGAGAAGAGTTTTAACGTGTGGCAAGTAACCGGCATGATTCCAAAGTCATAATGACATCTCAATGCAACGGTTCTGTAGTGCGCGGTGAATGCAGGATAAAGGAAAGAACATGTCTGTGTGGCGATTCTCAATCTTTTGACGTCAGTTAACGCCTCGGACGTCAATTCCGTGGTGATTTTGGGCGCTGTGCTGTAGCTCTTTATTGTTTATAATAACAATCGAATGTGCTCAGTCTCTTTGGCCGATAAGAACTCTGTATGTGTGTACAAGCTTGGGACACAATCTAGTAAGCACCGCTAGATAGATTCCAGCGTTTGTGGGGTGGCATGGTGGAGACGGCAGATTTTCGAACCACATTTGCAGAGCCGAGTTTATAAAAACATGTAGTGCTTTTGATTATTAAATCTAAGTTCTTATATTGTTTGACTCACTTCGGAATACTGAATCTTGATTACCTCTCTATATTTGTGTAAGTTTTGTATTTGATATGAATGTGCGGGACCGTGTGGGTGATATGGCCGGGGCCCTCGTACGATTTCAGCCAGCTATGGGTCCTCGCACGGAGCTCGTTGTCAGGTGCGAAATTTCGCCCCCTGAATTCTCAGAATTCAGATCACTTTTCAACTTCGGATCGTGATTAAACTCGTGACTCGCAACTCATCATCGTCACTGGCGGATTTATCTGTATTGCCATCCTGAACCTCAGAAAGTTTGCCGCCCCTTTCATCAGGAAATCAAATAAGAAATGGTATTTTTTGGAATTAAATCTATAGACTGACATGCCACCAGTCCGTCTCATTAATGATCGATGAAAAACCGTTAAGAATTTGCCGCCCTAGGCTCGGGACTACTGATAAACCCGCCACTGATTATCGTAGTCGGTACGGAATAGAAGTTTCTTATTGGCTCAACGTTCAAAGATATTAACTATACATTAACGATACCGGCGTCAACTAACGCCAAAAGATCGAGAATCATACCCCTGGCTGATATAATGAGTGTAAAAAAATATATTCAACATCTGGCAATACACCACCAATTCTCGTAATGTAAATAGGTATTCAAATTCAAATTTATCACATAGCTAACAAAATATGAAAATATCAACATTATCAAATATAAAAGCTTCGCATATCCTCCATTCCTTTAAAATTCCTATTAGTCATAGCTACAGCTTCTCTGTGGAATAAATTCCCAAATTAACTGCTCTGTATATGAAAAAAACACATCCCTTTTGTTGGCACATAAAATTTCGTTAAATCGTAGATTACCAGTTACTATAGCCACCTCCGTCAAATATACCGAATCCACAGGCATCCGGCTTTCAGTTTTTGTACAATCAAGAACTAGCCTTGATTCATCATCAGCGACGACCATAAGCGTGATTAGATTGGTGAGCTGAAAGGATCACTTTTCATGTTATTAACAGTCAATTAACAAGAACCCAAGTATTCATCCCATTATAAGAACAAAAGATTTATCAACAGAGCTCAATCACTTACGCTTATAGAACTCCGCTGGGAAGGTAACTTCTGGTAATAATTGATGAATTTTTTGAAGCACAGTGGCATTCGGTGCCAAATTAGCATCAATGTTCCAAATCTGCGGACAGGAATCAACTTTTCAAATTTTCTAGTCAAGCACATATCTGACATGATTTTGGGACTGACAGGGATCATGAAGTGATGTAAAGACATTCAGAATCATAGTGGCCACTTTTTTTCGGAAAAAGGAATCCCTGACCAGTTGTTCAATTTTCCCTGACCAAAGTTCTTACTGTCTGCATTAGTGCTGCGAATCAATACCCCCAATTCTTCCTTTTATTTCAATGTAACTTCATTAGGTGATTCGACAATATTTTGATTCTTTAATGGATATTTTTCGTTAACATTTTTTTCACAATAATATGATAAGAAAAGTGAATTGTCGAATTTCCTTTCCAGTTATCTATCAAATCTTTGGCCATCTCTTTTGTTTCCTGACCAAGTTGGAAATTTCCAGACATTTCACCGATTCCTTGACCAATGTTTTTTTGCCCTGATATTTCCCGGTTTTCCCTGACCGTGGCCACCATGAGCATAGAGTAAGTCGTGAAAAGTAGACAAGAAGTTGAGCATACCTGTATCAAATCGTCTCTGTCCCTGATGGAGACTGTGATACCACATATTTCGTCACCGTTTGCCACACTGTCAGAGAATTGTTCTCCAATTGCAGCCAAGACGATTTCCTTCCATACTCCTGCCTGTGTTATGGAATGAATTAAGATGTAATGAGCTGTAAGTGAAAAACCCTAGTAACCCTGCTCACCGTATCGTATTTGTGACATTTCAGTCTCCATGTTCCTCCGCGTTGATTCACAGGTTCCTCCCACAGAGGGTATCTTTCATCTCTCATTAGATGATAACTGTATCGAACCTTTAGTTGAAAAAAAATAAGGAATCATGAATCCTGAAATTTGAATTGAGCTTAACAAAATAAAAAAAAAACGACGAATAATCTCTGACCTGAATATCCCCTGCATCTGGTATGTGGTTGAATACCGCCCAAAAACTCTGCACTGTATTGACAGTGTAAATTTTTTTCAAATTCGCCTTGTACTCTTCCGCTGTTGTGCCTGAGATGGCTCTGTCGAAGGAAAGTTTGAAAATACCTCAAAATTTGCTTGTTCCAAAATCAGATGGATAATATGCTACATCAATTCGGTTATTCGTGAGTAATTCTGGGCTTTCATTAGATCGATTTAAATAGATTTACAACGTCAAGTCTATTGTTCTGTTTCCTCAACGTTCGGAAAGAAAATGAATAACCTTTCATCATATTTTACCGACATTCGGACACACAGTTTGGATGTGGGATATTTCTAATCGTTATATTTTGACAGGAACCAATCTCTTTTCGTTGAAAGTGAGAAAATTTGACGATTCGAATTTCCCTAACCACGAACAGCGCTAGCGACAGTCGGCGATATTTTTCCGTGAATTGAGATCCGATATACGTGTTTATCTCGAGATTGCGGCCACAGAGTATTTTAATCTTTATCTCATATGATGGACCGCAGCCAATTTATACAATAATATCCCCTAATCTTGTGTCCAAGTAAAAAAGCAGATGGTTAATGCATCCTGATTTTCGCGTACTGTTTATTAAAACATAATTACGAAAGTATATAATTTGTATAAATATATATATATACTTGCGCTGTATAAAAAATAAAGAAACAACAATGTGTATGTAAACATCGTGAGATAATTGCGGCCAGTTGGCATTTGAAGATTACTTATCTATCGTAAATGTTATTCAAATAGATTCGTACTTGTGTAATAACTGTTGTTTACACAATTTCGTATGCTAGAAGGTCATATTAGCTATATATCAACAGAAACCATATCTAATGAGATTATTTTATTTGAATAGTCTTGACATTTGCTAATAAATGCAGATTGACATAGGAATTACAGGAATGGGAACGAGGAGGAGATGTATTGAATATAATTACGCATTATTAATTAACTACAAGTTATAATAGTTCAATCGGAAAGCTTTGCGGACAGTAACGGCTATTTATTGTTCTGAATTTTCGATCAAGAAATAAAGAAAAACCAGAATGATCAATCAGGGTTACAAGTACTGGTGTTTCATTCAAATTGACAAAGTCATCCGTTATTGTATAAACATTCATCGCTATGTATACCTATATACATACATATCTACAGATAATTTTATGAATTTTAATCTTCGTATGTCCATGACTCACTTATCCAGCCAAAACGTCCATGCTGTTTGCAGTGGTATTCCACACGTTTCATGTTCCTTTATCGTTTCCACAGTAGCGTCGGAGAATATTGGCGATTTTGACAAATCTATAGCGGAAACATCTTTCGACCCGCACTTCAGCGCCGCCATATTGAATACAGCAACTGCACTGTAATAATCAACCCGTCACATGACCTATCACGTGATCATCTGACATCCATTACAGACCCTCTAGTGACGGATCAGACAATTACCGTACTGGCTACGGATCGGCTGCTATGCTTGCTATAATCATAGAAATGTCACTCTAACAAGTGAATTTTTTATGTAGAACGTGACAGAGTCTACGAAAGAAAGGAATTGAGCAATTTTTTCATTCTTTCCACCATTAATTTATTCCATGAATGGTAGCTGATTGTTGCATCCGATCCCTCGCTACGGGCAAGGTCGTATTTATAAATCTTGCACCCTAGGCGAATATGATCGGCCGCCCGAGTACCCAATAGCAAAAGTGAAAACGAAAAAAAGTATGAGCTGAAAAATGAAAACTTTCACTTTGTTTCAATAGTTATTTATCACTCTTAGAATCAGACATTATACAACTTGCGGATATGATCAAAGATATACACAGTATACCGTTCAACAGTTCGGGATCGCCTTTCGAATTTTTTAGCGGGACAGAAAGTTGAGTATCTCGGTCAAAAAAAGTCGGAGCCAAACGGTTTAGGTGGCATTTAAAGGTGGAAAGAACCAGGTTCATCTGCTAAGTTATAAATTTGAAAGAAAATCCAAATTTAAAAAAATAAACCGACTTACAGCTTACAATTAATCTTAACCCTTTTAAGTACGTCGTAGAAAAAATTCCCATGACCATTTCCCAAAAAATTATACGTGACTTTTTAAAAGTATGAAGATAGCGAAAAACGATCATGTTTAACATCATCTAGTGAGTGCGAAAAGATTTGTAGAAAATTATCTGAAAAATCTGTGTTGCCTTTTTAACATATCGAATCAGCAAAAACTTTTTTATACTGGCAGCTATTAGCTTTGCAGTTGGTAGATTCGAGGCTCATTATATGTGCCCGTTGGAACGTCGGAACGTTCGGCTCCCTAATTTTTTTCTGTAATAACTAAGAATACTTATATTGCAATTATTTCAGAAACGTTACAATAATGAGACTTTTTTCCACATATAAAAAAAACAAGCACTGACAATCTAATCTGGTTTCTGTCTGCATTAACTTAAACTGATCAAAGAACCGCAACGCCAATTGTAAAGATTGCATGAATTTGCTAGTTTTATTAAATGTCCACTAATTTCAGATTTTACTGATCGTAAGTGATTCAACAAAATATCATCTGAATAATTGTTTCAGTTTTATGCACGTCTCTACTATTACAATCTTGATTACGTGTTGACACTTGGTTTACGTACGCTCTTTATCCTGATTCGAAATGAACTTTCAGTGTGTAACTGTATAATAGTTTATTCTTTCCGCTCGTCTTCTTATATGGGTATATTTTAGACTGACATACATAAGTCTAGAATTTATTTGGTCAAAAATACAAATTTCGAACTAGATTCAAAAAACTACGGTTTCTTTTGAACATATTAAAATTTGGAACTACCAGTGAGGAATCCAGCTGCACCAGTGGGAATACTATTATTCTTCAGTCAAGTGTAGAAAAATCATATCCTCGTTACAATTTTGGGATCAACGTGTGACGTCCCATGTGAATCTGTTTCCCTAACTAGGCGGTAAATTCGTTTATGCATGGTTTACGCAGCGCGGTAACTTCACTTATTTTAAGGATTGACCAATCAGAAGGCTCGATACACCTAGCGCGTGGCTAAAGCAGTCTCGCAATTGGTCAATTTTTAAATTAAGTTGAGTTACTGTGTACACCAGGCATCAGTCGATAAAGTTCTATAAATGACCACTTCCGCAATCGGCTACATTGCGAACAGAGATAAGCCTCAGGTGCAAAGAAAAATCCAATTCCGCAATTAGGCTACATTCCTAATCGGGGATAAGCCACAGGAACAACACACAAACGAACAAACCACTTCCGCAATATTCAAACTCTAACTACTAAGAAAATATGAGGATATGATGGTAAAAGGCGAAATTATAAAACAGTGTGCTACGGGAGAGCACTTTGTTAATTTATTGAATAAATCCTAAAGTACGGATTCTACAAGTAGCTTAAGCTTCTATCCCAAGATAGAAGTGAAGTCCAAAGACTCTGCGGATCTCCAGGGTAAAAGACCCCCTTCGATGCACGCGCATTTATATACATATGTATATTTAGCATACATCTTAACTTAGCCTTAAGGGAGTAAGTAAGGGATTCGGTGGAAGGGCAAATATGTTATAGTCCCCTCCAGCCACGCAGGTTAGGCCTTGCCCCTTCTCGAGATCGCACCGTTTTCTGATGCTTTCTTTCTAGAGCACTTATCAATGCGTCTGATCTATATCGGCTATCGCCTATCCATTTCTGCATTCGTTGGTTCGTGAAAACCGAGGTGAGAACGTAAACATTACAGATAGATTTGTTTTATTTATGTTTGGGCACTATATACATATTACTTGAAACCCAAACACATATAACTTTCAACTCAAGTGTTCCGTAAATATTCCTTACTAAACAAACGTTCGTGGGAACGTTTAGCTCGCGATTTATAATTATTTTATGTCATTCATTTGAAAACGATTTGAATATCTATTTGGACTTTTATTTGAATATTGGCGCGCAAATGAAATGGCGTCACCCATCAAAATTCCTAGTCTGCTGCTGGTAACGTCACACTATTCACTAGCCTGCATATTCCATTGCAGACTAACTGAGAAGGCGCTGCTTACCGAAACATTTGAAGCTTTTCGTCTGTGATATTCTCTACTCTGTAGTCTGTGACTCAATAATACAATTCTAGAGCCGACCGCTCACGACCGGTTGCCTACTGCGTAATCTTCACAGTCTCCGAGTTTACAATTTCCTTTAGCGTAACGAAGTCGCGTATGGACGCAAGTCGGTTCGGACTTCCGTCCACACTGTTCAAATTTTAAATAAATATAATGGAGGTAATAATCGGCCTTGATGCCTTATAAAGATTTTCAAATGCAATCGGTGAATATTCCAGAGATCATATTTCACTACGTTCTCGATTGATTTTTTTGGGCTTGTGGTTATAACATTTCAACCAGTGTCGTCTGTTCCACTCGTGCATGTTCGAAAAATTCAAATAGTTTTAATACTGAGGTTAAAAAATCCTGATACAACAATTCGATTGGATTACGCGTCGGCTATTCGCACATATATTATAGTTAACCAAATAAAATGAGTTTACAATGTCTACATACGTACGACATACACACGGTCGTGCTTCGGCCAGAATCACGAAACGAGAATATCAGCGCGTTAACATGCGGGAAAAAAATTATCGACGATGGATTCGCTCCTGTTACGTGTACCGCCTTAGCACGTAGCACCAGTGTGCTCTCGAAAGCAGTATTAGTTACTCCGACCGTAAGGTTGGTCCTAAGCGTTGGAGGCGGACCGAGGACATAGTTCATTGACTTTATTCGTTAACATCTATTTTTAGATTAGTGAAATATTGCACCGTTGTTGTTGTCAATTTGCATCTTAGTGTGGCTGTTATTTTGTTACTTGCGACATGTCATTCCGTCCACGACAATACATCCGGGTTCGTTTGGTAACAAAACAAAACAAAAATAAAAGACATCTTCAAAATATTCATTCTTCATCTTCAATATTTCTTCTTTCGTTTTCTCGCGTTGAGAATTCTTTATTTCATTTTTCCTGGGTTTCAGTACCTTGCTCGTAAATAACAGCTGTTTGTTTAAACAAAAACGAAGAAATGTTGTTAAAAATGAATATTTTCCTAAAGAATTTACGCAAAAGTAGTTACGCGAAGATTTAGTTCAATTGCACGATACAATCATACTTACGGACAGATTTCAAATATAATATAGAACAACAAACTATACTTTCTCATCTACGAGTTTCCTCCTAACTGAGATATTTGATGGTTCACGTACGCGAGGAATTTGCATTTCTAACGGCATGTATACGAGATTATAAGATTCATTGATTCAAACAGAATCCGCGGAATTGTATGGTTCAGAATTAAAAAAGCACTGTGGCGGGTGCACCTTTTTTTATTTACATTTTGCGCTAGTTTTGTTCATTGCTGGTCTGATGAAAAAATTATTGAGAAATTAGGAGGTCGTGCACACACATTACGAACAATGTACAAATACATGTAAATAATATGATAAATATCTGCAATTGCAGCGATTACGGTTGACTGCAATCAGCTCGGTGCATCTAGTTTGGCGCCAAAAGTATATAATCATTGCAGCAATTTTGTTTGTTGTCGGTGTATCCATCGTTGTATCAAAAGCATCTGATGATGAAATAAAACGGACACCAAACTACGCGGACGACATATTGAATGTTAAGTTGAATGCAGAAGGTACGTGGAAATTACGCTGATTATTAACTGAACGTGGATTTAAGGAATGGGTTTATCTCCTAAGTCCGTATAATATCCTTATAAAATCATATAATAATATGACGTAATTGCTATAAAAAAAGACTATAGCAATTATAATTCCTGGAGTCTGTGGTTTTGTTCGTAGATAAGACGAATGCTACAGGAACTCAACTTCCTTCAGATTGCGTTAGCAATATATGAAAACGAATATATTATACAGGAATAGCAGTCTTTCAAAATAATAAATTTCAAGATAAACGTTAAATGCGCCCAAATATAGGCAACTTCCGGAAACTCATATCAATAGGTCCCGCGTTTCGAGATTACAAAACAGTATCTAGAGGTGTAATAAGCATTCGGAAATAGATGCGCCGTGTGCACAGAATATACCTATATCTACGTACAGTAGAACCTCGATTACCCGGGAGCGAATCAACCGGCAATGAAATTATCCGGGATTATAGCGAATTGATTTTTTTTTTTTATGACCGAGATTTTTTTTTCGATAAATTATCAGTAATTTACGTGAAGATACTTTATAAGCAGAAAAAAATTGACGTGTTTTTTTTATGAAATTTTAATCCAATTATAAGCCATTATGACATTTCTAGTTTATTGTTATCGCAAAATCCACTGGTTATCGCGATACTGATTTGTACGACAGAAAAATTCTATACGACGACAAGCGGATACTATATCGGGCATTTCAACCATCTGGGTCATTTCTAGTCTCGATCATCTCCGTTAATCGAGGTTCCACTGTATAGTGTTCAGAGTAGTCGTTATAAATCATTGAAGAGCGCGCGTCAAACGGAAGTATGAATCGTCTAATTGAAAAATAAAGCGGGAAGTTCAAAATTGATTCGTCTTCAGGTTTTTTTTTTTTTTTCATTTCACCTGTTTCTCACAGCTGAAGTGTGAGACAAATGCGAAACTCAATTTTAATCATTACCACTTTTTTTCTTGCATTCTGTCTAGTAACGTTATTAGCTCACGCAGAGCGAATTTCATTTGCCTACAAAATTCATAGAAAGATATTGTAATATATCTCAAGACTATGCAGACAACAAACATAAAAGACATAGTTACAAATTCAATTCGTGCATCTTTGCAGATTTCTTTGTTCGCGTATAATTGCACTTAATTTCATCAGCAATGAATATTGATGATTAATTTAAGTTGTTTCCCAAACAATTTGAGTATCTGCAGCTAATTGAGCATGCATACATGCAGTTCGTCTAGTTCTCTATAAATATTCAACGTTTATAGTTGTTTTACAATCAACTGAATACTTCGTTGTTGGCTTAATAACGTAAACAATGTCAAACCCTCAGAGATTATTAACTATTCATCCCAAGTAATCATTGTTTGACGCTAATAACCGAGCTCCAAGGTTGTCTGATCCTAGTTATGAGTTAAAAACGGAAGCAACGAATTTCCTCGAAAATAATTATCTAGATAACTTCTCTATTCGCCAGTATGCTTTCTTTTGATTTTCATCATCAAGAATAGTCTGTTCTTCTAAGCGATCCAGTTAGAAGATGGCCTTATCTTGCACACGACAGTTTGTCTTATGTAGTTGAAAAGTGTTTGCAGTATACTTGTCATAATACAATAAAACCTCGATTATCTGGGATCATTTTGAATCAATTTCTATCTTCGACTGTTGAGTATTTTTTCAAAAAATGTTGAGTACCTAAAAATACTGAACAAACAAAGATTGACATGTGTTTTCAAAGAAAGTTTTATGTAGGGATAAGCTATTATTCTTATAATTTATTGTTCCCAAAAAATGACTCCCAACAATCCGGAGTTCGGAGTTCTACTGTATTTCTAAAAAAAAAAAATTACTTTTTTGTTTGTTATTCTTCAGTCTCTCACAAATGTTATCTTTTGTACGCAGATTGTAGAGGAACATACTAAAATTTTAAATCAAAATTCTAGTAAACCGTTAACGGTTTGGAGCGACCTTTAAATATCAAGATTAAGATCAAGACTTAATTTTTCTCCTGTATATTTTGACCTGAAATTTTAGTATGCTTCTCTACAATCTACAAAGAAAAGATAACATTAGTGAGAGACTGAAGAATAAGAGAAAACAAATTTTTGAGTTTTGAAATTTTCAAAATTTTTGAACGACTTCTAAAAAATGCTCAATTAAGTTGAAATTTGGAGAGGCTTCTTCAAATACATAAAACTAACGAATTTTAATGTCAGCTTAAAAACAAAGTCAAAACAATATTGTCACCCTGATACCCAGCAATAAAATTAATCAATCCATTCAACAAATTTCAAGCGATGACGTACCCAGCTGATAACAAAATAGGTTGAATTTCAACTTGACATAGTAAAGAAATCGGAAAGTATATAGTTATAAGACTGATAACTATGTATACCAGTACAGCAGTTCTGAGAGACATGTTAATTTTTATCTTATAATTAGCATAGTTGAAGTAATTATGACTTAGGTCGACTATATTATTTCTACACGATCGAACTCTTAATCTGAGTTTGAATGGAAAATTATTTATTTTTGCACTGCTTTTCACCAACCTAACTGATCTGGTATAAAGATGATGAAATATTGTTGAATTTATTGTTTGCAAAGACAAGAGTCGTTTCAACAATGAGAACACATCGATGTTCGATACTGGGCTTTTGGAGGAGACACGAGAGAAATGGATAGTCGTCAAGCACAATGCATCAATGCCATACAATCTCGATAAGCCAGATTTAATGGATCCGTCAATGGGACAGGCAGCAAAAATAAATGGACTGTTCAATAACATGGTGAGTTAATTTAAACTGATAATAAATCTGTGATGATAAGTGAAAGTATTTCTTCCATCTTATTACTTCAGACTTAACTATAAGCCTTTTTCTCTGTGATTACATTTTTATTTCACTTCAATTTATTTCTCCCATGTCTTTTAGACAAATGGATTTTTTATAGAGTGCGGAGCTTATGACGGTGAAACCAGAAGCAACACGCTGTTCTTTGAAAGACATTTGAACTGGTCCGGACTGCTTATAGAAGCTGACCCTGTGAACTTTGGCAAGATGTTGCATAAGAACCGGAGAGCAAATTTGTCTAATACTTGTCTTAGCACTAAGAAATACCCGATGGTTGTAAGCTACTCGTTTCTCATTTACCCTTTAGTTACAAGGCATCGGTTTTCTACTTAAATGTGCCTAACTTTCTGATCCCTCGATTCCAGGGGTCTTTTCTAATGGCTGATAACATCGGCCGATTACATGTGCCCCAAGAAGCGGGTGATAATGAACTTCAGTATTTAGAAAACACTCCGGACGTAGCTCACCACGGTGTACATGTAGAAGTGCAATGTCTGCCGTTGGCAACATATGTCGCAGCACTTAACGTCAAGCGAGTGGATTACTTCAGTCTAGATATCGAAGGATTGGAGCCTGAAGTTCTTCAGACAATTCCATTTGATTCGATAGACATAACAGTAAGGAGGTCAAGCGTTCGATTCAGTTGACTGAATGGATTTGAAATACTGTAGTTAAAAAAATGACCTATATTTCACAGACTCTCTCAGTTGAATTCAGCCACAATGAAAATAGTCGTGAGTATCTGACGACAATGATGGAAAAACGGGGGTATGAGGTCGCCGGCTTAGTCACACATCCCGACAACCTGGCGAATGATGTTATATTTGTTAAGAAAGGGTTCAAAAATACGTTGGAATGATAATTCATTCGACTGTGGAAGAAGAACTGAACGTGACTAGTAAAAGGTTGTGAACTAATCGCAAGAACCATCAGCTGAATTCTATAGTCACTAGTTTATAAGGAGCAGTTCCAAATTGCTATTCGGAATCCCGTATAATTATTCGAATAGTATTTTTGATAATTCATTTTCAATTCGAATCTCGATTTTTTCGTACACATAACATCAGCACGATTAGTACGAAAATTGTATTGACTTGATGCTTTATTGAAACCTCGAGGTAGCTGGAAATAAATTTCATCGCTACAGGCTTCCCAGTACCTATGATTGTCGGAAAAATTGAAATTATAAACATTCCCTAACATGCAGCTGGACTGGCAAATCATTACGACAATTGTAAAACAGGGTAAAAGAAAACCTTGCTTAGGTATATAATTAATTATTGTAATAGTTAGGTTGGTGCCAAAATATCGTTTATGAAAAATAATGACGATTGCCTTGTAAAAATGATGATGTGGTAATTCACACGTTGATATATAACTAGTTATTACACTTATTGTGAATGACAACCGATGTGTTGTACACGTAGCTTACTATTAAATAAGTTAACCGTATATTTTCGGCGACCGAACTCCTCGGTCCCAACAATGATAATTTAATTTAATTTTATGTAGTCAACTCAGTGAAAACCATACATCTTATCGTCAGTTATACCCGAATCATATAGCATATTAATATATTTACACAAATGTATTTGGTCATATGGTTTCGTACAATCCGCCTATAAATCACATTGTGCCTGTTGTACATTTTCATAAACCACTGTCGTATGTGGGAACTTTGAATATTAATATATTTCCGAATTTAAGTATATATCTATGGGGCATTCCACGAAATATGGATCAAAATGGGGAATGGATGTTTCCGATCTACTTGAAATTTTTTTCTGCAAAAGTACTGGTCAAAATTTTTTTCAGTCATTCACATCAGGGTATTGCTATTTCCAGACCGCCCATTTTATAAATTCTGACAAAATTCAGGAAATTCTAGGAAAATATAAAAAAAATTTTGAGCCCTGTTCGAAGATTGAGATTTTATCACCGCAAAAGTTGAATTCCAAGAATGATGAAAATCTCAAAAATTATTTCTGAAATGCATTTTTCATATGAAAATGAACAAGAAAGTTTCTGGTAACATGGGTCGAAAAAAAATATATTTATAAAGTTACAGAGAATTATATGAAATATTGAATACTTAATATTTAATATTTCACCTCATTCTCTGTAACTTTGTGAATATCATTTTCTCGACTCATATTATGAGGAAATTTCCTGTTCATTTGCATATGAAAAATGCATTCCAGAAATAATCTTTGACATTTTCTCATCATTCTTGAAATCCAACTTTTGCTACGATGAAATCTCCATCATTGAACAGGGCTCAAAATTTTTGTTACATTTTAGAATTTCTTGAATTTTTTAAGATTTTAGAAAATGGGCGGTCTCGAAAGAGCAATACTCCGACACAAATGACTGAAAAAAATTTAAATAAATCAGGGTTTTGTTTTTCGAACAGCACTTGTGCAGAAAAAAATTTGCAGTAGATCGGACACATCCATTTCCCATCTCATATATTTGTAGGTATATATATGCCCCATATATATGTTTATTGAAAAAATAGAGCGCTAATGTATAGTTAGTAGTTACGGAACCTCGTTTCGATCGAAATGTTATGTTACCTAGGAATGAGAACGAACGACTAAAGTATACCTTTTCAAACTCTATTTAGCAATTATTTTACTGACAGTATGCATACTAAAATAAGTCTAAGAGAGTTGTAAGTGTCCGTTTATAGGAGTAAAAGTGTAACGGATTGTCTGCAGTTTTGTATTATGAAAAGTATTGTCCTACACTGTAAGTTTGTGTACCTAATCGTCAGTAGGATGACCCCACTCACACCTCGCTAAGTAATCCTAAAACAAAAAAAAGTACTCGTTGAAGTTGTCGTGCGACAACTGAACTTAGAATAAGAGACTAAAGGCGCAGCCTGAATAAGTATTTTGTAAACCTCGATACGGTCAAAATGTAAGTCATTTTTGGTATGGCATCTAATGTATACGAGAAATATAATTCAGTGTAAACTTGAGGCTATTGGCTCGACGAATAATTGAATAATACAAATACCAAGTAGAATTCAAAAAACCGGGTAGAGGGGATCGTCTGAGGGACGGTTGACTTGTAAAGACCAGCATGGATATACATCCCGCGTTACAATACATAATTACAAATTGTATTTATATCCGTTTACCAATGACCTGCACCGGCCTTGCCCGTGAATAGACTCGTATTGCTAAGTAAATGTGGTATACACAGCGCAGATAGATACTCGCCCAGACCTAGTAATGCTCGATTGACTGATTTGTTTGAGCAAACATGAAGTCAGTTTCGCCGATAAATGATTGAGAAGAATTTGTCCGATTCAATTGATTATTTAATTATAGACTCACCCCCTCCTTTTATTTCTTCAACCTGAGCATATCGGTAAGGGCGACGATTATGGCCTAGCTGGGAGGACTCAGGTGAACATGCAAGGTCCGTGACTAAGAGTATATTTGATTATATAAAGATAAAAATGTATTGTTCAATTAGCTAATACGCTGTATTGTATCTTGTGTATCAAGGAATTAATACCAATAACGAATAATAACGAAAATATTTATATTATATCTGATGAATAATTGAATCTATAATATGTTTGTACAAATATCCATTCGCATTTTCAGTTCAACCCTTGTTTAAACTAGCATTCATGTACATTGTACACGCTTAAGCATGTATTTGCTCGAGAGTATTATGTCTCTCTTAAGGTGCTTCTGAAACGAATTCAATCGTAAATTAAATTATGTGATGCTAGACGTGAGATATTGTGAAATTATGGCCGATATCGTCCAGCTAATAGCTATAATTACGTATCCGTGGATAAGTTCTCCGCATCAGAATTTTGCTCGTTGTTATCATCGCCGTTCACTTCGAGATTGTAAAGAAACGAGTCGTTTTCGTACGTAGGAAAATAATACCTGCAAAGACGAACATGAATCAGGTTTTACTAGTTTCAGATCAAGTTGACGAGATCAAATTAAACTAATGCTTACTCTGGCTGATCCCAAACACGGCGACCAGGTAATTTGCAATGGAGTAACTTGCCCATGTGTTCTCCGAGGTCTTTCGCTGCTTCGTCACAAAAGATGCACTTCTTTTGTATGTTTATTTGTCTTCTTATAAAGTTCACGATTTTCACCTATTTGATTGATTATATAGATTGATTACAATGGCGATAGCCCAATGATTGTCATAAATAACGCTTCAAATCAAACTATGAAATGAATTTCGGGATCTCTCCCACTGAAGACTTGAAAGCTGATCATCAAAATGATTGATACTTCTCTTGGTAGTAACTTCTTCGACTTTTTCGAGAAATATAGTTCACAGTACCCGCTGATAGAAATCAAAATCCTTGGTGACATTCTCGAAGTTGAATTGATGCTCGTTTATCATGTGCTTGTGGATCTCAGTAAAGTCACTATTGTTGTATGGACAGAACAAACAGACTACATCAACATTCTCGCCGTCCCAATCCGACCATGCTTTTTCATCGTCTTCACTGCCGCTACTGAAGCCAGTTGGATCCTCAGAATCGCCAAGGTCGATCTATTTTGATCAAGAAACATAAACACGTGCTAGTATCAAAGAGAATCATGAGTGTTACAATGTTACAGACATAAATGGTTCAGAAAGATCCCAAATTCTTGGATTCCATGAGATTTCAAAATCTTTTATGAATTCTTGTGAAAAATTTCGTCAATTGCATCCAGAGTTTACTAGAATTTCGCCTACACCTCATGTAAATTCTCGAATTCATGCCAAAAATTGACAAAGTACATGGATTTTTCAGCATTTGGAAATTTCATTCGAAAGAGTCCACCAGATTTCACAAGTGGTTAATGCCTCCACTAGTTATGATTGATTAAATGAAGCATGCAGTCTATCAGATCTCAAATTCGTTACAGAAGAATATGAACCTGTGTTTGTTGCGAACTCTTGCCCGGCTCAAGGTAATTAATGACATAAAATTTGTCGTACTCCTTGTTAGCTGGATTTATTATTTTATGCATTTTTTTCCGCATGTGTTCTTTCAATGCAGTTCGATCTGTGAACACCCCTTCGCAGTATATGCAAATCAATCTGAAAGTATAAAAGACGGTATATAACTGTGAGTTGAGATTCTGGTTAAGATGCATGAACCTATTGTCTCTTAAACTGTGAGATTTTCAACTGCATAATTATACCCATACAATAAATTGGCATACTTTTCGATGTTGCTTTGTAGCTTGTCCAACAACTGATCAATGAATACTAAATTCTCTGGCCTCCCAAGTACCAGATGATGTTTCCTCAATAAATGATGTATATAATTACTACGAGAGCCAGAGAATTCAGTACGACAAAACATACACCCTCGTTTAAAGCTTGTATCCGATCTCTCCTTTGCTTGCTGAGCTAGAATCCATTCCTATGATAATAGTAAATACAAGATTGAGTTAGGTCTTTGCAGAGGAAACAATAACAATTAAAACAGCGCCGGTTTTCTATGTATTAAAGAACAGTTATTTATTCAGTATTTTTACCAGCTTTGCTTGCTGTATTTCTGAACGCAGAATTTTGTCTTCGGCTGTGCAATCGGAAAGTAGAAAATAGGCTTCATTTTTACTTGCTTTGCCGTCAGGAGTACAGTCCATCAACAACGTGGTACAGAATTGGGTCAATGGAGCCCCGCTGAATTTTACTCGCCAGTAGTATATGTAACTACATTTTTTTTCAAAGTGTGTATTAGATATGTTATTATTATTATTGACGTTTCGGGTATAAATGAATGAAACAAAAAGGGAAAGAGAAGAGAACGAAAAGGGAAGGAAAGAACAAGGAGTAAACAAATGCGAAACTAGTTTATATCCATGTATGGGGCATACCACGAAATATCGATCAAGATAGGAAAGAGATATTTCTGATCAACTCCAAATTTTCATCTGCCAAAATATCGGTCAAAAAACAAAGCCCTGATTTCAAAAAAAAAATTCCAATTATTCCTATCGGATCGTCGCTATTTCCAGACGACCCATTTTCTAAAATTTGAAAAAATTCTAGAAATTCTAGTAAAATATAACAAAATTTTTGAGCCTCTTTCAAAGATGGAGATTACATCACAGCAAAAGTTGGATATCGAGAATTATGAAAATTTCAAATATTATTTTTGGAATGCATTTTTCATATGAAAATGAACAGGAAAGTTCATATAATATGGGCCGAGAGAAATATATTCACAAAGTTAGAGAGAATAAGGTGAAATATTAAATATTAAGTTTTCAATATTCAATATTTCACACAATTCTCTGTAACTTTGTTAACATATTTTTTTCGACCCATGTTATCAGAAATTTTCTCGTTCATTTTCATATGAAAAGTGTTTTCCAAGTATAATTTATAAAATTCTTATCATTCTTGAAATCTAACTCTTGCTCTGATGAAATTTCCATTTTTAAACAGGGCTGAAAAATTTTGTTATATTTTCCTAGAATTTCCAAAACTTTTTCAGATTTTATAAAATGGGCGGTCTGGAAATAGCAATACTCTCATACGAATGACTGAACAAAATTCAAATAAATCAGGGCTTTGTTTTTCGACCAGTACTTTCGCAGAAAAAAATTTGGACTAAATTGGAAACATCAATTTCTCATCTTGACCGATACCTTGTGGAATGCCGCATATACATATATGTTTCCTCTACCTTTTAAGAGACGAGATTTTTTCCACGTCTCCAATAACGAGTCGATGCTTCTCAAAAATATGTGTCAACATCTGTTTCTGCTCGTTGGGCAGAGAGTAGCTGACTTCGCAGAGTAAACATTTTGTGTCCAAAGGCTCGTCGTCTAATCCAACGAACTGAGACTTACATTTTGACGAATCGGAGGTGGGAAATGAAAGCGGTCCAAACATATGAGACAATTTTTCTGAAGGAACAAATAGGCCTCAGAGAATTAACAACATCATCATCATAATACGTCGATACATATTCATAGCTGTTGTCTTCGGTAACAGATAATAATAAGACATTTTTTTACTGAGAGGAAGTTGCGTCTGAGGATTCACTCGAAGAATTGTTGTATATATGATCGAAAATACCAATTCAAGATTGATTCATTATTTTAGGTTATTAACCTGAAGCGATTGCATATTTATGATTTGAGGAATGGAATTTTACCGGAAGATGTAGCTCGTTCAGCCATGGAGATCGTGATTGTTTAAACTGATGGAATTAATACTTCAAATATTTCTTTAGACGTTATCAATGTGACAGTTAAAGCTCGTAGCAAAAAAATGACAGTGTGATTACAGCAAGTTGACACTCGACATAACCTAGAAGTATATTATGATATATGTATTCCATTGACGAGTTAACGGAGCAGCGTAGAGATTGAAGGTCCAAATTGAGTTTAACATCTTTCTTAATGAAATGAAATGAATTGAATAGAATAAAATAATTTGGATTTCAATCTTTGCGGCTTTTGCATTTTGTTTATAATGTAATATTCAGTCAACGCGCAACGCGTAACGGTTTGAATATTAGGTAGTTGGCGCGAGAGGGAGTTTGTAAAGCGCGCGCAATGACAACTAGAGATCAATAAAGCTGTGCGCCGGGATTCCCAGGAATTTTGCAAATAAAAAAAATACAAAATACGTCTTCTAAACAAACAATTGATGAAAAAACTTTTTCAAAAGTGTATAGTTTTTTTATACATTCTATGAGACTTCCCTCGTGAGTGAAAAAAAAAAAAAAAACAATCGAGTCTGGCATTATTTTTAGCGAAGTTATGAATTTTCGAAAAAAAAAACCTCACCCAAGTTTGTTCATGCAAATAACTCAACGAATTTTGCACTAATTGAAGAATGCTTTGGTACAAAAATCTAACCCCCTGAGAACAATCGACATGCAAAATTAAAAAATTGAAAAAATATCCGAGAGGTGACTGATCCACTTCATGCGGAATAGCCCATATCCAAAACTAGCATAAGATTTTTCTCATCTAATTTCAGAAATATAGGTATTTTCTGACTCACTACATCGTTCTCAATTCGATTAATAGTTACAAATTAATCGTTAATTCCCATGTATAATTTAATTAATGTGGCCCATAAAGTCAACACTGTAATAAATTGGAAATTAAATAGAATCTGTCCACCGCTGAATTTAACCAATACTCCCAGAAACCATAATACAGAATCATATTATACACGGGATATTATTTATATATACGAATATTTGTACCCAATCATTTGACTTTGTTGGAGAGATGTCTCAAATGAGACGAGGCACAATGCGACTTTGGTAAATGCGATAGCCTTTCAGCTCTGGATTGATATGCTCTTCCAATCACCAGTCGGATTTGGTGTCAGCTTTTATTTAATTTCTCGCTTATCGTTAGAACAGATTACTTTATTCTCAGTTTATATTAACCAAAAAAATTCAGCAGTACCTTCGAATTGTAATAACATAACAGACGCTAGCTTGACACCATCTCTGCAATTTATTGAATCGTAGCTAGGTTACATTCCTAAGACTAGTTTCATATAATATCTTGAAGAAAACGAGGATATATTACGCAGAAGAAAAAAAAATCCTCACCAAAGCTTCTGTAAATTTTTCTAAAACTGGTAAAGCTATACGGTTATTTCTATTTTTCAGAACCGCTGTGGCGCACTCATGCTAAGCCTAGCAATTCATACATGCGGAATTACTTATCGGACCGGGATGATTACTTGTATTTTTTTCATAAAGAATTTATAGCTTCCGAACAAAGAAAAAAAAAAATGTTATACTTTCCAGAATAATTTTTTACACATTCTTTAAATAATTTATTTGACTAATTTGGCCACCGTTGTTGCAACAATTTTATGAAAAAAATTTCACTGATTACTTTGATCCTTCTCCTACAAATACGTTGCAAAAAAAAATTATGGGATGATTGCCGTTCATGAGTAAAATGTTCAAACGTCCCCTCGCGCAACTTTCTCTATGCATCTTTCTCTATGATTAGCAGATTCTTAGTCGTATTGAGAATAGAACAAATCGTATCGGAGTTCTTCGAATTTGAGACTGTTAAAAAGTGTCTAACCTTTATTTTCACTACTATGTATGATTTATTTATTGCTTTTTTTTTGTCAGTAGTGCACAAATAAGTTGTGGATATTGCAAACATCAGCGAACATCGTAAATATTATTATTAACAGATAGGCGAAAGCACGCATTATTAAGCTGAGCACAGGTCAAAAGGATGAAAACAGTCAATCAAATCATTATCGCATGGATTAGCAACGGGATTAAGTTTATAAGTCGTTATGTTAGGTCAATATGGTTAAAAATTCTGAGACGTAATAAGATCCAGCATATAAGTAATATTAATTAATTTTTCCTTGTATTATCGAAATGTAGATTATGTTCAGTGAAAATAATTCAGGAATAACAATTGTCTGGATATTTTATAATTCTTCGCTCTCATCTTGAAAAGGAGGGCAAGTATATCCCGGTTAGGAATTTTCTTCCGGTTCCATAATTGGGGCACAATATGTTCCATTCTTTCAAATGGGATCACTATAAATCGGATGAGCTGCAGACTTCTTTACAGTATAATTGATTTTTTATTGATTTACTTGCAAAATGAATTATCTTCGATTCAGAAAATGATAATTGAGACACTAATTACCCCGGTACTGCTTTCGATGAATTCATACTCGATATATTTCGAAACAAAGTGTCTTGATGCTCCAAGAAAATGTATTTTGCTGAAGATGAGACTATAATGCATGATTCTGATATACTTATGCCTTATAATGCAAATTCGGATTGCATTTTAATGCCTTGTATTCAACACTTACAATTATTATAATTCAACGAACACTGTCTATTTTCTTGGAATTCATTAATATATATGCATTCTGAGACTTGGACTGCTTAGCATTTCGCTATTATCCGTGTAGAATACGAAATTCACGTTAGCTCGTGCGAGGTGGTACTTTGAATATCAAAAGTCGATCAGCTGGATCAGCCATATCGACTAAAAGTCGATATACGTTCTTGGGTAAGATTATTTTTCAGGTGTACGAGCCTCAAGGATATTTAGATTTATTTAATAAAAGAAGAGAAATAATTTTTCTCAAATGACTGGTAGGCTGTGAAAAAATATTCCATTTATTCAATTTTTTCAAAATTGCAAATAGTTTCGATGGACGATGCGACCTGTAGCCTGCATCAATCGCATTTTTTTCGATGGACCCAATTCAGGTAAGGCAAAGCTCCATATAATCTAATCTATTTATAATAATTTATAATGATGTCTAAAAATACAAGTAATCAGTTTAAAAATAAAAGAAAAAAAATGAGTCAATAGAGTATTTCTTCAAAACGTACCAGAAATTTGAAAAAAGAATTACTGTGGCTATTCATTCGAAAGCTTATCTATTCAATCAGTTTTTCATTTGTCTGGTGATTTTATTCATAATTTATCTTGTCTATGACTCTTGGAGTATCAATACACATACCACATGCTTTTGTGTCGAATTTTAAGAATTTCGAAATTAACTGAACTGTAAAATTTTGTATATTCGCGAGACGATCCTCATAAATATTCATCATTCAATGAAATGAGGAAAAATGTTTCGGGATTTATATATGAATAATGAATAAGTCAATCAGGTTTCACGACTGAATTGCGAATTATTATTTTCAACAACTGAATTATTTTGTAGGGTTGCGTCCTTGTACCGACATGCGAAGCACTTGCATATAGCAACTCTCTGGAATAGGCTTTCATTCTTTCAATTTACCGAAATATACTTGTACAAATCGGCCTGCTTTACATGGGTTTTGCAAACTGCCATGAATTGATCTGTTTTTACATTCAACATTTTTTAAATAGGAAGAGGTCTTCCGATTCATCGAATGATTGTTCGAGAAGCAATTTGACAATCGACGCAGAATGAAATGATTCTATACCGGGGATAATAAATTTCAAGAATTTGACGTACATACAATAACTGCTGACTTTAACGTATAAATATTTACTGCAATTAAAAATTTCATGACCCCAAGCAAAAACAGATCGTCTCGGGGAAATTTGCAAAACTCATGTAACGCCGATTTCTTTAGTTTTTTTTTTTTCTTTTTTTTTCTTATAAATCGATAGAATAAAGTTCGATTCCAGAGAGTTATATAGCAGGTGCTCCATATTTTGGTACAAGAAAACACTTACGCGAGCCAATGCCCGGGCTGATGCAGAAATGTGAAAATAAACAAGGTAATATATAGGCAATATTATAAGCAGTACGAATACGGTGTGAAAAGAAAGTTGAAGTTGGTTCGCCATTTGCAGTTACCAATAAGTTATTACCTAGTAGGATTTCAGTGAGTATCATTTTTCTGTCTTGATTAATGTTCGATTCCCATGATCTCATAAAAATACAATTCAATCATTAAACGTTGCCGCAATTATACCAGAAACAACATTTAATGTTTTCCCAAATCTATATGGATTCCAATATACCTGAAAAATTGCACAACAAATTGAGATCACTTCTTCGAGGCTGAGGAAAAATTACGCCTTTTCTTGATCGGTTCGTAGTGAGATATACCGTTAGAGACATTCCTGATTCATTATAGTATAATCCACTAAATTCGTACGTGTATCTTAAACCTTGTGAGCGCTGTACACCATCGAACGAATCAGTATCAATATCAATACATTACTAATTACATCAACTATCTGGCACAAAAGAAGAAAATTTTGGAGAAAAACAAAAACACTTTCTGAATCAAATGACCGAAAATTTAATTTCTCACGTACCCATATCGATTCTTACCTGTCCGGAACGAGAGAGTAAATGGATATCAGATCGTGGGTATAACCCCGATTTCAGCAATATACATTCCATAATACCCTGAATACTGTGAGGATAGAATTTTGATGAGCTAAGTGGGATTTTGTTCACTTAAGCGATATCTACGCTCTTGGAAATCCCAGGCTACACGTCATTGCAGAATATAATCGAATAATAACAGATACGTATTTTTGCAATGTAATTAACCTCGACGGGTTGAACTTATAATCAATCTATGCAGGGAACCATATCACAAGTTCAGAAATATGCAACGTACGAAGAATTTTACCGAAGCCAAAGAGCTATCAACAGTCCTGTCGCGTTTTTCGAAAGTATGGCATAAGTATGATGTAGCTGTTATGATCTGGTTATCATTTTTTTAGATATCTTGTCTCAGTATAAATAGATCAGAATTACATCCCCGAAGTCAGTTCGATTCAATCCCTACAGGAGCTAACTCTGCTAGATTACGAACTTCACTGTTGAGAAGAAAGACTTCTTTGGTAAGGTTCAGACCATATTACTAATAACGAATAAATAATCAATAACCACGTACGTCTCGTGTAGCAAAAAAAAAAAAAACTAACATGAGAGCGATATACCTTTGGGTTGTTTCACATGAAATATATATCATCATGAATCCCTTGACCACTCTAAAATTTGACGTCGATGTGATTCGGTCTCGGGCATCTGTTATACTCACGATACGTAAGGTGTAGATTGAAAAAATTAGAAATTGATGTTTTGGGGTTTCAACTGATAATTATGATCAAAATCAGAATGCAGTCAATCACAAATATATGGGACGACGGGGAAGTAGTTCTGTTTGAAGTTTGAGGAGGTATAGTTTCCTCATTTGAATAATAATATCATATCGGTTTTGCCTAGAATATTGGTTGGCCGTAATCGGAAAATAGAATGCAAAATATGCGAAGTAGCATCATTGATCGTGATCTGTTTCTGGTCATTCTGTGAGAAACAAAAGCATTTGACCATTTATTTCTCAGAATTTTCATCAAAATTCTGAATGCAGATAAAGTGGACTGGTTATGCACTACTTTACAAAAAACGAAACTTTCGATTCGATGTTTACGTCAGTGGTGCGTATAGACAGCTGAATCGAAAAATTCGTAACTTCTTTCGCAATTCTGTTAGAGTGAAAAATGATGTCGCGAACTCGCGACTTTTTAAAATTTCAGACACAATGCTCTAAGCTATTAGCATTTTCAATTTGTTGCTCTCAGTGCGCACTGAAGGCAGCAAATCGAAAACGTTAGCACTCATCAACAACTGTAACTTAAATGCCATACGGTGAAAAAATGTATCACTAGATTTAATCCTTTATTTTTATTTCACTGGAAATCGACCCACCACGGGCTAGTCACTGCTAGTCTTGTACTTTTGACCCAACCCTAACTTGATTAGCTGTAGGATCTGTGAGTGGTCAACCAAAACCTTATGTAGTCTGAAAACTATTAATTTCACGATTTTTGGGTAAAGGAAAATTAGTCTTGAAATTTCACAAGGTATCTACCCTTATGAAATGGACGTGCGCGCAAAAAGAATCACCCGGTATGTTTTTAATTCTAATGTTTCAGATCAGACATCACGCAATGGCCAAAATAATGATGAAACTCTTGACGGCTCTTTTCATCGTTGCCGTCGTATTCGCATTTGTGAGAACGGCAGATGCGTGCATTGCGAATGGAAACGGGGTTGGTATAAACATAAAATTCAATCAGCAAAATCCTCTCAACTAATCAGTATTGAGCTTGTACGATAATTAACGAATGTTCTTATAATGAGAAATCGATCAAATAATTTCCTTAAACTGATGTGGAATTGATTCGTAATTTGGTATGGTTCTAGTGTCAGCCAGATGGAAGCCAGGGAAATTGCTGTAGCAGGTATTGTCACAAGGAACCGGGCTGGGTAGCTGGCTACTGCAGATAGAAAGTCCCTCAATGTGGGAAGATGAGGTCCATGATCCGAGTGAAAAGCCGCTCCGCTCGATGCACTGATGTAGGACCATCCAAACACAACTATTCTTCCCTTTTACTTGCGCGACATTCTTATTGTGAAAATGGTTTTCATTTTCGATGAATGAAATAAAATTGTAATTGAAATATTCACGAGTTGTCAATGTCGACGTAATCAATCTTTTCCTTATGCCTACAATGTCTACTTGGATCCAATTTGCCTCGGGGTGTAAGAATTTTGTGGGACATATATATGTATGCGCGAAACATATATGTAAGGGAAGAGTGGCATGAAAGAGCCAAGTTTTGAAAGAGCCATTATCATTTACGCGTCAGTTTTTGAACGAATCATGCATGTATTATTATTTTAAGATAGTAACACTTGCTAGATGTCACCCACAAAAATTTGACCGTTTATCGAAAATAAACGGCGTCGATACAACGTATTGAAGATTTTGTCGTCAAAAAGTAAGTTTCTGAGTTCATTTTATTTGTTTTCTCACGTCTATACGTACACATTGGGTCAATCAAAGTGTCGCACCTAAGTTATGCAACTGAACATACACCTTCATTTAAGTTGGCAATACAAATTTGACTTGAGAGCCCCCGCGACGGAGAGCTGCGGAAAAACGAAGCTCGTATCGCTTCATCTGTCAAAACGTCAATTGAAATTAATTTCTTGATCTTAACCACAAATTGACATAACCTGATATGGCACAGATGATCAGTAAAATTCGGTTTCTCTGAAAAAAACGTGATATTTGCGAGTTGTACAAGGATTAAAAGGTTGATTCGGGTATATCCAAGAAGCTGCAAGAGCATTCGAATTATTTTTAAAGATGATAATTCCGTTACGATATTTGCCGCATTTTTCCACTCTCTTTGTGTGGGTTGATTACGTTTCTTGAAATTGAGAAGAAGAAGCAGAAGTTATAACGTGGCAGTGAGATGCGACACCCGTAACGTTGTGTTCAAAATCATCACAATAAAACGAACGCATACAAGATTTGAATAACACATTTATTCATCCAATACGCCGATAACAATCCTCGAGATAAGTATGCTTCACAGCTAAGCAGTTCTTTGTGTAGAGTCGCAGTAATAAGGAAGTCAGTGAAAGTTAATAAATGTATTTATTGTAAGCTACACAGAACAGCGTCTGTGAGCCAAGCCACAACGTGAAGATGAACATAGACTAAAAATAAACAAAACATACTAGATGTGTGTGTGTCTCTTATGACTAGATAGATTGCTCTGTTGATAACATAACATCCCTCCTCAATCTATGCCTTACCATCTAGTAGAACTAAGTATATTAGGTAAGTACTTTATTTCAATCTTAATTATTAAACTTATTTTTATTTTTTTAATTCTTATGAATGAACTCACTTTATTTGTCTTAATCCTAGATTGTATCTATGTTTGGTGAATTGTTCACCAGTCAAGTTTTTGGTCAAAATGTCAGCGACCTGTTCCTTAGTGCCTATATATTCAACTGACACCAGTTTCTCTTTTACCAGATTGCGTATCAGATTGAATTTAACATCAATATGTTTAAGTCTTTTATGTTCCCATTTCTTTGTTAAGTTAATACTTGACTGATTGTCCTCAAAGATGGTAAACATTGTTTTTGCATAACCAAAGTCCTCAAGCACATTTGATAGCCAAATCCCTTCTCGTGCTGCTTCAGCAAGTGATACATATTCCGCTTCAGTTGAAGACACTGCTACTGTTGCTTGCTTCTTGGTGCTCCAACATACTGTTGCGCCGAATACTTTAAAAAGAAATCCTGAGGTTGATTTTCTATCACTCAAGTCTCCAGCCCAATCAGAGTCTGCATAACCGATAAGTTTTACATCGTTAGCTTTGTCAAAGAACAATTCGTAGTTGAGTGTTCCTTTTATGTATCTTAAAATTCTTTTCAGATTTTTCCAGAGTTCTTCAGTAGGATTACTCTGTTGACGACTGCATATATTTACGGATGCGCTTAGATCCGGACGTGTAGCTAGCATTACATACATCAGACAGCCTATTAATTCTCGTATAGGCTTGATTACAGTAGGCGATGATGCTTCGCTTCCTAGCTTGATCGACGTTGGATCCATCGGCGTTTTATCCATTGGTGTTTTTGATTCTTTGCACTCAAGCATTTCAAATCGTTTAAGCAGCGCCTGTAAATAGTTGTTTTGATTCAAATAAAGCCCTTCTTTATTTCTTCTTATGTTTATTCCTAGAAAATGTTTTAAGTCTCCCATATCTTGCATTTCAAATTTTCTTTTCAGATTGTTTTTCAGGTTTTCAATTTCTTCTTTGTCATCTCCAGCTATTATCATGTCGTCAACGTAGAGGATGAGGTAAGTAGTTTTTCCTTCAGTAGATTTCGTATAAAGACAAGGATCATATTTCGATTGTCTTAGTTTCTGTCCTTTTATGAATTCATCGAAGGTTTTATTCCAGCAGAACGGTGCCTGTTTCAATCCGTATAGTGATTTATTTAATTTGCATACAAGATCGTTGTTTCCTTCTAATCCTTCCGGTTGTTTCATGTAAATATTCTCGTCAATACTTCCATGTAGAAAAGCTGACTTTACATCCATTTGATGAACTTGCAGATTCCTGTAATTTATGATAGCAAGCAATATTCTAATCGTGGTTAGTCTAGCAACTGGTGCGTAGGTTTCTTCGTAATCAAAACCTTCGATTTGCATAAATCATCGTGCTACTAGTCTAGCTTTGAATTTGATTGGTTCTCCGTTTCCATCTCTTTTGATTTTAAATACCCATTTACTGTCGATTAGTCTGGTATTTTTCTCCCTTTTAACTAGTGTCCATGTCTGATTGCGTTCCAGAGCATTGATTTCATTATCAATTGCTTCTTTCCAATATTTGTAATCTGGTCTGGATTTTGCGTCTTCAAGACTTTGTGGTACTTCATCAATGAATGATTCGACACTGCATGCCAGATGATCCACCTCATAATCTGCAAGATGTGAAGGTACTCTTTTCGCTCGTTGACTTTGTCTTACAGAAGCCTCCTCATTTCTGTCGGGTTGTTGATTTGGATCGGTCCGTTCCACTACTTCATTCCTCTCTGATTCTATTTCTTCTTCTGTCTCGTCCTGTAGATTCGTTTCTTGTATTTCTTTGTCATTCTCTTCTCCTTCGAAGTCCATTTCGATTTCTTTTTCTTTCTTATCTTTTTCATGTAGGTTTGAGATATTTTTATCTTCAATGAACTTCACATCTCTGGCCCTGATAATTTTCCTTGTTGTTGGATTCCACAGTCGATATCCATTATGTGTATATCCAACCATTATATTAGCGTCACCTCGAGGATCAAATTTCCCTTTAACTTTTTCTTTTGGGATGTGACGATATACTACACAGCCGAATATCCTTAAATTTTTTAAATTCGGTTTTCTTTCGTAGAACATCTCAGCTGGTGTTGCCTTGACCTTAAGAGCTGATGTTGGACTTCTGTTCAACAGGTACGTCGCGCAGAGTATGGCTTCTCCCCACATTTCCTTCTCCAGTTTAGACTCGGCGATCATTGCTCGACTTTTCTCTAACAATGTTCTATTAAGTCTTTCGGCTACTCCATTTAGCTCAGGAGTATAGGGAATGGTATTCTGTACTTGAATTCCCTTGGCTATGCAAAAATTTTCAAATTCTTTTGAAAAATACTCTCCTCCGTTGTCACAACATAGCGCCGACAAACTGGTACCAAAATGTGCAGTTACGCTAGCTTCAAATATCCTAAAACATTCAAAGACTTCACTTTTATGTTTTATCAAATAAACAACAGCAAAATGTGTATAATCATCCATAAACGTTACGAAAAATCTTTTGTTATCGTAAGTTGATGGTTTTACTGGTCCACAGACATCACTATGAATAAGTTCTAGTGGTCTTTCAGTTTGACTATCTCTCTTCTTATTGAAAGGTAGTTTAGTTATCTTACTCTCTATACAGATTTCACATATGTTACTTGTGTCAATGTTTTCAACATCTAGACCTTCGACCATGTTGTTGGATAGCTTCTTCAAGTTTCTACAACTCAAATGACCTAAGCGTTTATGCCAGAGATCGGCGGACTGTGTGCTATTACATACGTTAGCTTCTACTTCCCTGAGTATTTCAAACTCAATTTCATACAAATTGTTTACTCTTTTTCCGAGAGCTATTTGCTTAGAACCTTTTTCAATAATTGCTCGATCACTCTCAAAAATGACTTTAATTCCAGATTGAACTAGTCGCTGAACTGAAAGTACAGGGTGTCCAATAGGAAGTTGCTAAAACTAAATAAGTGTCTCTTCCCTCCATCAATTCAAGAGGGGTCCCTTTTTCTAAGGCGTATACCTGAGGCCCCGCAGTTTCATTCCAGCCGTGGTTGAAGCAAGTACGCGCGCGTCAAAATGAGTGAGCTCACCACGAAAGAAAAAGTATATCTTATTGAGTGCTTCTTCTCGAGGGGAAAAATTTATAGTAATGCGTATAGAGGGTTTCGTACTAAGTTTGGAACTCATAGAGTCGCCAGCGAAAACACTCTGAAAAGGTAAGAATTTAATATTTATTCATATTCATCTATCACACAACTTGTGTTTCACTTCAATTAAACTGTATTGCAGTAATTTTACGTCAATTTTTGTAGGATAATCGATAACTTCGTGGAGTATGGTACACTCCAGGACCGTAGACACGAGTTGCCAGGTCCATCTGTTACGGTGACTACACCAGACAAGACCAACGAAGTTGAGAATTATTTCAAGCAAAATCCAAATGATTCGATTCGGAAAGCTGCTCAAGCATTAAAAATAAGCAAATCATCATTACACAACATTTTGAAATATTTTTTAAAGTTTCATCCGTATAAAATAAGCACTAATCAACTGTTAACTGAACATGCCAAGACGACACGCATCGAATTTTGTAACACTATTACGGGAATGTTTGAAGCCGAAGAACTTAATGAGAAATTGATTATTTATTCCGATGAAGCACATTTTTGGATGAATGGGTACGTCAACAAGCAAAATTACCGGTTTTGGGGAACGGAAAATCCCAACATATCGCTAGCGAAGTCCCTTCATCCACAGAAAGTAACGGCATGGGCAGCGATTTCAGTAAAAGGAATTTATTTGCAATTCTTGGAATCTACGGTAACAGGAGCGAGTTACAAACAGCTTTTGGAAACGAAATTCTTCCCTTATGCAAAAAAGAGGGGACTGGTTAAAAAATTTTATTTCATGCAAGATGGAGCGACGCCGCACCGGACTCATGAGGTGTTTGAAGCTATTCATCGCGTATATGGGACTCGAGTAATCGGTCTGGGGTACCCTAAATTTGCTCAAGGCGGACTAGAATGGCCTCCATACTCACCGGACCTGGACCCTTGTGATTTTTTCTTGTGGGGTTACATTAAAGATCGTTGTTACGCTAAAAACCCCAGCACAGTCGAAGAACTGATCGCGGCCATCCAGGAAGTGGTTCGCGGCATTACGAACGATATGTTAGACAAAGTTTTTCACAGTTTTCAAAAGAGAATTGATTTTTGTGCACAATCTAACGGTTCGCACTTCGAAAATATCTATCATTAATCACTGTCATTTTTCATTATTTTTGTAAAATATAATACGTTGACATAAAAAATATTTGACTGGGTTTCATTTATGTGCGTTTAAAACTGCAGAGTTTCCACTATTTAAAGCAATTTGGCTTTTCTGATTCTGTGCACGTGTTTTGAAATGACAGCCGATTAGTTTCAGCAACTTTCTATTGGACACCCTGTAAGTTATGTCTTAAATCTTTAAGGTACAAGACATCTTTGATATCAGCTGATTTACATTTCTTATCAGCAGTTAGCTGAACTTTAATGTCACCTATCTTGTTTGTACTTAAATATTCTTTGGACTTAGCTACGCAAACCTTGATGGGTTTTTCCAGCTCTCGTACATCTTTCAGATATTGAAGATCATTCACCATGTGATCTGTAGCAGCAGAATCGATGTACCATTTCACTCTGTTGTTGTCCTTCAGATAGTGTTGTCGTGCTGTCGATAAAGCCTGAGCTTGCGTTGAGAAGGCGACGTGATCCTCGTCCTCTTCATCACTGTTGTCATCAGACTCGTAGAGATCAGTGTGATTGGCATATCTCTGGTTCTGACTCCTGCAGTCTGATCTGTGATGTCCATATCGACGCCTCTTACGAAGAGTGACACGTTTGAAATGTCTTACGAAAACTGACCCATTTCGACTAACCACGAAAACAGTCTCATTTCAGAAGTTCGGACGAAAACTGTCGCGTTTGGATTTTCACCACGAAAACAGCCTCATTTCAGAAGTTCGGACGAAAACTGTCGCGTTTGGATTTTCACCACGAAAACAAGCACATCTCAATTCTCTCGCCGAAAACTGATTCGTTAAAATGTTCGCCACGAAAAAAAGCATGTTTCAGCGAAACTAATTTTTCAGGCGGAAGATAATTTATTTATTACAGGCATACTTCATTACTGGACTAGTTATGGTTTCAACCAAAATATAAAAGTCACGATGATAAGAATATACATTCATTTTTGTATATTCATTCATTTAAATACATTCATTTTTTAATACTGATAACTATAAAAAATTTGACCGATTTGTGACCTTTTTCGCGGTGAAAAACTTCAAGTGACTTTCTTCGCCGAATAAAAGCGATTTGTTACCTTTTTCGCGGTGAGAAACTTCAAGTGACTTTCTTCGCCGAATAAAAGCGATTTGTTACCTTTTTCGCGGTGAGAAACTTCAAGTGTCTTTCTTCGTCAGAAAAAATGTCAATGGGTCAGTTTTCGTAAGACATTTCAAACGTGTCACTCTTCGTAAGAGGCGTCGATATCTTCCACACTTGTGACATTTGGTTGCTGGTCCTCTCCATTGATTTGGATTTGGTTGTTTCTCGTCGTATCTCTGTACATACTGTTTCTGTTTATCGTCATTTCTCGGTACATACTGTTTCTTCTGGTAACCTTTCTTCTGATGACTGTAGAAAGCTGCAGAGGTATCTGCTGAGCCATTCTCGTCATTTTGGTTCATCCTTTTCATTTCTTGGTCCAAGAGTTTTCCTTTCACGAACTCGAGAGTTAATTTCTCAGGATCCAATGTTTCCATCGCAGTGAAAAAGTATAATAGACTAAAAATAAACAAAACATACTAGATGTGTGTGTGTCTCTTATGACTAGATAGATTGCTCTGTTGATAACATAACACTTTGGACCATCTTCTATGAGTCGTCTTTCAATAGATCGGTAAACTTCCATATATGTTTTTCATTTTATAGAAAATCAGCATCGTCAAATTTGGTATCCTGTCCCAGTGAAGATTTCTATTCCTATACGTATTATAACGTCTTCAATGCGTCGTTTTTCAATGTATTGTTTGCTGAGTTATTATCTACTTCCAGATCAAGAGTAGCTGTGATCTTTAATGTTTCGTCTGGCAATGGAGTAATTTTAAATACGGAAAAATCGTTGCTAAAAAAATTTCACCCAAAGCCCCACTAAATAAAATTTAGCTTGGTCAAGTCAGTTCTACGAGCTTTATGAGACTTTGCTGATGCTGATACCTTGAGATGAAATTGTCTTACGATTACGAAATCCATGCATTTCAATTCGATTGATTCGCTGTGCTAATAAAGTTAACAAAACTAAGCTCATAATAATAAGTGTAAATGAAGAAGAAATAAATCAAGTGACCACTATTTGAGTTTTTATATGTTACTTAATTTCAATTACCATTTTAAATAATTTTTCAAAGTTGTATAAGCTATTCGTTTTATTTTTAGTCAACGCAAAACCTTTTAAAATCGCAACCATGGGCTCCATAGGTCTTCGTTGTTGAGTCTCAGAATCATGGATGGTTCAAGATTTCATCAAATGCTATGATAATCGAATCTAATAATTTTTTTACAGCAGAAGACTTCAAGATTTATTGAACACAACCGAAGAAATGAAAATAAAAAAATTATCACAAATAAATTAAGCGACCTCTATTTGAGTTACTTTGTTACTTCTATTGAATATTATCATTTTAAATAATCTCTCAGCGTACCAATAAAACGAATGCAATAAGGTATCTTATTAACACAATTTTATTGTATAAACATATTGAAAACGAAACATTGAATATAAACTATAAATAACACTAAAATTGAGGCCCATCAGAATTACTGGAATATTGTGTTATTGAATGATTATGTCTTTCAAGAACATATTGACGAATTCTTTGATGTGATACTTTTGGTCACTTAGATTTTTTCATGTAGTGACTCTATCGTTCGTATACTTTACATTCATAACATGTGAATTTATCAGACAAGAAGAGCCAAAACGTTACAGGTGTCGCATCTCACTGCCACGTTATAATTTCTGCTTCTTCTTCTCAATTTCCAGAAACGTAATCAACCCACACAAAGAGAGTGGAAAAATGCGGCAAATATCGTAACGGAATTATCATCTTTAAAAATAATTCGAATGCTCTTGCAGCTTCTTGGATATACCCGCATCAACCTTTTAATCCTTGTACAACTCGCAAATATCACGTTTTTCTTCAGAGAAACCGAATTTTACTGATCATCTGTGCCATATCAGGTTATGTCAATTTGTGGTTAAGATCAAGAAATTATTTGTCAATTGACGTTTTGACAGATGAAGCGATACGAGCTTCGTTTTTCCGCAGCTCTCCGTCGCGGGGGCTCTCAAGTCAAATTTGTATTGCCAACTTAAATGAAGGTGTATGTTCAGTTGCATAACTTAGGTGCGACACTTTGATTGACCCTATGTGTACATACAATAACTGCTGAATTTAACGTATAAATATTTAGGGGAAGTTGGGGCGGAACGGCCAGGGGGGGCTAAATGGCCCACAAAAAAAAAAAATTGACTCATTCGCATTTTCGCATCATGGGGGACCGTACGAAACAGTATGCAATGGGATTCCGCTGACAGTCATCAAAAATTTTCAGGGTGGGGCTAAACGGCCAACTCAAAAAAAAGTTACGCAACGGCATTTTCACGACAAGGTGAGTGAGATAGCGCTATATGCAACGTAGTTCCACCGAAAACGATGCAAGACCGAAAAATCGAGGTAAAATTTAATTATTTTCTTATTTATAAAAAAAAAATTATTTTCATTTTAAATTTTTATTTTGTTCATGGCGACTTTGCCGCACCCTTTCGGTTTTGCATCGTTTTCAGTGGAATTACTTTGCATATAGCGCTATCTCACTCACCTTGACGTGAAAATACGGTTGCGTAACTTTTTTTTGAGTTGCCCGTTTAGCCCCACCCTGAAAACTTTTGATGACTGTCAGCGGAATCCCATTGCATACCGTTTCGTACGGCCCCCCATGATGCAAAAATGAGAATAAGTCAATTTTTTTTTGGTGGGCCATTTAGCCCCCCCTGGCCGTTCCGCCCCACCTTCCCCTACTGCAATTTTAAATTTCATGACCCCAAGCAAAAACAGATCGTCTCGGGGAAATTTGCAAAACTCATGTAACGCCGATTTCTTTAGTTTTTTTTTTTTTTTTTTCTTATAAATCGATAGAATAAAGTTCGATTCCAGAGAGTTATATAGCAGGTGCTCCATATTTTGGTACAAGAAAACACTTACGCGAGCCAATGCCCGGGCTGATGCAGAAATGTGAAAATAAACAAGGTAATATATAGGCAATATTATAAGCAGTACGAATACGGTGTGAAAAGAAAGTTGAAGTTGGTTCGCCATTTGCAGTTACCAATAAGTTATTACCTAGTAGGATTTCAGTGAGTATCATTTTTCTGTCTTGATTAATGTTCGATTCCCATGATCTCATAAAAATACAATTCAATCATTAAACGTTGCCGCAATTATACCAGAAACAACATTTAATGTTTTCCCAAATCTATATGGATTCCAATATACCTGAAAAATTGCACAACAAATTGAGATCACTTCTTCGAGGCTGAGGAAAAATTACGCCTTTTCTTGATCGGTTCGTAGTGAGATATACCGTTAGAGACATTCCTGATTCATTATAGTATAATCCACTAAATTCGTACGTGTATCTTAAACCTTGTGAGCGCTGTACACCATCGAACGAATCAGTATCAATATCAATACATTACCAATTACATCAACTATCTGGCAAAAAAGAAGAAAATTTTGGAGAAAAACAAAAACACTTTCTGAATCGAATGACCGAAAATTTAATTTCTCACGTACCTATATCGATTCTTACCTGTCTGGAACGAGAGAGTAAATGGATATCAGATCGTGGCTATAACCCCGATTTCAGCAATATACATTCCATAATACCCTGAATACTGTGAGGATAGAATTTTGATGAGCTAAGTGGGATTTTGTTCACTTAAGCGATATCTACGCTCTTGGAAATCCCAGGCTACACGTCATTGCAGAATATAATCGAATAATAACAGATACGTATTTTTGCAATGTAATTAACCTCGACGGGTTGAACTTATAATCAATCTATGCAGGGAACCATATCACAAGTTCAGAAATATGCAACGTACGAAGAATTTTACCGAAGCCAAAGAGCTATCAACAGTTCTGTCGCGTTTTTCGAAAGTATGGCATAAGTATGATGTAGCTGTTATGATCTGGTTATCATTTTTTTAGATATCTTGTCTCAGTATAAATAGATCAGAATTACATCCCCGAAGTCAGTTCGATTCAATCCCTACAGGAGCTAACTCTGCTAGATTACGAACTTCACTGTTGAGAAGAAAGACTTCTTTGGTAAGGTTCAGACCATATTACTAATAACGAATAAGTAATTAATAATTGAAGTGGCACACTGGAGAAAAAAAAGTACTCATACTTGAAATTACGGCCGAAATATCCAGTAATAAAGAAAATATCATGTTTCGGTGGATGGGCTAATGATCGACTCAATTCTCAGCGAACGGAAAGTCAAACCGAAAGAAAAGTTCCAAACGACTTTATTATTGCATATGAAAGCTATCCATTCAGACATCGAGTTGGAACATTGACATTAAATATAATTATAATTTTCATTCTATCCCGCAGAATTTGTTTCTGGTCATTCTGTGAGAAACAAAAGCATTTGCCCACTTATTTCTCAGAATTTTGATGAAAATTCTGAATGCAGATAAAGTGGACTGGTTATGCACTACTTTACAAAAAACGAAACTTTCGATTCGATGTTTACGTCAGTGGTGCGTATAGACAGCTGAATCGAAAAATTCGTAACTTCTTTCGCAATTCTGTTAGAGTGAAAAATGATATCGCGATCTCGCAACTTTATAAAATTTCAGACACAATGCTCTAAGCTATTAGCATTTTCAATTAGTTGCTCTCAGTGCGCACTGAAGGCAGCAAATCGAAAACGTTAGCACTCATCAACAACTGTAACTTAAATGCCATACGGTGAAAAAATGTATCACCAGATTTAATCCTTTATTTTTATTTCACTGGAAATCGACCCACCACGGGCTAGTCACTGCTAGTCTTGTACTTTCGACCCAACCCTAACTTGATTAGCTGTAGGATCTGTGAGTGGTCAACCAAAACCTTCTGTAGTCTGAAAACTATTAATTTCACGATTTTTGGGTAAAGGAAAATTAGTCTTGAAATTTCACAAGGTATCTACCCTTATGAAATGGACGTGCGCGCAAAAAGAATCACCCGGTATGTTTTTAATTCTAATGTTTCAGATCAGACATCACGCAATGGCCAAAATAATGATGAGACTCTTGACGGCTCTTTTCATCGTTGCCGTCATATTCGCATTTGTGAGAACGGCAGATGCGTGCATTGCGAATGGAAACGGGGTTGGTATAGACATAAAATTCAATAAGCAAAATCCTCTCAACTAATCAGTATTGAGCTTGTACGATAATGATTAACGAATGTTCTTATAATGAGAAATCGATCAAATAATTTCCTTAAACTGATGTGGAATTGATTCGTAATTTGGTATGGTTCTAGTGTCAGCCAGATGGAAGCCAGGGAAATTGCTGTAGCAGGTATTGTCACAAGGAACCGGGCTGGGTAGCTGGCTACTGCAGATAGAAAGTCCCTCAATGTGGGAAGATGAGGTCCATAATCCGAGTGAAAAGCCGCTCCGCTCGATGCACTGATGTAGGACCATCCAAACACAACTATTCTTCCCTTTTACTTGCGCGACATTCTTATTGTGAAAATGGTTTTCATTTTCGATGAATGAAATAAAATTGTAATTGAAATATTCACGAGTTGTCAATGTCGACGTAATCAATCTTTTCCTTATGCCTACAATGTCTACTTGGATCCAATTTGCCTCGGGGTGTAAGAATTTTGTGGGACATATATATGTATGCGCGAAACATATATGTACCTACAGTGGTTGCCAATTTCTGAAATAAATGTAGATAATATACCGAGATGAAAACTTGATACTATACAGTTGACTGCGCATGGGCGAGTTTTGTCGTCTGCTAAAGCAGGCTGACCATCCTGAGTTTGAGCTGTCAAATTTTGTTTTTCGCGGTGATGCAATTGATAGGCATTTTTAAGATTAGAATCTCAATTACTTGCGATAATAATTCGGAAATGCTTGGAAAACTGAACGAACCGTTGAAATTTATTCCGAACAGCTGATTGCTTATGCTTCGGACTCGATAACGTCATAACCTCGATTGACTACTTTAGGCGTGAGAGGCTGACAGCTCTAGCTTCATTTCTTGCAAGTTGGCACCCATGCCTTGCAGGTTAATAAATATCATCGCGGAACGATCTGACCGACCAATAAAATTGAATTATTCGGCGCATGCGCGGTCGACTGTGTAGTATCAAGTTTTCCTCTCGGTATATAATTGAACGAAGATATTAAGAATTGAACGAAGGGCTGCATGCTTTTGGATTTTTGAAAAACGAAGAGCATGTTGCCTTTCATACAATTACTACTTATCGCTGATATTAATTTCACGCATCAATCGAACATTCTTTCGTTGAGAAAATAGGTTTGAAAAATATTATGTTTGTGTCGATGTGTGTAGTACGGTGAAAACCCGCTACGTGGCACCATGTAGTGTTTAATTTCCCCTAATTGACGTAAAACAAGAAAAAAACCAAAAAAATAAACCACAAGTACTGATTTTTTTTCCTCCGTCATATAGATCCAGACACAGACCGAAAACGGCGCTCATACAATCCCAGAAAGGACGGTATAGTAGTATGACGAATGTGTGTTGGAAAAAATCGTATAGACACAGATTCAAACCAGCATCAAAATCCGGAAATGATTTTTTGACATGATTTGACATAACTTGACATGACATTTCTAGCAGAGCACTTACACGCTTTGCGTGACCTCCAGCTCTGGCTACTGCTTTCAGCTTCATCTGGTGCACCCCTACTGGATAACAGCTCAATACATAGGTAAGTATTGTCAGTCTGACGTTCTTGCCCCGCGTATTAGTTACCCTGATATAGATCTATACTTACCTTATTATTCATAAGTGATATTCGATTATTCTTGGCCTTGACGTAATAATAACCACAACTTGACCAAGGAAAGATTACTGCGATCTTTCTGGAACTGAAATAAAACTGTCATTATGATCTAATCTGACGCATTCTTTTGCGTAATTGATATGCCCTTTATATGCATGCATGCGAAATTACCCAATAAGTTGCGAAATGGGAAATCCGCTGTTCGATATAACCAGAATAAGACTGGTAGTACTAGTGCAGATATTTTCACTTCCACTTTCCCTGTGCTATATTTAAAAAGCTGATAATGTTCCCGTTGAATTTACGTAATTCGCCATAGATCTTTTTTCCAAATCGTTATCGACGCTCCTCATGGCATGGCTCCTGGATCAGCTATTATTCCCCTGATAAATATTGCGAAAATCTAATGCCGTGCGTATCTATTGAAACGCAATGTTTACAAAATCAATAAAAATAATGATGGAATAATATAGCACCAATCTGACTTGGTTATAATATATAGGGTTTACTGAACGTGAGTTGTAAAAGATAACCAAAAATAAATCATTGAGCTTGTCTCACAATCAGATCAAAGTAGCAATATATGTAGAGAGTGGTCTTTCCTCATTGGCAATATGTAATATAATTATTGCGCTCCTATATGAAAACTAGTCGTGCTAGTTTTGCCAGATAGATTACCGATTAACGTAATGTTATGCATGTCGGTATGTGGGGGGATTCCGCGTGAAATTGCCATTCTGCGAGGCCAAATATTAGAAATTTCTCTGAATTTTACAATGTTATTCTATATGCACTCGTAACACCGATACCTATTTTTACATTTTTCTCTTTGCTCGATATTATCTAATCTTTTCAGTTAGTCAAAAACTTACTATACGAAATACTACTATACGAAAAAAACTACCTCGAATTTATTCAAAGGAAGATTAAGTACGCTGATTCTGAAAAAAAAACGGAAGCTGCAAGAATGGACATTTTTCACGTATGGTTGCGTTTGGCTTTTAATTCCTTGGAAAAATTGAGACATTTCAAATCATCAAAGCAAGTGACAGAATTACGAGATTTTCCAAAACGATCTTCTTCTTAACACATAAACTGGAAATTAATCGGGAATTTTCTTTTCCTTTTCATATCAATTCATTTGAAAAATATATGTTATCTGGTTAGTCCGATTTTCGGGTACTTGAATACTCGAAACTGCTTAACCTTCCGGAAAAAATAAGATCAGAAACTTCGTAATTTTCTGAGGGATCCGAAAGAGAATAAGCACACAAGAATAAATGTGAACTTTTTCGTGTAGGCCGACGTATTCTTGTTCAGAAAAATCGTACCATAACAATTTTTTCTTTTTTATTTAGGGTATTTCTTAGCAAATCAAAAAACACAAAAATCGTATGGGCTTGTTATCTGTGTATAGGATAACAAGACGAACCAAAAATGCTGAGCTTTGCGGAATAAAAAATTTCGCACGAAATTCCAAACAGATATAATTATTCTCGCGCGTTGACGTAGTAGCTCTCCTCCTCAGCTGTCTTGAGGAAAACTATTGACAATATTGAAGCAGAAACCGGCCCGTGATGTAATATATTCCTATTGGAGAAATCTCAGGCATTGCCGGTCATTAGCCTAATTGACATATGCGGAGAAGAGGGATAAAAAAAAATCATGATGACGTGGGTAATATGTACAAGCAATCGAGATAAGATGTGGGTAAAAAGTACAAATTTATTTGCCAACTTTATCTTTCGTGATTTGTGTTAGATTTTTTAACTTCATTACCATAATAGGTGTACCTGTGTATAGTCATAGCAAAATAAAGATTAAATGAAGATGAAAACAACAACAATGATCATGTCATCTTATTTTATCTTATCTCATCTGAACTTTGGGAGTCTAATGGCAAATTCGTGATCAGCGACTAAAAGACCCTCAGGTACCATATATAGCAATTAGTATACGAAAATCAGACTAGTTATGGGCTTTGGACTACTTTAAGGTACTATTTTTTCTCGACTGACCTTGGATACATGACCAGTGACCATAAAAGCCTTATAGTACTAATTTTCATCAAAATCCAAATGTATTTAGTTTTTCTTGGGCATATTCAATACGCCAAATATGATTTTTACAAATCTGATTTTAGATTCGTGATCTACAGCAACCCAAAAAAATCTGATGTTACCAATTTTCATTCGAATCTCTATATCCATTCTCAAGATATTATCATTTTTATATTATTGTTCAGAATTTTGCTATTTAAATAATTTGAAAAGTACTGAACCAATCGAAACCAAAATCTAATTACTTCTAAGTTTGGGAGAACCGCGTTGGTTGAGACCAAAATGATTGAAATCCAGTAACTTGTTCTCCAGATATCGTCGGGCAAAAAATTGATCATATGCGTACACTAAGCCCAGCTGATTCTATCCCGCCTTAAGATATGCAGCTGAAGATACATCTTCATTAACTGGCAATACTCTGAGTAATAGCTAACTCGAGAGCCCCCGCGACGGAGCAAAGCTCGCGTCGCTTTATCTGTCACCCATCTGTCAAAATGTCAATTTACATAACCAGAAAATGCGTAAATCATTTCTCTGAAGATCCCATAACTTTAAGAGGTGCAAACGATTGTCAAAATCCAGTACTCCCGAAGATGATGTAATTTCTGGAAAATGTTATAATACATATATACTTTCATTTCACGCTCGCAAAAACGCCGGCATAAAAAAGGCATTTTGCGCCCACTACATAAAAAAACTTATTAGAACATTGTTCAACGAAAGAAGTTTTGGTCTGAATTTCAGTCAAATCGGTTCGACGGTTCGTCGGAAATTTTAATAACAACAAACACGCGCATTGACCCATGTGATTGGAAATTATAGAAAAAATTTCCGAAAATATATTTTTATGCCGAAGAGTTATATTTCGCAGTTATTCTCGTTTCGACGTTTTTTGCTATGGCAAATTTATAAGACAGTTCGTTTTCCGAACGGTCGTGCTTGAAAACCGGCGTCTAGAAAGTTTACAGATAGTTTGACTCGAATTGAAGGAGACTAGGGAAAAAGTAGCCCTTTCTTTTAGTCGTTTTATATTGGGATAGGTATTGTAACGTATCAGGCTGGCTCCGAGGAAGGATCGGCGCGCGCACACCCTTACGCGGTAGACAACGACCGGCGTGACGTCAAATTCTAGTATAAATAGAGGACAGCTGACTAGCTTCGGCAGCAATTGTCGCCTGTCGGGGCACATTGGCTCACTATCATATCGTTATAAGCATTTATCGCCTGTCGGGATAACTTGGCTCATTATTTCATTTCTTTGTTAGGCATAATCGTTTCAAGGCCACCTTGAAACGATTCCCTTTAGCGTCAAATCAAATTTCTCGTAGAGTATCGCCTGTCGGGATATCTCATACTTAAAAATTTAGCAAATCGCCTAACGCGGCATAATACCGAAATATTAGAATAATCGCCTGTCGGGATATTCGTAAAACTTAGAAAAATTAGAATCACAGACTTAGAATAAAATCAGAAAAGCTAGAATTAAAGAATTTAGAATTAGACTATTATTTTTGTAATATTATTTTTGTATTTTATTTTTCTTTTCAAACAAAACATTGTTAAAATAAAACCAGAATTTTTGTAAACTTGAAATTTTACTCGATCAAACCAAAACAGTACAAAAACTGGGTTTAGGTGCACAGGTGTCTTCACTAGCAGTAAAACGCTCGTGTTTGCCGCTCTGAACACTCTCAACTCCAGCTTTTTCACTTCCTTTTGCATAAAACATAACATAAAATCTAGGAGATCGAATCTAGATGCACTGGCGTCTTCATTAGCCTTAACACGCTCATGTTTGCCGCTCAGAACATTCTCGATTTCGATAAACAGGATAAATTTCCTAATTTATTTCTGTTAGTAACAGATATTTTCTTCTGTTGAGCTACTGCTTTTGTCCCCCTAAGTGGCGATACAAGTTGGTAGCGAAGCTAGAGTTTGTCGCAACACTAAATAAATAAATAACCGCCTCGAACAACTAAAATCAATTAATGCAACAACACGCCCTGCTTTCAGATTTCAAAAATCGTCTTATTTAATTCTATTAAATAATCCGAAAAGTTGCAGTATATGTATACACGGAGAAAAAAAATGGGAGATTCTCCCATTTTCGCATAGGGAAAATTCCTATGTTGACATACTAAAAATTCCTATGTGATTATAGGAGAAATTACTATGTTACATGGGAGAAATTCCTATAAATTATAGGTATTTTTACCATTTTCTCATGGGAAAAAGTCCCATTTTTTTTTCTCCGTGTACCCTTGGAATAATACTCCTAATTCACAGTAATCTATTGAGTTCACAAGTGCTACGACGTGTATCCCATACCATGGACCATTGTACATTATCGCACAAATTAGTGCTTGAATCAATATATGACTAATGATATCAACTATCTGGCACAAAAGAACAAAATTATGGAGAAAAAACAAAAAACCGTTTTTAAATGAAATGACCGAAAATTCAATTCTACACGTATACTTATACTTATACATATATCATAATTCTTAACTCCCCGAAACGAGATAATGAATAAAAATCAGATCGTCGCTATGACCTCGATGTAAGAATAATATACATTCCATAATACCCTAAATATGTGACGATATAATCTTAATTAGCCAACTGGGATTTTGTTTACTGAAGTGATATCTACACTTTTAGAAATCCCGGGTTATCCGCGCAACACGCCGATATGGAATATAAACAAATGATAACAGATACGTATTTTTCGAATGTATTTAACCTCGCCGGGTGAACTTATAATCAATATATATATGGGTAATTCCATACCAAATCGACCACTTCTGAACTCGACCCCTTTCGATTTGGCTGAAACTTTGTTATCTTTTTCTACCCCACTAAAGACGGTCCTCATAATTTTTTCAAATTTTTCTACCCAACCCAAAAAAAGTCGCTCTTTTTTTTTCAAACAGCCATAACTTCTTCAAAAATTGACTAATCGGGATGTTTTTTTTTCCAAAATTTTCGTCTTGGAATGTCCTTTCCAAAGAAAAATACAAATAAACTTTCAGATGTCAAGTTCTATGGAATATCTGACTTTTTTGAGAAAAATCGTCAGTTTTTCGAAGTTCGCCATTTTTAATTTTTTTTTTTTTTTGATTCCCAAAAAAACCTTGATTCATTCTGTGAATAATGCCACTAGGTCCGGAGTGGGCCGACTTTTCCTTCTATTTTTTTTTTCTGAGGGAAAAAAAATGTTCATTTTTTCTCAATTGTTCATTTTTTCGATTTTACAAGCCTTCGTTTTACAATCTTTCTACAAGCTTCGTTTTCAAAATCGAAAAAATTAACAATTAAAAAAAATTTAAAGTTTGTTTTCCTTAAAAAAAAAATAGAAGGAAAAGTCGGCCCACTCTGGACCTAGTGGCATTATTCACAGAATGAATCAAAGTTTTTTTGGGAATCAAAAAAGAAAAAATTAAAAATGGCGAACTTCGAAAAACTGACGATTTTTCTCAAAAAAGTCAGATATTTCATAAAACTTGACATCTGAAAGTTTATTTGTATTTTTCTTTGGAAAGGGCATTCCAAAACAAAAATTTTGAAAGAAAAAACATCCCGATTAGTCAATTTTTGAAGAAGTTATGGCTGTTTGAAAAAAAAAGAGCGACTTTTTTTGGGTTGGGTAAAAAAATTTGAAAAAATTATGAGGACCGTCGTTAGTGGGGTAGAAAAAGATAAAAAAGTTTCAGCCAAATCGAAAGGGGTCGGGTTCAGAAGTGGTCGATTTGGCATGGAATGACCCATATACACAGTACCATCACAAGTTTCTAAACACGCAGGATAAGGCGGTTTATCTTCAAAGCTATTATAGATATATTGTCGCTTCTTACGAAAAGTAGCACATTTCAGATTTCTTACGAAGGCTAGAATGTTTTGATATTTACCGGGGAGAGTAGCACGTTTCAGTTTTTACCACGAAAACTAGCACGGTTCAAATTGCACAAAGAAAGAAGAAAAGAAGGAAATGAAAATTGGAAGGGGCAAGGAGATCCCAGTCAATCAAAAAGAATGAAAAAGAATTGAAAATTCTCAATTTGGATGAATTCCGTTCCTCAATTCTCACAATGGAATTAGAAAGAATTCAGCTTATTCATGGTATTTATATTCATGAAATGAGAATGTTGTTAGCACACAGAGAAAAGAATTAAGGATCTCAGTTTAGGATACGATTAGGATTGCCCAGAGGATTTGGAAAAAAAATGCACCCTCGAGATTCGAACCGAGGACCTTCCTGTTACAAGTCCTGTAGCTGGATCCTTGAAATCATTCGATAAATTTTCGTACGCAGAATTCGCTTCTTGGGCAATCATGTGATAGTTTCAAAGAAAATCAACGTCACGATTCGCCGGAAAACGAATTTCGCATACGAAAATTTTTCATTTTTTGAACGGAACTGTTTTTATTTTTTTTCCTCCAGAATAACATAATGAAAATTGATCAAGATGAATGACGCATTCATTGCGACCTCTATGTTGAGTATAATCGACTTAAATTCGACTTCGAATTACGAATTGAAGCGAATTCACAATTCGAAACGCATTCGTTCGACTGATAATAAATCCAATGAATAGAATTCGAACGAAACGAGAATAGAAATGTGTCGTGCCCAATTCGAGTTCCCAGCAAAACGGGATTGGAAGATGGCTTGATGAATAATTTTCAATTTGTTTCCAATTCTTTTTGCTGTACTGCGAAGCGATACGTAAAACACGAAGTGCGCCACAGCGTTGGAGAGAAAAAATGGTTTTCATGAAAAACATAAGAATTTTTTGCAAAATGAAATTTTTATTTTGAAATCAATTCGTGGCGAAAGCCGAAACATGCTAGTGTTCGTAAGAAATCTGAAACGTGATACTCCTAGTGAGAAGCGTCGTTCTATCTGGAAAAAAAAACTTTATCGCAAAAACGCGACGTGATAGCTGCTATACAGGGCCGTCGAGAGGGGGGTGGGAAAGGGGGGAATTCCCCCGGGCCCGGGTTTTCAAATGGGGCCCGGAAATTCGGAACATTGAATATTTTTTCTAATTTTTTATCGTTGAAGTATGAAAAAATATATTTCAAATTGAAACATTTTGTTTGTGGAATAATTTGGTAGATGTATGTACTTTGGATCCCCGGGCCCGTGATTTCTCTCGACGGCCCTGCTGCTATAATCTGGATACCATTTCTTCCGACGTCTTAGCTTCGAATATAAATACGTCGGAATTGGATGATAAAAGACAGTTCAATTTGATCTATCCAGCAGCACTCCGCAAGCTCACTTACTTCGCTGATTAAACCAACGATTTCGTTGGTAAGTATCAAACGATAGACTAAGAACAAAAACGACCCATTTTTTGAATTCACTTCGCTGCTGTTTTGCCATATTCTTTACTTGAAAAATTGGACACATTCGAAACAAGACGGAAAAGACAGTTTCTTTTTTCACAGTACTTTTCATCGCCGTATAAACCAATATAATTACTCGAAATACTACAATTACTGCAATTAACATCTTTTTATTCGCATTTCTTTATAAAACAATTTTCTATTTTTCATAAATTGTTTTTTTTTTTTCATAGAAACAAACGTTCAAATCAAACGAGGTGTGGCCCATTATCTTAACCCGAAATCCTGTGAATTGCACATTTTTCTAGTGAGCCGTTTTCTAGATCATTAGGCGAATTCAGATTTTCAGATTCTGAAAGTCAATAATAAATATTTTTTAATACAGAAACGTACTGAATACAGAATATAGTAATCAGATTGAACCCGAAAAAACGTTATCTTTAATTCGGAAGTTTCAAAAAAAAAATTGGCACTATCTTTCAAGTACACGTCTTTCTATAATTCAACTAAGTAGTCGATTCATTCAATTATTGAGAATGATTGGAAAAATTGTGCCTACGGAACGTACGCATAACGATTGCAGTCGTATTAAAAGAGTCCAGATACTTCTATCAACTGACCAGCTCTTGTATCAATTGAATTCGCAGTTATGTCAACTAATTGTTCAGAATTACATTTGACCATCTTTCTTGTTGCAAATAAATTTCCAGTTGAATAACTGCTGAAACTCATTCAATGTAACTAAATATCTATCAACTAAATGGGTTAGGCATATTTAACCACTTTTTTTCTCAGTGTAGCAAAAGTCACTTTTCTACCGAAATCATAATACTTTTCTTATCACCATAGGTGATTAAAAGCGAAAAAGTAATACCTATCTGAAAATATGGCAGATATATTTAATAGTCGAGAAACTATTGCGCTTCCTACATCAACTGATGATGTACACAATTCCCAGCGAAATAGAATTTCATCTCGTCCACGTGAGCCGCCAGACACAATATTCTCTATACTCTATATTAAATTTGTACATGTTTCAGTTAAAATATCGCACAATGGCCAAACTAATGTCAAGAATCTTAACTACTCTTTTCATCGCTGCCTTCATATTCGCATTCGTTGGAACAGCGACTGCAGACTGTATCCAATACCCAAATGGGAATCAGGCATGCAGAGACTATGTGCCCACGATTGAAGACCTGGTGGCCAGCGCTGGCGCAACGCTGCACGGAGAAAAAATTATGATTCGGGCTCTTATACTTGGTATAGTGATTTCGATGTATTCCGCACTTTGAGTTCCAAAGCTATGCGTATAAGATGATATCCTACAAACGGGAATCGTAGTGGCTTCAAAGATAGTAGGTTGCAAACGATAGTACAGTAGTATAAGAAATGGACTAACATTACTGACGAAACCTATCATGACGTGAAGTTGATAGTTGAAATAACAAGTACATAAGTATAATATATAAGTCAGCACTTATATCAAGGCGAAACATTTGTTTCTTCCATTAATGTAACGGCATCGTTCTACCCACAATATACAATATAGTTGTAATTTCTATGCGCCTTATTTTCTCTATTCGTATACGCGGTATGGTACGACCCAATATTATATATGCGTCTCATGCCGACTTTATGAAAATCGTTACTATACAGAGAATACGTATATTCGCTATGCATTTCAGCAAGGTTCAACATCGTGTTCTATATTGTAGAACATGAATCCTCAAATTTTTACATAGTGGTGGGGAATGGACCCACATCCTGTTATGTCCTGTGCCATTTCAGTCAGCTTCGAACTAGTATTGTGGTGTCGCGAAGAGTTTCAACATCGTTAGTTTACAAAATCAGCTTTAAACAGAATCAACGTATGTTATACAATAGCTTTAAGACACCAATCGATTCGTAATTACCGACTCCTAAATGAACGTGCCTCATATGACGAATATACCTGTGGTCCGTAAAAAATCGTAAATCTCTGTGAAGAACCGAAAGCGATCTGTTTCAAAGACCTATCATTCCTGAACAAACAGTCTATTTCTCATGTCACCAGTTGGGTAGTTGTAAGGGAAAATGGAATAACCAAGGGCTCTATCATAATAATTCCAGATGAAGAAGGACCGCAATTTTATGATGTGCAATTAATATTTATAAACAAAGAAAATATGATTGTCATTATTACTAAAAAAAAACTGCTGGATCGTTTTTTTGATGCACATACCCAATCATATAAAATTATCGATATAAATGCACACGAATGGGTATGTCTGCATCAAAAAGATTTAGCCGGCGCGGTTTGTTCCATATAAAAACATTTTGAGCGATGGTTACACGTATACATCGCGAAACTGTAAATGTTAATTTTTTAATTCAAAAATAATAAAAGAAGTATTATTTACCTCAAATATTCGAATTATTACTATCGACAAAAAAAAAAGAAAACCCCCCACCTGTAGATTGGGGGATACCGAGGAAAATTGTGACAGAGGTGAGTTGTGACGAAGCCGATTATCTCTGAACCGATGACAGTTAGCGAGCTGGCAATAGGTTCAGAGAAGATCTGCTTTGTCACAACTCACCTCTGTTACAAACCTCCCCGGTCTCCTCCAGTATAGATTATTACATTCGTATTTGGATTTTCTCCATATCGGTATAATTTGTTACATTGATTTAGTATGTTTCATTGATCTACTATATGAGAGCACCTCTCATACTGATTATGGTACGGATGATTATACTTCGGAAAGACACACTATCATAATGGATGAATGTATCTACTTTACGATGAATCTACGCTTGTGATAACTAGAGGCTTAACCAACGCTACATTAACCTTGTAGAGCTCTGCAGAAAGTATGACAACTTCAACTATACTGGTTTTTCTTGAGTTCACTACTCTTTAAAATGAAGACTTTAACACGATAGGAATTTCTTCACCATTACTTATGATTATAACTGCTAGAATGTGCACTGCGATAAAGAATGAGAATCATTATCATATTTGCGGAATATATCGTTTTTAATATACCTAGTAGTAATAGTTACTATACAATTGTGACATATTTTGGTATAATTCTTGCTCCGTGTGGAATGATAACAACGTATGAGCCTTGGGCCGTTGGTCACTTTCAGGCGTCGGCAACTAGGCTGCTACCAGAGCTGGCCCAATGGTCCTCAGACATTTTTTGGAAAAACCATTTTTTATTTCAATTTTTGAACTTTTGGATTTTCAAATTTCCTATTTTTTTTTCTCAATCTTTCAATCAAACTCTCTTTTTTCAATTTCTCGTCGAAAATGGGATATTGAAAAAGAAACATTTAAATAAGAGAATTTAAAAATTATGAAATTGAAATAAAAAAAACCGTTTTTGGAAAAAATGGCTGTGGAACTTTCAATCCTACTTTTGACCAGGAATTACCCTGTGAACGATTCGTCACGAATTCTGGATCACCCTGTATATGTATAATAGTAAATTCATTATCAATGCTTATTGTAGTATAATATATTTTATTATATCACTAATTATGATACCTAACGCCCTAATATTTCCAAAGGTAGATCATGCACTCCATGTATCTGATTATAAAAATACTTGAGAACAAAATACTGGATATTTTCTTTGTGTTGAGATTAATTACTTATAAAATATTCATGAAAACTAAGTCTAAGAACTCATAGTTTACTAATGTAAACGTGCTTTAAACATGTAATATCCGGGTGCGCAGCGACATGCGCAGTCAAAAAGAAAGAATAGTCAGCTAGTCAGCAAAGAAGTCAGCAAAAAAAGTAATAAGACGAATCTATCTTTATTAATCAAAGAGAATATAATCCAAGTCAATGAAATATAAAAGAAGGAAGAGTGAATTTCATTGAAACAAGTTATAACAACATAAGAAATAAGGTACGTTAAAAATAAGACGAAGTATGTACTAAATAAAATGTACGCCCACGTGCAAACCCACGCCATGCAACATGCATATCCAACTGTTTTGTTCTAATGTTACAGACGCCTTATATTCCCTATATTCCTTTATAAACAAAAGTATCAAACTAATAAATAAATAAGAAATAAACGGATTCACATTCACTCTCAATACCCACACGAAACCCACAACACTTTGACTAATTCCGAAAATATGTTTTTGACTTTATGTATTGCGATGAATTTTAATGGAGTTTATCTACAGAAGTACGTATGCATAAATTTTATACGAAACTAAATGAATTTAAAAATAGCAATTCTGAATTTTGGGTACCTCTAAATGTTGAGAAACGTCTGACACTGCAAGCTGATTACAAAAATCAATCTTCAATGAAGAACCACAACTATTGTTAGAAAACTATACTACCGTGATTAATTGGATGCACCCAAACCGGGTTAGAGTTTATTAATTAATTTCAAAACAGCGCATAGACACAAAATATATCTTAGAATATTATACGTTGAAAATATGTATGATATATTCAATTATTCAATTCAATATTCAATTCAATGTTTTCTTCCCGCAAACTGGACATTGAAACTGAATAATTAAAATTTCGGATAAATCAAATCATCATTCGGACGATTAATTGACGTTCCGGATAAACCAAATCATCATTCGAGTGATTGACGTTTCGGATGACTGACGTTTGGATAATCGACGCTCTACTGTATGGGGCTCGTCCGTAAACCAATTTTTCGGCGAGAGCGATGATTTTAGCACGCCATCGTCTCACCTTAGTCAATGACTCCAGCTTGCCGCCGGCCTACGGCTCAAGCGTGCTGAAATCCTCAATCTGACCGGAAAAGTCTTAGTTTACGGGTATGCCACATAAAGTACTTTTCTACGCCTTTTGTTGTGGACGTAGAATGCCGGTGTTATTTTAAGCCCACAAAAGGACGTGTAAAATAGGCATTTTACAACCGCTACATCAAGAAGTACTTTATTGTCGTTCGGCTTCGTAGACTGTGCCTTCTGAATGCCTCTTATCCTCTAAATCCCGAAAAGGTCGTTTATTGCGGCCACTCACCTCCTTGCACGCCTTCGATTCGCTTCCCAAATTTTGCTTCTCCGCATAAATATTTCAGAAAAAACGGGACTTGAAAATTTGAGTCAGGCGCAATACTCACCTGCACTTGGGATGGTGCAATCATAAACATTTTCATAATATGATAATTATTTGCAAAATCTTGGTTGAGAATGGTGATATGTAGTGGCTTTGAATTGCCCCGATCGACGGTTTAGAAATAAAACAAAATTCTACCGTAAAGATAACTTGAACTAATATGCCTTATTCTACATACATACCTGTATATGTAAAGGTAAAGGAATGCGATATACATACTCCGACAATAATAATCCGTGCTCGTCAATTGTAATATTATTTTATTTTTTCATACGCCAAATCAAAAAAAAACAACAGTTTTCACAAAAATAATATCATGGGAATGAAAGGAAATCTATCGTGGGTGGATGGTCCTGCATCAGTGTGACGAGCTGGGCAGCTTTTCTCCCGTATTAAGGACCTAACTTCCACGCGTTGACGGGTTCTCTACTTGCAGTAGCCAGCTACCCAGCCGGGCTGCTTGTGACAGAAGCCACTACAACAATTGCCCTGACTTCCATCTGGCTGACACTAGAATCGTGCAGAAAAAGCAGGCGTTCGGTTAGATATATGTGACGAATATTGTCTTGGGTAGAGAATAGATGTATCGAGTCGACGGATTGTCACGATAGTCGGGCGAAAGTACCTCATCGACTTGTTATTATGAGAGCATTTGTAATTATCGTGCAATTTCGAAATGAATAGTTAGCAGATCACTCATCATTAAATATCATATTATTACTAACCCCATCTCGGTTCTTGATACAGGCAGTCGCTGTTCCAACGAATGCGAATATGAAGGCAGCGATGAAAAGAGTAGTTAAGATTCTTGACATTAGTTTGGCCATTGTGCGATATTTTAACTGAAACATATACAAATTTAATATAGAGTATAGAGAATATTGTGTCTGGCGGCTCACGTGGACGAGATGAAATTCTATTTCGCTGGGAATCGTGTACATCATCGGTTGATGTAGGAAGCGCAACAATTTCTCGACTATTAAATATATCTGCCATATTTTCAGATAGTATTACTTTTTTGCTTTCCATCGCCCATGGTGATAAGAAGAGTATTATGGTTTCGGCCGAAAAGTGACTTTTGATACACTAAGAAAAAAAAGTGGTTAAATATGCCCAACCCATTTAGTTGATAGATATTTAGTTACATTGAATGAGTTTCAGTAGATATTCAACTGGAAATTTATTTGCAACGAGAAAGATGGTCAAATGTGATTCTGAACAATTAGTTGACATAGCTGTGAATTCAATTGATACAAGAGCTGGTCAGTTGATAGAAGTATCCGGACTTTTTTAATACGACTGCAATCGTTGTTCCGTAGGCATAATTTTTCCAATCATTCTCAATAATTAAATGAATCGACTTCTTAGTTAAATTATAAAAAGACGTGTACTTGAAAGATAGTGCCAATTTATTTTTGGAACTTCCGAATTGAAGATTATGTTTTTTCGGGTTCAATCTGATTACTATATTCTGTATTCAGTACGTTTCTGTATTAAAAAATATTTATTATCGATTTTCAGAATCTAAAAATCTGAATTCGCCTAATGATCTAGAAAACGGCTCACTAGAAAAATGTGCAATTCACAGGATTTCGGGTTAAGATAATGGGCCACACCTCGTTTGATTTGAACGTTTGTTTCTATGAAAAAAAAAAAACAATTTATGAAAAATAGAAAATTGTTTTATAAAGAAATGCGAATAAAAAGATGTTAATTGCAGTAATTGTAGTATTTCGAGTAATTATATTGGTTTATAAGGCGATGAAAAGTACTGTGAAAAAAAAAACTGTCTTTTCCGTCTTGTTTCCAAATATATGTGTCGAATTTTTCAAGTAACCAATATGGCAAAACAGCAGCGAAGTGAATTCAAAAGACGGGTCGTTTTTGTTCTTAGTCTATCGTTTGATACTTACCAACGAAATCGTTGGTTCAATCAGCGAAGTAAGTGAGCTTGCGGAGTGCTGCTGGATAGATCAAATTGAACTGTCTTTTATTATCCAATTCCGACGTATTTATATTCGAAGCTAAGCCGGATAATAGTAGCTATTACGTCACGTTTCTGCGATAAAGTTTCCTGTTCCAGAAACGAGATAGAACGACGCTTCTTACGAGGAGTATCACGTTTTAGATTTCTTACGAAGACTAGCATGTTTCGACTTTCGCCACGCAGACTAGCAAGTTTCGGTTTTCACCACGAAGACTATAGGACGTTTCGATTATCTCCTCGAAAACTATTATGTTTCGATTATATTATTACAATTTTATAAAATATACTTAACTGTAAATTTAAAAATTGACGATAACATTATTACCGAATATAATATTAGCAATATAATACAAAACAAATAAAGTATTATTTTTACGACCGGTAATTATAACGCAATGTTATGAAAAAGTAATATCAATTTTAATTGATGATTATGAAAACGTTGAAAAAAGGCTACGATTTCAAAATAAAAATTTCACTATGCAAAAAATTCTTATGTTTTTCATGAAAACCATTTTTTCTCTCCAACGCTGTGGCATACTTTTTTTTTTTACAGAATCGGTATGAAGAAGACGCTCTGACAGTCCGACTACTGTTCAATTTCGTAAAATGACACTTGTACAGGGCTGTACATTAATGGTTTATACATGAACATAGCTGCGCTTGTGTTTTTACATCGTGCATCGTGGTTCCAAATTGCACCAAGGAGTAGTCGACAAGCAGACGCTCTTTCGCGGAACAAGCGTACGCCTGCCCAACTCACAACGCAACAATGATGTGTCAAATTGATTGAGGATTGAGGATTCTTGACCTAGCATTCATGTCCGTCGCGTGAAGTTCAAATTTTATGGTCGTTCCTTCCTCATGGGGATCACTTTGCCCCGGTCTCTACAATACCTATAGAAATACACAAATTAAACTATTTTTAAACATTTGGAACGGTATTAGGATTTGTCATGTCGTTCTCCACGTGGTTAATCCAAGTTCTAGATCCTGGGGTGGCGTTGAACAGCGCTATTGCACCTCCGCTGGATAACAGCTCAATATCCAGGTAAGTATTGTCAGTCTGACGTTCTTGTTCCGTGTTTTAGTTACCTATTGATGTACGTCTACCTGCCTTATTATCCGCTAATAATGCGCCTTAGAATATTCAATTTCTTGGCATTAGTCTGACGACAGCATAATCTTCTGCTTTCATTTAATCATTTCTTATCTCGATGTAAAAACCACAACTTAATTGGTCAAGCGAAGATTACTGTTATTTGTCTGGAACTAAAATACCTAGAACTGCTATTATAATCTAGTCTGACGCATTCTCTCGCGTAATTGGTACGGTCTGCATATGTATGCGAAGACAACCAATTGCGAAATGGGAAATCCGCTGTTCAATAACCAGAATAAGAATGGTATTGCAGATATTTTCGCTCCTACTTTCGCTATGCTATTTACAAAGTTATCGTGTTTCCGTTAATCTTTATGTATCTCGCAATAGATCGTTTTTTCCAAAGCGTTATGAGTTATCGACGGTCTTCGTGACAACGCTTCTGAATTTGATTTACATGGGGCACGGTCATCTTTCTGAAATTGCAGTTGCAATATCGTTCAGTCGATTAATATACAAGCAACCTAGTCCACCTTTTACACATCCAATCCACTCATCTACCTATAGCTCATTTCAGCAGTAGGTAACCAACGGCCTAGGTTGTGCCGAGAATCTCGGATAAGCGGGCTAAGATTGATTCCAGGATATCGATTATTGTAGCCTTTGTCTTCTCAGACAGTATTAACAGATTCCTACAATTTATTCTTAACCAACCTTGTGAAGATCTCATAACAACTGCAAACTGTAGTTTTCTCAATTGGCGAGTTACTGCTCCTTGCTCTTTGTGATCAGCAGGATTGTTTGGTAGCGGAATGGAAATAAACGTATATAGTTTTGTGCATAATACATATACAGGGTGATCCACAACCCCCATATACTTTATGGAATGGGCATATTCCTTGTCGAAAAATTCCTGACATGAACGGTGTCCGAGTTATCGAATATCCTAGTTATCCACTGCTCCATATTTAGTTTTATAGCTATACGAAAACTAAGTTATATATTCTGAGTGTCTGACTTACGATAAGCTTACTCAGAACTTAGTTTGCCCGATCACATCCAATGTTAATTATTATTGCGTCTATTATGGTATATCTCACATCAGGGATTCATTCTGTCTTATGAGTATTTCTGTTCTCAAAGCTTGCGCGCTGTTCTCTAATTTAGATTTCGAATCATACGTAATTAATAACAGTCATTTTTCAGTACAACAGTAATTCATTACTGAACAAAGACCAATTGAAAAGATTACCCAGGTGAAAAATAATCTTGTCATATTTTTAGTTTTCAGTTATCAAATATATTATATGGCTAAATCGAATCAGATTCCTGCTAGCAGTTTCTTACATCTACATACTCTCGAGGTTGATGACTCTCTTCTTGGTTCTCACTGTATCTGACCACGACCTTCCTATATACGCGAGACATGCTGTTGTGCAGTGTGAGACGAATACTAATGCTTCACGTGCATGGAGTTTCCCAGTTCTAAGATCGTCAGATATGATGCATTATTTATTTACCGTCTAATATTTTGCATGAATTGATTTGCAAGTATATAAAATTGCTTTATAAATTCTTCTTAATTATTAGTCATCATACAGTCGAATGAATGATAACAAAGAGCAAGTTCGCAACGAATTCGTAAGTTTCGGGCGCTGGGATATCTCGCAAAACGATTAGAGAATGAACGCATGAAAAAAAAAACAGAAAAAAAATATACACTTTCAAGAATGTTTTCAATTTTTTCTATCCAAAAGTGTTGCAAACTCACGGAGTACTTGAGCCGTTTACGAAGTGCCGTAAAAAATCTGCCATAGCGGTACCAAGTTGCATTTCGTCAAAAATCATCTGACACAAAAAAATCAAATAGGATATTAAAATAGATACTATATTATCCTGTCTTTGTCATAGCCGATTTTGAAAATATCGATTTTTCACAAAATCGCGAACGCTTGAAATCGACGTAGCGATTTTTAGGAAAAAACTCGTTCGTATTTCGCAAAAAAAAAAAAAAAAAACTAAGAATCGGAAAAAAATCCTATGACAAGGACTAGATAATTATGTATAAAATAACTCATGAAATTTGCTTCACTTGCACATATGCGACCCAGACAAGCTATGCAAGACTAATAAAATACTGTTATACCAAGAAACACAATAGCTTCTTGGCGTCTTGCTGCCGTGTACTCTTTGAGCTATAACTTTGTGATTTTTCGGAATTTTCACTCGAAATTTTCACCAGACATTTTTAACATATCAAACTGCAGACTCGGGTGACGATGATTTATTCATGGCGATCAAGTAGAAAATAAAAGAAGAAATTCTTGAAGCTAATGCAAATTATGCAGCCATAGTCCATACGAACCTCTCGTGAATAATAAAAATTGAAACGGAGATTACTATAGACCTAAACTTCTCACCTATGGTTTACGAAGCGAATCAGCTCTTATTCGTCTGGTAATTATTCCGAAAATCTAATGATTCCCGTATTTATTGAAACGCAATAATAGTCACACGACCAATAAAAATAATTATTGACTAATAAATTATCAAGCTGTATCGGTTATAATGGGATTTACAAGTTTTGAAGGTTGACTGAAGATAAATCATTCAGTCTGCTCCTGGGTAAAATTACCATTGAAGACTGGTCTTGCCTCAATATAATTTCGCTATCTTCAGCAAAGATCAAGACCGGTTTAACTAGATCATATAGCTAATAGCTTCTGCAAAGGTACGAGTTCTACGTACGTACCAATTAAAATGAAATATACTATATAATGTATTCCCTATGTGGGAGGACTTACGATTAGTGCAAAATTTTTACTTGGCAATTAAACCCGACCATTTTTGATTCGTCTGAATTCTTCGTGCGTCATTCTATGCTGAAAAAGAGTTGACACATATTTTTGTGCCTTTTGGTTTGCGTTATCATATTATTTTTCCAGCTAGATGAGCTTTTTCTATACTGCTTGATCCCTGCAATCACTTCAAAATATTCAATATCTTGAGAAAGACTGACGTGCTACAAGAAGAATAGCTTTACTAAAAAAGGCAGCTCAAATTTTTTCAAAACGAAGATAAAGTACGATTATTCTGGAGAGATGTATGTCGACGAGGGAACGGGCATTTATATTTGTCGTTGTTTGCTATTGGTTCATAATTCCACGCAAGATTGAGAGAAAAAAAATCAGGCTAATTAAGATAGTGGTTGAATTCCAAAATTTTTTGTAACTATCTTCATTTTCATTTATTTCATAGCACCAGCTTACCTCAAGATACATATCACATTGTTTGAAATGAGTGGAATCAAGCATAACAGGGGAAGTTCGATAAGATGTATAAGTCAAACGAAAAAAATAGTCAAAAACGTAAAGACCCGTGTCACCTTTTTTTTTTTTAAACCAGACTAATCAAAAATGGTTAATGTTGGGAAGTAAGATATAGGTATACAGTTTTTCCACTAGTTAATTTAATATCAGCTATTTCTTGATGGAAAATATAGTAAATATTGAAATAGAAACCGGTATTTCCCATGTCCACTTCGACTTTTTCCTTATTGTATATATAGGTATACATGGGCGGTATGTTCAGGGCAAGCACCCGTGTAGAAACCGGTAAATGCAACGCAATATCTCTAAGAAATAGCTGGTGCTGAAGGTTTTGCCCGATGCAACGTATAGGTGGAGCCTTGACTGTGAAGAAGAAATGAGGAAAAAACAAGACGAGGTGGGTAATATATAAGCAATGCGAGTACGCTGCTTGAAGAAAGTCGAAGTCGATCTGCCAAACGGTCACCAAGCTCTTGCCCACAAGCATTTCAGTGAGTATCGTTTCGCTGTTTTTATGATTGTTTTATTTTCATAATATCGTCTCGGCAAAAACGTAAGGCAATAATGATACCTTTCAAATTACACATAGGAAAGAACCTTACATGTTTTCCTAGACCGATATATGTAGTTCTTCTTATGTCTAGTTTGGTATCGAGTTTTTAAACTACATTTATATACTTAAGAAAATACAGAACAAATTTTTCTTACTTCGGGCCTATCTTAGAAAAGGGTGCAACAAGTTTCACCCGAATCTAGGAGGGGGGGGATTACCCCTTTTCTTGATCGCTTCATATTGAGATATTCTCCCAATTTATAGTAATCCATTGAATTTGTACGTGTATCCAATACCCCCTGAGCATCGTACACCATCCTAAGAATCAGTGCCAATATCAATTCAATATTACTAATAATCTTCATCATGTGGCACGAAAAAAAAAATTTTGAAGGAAATAAAAAGAAAAACAGTCTTTGAATCAAATAACCAGAAAATTTAATCCTCCACGTACCAATATCAATTTTTAACTCTACGAAATGAGGTAATTAATAAAAATCAGATTGTGGTTATGACCCCGATGAAACAATATACATATATTACATAATATCACAAATATTCCAAGGATCAAATTTTGATAACTACGCTGTTGGAAATCCCGGATTATCCACGCGTTACGTTATACGTTAATATAGAAGATAACCCAATGATAACACATATGTATTTCCTACACTGATTTTTCGGCCTCGGGTTGTTGCATTACTGGAGTGGGAAATTACAGCAGAAACGTGAGGTGGCGATTACAATCCGGTTACAATTTTTTTGGACATGTTATCTCGGTATAAATAGATGAGAACTCAATCCCCGAAGTCAGTGCGACCTCAACCTCCCAGAAGCTAATTTCGCAGGCTCACGTACTTTGCTAATTAGAAAAACGATCTCTTGGGCAAGTATCAGACGATAGACTCAAAACTAATCCATGATCAATTCTGACAGCTGTTTCGTGGGACAGAAGAAAACGAAGGATCTAAAATATTTTCATTTTCATATTTTGTTAGAATTTTGATCGATATTTTGTAATAAACTTAACCGCGCACTAATCCCGAAATAATGAAACTTCTGCTCAAATTTTCTCCGGATGAACTGCAGCATTATGTTAACAGAATTATTTAGCACGTATAAATAACATACATAACTGGATCCGTGTGGGAGGCAGGCAAAAGTTGAATACAAAAGAGAACGAATTGCGAATCCGCAACTCTATACAATTTCAAAGTCGATGAAAATAACTTCTTAGCTCGTTCAGTCGAGTCGACGTTCATAATTTTTTTAACTCAGTTTTGAATTCCATTGTTTCAGACAAGACATCGCACAATGGCCAAACTCATCTCAAGAATCTTAACTACTCTTTTCATCGCTGCCTTCATATTCGCATTCGTTGGAACAGCGGATGCCTGTATCAGGAACCGAGATGGGGTTAGTATTAATATGACATTTAATGATGAGTGATCTGCTAACTATTTGTTTCAAAATTGCACGATAATTACAAATGCTCTCATAATAACAAGTCGATCACGACTCGATACATTTATTCTCTACCCAAGACAATATTCGTCACATATATCTAACCGAACGCCTGCGTTTTCTGCACGATTCTAGTGTCAGCCGGATGGAAGTCAGGGCAATTGCTGTAGCGGCTTCTGCCACAAGGAACCTGGCTGGGTAGCTGGCTACTGCAAGTAGAGAACCTATCAACACGTGGAAGTTAAGTCCTCAATACGGGAGAAAAGCTGCCCCGCTCGTTACACTGATGCAGGACCATCCACCCACAATAGATTTACTTTCATTCCCGCATGATATTATTTTTGTGAAAATTGTTTTTATTTTTGATTTGGCGTATGAAAGAATAAAATAATATTACAATTAACATGCACGGATTATTATTGTCGGAGTATATCTCATTCCTTTACCTACACATACATGTAGAATAAGGCATATTAGTTCAAGTTATCTTTACGGTAGGATTTTGTTTTATTTCTAAACCGTCGATCGGGGCAATTCAAAGCCACTACTTACATATCACCATTCGCAACCAAGATTTTGCAAATAATTATCATATTATGAAAATGTTTATGATTGCACCATCCCAAGTGCAGGCGAGTATTGCGCCTGACTCAAATTTTCAAGTCTCGTTTTTTCTGAAATATTTATGCGGAGAAGCAAAATTTGGGAAGCGGATCGAAGGCGTGCAAGGAGGTGAGTGGCCGCAATAAACGACCTTTTCCGGTTTTAGAGGATAAGAGGCATTCAGAAGGCACAGTCCACGAAGCCGAACGACAATAAAGTACTTCTTGATGTAGCGGTTGTAAAATGCCTATTTTACACGTCCTTTTGTGGGCTTAAAATGAAACCGGCATTCTACGTCCACAACAGAAGGCGTAGAAAAGTACTTTATGCGGCATACCCGTAAACTAAGACTTTTCCGGTCAGATTGAGGATTTCAGCACGCTTGAGCCGTAGGCCGGCGGCAAGCTGGAGTCATTGACTAAGGTGAGACGATGGCGTGCTAAAATCATCGCTCTCGCCGAAAAATTGGTTTACGGACGAGCCCCATACAGTAGAGCGTCGATTATCCAAACGTCAGTCATCCGAAACGTCAATCACTCGAATGATGATTTGGTTTATCCGGAACGTCAATTAATCGTCCGAATGATGATTTGGTTTATCCGAAATTTTAATTATTCAGTTTCGATGTCCGGTTTGCGGAATTTATCAGAAATAACAAAATAAGAAAATTTGGCGAAGAAACGAGCTTCCTTTATATAATATAGATAATATACCTATAAAATATAATGTTAATAGATATTTGTTTTTCGATGCATATTACTATATACAATATACATATATTCTATTACGAATACGTAAGCTTTCATTTATATTAATTCGGTTTAAATACATATACGCATATGTGTCCTAATACATTGAATGAATCAGCGTTTTTTTTTTCACGGTTCGGTTATCCGAATTTTCGATTATCCTTATGGTGCCCTGTCCCAATTAGTTCGAATAATCGGAGTTGTACTGTACTTTTTTTTTACAGAATCGGTATGAAAAAGTCGCTCTGACAGTCCGACTAGTGTTCAATTTCGTAAAATAACACTTGTACAGGGCTTTACATTAATGGTTTATACATGAACATAGCTGCGCTTGTATTTTCGCATCGTGTATCGTGGTTCTAACTTGCACCAAGGAGTAGTCGACAAGCAGACGCTTTTTCGCGGAACAAGCGTATGCCTGCCCAACTCACAACGCAACAGTGACCAACAATTCGTTTATTCGTTGCATTCCAAGCAGACAGCGCATGGCGTCTGCCACGGCCGGATCTATATAAGGGCTTTTTGGGCTGCAGCCCAGGGCCCCGTGGATTTATAGGGCCCCCAGTCCCCGCTAAAGACAATAGATACTGAATTAAGAAAAAAATATTTGAAAAATTCCTATCATATAGAGTTGGCAACTAAACCTTAAAGTTAAATAGATATAAAAAAAACTAAATAGAGTTGATCAATTAAACCTTGTACGCGCCGATCGAACGAAACGAGGGATTCCCTGTAGCTTGTTTTGGTTGTATTTTCTCGCGTCTATTACGGAAACTCCCGCCGCTGGTTTTCGGTGTATTTTTCACAAGTGCAGTCATTCGCACAGTTGCTGTTTATGTGTCTGTCATATTAAATAAATAAAATATTTTACTCTCATTTTTGTTCCTATGCCGTGTACCTACATTATTATCGAGAACAGTTTTTTGACAAGATGGCAATAATTTGATTAATTAGATAGGCCCCCAAAGTAGTACTAGCCCAGGGCCCCTCCAACTCACGGTCCGGCGTTGGCGTCTGCTGAATGTAGGGACTCTTTAATGAGGCCTGAGGGTTGGGACACCGTCGCCATTAATGGGCGTAAAACGGAAGTTGGGCGTCGCAGCGCACCGAGCACGCCACTATTTGAATATTGGTAGAGTCGTAAAGCATCAGTGGTGAAGAACAAATTAAATTGTTTTTAGTGAAATTGATTTTATTTACCATATGGCTAGTTCTTATTGTGAAGGAATAAAATGGATCGCTTTTAGCTTCACACTGTTATTTTAGATTTAGTTTGCAAAGTGGCCAGAGCTCATCATTTTGACTTAAATGAGCTAAAATTTTGTGGGTCAAACACAATATTGGTAAATATTCAAATTATGGCAGTTTTAAAATTTAAGTGGATAATATGCGATTTTTTCAAAATTTAAATGTCCAGACAAGTGATACGCAGGAAAGTGATAATTTGGAGGTTATTCATTAACAACACAAAAACACTGTATTTAAATGCAATGTTAATGCTTTATATTATATTTACACTAGGTATATTAATCAAAACAATTAAAAATCTTTAAGAAACCCAAATATTGTTCATGTAAACACATGCCAGATAAGTGAGAACTTGTCTGGCCCGAGCGCGTTTGCGGTCGACGAGATCTTCGTCACGACTGTCTTATTGGCTGATTGGTAGCAGTCCAAGCGGCTATGAGCTAACTCAACTACGTGCTTTGTATCGGAAGTGTGACAACAGTACTCATTATATAATTTGGGGGTGTTTTTAACATATTTTTAGCTGCCAGGAATGTGATACACAATTCGTGTCCCCTCTATTCTATGATGGAAATTCGAATAAAAATAGGGAGATTCATAATTTCTTTTTAGATTTTAGCAAAGTTGTATTGATTGTTACTGTGCTTAGATACAATCTCTTTGATTTCTGTACTTAGTTTACGTAATATTTAGGTAGAAGACTTGTGTTTTGTAAAATCCCCTCCCAGGAAAGTGACAATTTTGCTCATGTTTAGGCATTTTTCTCGAAAAAGATATTTTCTGACCTCGCTGAATTTCAGTGCCCAAATAAAAGCCAATTAGTTTCTTATTCCAGATTTGAAATTAATCAAAAATATTAAAAAACAAAGGAGCTATTAGTTGAGCGCATCAAAATTCCTTCACTGTAAGAACTAGCCATATACGACATACCATATACCATATGCTATAACCTTACTGCAATGTAAACAGTGCCGGCAAGTTACCGAATTCCCGTGTGTTGTCAAGACACGTTTGGGGGGGGGGGGGGGGGGGGGGGGGGCGATTTGGTTTTTTTATATTTTCAATTCGTCCATGGCGAGGGTCGCCTTCCTAATCGCATTTCGAGAAACAAACTCATCAATCAGCTCTCCGTAGTCCAGATTTTCCGTCGATTCTTTATGGACGTGCAAAACGGCTATATTGTTCAGCCGGTTTTGAGTCATGGTTGATCTTAAATAAGTTTTCAACCTTTTGAGTGCGGAAAACGACTGTTCAAGAATTACAGGAAAAATTTAAAAAAAATAATCATTGGAAAATTCATGAATTTTCAGTTGCAATGATGAAATTTCGTGTGTTGTAATTCCACACTACTAGGATTCTGTGTGTGTCGTAACAACACAGACAAGACGAAACTTGCCGGCGCTGAATGTAAACTAGAACACGCCACCCCACTCTAGGACCCCCACTTCACTTTTCAGTTTCAAAGCGAAAGTGGCCCATCAATGGCGGCCGACCAATCCGCATCCCGCACCGTCGGTGTCCCATCCCTCACTAAAGGGTCCCTAGCTGAATGTCGACCGTGGGCGCATGGTGACGCTAGTGGAGTTCAGTTCATGTTACATGACGCTGATTTTTCGGATAAACCATTAATCTGCAGGTCTGTACTTTAATGCTGCACATCAACGTTTTAAATTTGAGGTGTTCACGATGGTGCAGTCTTACCGAATGATAACATCGAGCAAGGTGACTGTGTTCGGAGCAGACTGATTAGTATTACCATACAGTCAAAAATACTACCATAATGCTCATGACATTTTCTATCCCGCAAGGTGTATTCGAGATCAACGGTCTAAGAAGGGTGGATATCGGGCTTGAGGTGTCAAATTGATTGAGGATTGAGGATTCTTGACCTAGCATTCATGTCCATCGCGTGAAGTTCAAATTTGATGGTCGTTCTTTCCTCATGGGGATCATTTTGCCCCGGACTCTACTATACCTATAGAAATACACAAATTAAACTATTTTTGAACATTTGGAACGGCCGCTCGCGTATAAGGATTTGTTATGTCGTTCTCCACGTGGTTAATCCAATTTCTAGATCCTGGAGCGGCGTTGAACAGCGCTATTGCACCTCCGCTGGATAACAGCTCAATATCCAGGTAAGTATTGTCAGTCTGACGTTCTTGTTCCGTGTTTTAGTTACCTATTGATGTACGTCTACCTGCCTTATTATCCGCTAATAATGCGCCTTAGAATATTCAATTTCTTGACATTAGTCTGACGACAGCATAATCTTCTGCTTTCATTTGGTTATTTCTTATATCGATGTAAAAACCACAACTTAATTGGTCAAGCGAAGATTACTATTATTTGTCTGGAACTAAAATAGAACTGCTATTATAATCTAGTCTGACGCATTCTTTTGCGTAATTGGTACGGTCTGCATATGTATGCGAGGACAACCAATTGCGAAATGGGAAATCCGCTGTTCAATAACCAGAATAAGAATGGTATTGCAGATATTTTCGCCCCTACTTTCGCTATGCTATTTACAAAGTTATCAGTGTTTCCGGTAAACTTTATGTATCTCCCAATAGATCGTTTTTTTCAAAGCGTTATGAGTTATCGTCGGTCTTCGTGACATCGCTTCTGAATTTGATTTCCATGGGGCACGTTCATCTTTCTGAAATTGCAGTTGCAATGTCGTATAGTCAATCAATATACAATTAACTTAGTCCACCTTTTGCACATCCAATCCACTCATCTACCTATAGCTCATTTCAGCAGTAGGTAACCAACGGACTAGGTTGTGCCGAGAATCTCGGATAAGCGGGCTAACAATGATTCCACGATATCGATTATTGTAGCCTTTGTCTTCCAAGACAGTATTAACAGATTCCTACAATTTATTCTTTTGAGCGAGAGATTCGAACTTGTCTGGGTTATTAACAGAAAAAGAATCTTTTATTTAAACCTTGCATTATACATTGAGGAATTATAACAGCTTTGTTACACTAAACGCAATTATATATTCTATACTGAAGGGGCCGTCCATAAATTACGTAACGCACTTTCTGGGCGATTTTGACCCCCCTCCCCCCCTCCCCCCCCCGTAACGCTACATAACGCTAAGCACCCCCCCCCCCCCCCAAAGGTAACGTAACACTGGGTTTTATTCTCATACGTCAATAATAACAATGAGTTAATATAAGTTTAGTTTTAAGTAGAAACTAGGTATTCAGGTAAGTACTAGATAATTAAAATACAGACAAATATTTTCACTTGGTTATTATCATCAAGGACAAATATGGCAACCATATTCGACACGTATGCAGGCGCGCGAATTTAGAATTTAAGAAATCAATTTTT